>JAWPHD010000119.1:0-636202 GCA_037043455.1 Cyrtodaria siliqua | reverse complement strand
GGATTAATATGCATCGACTGAGTTACACGTATATTTTCAGCTCTGAAAATATTGTATAACTCGATCATTTTCTGCTTTCTTTGGTTAACTGAAGGCTGGAAGTTTAACTTACTTTTAACTGTTCGAGCGACAAAGAGCCGCAAAGCAAGTAGTTTTAGTTTTGCTTCATTGGTAAAAATGAAATTATTATTTTTAGATCTCACAGATAACAAACAAATGTCAAATACTTTTTTTAGTTATCACAATAACGTCAAGGAGGTGGTCTGGACACCCTTATAGGGTCAAGAAAAACTTGGTAAGTACAAACGAGACATTATGGAAAATTCCCTGGTTCTGAGGGTGAATAACAAAGTAGGGATAAGCAGATAACAAAAAAAAGATATACCAATAAAATATAAAAAGCTTCAGCAGAGCCACAAGCAGCTTACAAATGGTATCAAGATATAAGTATTCTAACGTTAGGGGATATTACCAGTTGGAAATTTTAATGCTTTTAAGCTGTGTCGTCGGATATAAGTGATGGCCATGTATTACTACATAAAACAGCAGTGCTTCCATAGGCGGGATAGTAATGACAATATGTCAAAAACTACATATAGCAGTAACGCATCCACTGTCGTGATAGTAAAGACACTGTGTCAAAAACTACATATAGCAGTAACGCATCCACTGTCGTGATAGTAAAGACACTGTGTCAAAAACTACATATAACAGTAACGCATCCACAGCCGGGATAGTAAAGACACTGTGTCAAAAACTACATATAACAGTAACGCATCCACAGTCGGGATAGTAAAGACAATATGTCAAAAACAACATATAACAGTAACGCATCCACAGTCGGGATAGTAAAGACAATATGTCAAAAACTACATATAACAGTAACGCATCCACAGCCGGGATAGTAAAGACACTGTGTCAAAAACTATGTATAGCAGTAACGCCACAAAACTACATATAACAGTAACGTCTCCACGGCCGGGATAGTAAAGACACTGCATCAACAACTAAATATAACAGTAACGCCTCCACGGTTGGGATAGTAAAGACACTGTGTCAAAACTAAATATAACAGTAACGCCTTCACGGCCGGGATAGTAAATACACTGTGTCAAAAACCAAATACAACAGTAACGCCTCCACAGCGGGGATAGTAAAGACACTGCATCAACAACTACATATAACAGTAACGCCTCCACAGCCGGGATATTAAAGACACTGTGTCAAAAACTATGTATAGCAGTAACGCCTCCACAGCTGGGATAGTAAAGACACTGCATCAAAAACTACATATAACAGTAACGCCTCCACAGCCGGGATAGTAAAGACACTGTGTCAAAAACTATATATAGCAGTAACGCCACAAAACTACATATAACAGTCACGCCTCCATGGCCGGGATAGTAAAGACACTGCATCAAAAACTCCATATAACAGCGCGTCCACGGTCGGGGTAGTAAAGACAGTGCATAAAAAATTCATTTAACAGCAACGTTTCCACGGCCTGGATAGTTAAGACACTGCATCGAAAACTACATATAACAGTAGTGCCTCCACGGCCGGGATAGAAAAGTCACTGCGTCAAGATAGTGTTGATAAAATAATCGTTACATTCTTTGTCACGAAACGATTATTATCTCCAGTGTATAACATGTGAAGTATGTGACATGTCATGCCTAGAGGTTTAATGTGTGCAGTAATATAAGCTATGACATTTGCATGGAGAAATATTTCTTTGATCGAGTTGCTTTGGCAAGTTTATCTGTCACAAAACAAAGAAATATGCGAACTTTTATCTGCACAAATTTCATCAAACCTGTGCATACGCATATTTTTAAAATGTAATGTTTATGGTATGTGGTTGTCCTTCCATCCGTAAACAATTACACATTCCGTGTGATTACTTTGACCACATAACATCTACTCTCACTAAATGTTATATGTACACTGTCCTCCTAGAGGAAGAATTCCCTTGTTTTATGTTTTAAGATCAATGTCGCCGTTTTCCCCTTGAAACAAAGGAGGAGTTGTTAGGTGTTTATTATTGATTTGGCCTTGAAGAAATTTAATAGTACATATGTAAGTATGTTTGCAATGTATTCAAATGATTAATGCAAATTCATTTGTGATGAACTTTGGACTGTTTTCATTGGACAGTTTTGGTGGGGAGGCTTTGGAGCAGTCTTTGGGCAGTATATAAACAGGCTAGCTCTGGCACAGCCCAGCACTTGAGTTTTACTCATTAATGTTAATTCAGATTTGGATGCTTTTATAAAATACATTATGAGAGGATTTACTAATTTTATTGTGTCTTATTCATAATAACATTGAAATTGGATATTTGGACTAAACCGGAAATATTGGAAATTAATTTAGTAACAGCCATGTAACGTCATAGGTGCACTGATCTTGGTTAGCGAAGGATTTCAACGATTGTTAAAAGCAACATTAAACACCTTATAATACCTAGCCTTGAAACTGTATAATTAGTATCCATGGTGTGACACCTATCCAATTTATGGATATTGGGTCAAATCTCAAGGTAACATACGTGACAAAATGCTTTCCTGGCCGTAATTCATGAACTATTTTAAATTACTTTTGATAACAACTTAAAGGTTGTTGTGTATCCCTTTAACATTCCATATGATATAGTCATCCTTGCATCATCGGCATATAGAGGACGATTTGTACAGTATTGCAATAAACATGTCATTGGCATATTATTATTAAACATGCTATTTACATGCACTTTTGGCAAGATAAGAATCCATCCTCCCAAGTATTGCTATGTATATTTTAGAAACGACTAATGATAAGAACTGTAATAGTTCTGAAAGAAACCACTAAAGTTTGCTTGCAATTACATGTTTTGGACCAAAAGTGTGCCTAACCACTGTTATGTACCTTTAAGCTTGCTTCGAAGAAGAAAAGGCAAGCTATTATACTCGCCCCGGCTTTGGTTAACACCTTACAGTCGGACTGCTTAACTAACCCGCCTAATAAAGGCGAAGTGTTACTACAAAATCGTTTGAAATCAAAACTCTATCCAGGTATTCAATTAAAAGTAATTGAGACAATTAAAAGTACTAACAGGTTGATTCACGGGTTCTTAAAGTATCCGTGATTGAAATGTTTAAATGAGTTATAAGTTAACTCTTCATTCTCTAGTTTTAAGGTTTGGTCTAGCTGGTTAAAGCTGTTTATATTGCGTCTTTAGAGTCTGAATTCTCAAAGAAAAAACAGTAGTCAAAAGGTTTGAAAACAGTGTTTGATGGCGGGATAGAGGCGGGATAGAAACTTTAAAGCAAATCACTGTACTTACGGTCATCAAAGGAAATTCATAGAGACTAGTGCCATGACTCTGTTGTGGGCATTGCCACAAAAAGGGATATCTTTTTACTTATAATTGTTATATGAATGTTCCAATGTCTCAAAAACACCTCGAAGGAATTCAATGAAACTTTACACAGGTACCAACCGACATACTAAAAGGGTGTTCCACCGAACACTTGTGTCGCCTGCCGTGTGCTTATTTCAACCAGTACAATCAGTTATGGGCTCGGTTAGGTTGCAAATTAAAGTTTTGTGAAAGGGAACATAACTCTAAAAAAATGCGTCAGAGTTATTGGACATTTGTAACAATTTTACTTAGGTTTCATGAACATACGTAAAAAGAAATATAAAAAAGATCGAACAAGGAAAGTAGCATTCAAGGAGGACAGTCAACCACAAAACACAGAAACAAACAGACAAACAATAAGGCAAAAGTAATAATAAAAGCAAACGACATCACAAACACAAAAGGGTTGACAATAGGGCTACCGCCTTGGAACGGGTATTTGTGTTTTACTTATATTGCCTATTGATGCTGCCTTGTTGGTTAGAGTTACATCATTGCGGTGATTCTTTATTTACACTGTCCTGTTTTAATGGGATGACAGTAGGGTAAGTGTGAGTTTTGGTGCACCTAGAACCGGTTTAAACCTACCAGTGGCCTACTTTGCCAATGATCGTTCGTAGGCGGTAGCCCTATTGTCAACCCTTTTGTGTTTGTGATGTCGTTGGCTTTTATTATTACTTTTGCCTTCTTGTTTGTCTGTTTGTTTCTGTGTTTTGTGGTTGACTGTCCTCCTTGAATGCTACTTTCCCTGTCCGATCTTTTTATATTTCTTGTTATAAGTTATATCCTTTTCTGACACAATGTGAGAAACTGCCTCAGAATTGGAATCATGTGGCTAAAACCTATGTATGAAGTGATAGTCCTTCGATTTCTTTAAACCATACACTATAAAAACATAATTAACGTGCTGTGTATTCAAAATTCATTGAGGTAAGATGAACATATGTGTGAAGTTTTGTGAACATAAGTCAAATATTTTTCAAGCTATGACCAACGTTATTTGAAGGTTAAAGTGTGGCGGACGACAACTGATCGCTTAGTGTCTGTCATGCTATGCAGACAATACAAAACATGAAAGTGTTGTCCGAACAATATGTCATAGTGAAATAATTTGTTTGAAACTTTCAAAGAGCAGCGGTCTGTGTTACACAATTTAAACCACATGCTTTACTTTTAACATTTGTAAGTCTTATGAAAAGATGGAAAAGATGAAACACAGAAATAAACAATAATCATAATTAAACAAATGATATTTTTTAATGTTAAATCTTTATTACACAATTATCTCAGTCCAGCAGGAATAAATCCAGTGTATTGATCATCTCGTCTATAATCTTCAAAACACACCATCATGGAAGGACAGACCTTCTACATGCTCCCAGAATGCCATGTCTCCATAGGGTAAACTGGTAATATGACTGGTGACGGTTGACTTTATTCATTTGAGCGTTGTTATCGATAATTATGGTTTCTTTCATTACATTCAACCAAACATAAACAATTGATCTTCTTATTATAAATTGTTTTGAACAAACAACAAACAATATGTAATATATTGTCTATCAAAAACAACAAACACATGTTAGATGTGGCAATGCGTAGACCAGGTAGATCGGTTTATTTTTATGAAAATAAAACATATAAATCAATCACACACATTCATCGACGATCCATTAAAAAAATGATTCACTTTATATAGAAGTGGAAGTTGTGTGTAAGCACTTAACAGCAATAAAATAGAACAAAAACACTTGTGAAAGTTCTGAATTGTCGATTCGCTCACTCTGTTTCCATGGTTCTGTGAATATAAATCCGTTGGAAGGATTCGGTCCTGACACTTAAATTTGCCGAGGTTAGATAACCCCCATTAGACTAGAACCATTTACTCATTCGCACTGGTACACAATAACATCCAACTTCTGAAAAACAGAGAACTATATTTATAACATATAACAAATAACTTAAATTTGTATATAATGCATATGATTCGTAAAGTGTGGTAGGGAGGAAAAACGATATCGTATCGATCTGTCTTGCCTGGTATGACACACCTCGATGAAGACAAATCATAAAATTGTGTTATATATACCCTTTAGTTACCCGTATGTAACTTATACCGCCAGGTGGCCAAACCGGTTTAACACCTTAAACTTTAAGGCATTTACACATCTATGATAAATACATTTATATTTTCTTTCGTAATGATTCAGATTCAGCCAAACATAAACAATTTATCATCTTACTATAAATTGTTTTGAACAAACAATAAACAATATAAAAAACAACAAACACATGTTAGATGTGGCAATGCGTAGACCAGGTAGATCGACAGAAAAAGTGCGGTAACAAATTTACATATAAGGAACTATATTCCTAATCTGAGTGAAACAGATCTCTTAATACTATCGCTTTCCCTCACGCAATCATCATTTGCATTCCCGCACTTTCTAAGTAGACTAGCCTTAGCTAATTTAACTAGAGACGATTTACAAGGGTCTTCAAGTCCCACTATTTTGTGAGCCCACGAACTACTACAAACTACTTTAAAGACGAAGGGTATTCATCCGATACAGACTTAAGAAACACTGTTACATGGTGATCGTGTGCTGGAACGGGTTTAAATTTATACTTATTACACCACTTACAGAATAAATTAAAATAAAAGTTATCTGTTTTAACCGTGTTATCTAATTTAGAATCTAAAATCATCTCTTTCAATTGCTCGTAATTAGTATGTAGTGCATCTGGAATATCTTAAGTCATAATCGCTTAGTTTCCAAAAACCTAACTTGTATAGATCTGTAGGTGTATAATGAAAATTGACAATTAGTGATTGACACGGATGTGTTGACTTGCATTTAAAAGAAAATGTGATAATATAAAAATACTTTTTGTTAAGTATATGTATATTCCCAGATATACTAAAACTATCACTTTTAACTATTGCATGCTAATTTACCAGTAAACCTACGTCAGTCACAACTCTATTCTATGAAACACAGATCGGTTCTAAAAGTTATATAAATTGTTTACAGACACACCTCAGTCCCGACTGTAATCTATGAAAACACACACCAGTCCCAACTGTAATTTATAATATGTATATAAACAGACATCATTCCCGCATGCAGTCCATAAAACGTGAATGTATTTTTTGATCTTATACAAACATACCTCCGACCCGACTGTAATCTATGACGTACTAACAAGTCCCAGCTGTATTTTTTTAATTTTGAATATCAGCCAAACTCAGTCCCGACTGTAATCTATGAAGTACAGACCAGTCCCAACTGTAATTTATATAATTTAAAAACACAAAAAAACTCAGTCCCGACTGTAATCTATGAGACACAGACCAGTTCAAACTGTAATTTATATAATTTGAAAACTCAGTCCCGCCTGTAATCTATGAGGCACAGACCAGTCCCAACTGTAATTTATATAATTTTTAAACGGACAAAACTCAGTCCTGACTGTTATCTATGAGGCACAGAACAGTCCCTATTGTAATTTATATTATTTTTAAACAGATAAAAATCATTCCCGACTGTAATCTATGAGGCAGAGACCATTCCCATCTGTAATTTATATTATTTTTAAAACGGACAAAACTCAGTCCCAACTTTAATCTATGAGACACAGACCAGTCCTAACTGAAATTTATATAATTTTTAAACAGACAAAACGCAATCCCGAATTTAATCTATGAGACACAGACCAGTCTCAACTGTAATTTATATTATTTTTAAACGGACAAAACTCAGTCCCAACTGAAATCTATGAGACACAGACCAGTCCCAATTGTAATTTATATATCTTTGAACGGACAAAACTCAGTCCCGACTGTAATCTATGAGGCACAGACCAGTCCTAACTGTAATTTATATAATTTATAAACGGACAAAACTCAGGCCCGACTGTAAGATATGAGGCACAGACCAGTCTTAACTGTAATTTGTAATTTAAAACAGACAAACAAAACAAACTCAGTCCCGACTGTAATCTATGAAACGCAGACCATTTGTAATTTTAAGCAGACACAACTTAGTTCCGACTGTAATCTATGAAGCATCAACCAGTCCCAACTGTAATAGCACATTGTAATATATGTATTTAACAGCCATGAAATATGACTCAAAGGTCCACTCTCATACTCTTTTAAATAACAAAGTGAGAATGTAAACATTACAGAATATATGGCCCAGTATAACGACCAGAAACATGAAGGGAGAAAAGCATGTAATCTCCCAATAATCTGGTACGTATCGATTAACTCCCTTTCTCACAGTCGTATAGCAAGTACCGTGCTTTTATTTATTTATTTTTTCTCGTATCAAAAATACTAGAGCCTTTTGTTTTATTGATAAAGCTATTTTGTCCTTCACTGATTCTAATATATCTAATACAAAATCATGTTTATGTCCGTCTGATTTGAATAATATAGGCCAAAAGGAAGCGCTTTGCCATTTCGGTACGATTAACGTACCGTGTGCATAGGAAATTGCTTTATTCACTAAACAAATTGATGGTAAAATCCAGATTAGAACTTATTGCATTTCCGAAAGCAGATCTGTTTTTGTTTTTTTTTGTTTTTTAAAAAGAATTCTGTGTGTTCGATATGTACTAAACTTGTACTTATCATTTATGTCACTGTCCTCCTTTTAAGTCGTCGGCAGCACTCTCAAGCTGGTAGAGATGTCGTCTGCTACTGCTCGGGTCAGTCATGTCTGTAATGACCTCTTCTACCACAATTGAAGCACATGTCTCGTTGGTTGATTTGGCGTACGCCACGAAAAAGCTGGATGAGTAGTCTCTCTGGTACGAATTAGGTGCTGTGCTTGTAGGCGCTGGTCCAGTTCCGGAGTACCCTCGGGGAGAAAACAGAAGAGGAGCATAATCATTTTGCAGAAGTAGAAGCATATTGGCTTGGTACTGGCTTTGAATGAAAAGTTTAACTGCTCGACTTTTTGTTTGTTTTAGCCTTTTCTCGTCTTCGCTAACACTTCCGAAAACTGGGATTCAGTACTCTGTCACAGTACTCTAGCCCCCAGGGGAATTATCTACAGTTATTATAGGTTTATTGTTTATTTTGAGTTTATCAATCGACCCTCTAATGGTCTCTCTTATTGACGCATTGTTTATACCATCAACGGCACTTTCCAGACTTTCTAAAATGTCTAAATTGAACTTTATGACTCTCCGACTTAAATTTAAGCTTGCTATTTTCTTTGAGTTTTCCAGCTTTGTTATCAATGTCTTGTCTAGACAGATTTATTTGACTATCAAGATAATTTCTAAATAGGTCAAACGCTTGAATAGCTTTACGCAATTCACCCGGGGACTTACCCGTTTAGTTTGCCTAATCTTTTTTTTTTATTCTTGAAGGTGAACGGCAGCTATCTTCCATGACACATCAGCTCCTGTTGTCCCGTATTTGTAGCGTAAAACGAAAAACGATATCGTATCGATCTATCTTGCCTGGTCTGACACGCCTCGATGAAGAAAAATCATAGAATTTTCTTATATATACCCTTGATTTACACGTATGTAACTCATACTGCCAGGTGGCCAAAACGGTTTAACACCTTCAACCTTAAAGGCACATTTACACATCTATGATAAAAACATCTAAATTGTTGTCCCATCTATAGATTATTCCAAGGGCTAGAACGGCTGCTTCATAAGAACTAACACTTGGAAACCCTGAGAAAAAGATAATACACAATATAATTCTAGATGTGTAAATTGCTTTGCATTTCTACACTGAAAATTCCAGGAAACATGATGTTCATTCACCCTCTGTGGAGGTGCTAGACCATTTATGATATGCAACTATAAGTTAAAACATATATTTGGTGAAACCGATTTTCACCACAAATAGGTAATGGTGCAAAAAGGAATGAACATTCCTAACTCTCTGCAACACAAAAATAAAATGGTTGTTAGAATAGTGGTTTACGTCATTTCCATCACATTTAGGCTATATATGATTGGCGATTTTTTGGTAGTGGAGGCAGACGAGGTAGAGCCAACACTGTATATCTCCAGCCATCCGCAAGAATCGACAAAATAAAATGGAGATGAATATATGTAAACAGGTTTAAAGTCAAATGGATACTACTGAATAAATAAAACGAGATGCTACTTTAATGACTGATCAAAATTGCCTTGTGTCTCTTTAACTTGCTGACCCCAAAAACAAACGGGTTCCTCTGGCTGTTGCATCATAGTACTCACTAGAAGCACTGAAACGAACTGGCGTTCTCAACAACTCTTTCTTACAGTTTCTGCCTACACTTACCACAAACACAGTCGGAGTACTCAGGGAGATCTGAATTTGATGAGTGGAAACACTCCAGGATGTCTCTCGGATGACTTCATGGCGGGGGATTTCTTTATTTACACTTTCGTGTTGTATTAGGATGACAGTATGGTAAGTGTGAGGTTTGGTGCACCGTAGAACCTGGTTAAACCCCCACGTCACCATAGAAGTCATGTCGTGATAGTCCTTGTCGCAGAAGAGTTCTTAACTTATTTCATATTTGGAAAGAAGATCAGGGTTACGACAAAGGTTTTACGAAGTTTATGTTAACGTTAGCCCTGATGGAGTAGCAGTTTAGTTATACAAATTATACAAAGATTACGAATATTAAAGTCATCAACTTGAGTACAAGCTCTAGAAAAACGAATAAGTTGAGACACATAGATCCCATCTAAATATCTATAATTAACAATAACAAAATTAAAATCATCTCTCTTGTCATATATTTTGCTAATTCTTTCGCAGTTTTCAATGGAGAGAAAAGAAGCGTTATTATCAGAAATATTAGCTTTGTTAAGTTGAAGTTCTTTAGGATATATATTATTAACCATATTAGAAAGGAAAGGGTTGCCAATGTTGTTCAATACGTCAACCGAGAGGTGTCATTAAAGGCTTC
Source organism: Cyrtodaria siliqua (assembly GCA_037043455.1). Classification (NCBI taxonomy): domain Eukaryota; kingdom Metazoa; phylum Mollusca; class Bivalvia; order Adapedonta; family Hiatellidae; genus Cyrtodaria; species Cyrtodaria siliqua. Next base: position 625,861 of record JAWPHD010000119.1, on the reverse strand, counting down.
GAAAACATCTGCCTGGGTATCTGGTGAAAGACTCAACATGAAATCTCTTTCATAGCAATACAAAAGCAAATCTGCGACAAGGTGTGCACAGTTGGTACCCATAGCGATACCAACAATTTGTCTACAAATGGTAGTTCCATACCATATTGAAAATATTATCTAATAGGAAGATGAGTGCTTTATAAACTTCTTGGCAAGTCAACACAGTGTAATTGTCCAAACTGTCGGATAAATTGCAATTGGCTTACACCGAATTCAACATGTGCAGACAAGGCCTAACCCTCTATAACCTAAAGACACCTAACCCTATAAAGGTTATTTTGTTAAATATAGGTATAAAAATCGAACAGGAAAAGTAGCATTCAAGGATACGCATAAACAAAGAACAACTTTAAAGATGAATAAAAGGCCAAATAAGACATCACAAACATAAAAGGGTTGACAAAAGGGCTATCGCATTGGAACGGTCAGTGGCAAAAAGGCCGCTGGGGGCTTAAACCAGGTTCTAGGGTGCACCAAACCTCACACCCTACAGTCATAACAATAAAAGGGGACAGTGTAAATAAATAAATCCCCGCCATAAGCTATTCTCTAACCAACAAGGCAGCATTATCGAACAGTCGCCGTTGCAACAACATTGAAGAAGCTCGTATAGCCCACGCACTTTCAGTTCGTGCAACAGCTTTGTGAAAAGCTTATTAATACTAGCATATTGGTAGGTATTCAAGTCTGCACTATAAGAATCAATTAAAATAGTCATTTCAGGCATCACACTGAACAAATACCCCTTTCCGTGATTGTTAAACAATGTAATTCATGTAAAATTTACCATTATCATACTCTTTTATATAGCACAGTGGCGTTGCTTGTGCAGTGTGGCGACAGTAAAACGTCTCCCCGCCCTTGCAATCAGGACTGTTATTCAGTCGATCTTTGGAGATCGCTGAGCCCGATACTTATATTTAGTTATCGGTTGTACATTTTCAATTGCTTTTGTTTTCTTACTTAAATTTCGATTCGGTGGTTCCACAACTCCGGCCGATAAAAGTCTCTTTGTTTAACCACTCATAGGATATGTTGAAAGCTTTTTAATTTAGTCTTTTGGCTGTTATTTGTGATATGCAGGCTTCATAACCGCTGCTCCCAACTAAATCCATTTTGTTTATTCGGGGCATAGTATTTTGTTAGATACTGGGACGATAAGCCGCTGGACATGGAGGATGAAAATCTCTATGTCCACCGCCATATGCATGCCATCTTCGGGATGGTTAAAATTATGTACTATTGATTTTATGAATATTGAGTTCTGCTCAACCCGGGGCTAGAGGGCGTGTGCGGTAGCAAGCATATTTCACTACCGTTCATGAACAGTCTCAATCAAACCGAGACTGCAATATTTTGTATGTGTCGTGTTCGGCCGTTTCCAAAGGTCCATTATCATACTCTTTTACCGATACCATTTTATTTTTGCACAAATTGTAGTCAAATCGTCGGTGGTATTCCGAATGATATAATTATGCAAAGCCTTGTTCTGGTTATTTACGGGCAATACCGAGTTGATCATCGGTAAACGTCAGGAAATGGCGAAAGATCTCTAGTTTCAGTTTGAGGGGGAACTTTTATCCAGATATAAAATCTAAAATGGTCCAACTTAATGTAAATACCCAGTGGCCTACTTTGCCACTGACCGTTCTATGGCGGTAGCCCTATTGTCAACCCTTTTGTGTTTGTGATGTCGTTTGCATTTATTATTACTTTTGCCTTCTTGTTTGTCTGTTTGCGTGTTTGTTTCTGTGTTTTGTGGTTGACTGTCCTCCTTGAATGCTACTTTCCCTGTCCGATATTTTTATATTTCTTTAATGTAAAAAGTATTAGGCGCATAGGCGTTTCATATGTATTTCTTCAAATTAAACAAGTGTTTTTGCATTTTACTGACATTCATCTGATATCATATTAAAACCGTTTACGGAGCACGTATCATCTTTAAACAAGAGGCCCTCGCTCTACAGGCTAAAAATAAAGTTTATAGATAGGAGACCATAACTCTAAAATCATTCAACCGGAATATGACGATGATATACGCAACTAGGCTTGGTACTGATCATCCCTGCCATGTTCATTGAAATTAATATCAACATTCAGGTTAAGGTTGAAAAAATCGGATGAAAACTGAAGGCCCGCCCTATCGTCTTGCCGAGGCAAAATATAGCGTGTTTAACTAAATAAAGGGCCATAACTCGCTGTTACTGGTCTGATCTGGCTGGTTTTTGAACGTGTCCGAACTTTCATTGTTATTAGCAATCTGGTAAATTTGGTAAATTTCGGATGAAAAATGAAGGCTCTATCGTCTTAACGAGACAAATGTTAAAGACGGACGACGGACAACTCGGTATTCCATAATGCCAGTAGAGTTAAAAAACGGCAGAAAAACGACAGTTATTGTAATGTCAAATATAAAACATCATGTTCAACAAAGTTTAATATTATAAGAGATTACAACAACACCGTATGAATCTTAATTCGAACTAGTGTTGGATGTACAACCACAAACTATAACAGGTGAGTGTATGTTATATGTTAATAAAACATTAAAAGTATTCTCATTTAAAGATAATCGATGAATTTATATTCCTAATTTGAATGTGTATTATACGATACTGTTTACAGACTGTTGACAGCTTTTCGTGATCTATATCTGGCTTTTTTTGTAAGACTCTCTTTAGGATCTGACAAAAGCTATGCTGTTTAAATCAAAGGTGAAAAATACCAATCATAGATAAGCCTCTTTAATCATAATAATTTGAAACACGTATTTATAATCATCGATTGTCACACAGTCAGTATGCAAGCTTGTCTGTTAACTTTTATCATTTTTACCTTTCATGTTTATTTGTCAGAGTGGAGTTAATTTGAAAATACATTATACATATCGTTCACACAAGCAAGCTGGTTTTACAATTGCACAATACATTGTTTGCATCTTGGAATTTGAATTAAACATGAAATGCTCTGATATATTATTGCAGAAAGTATAAAAAATATATAAGGAAAGAGACGCTCGTCAAATTTGTAATCTTACAGACAGTTGTACCAATACTGTATTAACAATTATTACTATTGACGCTCATCTCATTATACAGCCATTCACCCCATGCAAAATTAGTATTTACGGCTGTCATCAATAAAATGAGTACGTTAGGAGAAATTTAGAAATTGCCGAACACGAAAAATACAAAAAATATAGTTAGCAAAACAGTCGTTTATAAAATAAATGTTTCATAAAACGAATGTCACGCATTTAGATAATATTACATGACAAGCAATAGCAGATAAAATACCTCATTTGATCTGTGCACGTTTGTCTTTAAAGTAGGATTTTTATCGATTCTACTGTATGTTTTATTCATAACTTTATGATGAAAAAAAACAGTTGTTTATTAATGAACATGTTTTCTGTACAAAATATATAGTATTATTGAACACTTATTGATATTCCGTTTATTGAAAGTCTACACAGAATGTAAAACCACTCGTATTATCCGCTTTCGAGCACGTTAATACAAACGCACTGAAGGCCGAACCATTGCGCATGTCCTAATTTAAAAACAAATTTGCATAGAGAATACATGCGGAACTGTTCAACAAAGTTTAATGTTATAAGAGATTACAACAACACCGTATGAACCTTAATTCGAACTAGTGTTGGATGTACAACCACATACTATAACAGGTGAGTGTATGTAATGTTTGACTTAAATCGGAGACATCCTTCGCCTTCGATAATGTGCCTTAATGAGAAATAGGTGCGGGCATGCGCAGTATACGTATTTTAGAGTAGAATGTATAAGTGGTTAACAATGCTACTTGTAAGTGTTTTTTAATTATCAACATTAACAATACTGAAAAAGAGGATATCTTGAAAGCAACACACATAAAACAAGAGAGAAAATAGCAATCTCGCTTTTATTGAATCTGTTCATGAGAATTAATATAAGGTGCAACACCTTTCACGCCCACTAGCACCGATTTAAGCGGTATTCTACTTTAAAGCCACACAGATTGGGCTTTGTAATCTCAATGAATCAGTAAGTTACAACACTGCTGATTTGTACTCGGGTGACTTTTTGCAGCCGCCACACACTAAACAAACGCTAGTATGAATGGTAATAAATACTTGAAAGGTGATCCCTCGAAATCAACAAACATAAACAAGAGAGGAAAGTAGCAGACTCGGTTTAATTGAGTCTATTTCTGAGAGATAATATAAGGTGAACAAATCTCACACCCCCTAGCACCGGCATAAGCGGTATTCTACTTTAAATAAATACTGAAAATCCACACAGATTGGGCTTGGTGATCCCAAGTAACAACACTACTGATTTGGTGTCGAGTCGACACAAATGGCTTATTAAACTGGCTTATTACCATCATATTGACTATATTAATATGATATATGTAGTTAGATTTTAAATGAATGAAACTTTACGTAAACTATCAATCGAATACTGATCCGTGTGTGTTTCGATTTCAACTTGAAACGTATGCTTTTAATTAGTTAACTCATTTGCCCTCGCTGCCAGATAAGATATATTTGAATATAGAATATGTTAGTCACATTGACAATTCGTTATTATATTATTGCGTTATTATATATTATATATTATACATGGACACATTTTATGGCAGTATCTAGCCATAATTTGAATGCGTATTATACGATACTGTTTAATGACTGTTGACAGATTTTCGTGATCTATATCTGGCTTTTTTGTAAGACGCTCTTAAGGATCTGACAACAGCTATGCCGTTTAAATCAAAGTTGAAAGACACCATTCATAGATAAGCCTCTTTAATAATTTGGAACACGTATTTATAATCATCGATTTTCACACACTCAGTATGCGAGCCTGTGTGTTAACTTTTATCATTTCTACCTTATGTGTATTTGTCAGAGTGGAGTTAATTTGAAAATACATTGTTCGTACAAACAAGCTGGTATTCCAACTGCACAATAAATTGTTTGCATTTAATGTAATAAACTCGACATGCCCTGATATATTATTGCAGAAAGTAAAAAGCATAGAAGGAAAGAGACTCTCGTCAAATTTGTGATCCTTCAGTTTAACCAATACTGTATTAACAATTATTACTATTTTCTCTCATCTCATTATACAACCATGACCCCATTCACAATTAATATTTAAGGCTGATTTTGTCATCAAATTTAGATATAAAGAGTAGGACAGGAGAAATTTGGAAATCGCCGAACACGGAAAATACAAAAAGTATAGTTAGCAAAAAAATCGTTTAATAAATAAATGTTTCATAAAACGAACTTAGATACTGTTACATGACACGCAATAGCAGATAAAACACCTCATTTGATTTTGATCTGTGCACCTTTGGCTTTAAAGTAGAATTCCACTTAAGACGGTTAAGACGGTGCTAGTGGGCGTGAAAGGTATTAGAATTATATTATTATACCTCACATAAAACACCCATGCTAAATCCCCATAGACAACAATGTGTAATTTCTTACGCGAGGGTGATGGTACAGGGTGATAGTAAATCGCAGGGTGATAGTAAAAACAAATGAAATGCTCAGCTTTGATGCGCACTGTTTCGGTGACGTCATCGGGTCAGTATGGTGAAATTGCTCTTTTTAACTCATCATAACTTCAAAAGTGCTTGACAGATTTCAATAAATTACCATTCATTTTCTTAGTTATATTATTTCTAATCCAACGATATACTTTCATAGCAACATTCTGAACAAAATGGTTTCGGCAAATACACTGCTTCACAACGCATGTCCCGTTTCACTCAAACAAGCAGTGGAGCAGTCTATCTTTGTACTGAAAATGAATCTTATTTTTTGCCCGAGGGGTTTTCGGTATAATGAAATAAATATCATATTCATGAGAGGGTGATAGTAAGATAGTAAGAATGTTCGGATATTGATTATCACCCTCGGCTTCGCCTCTGGCGATAATCATATCCTCAGGGTGAACTTTCTTACTATCATCCTCTCATGAATGTGATACTTATATATTACCTCTCATGAACAGACTCAGTGAAACCGAGTCTCCTATTTATCTCTCTTGTTTGTGTTTGTTGTTTCCAAGCTTTCCCCTGAAGTGTGAAGTGTGAAGTCTGAACTCTGAAATATAAAATCTGAACTTTGAAGTATGAACTTCCCACCGGTCTTCAGTAGTCTTGCAATGAAAAACGTATTTTATCGATTTCATATTCTATTTCTCCTGTATGTTTTATTCATAACTTTATGATAAAAGAAAAATGTTGTTTATCAATGAAAATGTTTGCTTTGCAAACTAAACAGTATTATTATACACTTATTGATATTCTGTTTATTATTTGGTTGAAAGTAGGTTAATACAAACGCACTGAAGGCCGAACCATTGCGCATGTCCTAACTTAAAAACAACTTCTAGTTGTCGCAAAGGATACATACAGGACTGTTCAACAAAGTTTAATATTGCAACACCTTGTGGACCTTAATTCGAACTAGTGTTGGATGTAAACCCACAAACTATAACAGGTGAGTGTATGTATTGTTTGACTTAAAACGGCGATATCATTCGATAATGTGCCTTAATGAGAAATAGTTGCAGGCATGCGCACTATACGTATTTTAGAGTAGGATGTTTAAGTCGTTAACAATTCCACTTGTAAGTGTTTTTAAATTATCAATTATCAACATAAAAAATACTGAAAAGGGGATCCCTTGAAAGTAACAAACATGAAACAAGAGAGAAAAGTAGCAATCTCGGTTTTATTGTGTCTGTTCATGAGAGGTAATATAGGGTGCAGCAGCCCTCACGCCCCCTAGCACCGACATAAGCGGTATTTAAATATAGGATATGTTAGTTACATTGACACTTCGTCATTATATTATTGCGTATATTATACATGGACACATTTTATGGCTAGATACACAGTACTTTTCAACTTGCATTTAACAGTCCGTATATTATACATGGACACATGTACACATGGCTAGTGTTATAGGTAGATCAACTTAGTTTAATAGCCCGTATATTATACATGGAAACATATATACATGGACAGTGTTATAGCTAGCTACCAAGTACTTTTCAACTTAGTTAAATAGTCCGTATATTATACATGGAAACATATATACATGGACAGTGTTATAGTTAGATACCAAGTGCTTTTCAACTTAGTTTAATAGTCCGTATATTATACATGGTAACATATATACATGGACAGTGTTATAGCTAGATACCAAGTACTTTTCAACTTAGTTTAATAGTCGTATATTATACATGTAAACATATATACATGGACAGTGTTATAGCTAGATACCAAGTGCTTTTCAACTTAGTTTAATAGTCCGTATATTATACATGGAAACATATATACATGGAAAGTGTTATAGCTAGATATCAAGTGCTTTTCAACTTAGTTTAATAGTCCGTATATTATACATGGACACATATATACATGGACAGTGTTATAGCTAGATACCAAGTGCTTTTCAACTTAGTTTAATAGTCCGTATATTATACATGGACACATATATACATGGACAGTGATATAGTTAGATACCAAGTGCTTTTCAACTTAGTTTAATAGTCCGTATATTATACATGGAAACATATATACATGGACAGTGTTATAGTTAGAATGCATGTCTCAATGTATTCCTTCAGGTATGTTAGGTACGGTAGGTTACGTTAGGGTTAACGTTACGTTAATTTAAATTGTGTAATTTTGTTTATCCGTATCTGTTATACTCTACCGAGTTTGTTATGGGGGTGGTGCGGGTGTCCGACCAAAGTTGACGTTTCAAAATGTCTCGTAAGGGTCGAAGGTTTAATCCCCGCCTTGGTCATACCTTAGACTTAATACAAACGTTAATCCCCTGTTTGATGCTCAGCATATACAGCGTAGTGCTAGGACTGGTCGGCTCAGTGTCTGTATAATGTGACCGGGTGGTGGGGTATCATGTCATGTGGTATTCCACTGTTGCAATACTATACAGTTGGGCTTAGAGCGCACTGCTTCAAAACGACACCGTGGTGATTGTAACAAGATGGACCAAGTGGAGACAACTCACCAAGGAAGAATCAAGAATAAATACATTTACAAATTTATTTACAACACGATGAATATATATACAAATGAATATCAATGACAAAGTAGAAATATAAACGTTTTAAAGCAATTCAATACACGTTATATGAATCACTATTCACTCTCTATTAAGAATTAGACTGTTCGGTTTTAATCAAGCGGAATATCTGTATTTATGTAATAAAGCTATATCAAAGCTATGTCAAAGCCATTGTCGTCTCAAAGCTATATCTGGCTGAGTCCTTCCGGTAAAGTTCACTGTGTGCGGCACTAATACTTCACTTTCACGAATGTTGACAATGCTCCTATGCACGTCCCTCATTAGTGATGGCTATTCGTCGCGGTACCCTACTTCCGGTGACGTAGTTCCCACTCCACGCCAACTCGTGCGACCATTTCCGGCGATGGCTCCAGTCCCGATATTCCACATCCGGGGACGTTATCCGGTATCCGCGTAACTAGGCCTAGCGTTCTCGTGACTACAACCTGGTCTGTCAACCAAATAGCGTATGATGTGGTTCCCGCGTCCTATGACAGCGTTCCTTACCTACGACCTAGTAGAACACCTCCCGAAATACGCTCTACCTCCGCTCCTATACCCCCGCGTCTATACGGCTATAAAATATATACTCTGTCTTACTATGTATCAAAGTATTCAAAACATGTATTCTACAATAACACTAAGGTATCACCATACCTAATAACTGATTGCAATGAAATCTTTATTCTGAATGACTAAACCGTCGTTAAATCCCTTATTCAAAAGTAAGAAATAGAGACATGATTCGTTGTGTAAACCCTACCCTACCAAATATATTATGTTAATTTCGATTGGAAAGAAAACGTATTTCTAACTATTTAACGCAATTTGATTGAACTCCATAGTGTTGAAGTCATCCTTTAACATACCGTAACTATTCTGTCCCTTTAACACTAAAATATACCCTCTAGTACAGTCTTCAAAGTGTTAACATTTTAATTTATTTTTAACCAAAATGTCGTAATCCTGCCACTCAAACATTTTATAATCAATCAATGTTAACCCTAACCTTCAAACACAGCAATGTCTGAGACCTGGCTAATTATAATTAATATGACAAATATACATATAGCTTATTTTAATATCAATGGTGGGAACCTAAAATCATAATAATAGACTAGATAATAGACGACACTTATTTTATTTCATATTTTTTTAATGGAATGTACAAAAAACTCAACAAATCAATAACTGAGTCATCAAATAAAATTGAAAATATACAATCAATTTGATATTATCGGATGACATTCAGTCAACGCTTACATCAAAAAGTGACAAATCCAATTGTATTAGCATTTAAAGTCGCGGTACTTATAAGTGTCGCCTAGTGCATATTTGAGGGTTTAAATCGGGGTACTTATAAGTGTTGCCTAGTGCATATGTGAAGATATAAATCGGGGTACTTATAAGTGTTGCCTAGTGCATAAGTGAAGATATAAATCGGGGTACTTATAAGTGTTGCCTAGTGCATATGTGAAGGTATAAATCGGGGTACTTATAAGTGTTGCCTAGTGCATATGTGAAGGTATAAATCGGGGTACTTATCAGTGTTGCCTGGTGCATATGTGAAGATAGAAATCGGGGTACTTATAAGTGTTGCCTAGTGCATATGTGAAGGTATAAATCGGGGTACCTATAAGTGTTGCCTAGTGCATATGTGAAGATATAAATCGGGGTACTTGTCATTGTTGCCTAGTGCATATGTGAAGGTATAAATCAGGGTACTTATAAGTGTTGCCTAGTGCATATGTGAATATATAAATCGGGGTACTTTTAAGTGTCGCCTAGTGCATATGTGAAGGTATAAATCGGGGTACTTATAAGTGTCGCCTAGTGCATATGTGAAGGTATTATTCGACTGGCGTTTAGCTCGTAAACATATAACCAATGTTTGACTTTGGTTTTGTAAAGATAATTGTTCCCATTCATATTCATGTTATTGGCCGACTGACTGATATGTAGACGCTTGTATGTTATTGGCTGACTCACTGATATGTAGACGCTTGTATGTTATTGGCCGGCTGACTGATATGTAGACGCTTGTATGTTATTGGCTGACTGACTGATATGTAGACGCTTTGACTCTACTTGAATACTAATTCCTTATGAGCCGGCCGGATTGACAATACAACTTCATAATTATATACTTTGCATCACAATTCAAATATATAAACTTGTCTAACGAATCACAATTAGTTCGACAAGATAGGATTAACACAAATCCTTTAGGTAGACATAATCATATAATCCAAATCTATTTAATTACAACACAAAGAGGAACTGTAAATGGGTCATTCAATAAAATGTAGTGCATTTCAAAATATTATTCTGATATATCTCGTAACCGTTATATTTTAAGGAAATTAAATTATATCGTTAAACTCCAGTTGTGATAACACCTGTCGTAGAAGATAATTGCTTCATATTTTAAATGTAGATGTGATATCTGGCAATATATATTTGAGTTGACTACAAGGTTTAGAAACGTGGGGGCGGGAATCGTTCAAAGAAACTGGTTAAATTATAAGCATGGTTCAGAACCTGCCTCGAGTTATATTTACGACCAGAAATAACAATTTTCAGTGTTGGAAATAAAAAGAAGTCGCATGGTGCGAGATCTGGCGAATACGGGGGATGGGGTAGGACAGTAACGTTTTCTGACTTTAAGTAAGAGGTTATAATGTGTGAGGTATGGGCTGGGGCATTGTCGTGCAGAAGACGGACATTTTTGAATCCTGTGATTGGGTGCCTTTTTAAATAATATTTTTTCAGTTTTTTCCAGTAACTGATGGCCTTCTGCCATCTTTACTTGCCCATACTTTTTTACCCATTTTTCGAACTGGTTCAAAATAGTGAACCCAGGTTTCGTCGCCAGTAACAACGTGCCTGCTTTTGAACTTAAAATAAAATGAACTATAGATAGTAATACCCCTACCATACGAGCAATATCACGAACCGTGTATCACGCATCTTTGTTAATGTTCGGTTTAATTTTGGCAACAGTTGTTTTGTCAGTGGCAGTCCTAGTACGCCCAGATTTTGGTAGATTCTACACCAGAATCAAATTTCTTTTTCCATTGCCAAACAGTGTGATAAGATACCTTAGAGCTCCCATATACGCGTTCATTTTCAGTAAACATCTGCTTAACAGAATAAAGAAAAATAAAAATATCGGACAGGGAAAGCAGCATTCAAGGACGACAGTCAACCACAAAACACAAAAACAAACACGCAAACAGACAAACGAGAAGGCAAAAGTAATAAAAATGCAAACGACATCACGAACACAAAAGGGTTGACAATCTACCGCCTTGGAACGGTTTGTGGCAACAATGGCCACTGAGGGTTTAAACCTGTTCTAGGGTGCACCAAACCTCACACTTACCCTACTGTCATCCCATTAAAACAGGACAGTGTAAATAAAGAAATCCCCGCCATGATCTAATCTCTAACCAACAAGGCAGCACCAAAAGGCAATATAAGTAAAACACAAATATGCTCGTGTAAATATAATACAAAAGAAAAATAGCCTAGAAAGCCCTAAGGTTGTATATAGTGTAGAGAAATCAAAAGTGCTTATAGATGAAACATGAAGTTTATTGAAAAATTTATCAAGAACGTCTCCTGAATGTTTTATAGACCAAAACAAATTAATCTCAGAGTTTTGAAGGAACTTTTATATCGGCCCTAATTTCATCAGTATTTTCTGCTCGTTTCCCAACCATTTTTACAACAGAGGTCAATGACTGACTATAACTGGTCGAACAACTTGAACATGTATATACCACTGTGTAGGTGTTGAACAGGGCTATCGGTGCGTTTAAATATCGATGTACAATTCCTCGAGCTCTTCGTGTAACAGGCCAATAAGCATCACTTGTCGAACATCCCTCGTTTGTCTTGTTTTCGTATTTACCGATTATAAAATTGCAATACTGGTTCTACACACTCGCGATTTGTTTTGACAGATCCGCCATTGTTCTTCCAATTATCGACGCATGCGCAAGTACAGAGATAAGTTGTTTACAATATGACGTCACAGTATGCAAATAAGCAAGGTCAACTTTGACAGCAGCCGATGCGTCTTGTATTTACCTTTGTCATTTGCATACTACTCTCCGCCCTACGTTCTACTCTTAAACTTAAAGCATGCGCAGTAACGCAAAGTAGTAATGGCGATCCCGTCGGGAAATCTGATCGCGGTTGAACTCGTATTTTTCTTACGTAATACGTCAAACTCAGGATGAGTTCCGACTGATCCAGTTTTGTTATATATTCACGTTAAAACAAAACTGTATAGAAGTGTGTTTCTGTTTTATCAGAAAAGAAGCGTTTTTTGTTTCATCAGAACATATGTGTGTTTCAACAGAATAGAAAACGAACTACTACATGTGTCCGTAAGGTTGTTACACATGTCTGCGAATGTATTGAAGTCTCCTCAGAAGGACTAAATGAGTTTATAGAACATTATTATCCCTCATATTATATCAAAATGATATATACTATACTTAGGCCAAAATTGTGTTAGGCGTGGTTCCATTGCATGCTAAAAATACGGGGGGTAGTGTTTGTTTTGGGGGTTTTACAAAAAAAGCAACTGACATAACTGTCTTAGCAAAAACTAAGTTTGATTAATGTGTAATTGATTATAAAAAGAAAATAGAATTTAACTGTATTACCTTTTTTGAATGACGCAATGGATACAAGGATGTTTACTTTTAGAATGAGGGGTTGATAGGTGGGGCGGCGTCAGCTGGAGAAACGCACGGAGGATTTGACACAAACTATATCCTGTTTGAACGGAATGTGCTTTTCTAGCCCAAAATAACCACCACAAGCCCACCACACCCACTCTGGATTTAGACCCCACACATAGAATGTCAGCAAAATACTCACACGAAAACCGCGCGCACCCAACACCTCCAATCCCCCAACATATGAGTGTTTATTATGATGACGTCGACATGATTTAAAATGAAAATGGATTAAAGGGACACTATAACATTTAGATTTGAGGGACATTTTCCAATATTATTTGGACTTTATTCCAAAATCGGATTTTAAAGAAATACGGGATCTTAATTTATGTGTATTCTGCAAGTGAAAATTTTCATTGTACAATTTGATAAATGTGTTATATTTAGTATTGCAATTCATTTCTTGTTATTTTTTACCCGTAACGGGTGGGAACGGATATTGCCAGAAGAGCCCAGTTAGAATGAATGAACGAATTGTTGACCGAAATGTTAGTAGCAGCATCAGTACTTGGCCTAAGGCAGCGTATGACACGTGCGTGCATTTAAGTTGGTCAGTTAATAAATACATCCATATAATTAATATCTAATGTGCTGTTTACTGAGAATATACACCTAAGCCGTATTCGGTATTCATCATTCTATATTATATGTCCAACAAGCTCATTAAAAAGACCGGTAGCACTGACTCTGGTGTCATATGTAGCCATATGGCTGCTATTTATGAGTACAGTGTGTGTCTGATCAAAAGCTGTACCACATACTGGTGTCACAAGAGATTGAATGTTGGCCACATTAGCGGCAATAAGTCAGAAACCATGTGTCAGAAACCGCTTGACAGATTCTTACGGCTGTTTCTGTGAGAGATCCTGTATAAAATTGGCCCGCTCGGTGTTCCGAGGAAGTCTATAAGCATATGTGCCTGGGGATATTGAGAAGTGATGACTGGCTGATTCACTTCTCTCACATTTTTGAAAAAAACTTAATTTATTAGTAGTGTGTTTAAAATGAAAATTACATGACTTTTTTGGTAATATAAAGGACTATACTCTGTGAAAAGGATGATTTAATATTTGAATGATTGAAAGAGTTATTTGGATAGTTTTGAATTTTTGAAAATAGACAAAGGATTATTTACCAGTACTGAGTGAACACTGGAATATTTCTACACAACAACAAGTCTTGTCGTGCCTTCAATGGTTTATTCTCTTGTTGCTTTGGCTTCTGCCAAGTCATCGAGTACCTTCATTGTGGCTTTCTTTGCTTTTTTTTTGTATTTATATAAACACGAGCATCTAGGTGGATTACTTATATTGCCTTTTTACGCTCCTTGTTGGTTAGAGAATATTTCATGGCGGGGAATTCTTTATTTACACTGTACCGTTTAATTGGGATGAAATAGGGTAAGTGTGAGGTTTGGTGCCACCTAGAACCTGGTTTAAACCTCCAGTGGCCGTCTTGGTCACTGACCGTTCCAAGGCGGAATCCCTATTGTCAACTCTTTTGTGTTTGTGATGACGTTTGCATTTATTATTACGTTTGCCTGCTTGTTTGTCTGTTTGCGTGTTTGTTTCTGTGTTTTGTGGTTGACTGTCCTCCTTGAAAGCTACTTTCCCTGTCCGTTCTTTTTATATTTCTTTACCTAGATATTGTGAAATACCGTCCCAGTTAAATTACAAATATTAGGATACTTTAAAGGGACATAGGGCAATCTTGAACATTGTTTTTGAACATTATTATCACAGTTCATTAGTGCAGTATCAATTTCACTTTAAAATTGCTTGCATATAATTAAATACAATTTAGATTTGTTATTCTACCATAGGTTTAAATATAGTATTGGTGCAATAATATCAGCAATGAGTAATATGCATAAACTATTTGCTTTATACTATTCTTATAATTAATATTAATGATTGAACAAATGCAAGCTATGCAGAAAACTGTCCCGCCCGTGAGTTTTTGAAAAAATCAAGATTGCCATATGTTCCTTTAAACAAGAAGACTTTTGTTTAACGTGCAGTTTACTAATTAGTTAAATAGTTTATTAGCCTCGCATTGCTTACACATGCCATTCAAGGCAAATCATATGGCTTACCTAAATATTTTACACTTTTGCTGTGTAATTTGGTAATAATTTGCATAGTTATAACACCAGTGCCCAGTAGAATACAGAAAATATATTGTGGTGTTAATGTTTCACTTCCATGATGTAAGCTATATGTATGTGATAAATCAGTCTTCACAACAAATTGAATATTTATATGTATCAACATATTTTATTTATTTTTGGCACACACATTTTAGGATCGGCCCCTTATAAATAGTGTCCTTCGGAAACACACATCTATTTTACTTTTTGGCATAGCTAAGTAAACATGCATATATTTAAAGATATATAAATTATACAGATATACTATATATAGAATAATATGCAGTCATTTCATATCTCATCCTGTATTGCCATGAGACGCCAATATTTGCCCTAGAGCTTATATTTGGGCGAAGCCTGGGCACAATATGATCATTTCAATATTTTATTCTATGTATGACATATATATTTATAATTATTTTTTTGATTTTACCAGTGATGGGAAAATACTGATTAAATATTTATTTCTCGGCGGATATAATAGCTGATCTTTCATGATCGAGTGCTGATTTATTAAAAGAGTGGGCAAAAAGATACAATGGAACGGCTTTTTGAGCATCAAATAATGTTTGCTAAAGAGATTAATAAATAATAGATGATTTTGTGAGATTATATTTATCATACAAAACCCATACAAGTTGATGGTACATTGTCAATTTACCAATATATAAGACAGCCCAATTTTAATTCCCTTTAAAAAATAACAGAACATTGGCGATTCATATGAAATTTCATGTATATATCTTATGGCTTATATATTTTTCACCACATGTATTAATCTAATTAGGTCAAATCAGAAACGCGGTTATTTTTTCTTACAGTGTGTAATTGTTACTGTATATGCCGCTTGAGATGTGTCCGTCTGAACATGATGGCGACTTCAATTTGGAAATCCCGAGAACTGGGCAGACGTTATTTTTGTAAAGAACTAAAACGAACATAATTATATCTCACAAAGACTATATCATGTATAAAGCTGTTAAAAAAAACACCAAATGTATACTATGCCATACTGCTCACATTCAAAAAACTTGGTAAGCAATACAATATCTGGCATCATATTGAATTAATTTGTTTGTTTGTTTGAATGGTATTTTACATAATTTTAACAAATTTTAGGCCATATTTGACGGTTGATTTTGTTTGTTTGTGGTAAGTATGAAGTAAATTTCATTTAATGATTGTAGTATTGAATAGATGTTTAGTTCATAAATATAATATCAATAAAATATTGTATTATTTATTCTTTGGATCAGTTTTATTATATAAATGATAAGCCCTTCACCTAGATGATCTATGTAAAAAAAATATTTCCATTTGCGTATCTGAAACTGAAAAACTGCCTTTGGGGAACACAAGGTCATTTTAATCTATTTATCGTTTATTCAAGCTTTTCAAATAGATATTTTGTAATTAAAGGGACACATGGCGATCTTGAAGTTTACATCAAGCACTGACATTGGAGTCTCGAAACATGTTTTGCTGTATTTAGCATGATTCGTCAAATGTCACCGGTCTAGCCTGGTAAAGTAAAATTCACTGTGTTGAAAAGTGCATAACAAATATCCGCATGATAGATATATTTATATGAGAACTGAAAACTTGCTTTTGGGTTGCCTGCTTAGCATGGCAGACACTTAGGGATCACTTAGTTGTCGTCCGTCCGTCCTGCTTTAACCTGCAACCAGCAACGTGTAGCAAACTCGTTATAAATAATGTATAAAGAGCTAAAGTCAGTTGAACATCAACGATAAATACGAAGTTCACCCCCTACCAAAATGTGGAGAAGTTTTATTTTATTGATCACTGATTGGTCAAATTATGTTGTTGATGTCATGTGGTAGTTATGAATATCGACATATTAAGCCGTTATATTTCTTTGTCAAGGGCCGGCATTGCAGAGTGGATAGTGTGGTGTACTTAAAAGCACAGGACGCGGATTCAAGCCTCACCGGTGACAACGAGTTTCCTATGTGTGTCTTTAAGGTGCGTTCAATATTATCCCCTTCCCCGAATACGCACCAGTAATGTAGGCTCGTTATACTTTTTGACCGACAGCGCCGAGTCGAAAATGTTATCGTTTTAGCGTGTAATTTGAATAAAGAAATAACACGATTATCGTCTCATGTAGCACACGTCATTTACTATATACAACATATTTTGAGTATCTCCTCGAATTTAATTAAAAACGGACACAAGTGTTATCATTTTAAACGAATTTTAACAACGGCATCTCTTACGAGTTATTTCCCCTCGCTTCGAAATTTTAAATGGACGAATCTCGCAATTTCTCGCGCAGTAAAGCTTCTAAAAGTCAATACAGCTGAAGATGACGAAACTGAAAAGGGAAATGAGATTCTAATCGTGTAAAATTGTCACAATTTTCGAAATTACGTGTTTAAAAAAAAAAGATAATGGCGACCGTTTTACTTTTTTTTGACGTTGACGGAAAATGAAGTACTACTTCCCGTTGTCATGTGTTGCTATGAAAAGTAGTCGGCGGAGCTAAATAACCACTCGGCTTCCCACTAGAATAGACAATGAACATGAATGAAATATTAATTAATACATGAAATAAAGTGCTGTATGTATACACAGTTTAAATAAGACAAAGAAATAAAATGATGTGCAAATAAGCCCAAAAGCCAAACCATCCAATTCAACGAAAGTCTTCAAATTATATTTCCATACAATATACTAATTTGAAACTGTATTATTATTTATTGTAGATCCGTATCGTTTCGTTAGCCAAAGACAAGCACTTGTCGAATGTGCGGGAATAGCGAAATCGGGTATAAAGCGATAAAAAAACTTTGAATCAATTAATCAATATAGCAAACCCTCAAGTACAAGAAGTGACCCAGTTGTGTTGACATTATTGTTGTTGTTATTGCTATTGCAACCGCCGTCGTCAGTATATATTTATACTATTGATAAAACCGATATGTAAACACAGGACTGGTATGTATGCTAATTGATTAGATTACTAGTATATATATAGATTATATAGATCGTGAACTGCGGATAATTTCAGTATGTGTTTTGTGACTTAAACACAGGTAAATACCTTTATCTATGTCATTGTATAAGTGTCTCTTTCTTTATGTATTTTCCCGACTCCGACGGTTGTTTTGATACCGACTTTCTATTTATAGTCCCTAGTTTAGTATCACATGACCGTTATTGTGACCTAGTTATTGTTGTCTTAATATTCCATTTTCTTTTGTAGCGTATGTTGTTGAATGTTGAATAAAATCGATATACCTCGTAAAAATCACATCTTAAATGCCAATATATTTATATTATATACTAGTGTTCAACACTGAAATAAACAAACACACCTGTGAATTGTATGTTCGCTTGTCGCATAACTGGTTTTATCATGAGAGTGCTTTAAAGTCATTACTAAATTACCGTAATCCACTAGTGTATTCTGTGCAAAAATATCGATATTTCTACTGAGCTCTAGTAGCCTTGTGCTATACTGGGGTAATATGCGACATATTTTTGTGTGTATGTTTCATATGGAAAGCCGCAGGTGACCATTTATGTTTAACTGAATTATTATAATCACGTTATAATTCTATTAAAATCACTGCAGTCACAGTTTCGTTATTACCATACATTATTAGTATAATCCCATCAAAATAAGGATTAATAGATGGGAATGGGCAGGAGGTTTAATATAATATAAGGTTAATATAATAAATGAGTGTGCTGGGGTTGGGGGTGGGGGAGGCGGGTTGGGGGAGGGTGCGCAGGAAGCTTAAGGGATGCGGGTGGGCAGGAGGTTTAAGAGAAGAAAGTGTGTGGGGGCGAGTGGTGAGGGGAAGCAGAAAGCTTAAGGGATGCGGGTGGGCAGGAGGTTTAAGAGAAGAAAAATATGTATGTGTGAGTGTTGGTGGGTGTGGGGTTGCAGGAAGCTAACGTGGCATACTCCTTTACTCATGGGAGTAACTTGGAAAAACAGTTTAAAAATGCAATAAAAATCAGAGTGGGCATGATTGGGTGGGGCAGAGGGGAAGGGTAATGGTAGAACATTACCATTTGTTGCCAGCATAAAATCATTATATTCCTAACAAATATCGCTTACACGGGCACCATTTTGGTCCTAAAATGAAAAATATATATATCTGGGGAGGACCCCCGAATCCGCTTGTGGAAGAGGTGCACCTACTGCCAAACCCTCCCACACTCTGCGCTTCGCACGTCGTATTAGGAGCATGATGAAAACAGGCCATGCTACGCCCCTGCCTACCCATCCCATTCGTTAAACCTCCTGCCAACCCATATCCATTAAACCTCCTGCCCAAACCCCATTTCTTAAACCGCAGCAAATATCATTATTTTATAGGCAAACATTATTATAAATGCTTCTCGCGAGATTTCTTATTTGTGTGTGATTTTTAAAAGTATGGGTTTTTTATCTTTATTAAGGTTATAATAATAATGTGGCGAACATTATAAAAAAAGCACTGAGTTGGTTTTTATAATAACAATGTTGCATGCGGCGATTATAATAAAACAAATGTTCGAGCAGATTTTAATGTGGCGATTATAATAATTAAAAATGTTAAGTAAATTATAATGTATGGTAAAATAAAATAATAATGTGTCTACTGAGATTATAATTTTAATATAACCTACCGAAGTCGTAGAAAAGATTATAATGTATGGTTAAAATAATAACATGTCTGCAGAGATTATAATCGTATTATAAACTACCGAAATCGTAGAAAAGTGGTGATTATAATAAATCAGTTAAACATACAGTAAAACATACTTATAATCGCAAGGTCCCCTGCAACTTTCCATAAAATAACAATCCCCACGATGTTATTTATTAAAACCCACACTTTATTATTATCTGTCCTAAAACATAACAACCTCCCTACGATTTTATTTATTAAAACCCACACGTGTAACCTCCCTCGCCATACTATGATCGTAATTACTATAACCTGCAAAATCCCCGGATGCCAGCGATTATCATTATTCTGAAAATCGTCTACACATTTTAGTTTTTAGCTGTGTCGGAGGTAATTATTTTTATAATCGTGGACACATTAAAATCTCGAGAGACAATTTATAAATGATTATGTCCGGGAGACTTGGCAAAAAGTTGGTGATAATCATTTTAAGACTGTAAATAATAATAATAAACAATCAAAGCATCGAATATTTAAGGGATGGGGTGGGCATGATGTTTACTGAAATGTGTGGGCAGGCGGTTTACGGGAGCGTTTTGGACAGGAGAATTAATGGATGGGGATTGGCAAGAGGATTAAGATGAGATGACGATGGGCACGAGGAGTGATGGATGTGAATGGGCAGGAGGTTTAAAATAAGAATGAGTGCGGGTGGTGGGTGGGGTGTGTGTGTGTGGGGGTGGGGGTGGTGGAGCAGGAATCTTAAGGGACGCGGGTGAGCAGAGGATTTAAGAGAAGAAACGTGTATGTGGAGGAGGGTGGAGCAGGAAGCTTAGGGATGCGGGTGGCCTGGAGATTTAAGAAAAGAAATGTGTATCTGGGGGTAGAGTGGAGCAGGAAAATTAATGGGTGCGGGTGGGCAGGAGGTTTAAAAAAAGAAATGTGTGTGGGGGCAGGAAGCTTAAGGGATGCAAGTGGGAAGGTGGTTTAAGACAATAAATGTATATGTGGGGGAGGGAGAAGCAGCAAGTTTAAGGGATGCGGGTGGCCTGGAGATTTAAGAAAAGAAATGTGTATCTGGGGGTAGAGTGGAGCAGGAAAATTAATGGGTGCGGGTGGGCAGGAGGTTTAAGAAAAGAAATGTGTGTGGGGGCAGGAAGCTTAAGGGATGCGAGTGGGAAGGAGGTTTAAGAGAAGAAATATATGCGTGTGTGAGTGTTAGGGGGCGTGGGGTGGGGATGCAGGAAGCTAAAGTGGCATACGCCTTTATTCCCGGGAGAAACTTGGAAAAATAATATGAACAAAAATAAAAATCCTTAACAGTTTAAATATGCAATAAAATCAGAGTGAGCAAGACGGGGTGGGAGCGAGGGGAAGGGTTATGGGTGGAAAGTTATCTTTATTTGCCAGCATAAATGTTTAAATATCGCTTGCACGAGGACCATTTTGGTCCAAAAATGAGAAAAACATCTATATCGGAGGAGAACTCCCGAACCCGCTTGAGGAAGAGGTGGTGCACCTACTCCCAAACACTCACACACTCTGCTATTTGATGTCGTATTAGGAGTTTGATGAAAACAGGCCAAGCTACGCCCCTGCCTACCAATCCCATTCGTTAGACCTCCTGCCCACCCATATCCCTTAAATCTCCTGCCCAACCCCCATTTCCTATAACGCAGCATATATCATTATTTTATAAGCAAACATTATTATAACTTGCTTTACGCGAGATGTCTTATTTGTGTGTGATTATTATAATAATATTCGACTTTGGGGTTTTTATTTTTAGGTAGGTTATAATAATGTGGTGAACATTCTAATAAAAGCGCTGAGTTGGTTATTATAATAACATTGTTGGATGAATCGATTATAACGAAAAAATGTTAGATTTTAATAATAATAAAAATGTTAAGTAAATTATAACGTGTGGTTAAAATAATAATGTGTCTGCAGGGATTATAATTTTATTATAACTTACCGAAATCGTAGAAAATATTATAATGTATGGTTAAAATAATAACGTTGTCTGCAGAGATTATAATTTTAATATAACCTACCGAAATCATAGAAAAGTGGTGATTATAATAATTCAGTTAAACATAATTATAATCGCTGGGTCCCCTACGGCTTTCCATAGTTTCATGTGTTAAATAGAACGTTACATTCGTGTCTGTGTGCACTTGACTTTATAAATCGTTGAATTAAATGATAGGGCACGAGGCTTGCCTACAATCCAATGACAAATAACGTCATGATTTCACTTTCACTATGGCGTCGTCTAATAGGTTAATTGATCTGATTAAAGTTGATTTGTTTCGTCTTATAGGCGATACTTATACTTTTACATTCGTGAATATTTAGTATCGTTGGCTAAATTAATGCTCAGCATAATATGAATATATCCAAGTCGTTTAATGAAAACAATTTAACAAGCACTCTTGTAATACATCTATATATAAAATAATGTCAACCATCAATCATCACACATTCACTTTTCAACCATTTTGTTCAATGTATGCGTCTTGTTTCCAGGTATTCATTGAAAATAAAAGGCCTCACCGGAGGACGAGATGAACAACAGAGTCAGAGGTGAAAACCTATTCTTGATACTGGATATCCCCTTTATGTCCTTTGTTTTGTTACATTTAAAGAAAGCCCCGTGTCTATCTCAAGGAGTGGATGGGGTGGGGGCTTTCACCGGATAAACTATCATCCTAATGACTTTACCGTGTACCTCCGTGTCTATCTTCAGGGGACATTAATCGTGTAGCTCCGTGTCTATCTTTAGGTGACGTTAACCGTGCAGCTCCGTGTCTATCTTTAGGGGACGTTAACAGTGTAGCTCCGTGTTTATCTTTAGTGTCTATCTTTAGGGGACGTTAACCGTGTTGCTCCGTGTCTATCTTTAGGCGACGTTAACCATGTAGCTCCGCGTCTATATTCAGGGGACGTTAACTGTGTAGCTCCGCGTCTATATTCAGAGGACATTAACTGTGTAGCTCAGCGTCTATATTCAGGCGACATTAATCGTGTAGCTCCGCGTCTATCGTCAGGGGACGTTAACCGTGTAGCTCCGCGTCTATATTCAGGGGACATTAACCGTGTAGCTCCGTGTCTATATTTAGGCGACGTTAACTGTGTAGCTCCGCGTCTATATTCAGAGGACATTAACTGTGTAGCTCAGCGTCTATATTCAGGCGACATTAATCGTGTAGCTCCGCGTCTATCGTCAGGGGACGTTAACCGTGTAGCTCCGCGTCTATATTCAGGGGACATTTACCGTGTAGCTCCGTGTCTATATTTAGGCGACGTTAACCATGTAGCTCCGCGTCCATATTCAGGGGACGTTAACCGTGAGCCCGTGTCTATTCCCCGATGAGGTTAACCGTGGAGCACCGTGTAACAATAAATTCTGAAAAGGGGATCCGTTGAAAGCAACACACACAAACAAGGGAGAAAAGTAGCAGTCTTGGTTAATTTGAGTCTGTTCATGAGAGCAATTTAAAATGCAATGCCTCCCACGCCCCCTAGTACCGGCTTTAGCGGAATTCTACTTTAAAAAACAACAAAGAGTGGGCTTGATGATCCCTAGGGATCAGTAAGTAATAACACAACTGATTTGAGGTCGGGGCGACTTTTTACGGCCTCTACACAAACAAACGGCAGTTTAAATGTCAATAAATACTAGATAACAACACTTTTTCAAATAAAATTGCTAACATTGTATTTTAAACCTTATTTCACGCACCTATATTTGCCTAAACTTATAATATCATGTTATATTTTCTATTTGCAGATGGAAATACAGCGGAGAAGGATGGAACTACTGGTGTTGTCGGCTACGTTCTTATGGGATTCTCACTCCTAATTGTCATCGTTTTTTTCCCATTTTCCCTCATGTGTACTCTCAAGGTACGTTCAACACCATCTTACGTACATTATATGTTGTTACGTCATAGGGATAAATAATCCGGCCTTGTCTAACGTTTTACGTCATATAATCTATATCCCGACCCAACCAC
The DNA here is from genome assembly GCA_037043455.1 of Cyrtodaria siliqua. NCBI lineage: Eukaryota > Metazoa > Mollusca > Bivalvia > Adapedonta > Hiatellidae > Cyrtodaria > Cyrtodaria siliqua. The sequence goes on along the minus strand of JAWPHD010000119.1, from coordinate 602,126 downwards.
ACTTATTAATGTCATGTAGTCTAGAACCCGGCCAAACCGCACGTACTGTTCAATTTACGTCATATAATCTAGAAGAGTATGATAATGGACCCTACCCTAAAAATGGTATTACTTCTTCATAATATCTAGATTCCTGCCCGACTATTAGTATTGTTAGCTACGTCATATAATATAGATTCCGGACCAACCACAAGGATTGTTACGTCATACTATCTAGCTCCCGCTCTAACAACAAGCATGGTTACGTCATATAGACTAATCTAGATCCCGGACAAACCACAGATAATGTTACGTCATACAATCTAGATTCCAAACAAACCACAACATTTGTAACGTCATATAATCCAGCTCCCTGGCAAACCACAAGCATTCTTAGTTACGGCATATATTCTAGCTATCTGACAAACCACAACTATGGTTACGTCGTATACTATAGATGCTAGACAAGCCGCAATAATTGCTTCGTCATATAATCTAGCTTCCTGGCATATATAGATATAAAAATTGAACAGGAAAAGTAGCATTCAAAGACGACTGTCAACCACAAACACACAAAGAAACAAAAAACAACTTTAAAGATGAATACAATGCCAAATAAGATATCACAGACACAAACGGGTTGAAAATAGGGCTACCGCCTTGGAACGGTCAGTGGCAAAAAAGGCCGTTGGGGGTTTAAAGCAGGTTCTAAGGTGCACCAAACCTCACACTTACCCTACTGTCAACCCAATAAAACGGGACAGTGTAAATAAAGAAATCCCCGCCATGAACTATTCTCTAACCAACAAGGCAGCATTAATAGGCAATATAAGTAAAACACAAGGATGCTCGTGTATATATACATACAAAAAAAACATAGCTTAGAAAGCCACAAAGAAGTTACTCATTGACTTGGCAGAAGCCAGAGAAACAAGAGAATAAACCACTGAGGGCACAATAAGACAAGACTGCAGACAAACATCAAACGTCACCGTCCTTTTGGGATTTAGGTAGACGTCATCTTAGGGTCCACAGCCTGTCCGGCCATCGCACAATTAAAGAGGAAAGCATAGTGCCGAACTGTAAATGGGTCCAACACCAAGCATGCAGTGCGTTGCAAAATGATAGGGTCATAACCTATTTTGATAAGCCTTTTAACAAGTTTAACAAAGATAGTATAAAAGTGATCATGACCAAGAATCTTACGAAGTTTGTAAATCACGTCACCATAGAAGTCACATTGTGATAGTCCTTGTCGCAGAAGAGTTCTTAAATTACTTTTATATTTCGAAAGAAAATCAGGGTTACGATAATAAAATTTTGCAAAAATTTTGTGAAGTTTATAGTAACGGTAACTCTGATGGAGTAAATTTTTAGTTATACAAAGATTACGAATATTAAAGTCCTCAACTCGAGTACAAGCTCTAGAAAAACGAATAAGTTGAGACACATAGACCCCATAATAAGTTGCTCGGGGAACATCCCCTTCTAGATGTGGATAATTTACAATATTAAAATTAAAATCATCTCACTTGTCATATATTTTGCTAATTATTTCATCACTTTCAATGGAGAGATGTAAATCGAGAAAAGAAGCGTTAGTATCAGAAATATTGGCTTTGTTAAGTTGAAGTTTTTTAGAGTATATTTTATTAACCATAGTAGAAAAGAAATGGTTGTCAATGTTTAATATGTCATCCAGATACCGAGAGGTGTCATTAAAGGCTTCAATAACATATGCCTGGGTATCTGGTGAAAGACAACATGAAATCTCTTTCATAGCAATATAAAAACAAATCTGTGACAAGGGGTGCATAATTCGTACCCATAGGGATACCAACAATTTGTCTATAAACGGTCGTTCCATACCTGATGAAAATATTATCTAATAGGAAGATGAGTGGTTCACAAACTTCTTGGCAAGTCCATATAGTTTAATTGTCTAAACTGCCGTTAGTAAAAAAAAACGCTTTAATATTATTACAGGCCAAAAATTTAATATTTTCCCTAGCGAATGTTTTTTGGATAATAGCAATGAGCTTGTCTTTGATAAGGTGATGTGGAAAGGTTGTATATAGAGTAGAGAAGTCATAAGTGCTTATAGATGAAACTTAGGGTTTATTGCAAATTTTAGGACTTCCGTCCACTTCCATACAGATTACAACGACACTGCTTCATGGGACAACACCACATATTATGGAGCTATAGCTTGATGGAATAATTTCCCGAGGGTTTGAAATAAAGTTTTGCAATACACTTTGTTAGTCATGACGTCGTATATACACTTGCAAAATTAATCGTAATCTATATTAGTCTATATGGCGTAACAATGCTTGTGGTTTGACATTTGTAATTGTAAATGTATGTCGGTACCTCAGTTTTAAGTCTCATCCTAATTACTCGAGCAGCCGGGTCGAAACTCTCGAAGCCGGGTCGAAACTCTCGACCCTTATTTGGCAGTCAAGTGCAAATTTTCCGCACCACACAGCCGCCCTATCAAAACCTTTTGAAAAAATATAGGAATATTTATGTTTAATTTCCAGGTGGTACAAGAGTATGAGAGAGCTGTCATATTTCGTTTAGGGCGTGTTGTCTCCAGTAAGCCCATAGGACCAGGTATTTATGCCTATGACGGTTTTGATAAACTTGAGATCCTACTTAGAAGTATTCTTGATATGTATCATTGTTCAGTATGTGTATAGCCTAAAACGGAGTTTGATTAATTACATATATTTTAATAATAATAAGACTAGATCAACCATCCATTTCGTCGAGTTCTCATTCATAGAATTCTAAGAAATAGGATACTATTTCCTCTATTGTAACCAATGTTTAACCAAAACGGAACGAAAAATACCAAACTTGCACCATGTTGTGTACAGGCAGTTGAATACACCATATTTAAAAAAAACTGATATTTAATTATATCGTCTTCTTTATCAGATATATTTACTCTACGCATTGGACTTGAAAGCTACGGAGGTTTGGAACAAATGTTAATCATAAAACATAATCCAATTCACAATATTACGCTCTACTAGATAATGTCTAATATTTACTTTGACTTGTTCTTTCTATAGAAAAAAGTGCAAACCAGTACTATATTAACATTATTTTCCCGTTGTTACCAACAATAACGTGCCTTAGAACTATGGCTGTGATAAATAAGTACAATAAATACACATATCATCAGTCTATTTGCAGAATGTGGAATAGCCATATTCGATTGAGGTATAATAAATGCGTGCGCAGTAGCTCCGCCTATTCGAAGATGATCAATCTTTAGATGTAATAAACATTAAATCACTGGTGGTTTAACTCTACTGGCTAATGTCTAATCTTAAGCTCTGCTGTTCATCACCCATCTGTCCGTCCTACTGGATGGATTTTCATGAACCTTTACAGGAATTCCGCCTATGTCTAGTTGATTCTAGCAAAATTAACGTTGATGTGAAATCCAAGATGGCCGCCAAACCTAAACAGAGATTTTTAAAAGTTTCAAGTTTGTAATGACTAATTCTAACTCAGTGGAGTGCGTGGTCCAGTGGTAGAGCGCCGAACTCCTGATCGAGAGGTCGTGGGTTCGATCCTCCGTCGCGGCCACGTTATTTATCCTTGAGCAAGATAATTAATCCACATTGCTTAGTACTGGTTCTACCCAGGAAGCCATCGAGAGTGTTTAATCTAAGTTGCAAGAACTTGTTTCGCAATCGATGTAAAATAAATCTGTTTAAACAATTCTTGAAAACTGTAAGAGATATTGATATGGGACTTTTTCAAAAATGATCAGCATGACAGGATGTTGGTTCACATCGAAAATCTTTTTGATTCGACGTTAAACATGGCTGGCAGCAACCATCTTTGTTTACATAGAGTCATATAGTAAAATTTTGTAGCGACTACTATTCTGAAACTACTTGACGGATTTGCATGAAATTTCAATGGAATGTTGTTTTGGATGTCTTAGTGATCCTAACAAAGTTTCAGGTCCGTCGAGAATTCAAGATGGCCGCCACGGCTAAACATATATTGATTGTAGCGACTACTTCTTGAAACTATAAGTAATATTGATATGGGACTTTTTCAAAATGATCAGCATGACATGGTGTTGGTCATTATCGAAAACCATTTTGATTCAACGTTAAACATGGCTGCCAGCAGACATCTTTGTTTACATAGAGTTATATAGTAAAAGCGTGTAGCGACTAATCCTCTGAAACTATTTGACGGATTTGGATGAGACTTCACAGGAATGTTGATCTTGATATCTAGTTGATCCTAGCAAAATTTCAGTCGGCTGGAAATTCAAAATGGCCGTGACAGCTAAACATAGATTTAAAAAAATACAAGTTGGTAGCGACTATCATTTAAAAACTATAAGTGCTATTGATATGGGACTTTCTCCAAAACGATCAGCATGACATGATGTTGGTCCTTGTTGAAAAGCATTTTGATTCGACATTTGACCGTTCCAACTCGGTAGCCCTATTGTCAACCATTTTGTATTTGTGGTGTCTTATTTGGCCTTTTATTCATCTTTAAGGTTGTTCTTTGTTTCTGTGTGTGTTTGTGGTTGACTGTCGTCCTTGAATGCTACTTTTCCTGTTCGTTTTTTATATCTATATTAAACATGGCTGCCAGCGGCCATTTTGTTTACATAGAGTTATATAGTAAAGAATTTAGCGACCACTTCTCTGAAACTACTTGACATATTTTCACGAATCTTCAAAGAAATGTTGCTCTTGATGTCTAGCTGATCCTAGCAAAATGTCAGATCGTCCGGAAATTCAAGATGGCCGCCACGGCAAAAATATTTTTTAAAACACAAATTTATAGCGACTACTTCTTCTTGAAAACTATAAGGCCATTGATATGGGACTTTTTCTAATATTCAAGATGTCGACCATGGCTAAAACTATATTTTTAAAAACCAAATTTGTATCGACTACTTCTTGAGTTTTCAAGAAGTAGTCGCTACAAATTTGTTTTTTTATATTAGTATGGGACATTTTCTAAAATGATCAGCATGATGTTGGTACTTGTTGAAAATTACTTTGATTCGTCATTAAACATGGCTGTCAGCGGGCATCTTTTTTTACATATAGTTATATAGTAAAACCTTACAGTGACTACTCCTCTATAGCTACTTGACAGATTTTCAGGAAACTTCAAGGAATGCTGATCTAGCTATCGAAACCTATTAGTAGAGCTTCAAAGTCATTGTCAAAATTAAAGAGTACGGTATGTAAATTCTCATGTTGAATAAAAAACTGATTTTTTCTTCCTTTCCTTTAAGTCATCATCTTTATTAGTTTTTAACTGCATAATGCTCAGATGTTAAGATGTACTCCACCATACTTTAAATTCATGATGCTTTGAAATTAATCAGATTTTTGAAGATCTTGTTGTTGTTTTTTGTCTTGATGGAAACTCTTTGTCTCGTAACGTAAGCATATACAGCTTTATATTGCCGTTATTTATGAGCATTTCTGCTCTAAGAATATATACTGTTTTGTAATGCATATTTTTACTTGGTAATTTAATTCGGTTAACCCTTTCTTTGCTTGCAAGTAAGCGTGTTAAGTACAATGGCCCACAGTATGTATCGTACTCAATTAGATGGCCTGTATTGATGACCGAATTCCACGTATTCAATCAGTACACATGACCCATCACTGGCGCTTTTGGAAACTTGAGAGAAATCCGCTTAACACTCTTATTGCCATGATAATGACATGAGTTGCAAAGGTACACTTGCTATTGGTGTATGTGTCTCAACTTATTCGTTTTTCTAGAGCTTGTACTCGAGTTGAGGACTTTAATATTCGTAATCTTTGTATAACTAAAAAGTTACTCAATCAGGGTTACCGTTACCATAAACTTCGTAAAACCTTTGCAAAATTTTATTATCGTAACCCTGATCATCTTTTCAAATATAAAAGTAATTTAAGGACTCTTCTGCGACAAGGACTATCACAAAAAAGAGTATGATAATGGACCTTTGGAAACGGCCGAGCACGACACATACGAAATATTGCAGTCTCGGTTTGATTGAGACTGTTCATGAGCGGTAGTGAAATATGCTAGCTACCGCTCACGCCCTCTAGCCCCGGGTTGAGCAGAACTCAATATTAATAAAATCAATAGTACAAAAGTTTAACCATCCCAAAGATGGCATGCATATGGCGGTGGACATGGAGTGTATGTCTTCCCCATGTCGTACGGCGTATGGTCCCAGTATCTAATAAAATTAAATGCCCCGAAGAGCGAAATAAACATAATGGAATTTAGTTGGGAGCAGCGGTTATGAAGCCTGCATATCAAATGTAACAGTCAAAAGACTAAATTAAAAAGCAGACAACATATCCTATAAGTGGTTAAACCATACCCTGAGCCTTTAATCGGCCGGAGTAGTGGAACCACTGAATCGAAAATTAAGTAAGAAAACATAAAGAAATGAAAAAGTACCACCGATAATTAAATATAAGTATCGGGCTCAGTGATCTCCAAAGATCGAATGAATAACAGTACTGATTGCAAGCGCGGGGAGACGTTTTACTGCCGCCACACTGCACAAGCAACGCCACTGTGCTATAAAAAAGAGTATGATAATGGACCTTTGGAAACGGCCGAGCACGACACATACGAAATATTGCAGTCTCGGTTTGATTGAGACTGTTCATGAGCGGTAGTGAAATATGCTAGCTACCGCTCACGCCACCTGACTTCTATGGTGATGTGATTTATAAACTTCGTAAGATTCTTGGTCATGATCACTTTCATACTATCTTTGTTAAACTTGTTAAAAAGTTTATCAAAAGATGTTATGACCCTATCATTTTGCAACGTACTGCATGCTTTGTGGTGGACCCTTTTACAGTTCGCCACTATGCTTTCCTCTTTAATTGTACGATGACCGGACAGACTGTGGACTCTATGATGACGCCTACCTAAAGCCCATTGGGACGGTGGCGTTTGATGATTGTCTATGATCTTTCTTGTCGTACCCTTAATCTGTTAATGGTTTATTCTCTTACTGCTCTGGCTTCTGCCAAGTCATTGAGTACCTTCGTTGTGGCTTTCTAGGCTATTGTTTTTTTTGTATTATATTTACACGAGCATATTTGTGTTTTACTTATATTGCCTATTGATGCTGCCTTGTTGGTTAGAGATTAGATCATGGCGGAGATTTCTTTATTTACATTGTCCTGTTTTAATGGGATGACAGTAGGGTAAGTGTGAGGTTTGGTGCACCCTAGAACCGGTTTAAACCCCCAGTGGAATACTTTGCCACTGACCGTTCCAAGGCGGTAGCCCTATTGTCAACCCGTTTGTGTTTGTGATGTCGTTTGCATTTATTATTGATTTTGCCTTCTTGTTTGTCTATTTGCGTGTTTGTTTCTGTGTTTTGTGGTTGACTGTCCTCCTTGAATGCTACTTTCCCTGTCCGATCTTTTTATATTTCTTCTTAGGAAAGGCAAATTATTAATTGAATCGCATTAGCGGTTCACATATTGGCGATAACAGGCTAGAACAAAATGTAATTTGCATGTTTAATAAATAACAACAATATTAACAATATATCTAATCACCTTGCAGGGTCGTACAGGTTTTCTCAAAATTAAGAACAAATAATATATTTATATATATATATATATATATAATAATATTAATAAATAAATGAAGAAATACATAAATACAATAAAACAAAAATTAAATAAAAAAATAAATCAATAAATAATATGGCCGTCAGCGAATCCTTTAATTCAGAGAAATCAAATTAAATGACAATTAACAATTTTATAATTAGTAAATTTCAATGTAATACTGACCACTGTTCCCCATTGTCGGGATTACAGCAAAGACTTTTGGGGTTTATTGTTGGTGCCTAGTTCGGTCGTGCACATAATTGTAAACTTTAGAAAAGAAATAACTTTCAAGCGGTTAAATGAAGAAACATTTTACTTTAGAATTAGAGTTTTGAATAAACATTTTATTTAAGCCTTTCGGGGCTTCACTAAGGGTATAAGGATGTTGGACCCTCTTTTGTTTAAGCCAATTGAGGCTCCATATTTTATTTAAGCCTATTGGGGCTTCTTTAAGGGTATAAGTCTTATGGGCCATTCTCTCTTTTGTGAAAAACGTTAAGGGCTGCTATGATGTATGTATGTGTTGCCGGCAGTCCCCTATTTGGAGCCGCGCCCAATATTTACCAAACAATTAAATAATTGATAACATTTTATTATGTGTTAGTCAAGTTTATGCCTTCCTAATAATAAACGTGGGGCATACACGAGTATGAGTTACAGTTTCGTTGACATTGTTGATGGCATCAACGTTGTAGGATGTGTGATTCCGCGAAATTCTGGTATAATTTGAGCCTTAACAATATAGGGGAGACAGTATGTTCCATGGAATCCTTTTTCAATTTGAGTCTTAAGAATATAGGCGAAACATTATGTTCCATGGATCCTTGTTTTATTTGTAACTCAGCAACGTAGGCGAGAAATTCTATTCCGGAAAAGTATTGTTTCATTTGTAGGCGAGATGTTCTTTTCCGCGAAATTCTTGTTTTTATTCGGAGCCTCAACATGTTGGCGGGACACTTAATTCCGCAAAATTAATTTAATTTCTATCGTTTTACTATGACAGGTATTGTTTTCTTGTTCCCGTGCATTGACAGTTTAAAAAGTGTGGACCTGAGGACGATGTCTTACGAAATTCAACCACAGAACGTATGTTATATGCTTGCTTTTTTAATCAAACCGCAGAATGTATTTATATACTTGATTTTGCTCACCTGATCCGAAGGCTCAAAGGTGAACTATTGGAATCAGTCTTCTTCCGTCGTCCGTCCTAAAATGTCTTTAAACGACTATTCTTTTTTAGAAAATACTTGACAGATTTTGAACAAATTTCGTGAGAAGCATACTTACGTGGAGCTTTTTCAAGTTTGTTCAAACCTAACATTTAAATCCACATGGGTCATCCTTGTCCAATTGGCAGTCTGTGTACCAAGCTACATCATTCTGGATGGAAAGGTACATGAGCGAAAAGTAAGGCAGAAACCCTTTTGCTCAAGTCCATACATTGTGACATTGACCTTTGATCTTTTTATTCCCAAAAAGGTCCTAGTAATCATCCTTGCTCTATGAGAGGTCTATGTACCAAATTAAATAATCCTGGCTGTAAAAATGCAACTCAAGTTCATGAGAAAAGTTAAAAGGAAAGCCATTTCTAATGTCGATATAATGTGACCTTGAACTTGGATCTTTTGTTCACTTGTCCCATAAGCAGTCTGTTTATCAAGTTGTATTATCCTACTAAAGGTATTCGAGTAATGGGTGGAAAGTAAATTCTGATGTTGATGTACTGTGACCTTGACCTTTAACTTTTTAACCCCAAAATCAAGAGGGGCATCATTGTTTCATGAACAATATGTTTACCTAGTTTTATTTTCCTTTGTTGGAATGTACCTGAATTACGATGCGGAAAGTAAATTCTTTTGGCGATGTACTGTGACATTGACCTTTAACATTTTGATAAAAAAAAGAACAATAGGGGTCAAACGACGAAAACGTTCACTAAAATGAATAAAAAAATGTTTACAGACTTCTCATGAACTAAAATTGGTTTTGTTATAAAACTTCATCTGCAGCATCCTGGCATTGACCCCTTCAAGTGGAATGTGGGATGTCATTTCAGTAAAATTCTTCACATGTACCTTAGTTTACCAATGGATATCTGGTGAACGATAAGAGGTCCATCTATCTATTTTAAAAACATTATACAGATCGTAGTTCAAACTCTTTGATTTTGAAAGAAACACAAAGAACGTAGGTTATTATAAAGAGAACAAGGTTTCAAGAGCAAAACCCCAAGCAGAAGTTAGATACTTGCAGCTTGACCTCAAACAACAGAACATAAGATATCTACTTGTTTTTAAACCAAATCACAAAACGTATTAAACCACAGAACGCAGATTATTTTCGAAACTGTTATATGTTTCTTCCTTTACAAATTAAGAAGTGTTTGCTTTAATATTATATGCAAAATAACAATACCAGAGGTTTGTGTTAAGAACTAGAAAAAATAATTATTCTATCCTCATTTTTTGGAGGACATTTCTACTACAGTCAGTACTGAGGTGGAACGGTTGGTGCATATTTCAGATTATGTGACTCACTAAAGGTCGAGGTTACAACGGTCTTTATCTTTTTGATAAATCATCGAATTTGGAACGTCTCAGTTACAAGAAGATGGTCTTGTACAATCCTGCCTCGACGGCGTCTTTCCTGAGACATTTAATATATAATTTTAACACAACCTGCGCAGTCTTTCATATACACAAAGAAGAGAGACAGCTGTATGTTTTTCTACGATAAAATACAGCTGTTCCATTAATTCCCCGCGTATATTTCATCCGTTCGAAGCGCCACGTTACATTACGTCAGCGCCACGTTACATGACGTCACCTGGTAAATATACGTCACGAAGACAACCTCAACAGCAATTTTAATGAAATGTTATATACAACAAACTTGCCATGCTCCCAAACCTTGCCCAACCCCGATATAAACAAATCATATGCATCAGTACATATAACATTAATAAGCATCTTGAACAAGCTGAGAACGTTTGACGTCATACAGCGCAAGCTATATGACGTAAGCAATGACTTAATTGTTTGTCATGTGACTACTAGTGTATTTAAACATATTGTACCGCGCAGAACTTTGCATACGGGGGCGATCAATGGAACAGCCTGTAAACATAGCAGCCTGATTACCTTGACCTCCGAGATAATATATAGTGCCCCCACAATAGCGTAAACAATGGGGTTATTGTTGCGTTAGAATCGAAATAATAAATACCTACCTGTATTTTATCGGTGAACACTCACGTGACCTCACGCATCCATCCAAACTTTAATTAAGAAATAATAAATACGTACCTGTATTTTATCGGTGAATACAGTTAGTCGTTCCGATGCACTCTATATTTAATTACTACGAATTCGAACTCCTAACTGTATTGTATTCACCGATAAAACACAGGTACGTATTTATTATTTCTTAATTAAAATTTGGATGGATGCGTGAGGTCACGTGAGTGTTTACAAATGTATTTAACTTCTTAGTTTATTTAATCAGATTATATCGAAAGATTCGGCAACCATTACTGTAGCGGCAGTGGTTCAAGCACACATTCTGGCCCAGACAAGGGTCATCGCTTCCATCCAAAATGCGCCCGTGGTAATTAAACGTCTAGCTGCAACAACAGTTCAACATGTTTTGGGGACAAAAACGCTAGCAGAAATTCTAAGCGACAGGAAGCAGATAAGCTCGGCAATAAAGGTACACGAAAGTTGTGCTTTTCGTCTTTTCTCAATCGTCTTTTCTCGCCTGTATCGAAAAAAATAATAGACATACTTGTTGCTTTTCCGTCGACGCCGCGTCAACATTCAAGTTTTGCGTTTAGGTAATTTCCTTAGGAAGTGTTTGCACTAAACCTTTCAAACATTGGTTATAGTTGTATCTTGAGTAGTTCATCCCAACGTGACATATCATTTTCGGTTGTGACCTTTACTCTCCAAGCAAAGGGTAGATAACTTACCAATTGTTAAATTCAATGTTTTCGTTTAGGTCACTTTCTCGGATACTGTATGCACTAGATCTTTCAAACATGTTCTCATGAATAGACTCAATAAAACCGAAGTCTTCTACTTTTAACTATTGTTTGTGTTTGTTGCTTCCACTGGATCCTCTGTTCAGTATTATTGACATTCACCCTAGCGTTTGTTTAGTGCTGTGTGGCGGCCGTTAAAAGTCACCCTGACTACAAATCAGTAGTGCTATTATTACTAGTCCTTTGGGATCATCAAGCCCAATCTTTGTGGTTTAAAGTAGAATATCGCTTAAGCCGGTGTTAGAAGGCTTGATAGGTGTTGCACTTATCATTATCTCTCATGAACAGACTCAATAAAAAGGAGTATGCTACTTGTATTTTTTGTTTGCGTTTGTTGCTTCCACGGAAACCTCTTTTCAGTATGTATTGACATTAATACTAACGTTTGGTTAGTGCTGTCGCCCCGACTACAAATCAGTAGTGTTTTTACTTACAGGTCCTTTGGGATCATCAAGACCAATCTGTGTTGCTTGAAAGTATAATATCACTTAAGCCGGTGCTAGGAAGCGGAAGAGGTGTAGTACTTTACATTACCTCTCACGAACAGACTCAGTGAAACCAAGTCTGATACTTTTATCTCTTGTTTGTGTTTGTTGCATCCAAAGGATCCTTTTTTCAGTATTTATTAGGTTCAAATTGTATCTCGGGTAGTTGACGCAACATGTCATAATGACTGCGGTAGTAACCGTCACCTTTAAAACAAAGGACAGGTAATTTAGCTTTTCTTACTTTCAAGTTTTGCGTTTATGTCATTTTTCAGGAACTTTATGCATTGGAGTATTCAAACTTTGTTGATGTTTGTATCTTGTGTAGTACATCCTAATTTCACCTACAAATTGTTGGTGAGACGATATTAGCGAGGTTGTGTACACATAAAAGCGATTTAGCCTAACCAGTAGACGTTATTGCGTACTGGCCGTTCAAAATCGGTTGTGTTGTGTTGTGTATTGTCATATTTGTATTGTACATTTAATGTGTTCTTTGTGTGTGGTGCAGTTCGGACGTTGGTGTCATTATGTTTGGATGCTGTGATTTCTATAAGACCATGTTTCTCATTTTACCCTCGGAAAAAAAGGCTTCTAACTAACTGTTATTCATTCCGATCTTTGCTTTCGCTGAGCCCGATGTTAAAGGGAATGTAGCGACACAGCTGAACAGGCTCTGTTAGTGAGAGTTCTGAATACTTGGGAAAAGGTGAAAGAATGATCAAAATATGATGATAAACAAAAAGATATGACAATTTAAAGGTTGCTCTAAAACGAATATGGGAGCCTATGACATCACAGTTCCATATTACCGCATATGGAATATTAATGAATATCATTTAAAACAAAGAAAATCATTGCAAATGAATGCATCTTTTACTGGTCATGTAAAGCATTATTGCCATTAAGTATTACATATTTTCATACAGCTGCTGTCATTTTTACCCTATATATCAGTAATTTTTCATATTTATAAATATTCCATATATGGTAATTTAGAACCGTGATGTCATAGCTCTCAAAATGGCAGCTTCTATATCCGTTTCAACAGAAACTTCAAATGATCATATCTTCTTTGTTTGTCATCCGATTTTGATAATTCACCCTTCTTCAAGTGTTTCAGAACTCTCAATAATAAAGATGTTTGGCTGTGTCGCTAACATAAAAATATATTGGTACATTCTCAATTTCTTTTTCTATAATTTCAAATAGTTTTTTTCACTATTGACTACCCAGCCCTTCCAAATTTCTTCTTTCATACTCATTTTATAAATCACACTAGCCTTGCCTGTACAGTATGGAGGCGATAAAACGTCTCTCCGTGATTGCATTCAGAACTGTTATTCGTTCCAATCTTTGGAGATAGTGGAGCCCATTATTTATATATATATCGGTGGTACGCTCACAAATATTTTGTTTTCTTGTCTTCATTTCGAATAGGTGATTCCACTACTCCAGTACTATAATGCTGCCTTGTTTGTTAGAGAATATAACCTGGCGGGGATATCTTTATTTACACTGTCCTATTTTAATAGGATAACGATAGGGTAAGTGTGAGGTTTGGTGCACCCTATAGCCTGGTTTATACCCCCAGGGCCTTTGTGCAACGGGGTAGCCTTATTGCCAACCCTTTTATGTTGGTGATGTTATATCTTGCCTTTTATTCGTCTTTGTAATTATTGTTCGAATGCTACATTTCCTGTTCGACTTTTATATCTACTTTTAAAGGCGCAGAGTATTTTATAATCACCTTTAGAATATGTCGTCTGCTTTTTAATTTAATCTTTTGACTGTTATTTGTGATACGCAGGCTTCATAACCTCCATTTTGTTTATTTCGCCCATTGTTTTCTCGTTTAGGGCAAACGGATTGTGTTAGATATTGAGACCATACGCCTCATGGAATGGTATGGTAATACTTCATTGCTCAACCTTAGGGGCTAGTGTGATAGTATTTTCCAGTAACATTCATAAACAGTTTCAATCAAATCGAGACTGCAATATATTTTTGTATTAATCGTGTTCGGCGATTTCCTAATTTCTCCTTTCGTACTCTTTTTAGTCCTTCTTACGTTAAAGGTAGATATAAAAGTCGAACAGCAAATTTAGCATTTAAGGACCACAGTCAACCAAAAGTACGCATAGAAATAAGTTATAAAGATGAATGCATGCCAAGATATGACATCATAAACACAAAATGGTTGAAATCGGGCTACCGCCTTGGAAAGGTCAATGGCCAAATAGGCCGCTGGGTGTTGAAATCAGGTTATAGGGTGCGACAAACCTCACTAATACCTTATTGTCATCCCAATAAAACGGGACAGTGTAAATACAGATATCCCCGCCAGGCTATATTCTCTAACAAACAATGGAGCATTAATATGTAAAATAAGTATAACACATACATGATCATGTATTTATGAATATAAAAAACAAAAGCCTAGAAACCCGTAAAGCAGGTACTCAGTGACTTGGCAGAAGCCAGAGCAACAAGAGAACAAACTGTTAATGGTACGACAAGACAGAATTTAAGATAAGCATCAGACGCTACCGTCCTTTAATGATTTAGGTAGAAGTTATTCCCTGTTCGATTTGTATATATATCATAGGGTCCACAATCTGTCCTGTCATCGCAAAATCTGTAATGGCAAACTGTAAATGGTCAACCACTAAACATGCAGTACGTTGCAAAATGATAGGGTTATAAAAGGTAGATATAAAAATCGAACGGAAAAGTAGCATTCAAGGACGACAGTCAACCACCAACCCACACAGAAACAAAGAACAACTTTAAAGAAGTATAAAAAAATCGTACAGGGAAAGTAGCATTCAAGGAGGACAGTCAACCACAAAACACAGAAACAAACACGCAAACAGACAAACAAGAAGGCAAAGGCCAAATAAGACATCACAAACACAAACACAACCATTCACAAACACAACCATTTTTGCCACTGACCGTTCCAAGGTACAAACACAAACACAGCCAATCACAAACACAACCATTTTTGCCACTGGCCGTTCCAAGGCAGAAGCCCTATTGTCAAACCTTTTGTGTTTGTGATGTCTTATTTGGCCTTTTATTCTTTAAAGTTGTTCTGTGTTTCTGTATGTGTTTGTGGTTGACTGTCATCCTTGAATGCTACTTTTCCTGTTCGATTTTTATATCTATCTGAACTACAGTTTCTGGGCGATGCATCTTGTCCCCTCTTTCTTTCTTCACGTTTGATCATAATGCCTTTGTTTTAATTTAAAAAGTGTTGTTTTTTTAAACTGCTAAGTATCTTTTTTTTAAAACTGCTATGTGTTTTGCCTTAAGCTTTGTTTGTCACGTCCAAAACCGAGTCTGTTACTTTTATCTATTGTTTGTGTTCGTGTCTTCCAAAGGATCCACTTTTTAGTATTTATTGACTAGCGTTTGTTTAGTGCAGTGTAGCGGCCGTAAAACGTCGCCCCCACTACAAATTACTTACTGGTCCTTTGGGAACATCAATCCCAATCGTTGTGGCTTTAAAGTAGAATATCGCTTAAGACGGCGCTATGAGGCGTGATATTAACATTACCCCTCATGAACAGACTCAATAACACCGAGTCTGATACTTTTATCTCTTGGTTATATTTTTTGCATCTAAGGGATCCATTTTTCAGTATTTATTAATCATGCAAACGTTTCTCAAAGTTGTAAAATTATAAACGTTGGAGTGTTAAGACATAACACACTATAGGGAAGACGTTTTAATCTGTGGATTTCTTGTGAAACTGATTACATGTGGCTTTTAACGGTTGAAGAAGATTTAAATAGATCTCAGATATCTGAGTAGACTCGCCGTAGTGCCGTTAGTAAATGGCGAAGGTTTTCACATACAACCAGGGTTCTCCGAAATTATGTATCTGATATGTGTGGGCTCAAAAGTCACTAATCCGGAATAGTAACGTATCTTATTTTGCTTTTTATATTTCAGAAACATCTCGATAATGCGACTCGTCGAAGGGGAATTCGATTAGAAAGAGTTGAATTGTAAGTATGACGTCCCGACACGTGCTATATAAGCACGATTGTGTCAACCTAGGATGTGTCACATCGCAGAAAATCGTAGAGTAATAATAATACCGCAGCTCATTACCTACCTTAGTTATTTGACATGCTTTTTTAATGGATCACTGCCGCTCTCTTGTAAGACGTGCATGCTGTTGTATGGCTTATAAAATGGAATGGCATTGACAATTGATGCTTTATTTTATAAATCAACTGTATTAAGGCTTTATATTTAAGTTAAAATTACATGTGGACTAGTTGACTAGTGTATAATTAATATCGCATTCTTGTTAATGACAATTGTTTGTTCAAAATAAATACGTGAAACATCAGAATGTTCCAATTCAGTTTGTATGCGTTTTATATTGTTTTCTTTAAGGATAGTAGGAAACCCTGACCCGTCCAATTCAATCTTCTGGCTATTTAACCGAATGGAGTTCTACCACAACGAACTCCTCCTTTATAAAATGTACGCCCATGACCGTTGTGTCTGATCCTGGTTCCGCCCCTGCCACTTCTACAGCGTAGCTTGCTTGTGTATTGATTGAATGAACGGAGGAAGTGTAACCATCCCCTCTCCCTGGGGCGACTGTTGATGAGCCGATAACAATTAAATTCAATTGAAAATGATTTTCACGGTTTTACGTGTATATAGCCTCATTAGCACTGCCCTCTATCTTTCATAATATTAATTCGCATTTTCGTACCATGTCTTCATTTGGGTAAATGCTACATATCTAATGGCTAGTGACAAGTCGGTAGGCTTTATTACATGTCTGAAGTGAGAACTTGTATTAAACAAAACTAACAGTAACGATGGAATAAGAATGTTGCATGCATGACCGATATAATAAGAATGACACAATGCATTAGTATCTAGTCCACACACGTCATTCAGTTGTAAGAATGGAATATGACAGTATACATAAGCGCTAGTCACTAGTCCAAGTGCAGTAATCACATATATAAAAGCAATTGTTTAGAATGCAATATCAATTTTACACAAGCACTAGTCACTGTAGTCCACATGTAATGTTTACTTAAAGGTACAGAATTTCTATTTTAACTGGTAATAACTCATGAATTATGAATGAGTCATATGTGAAGTAGTTTCAAATCGACGAACATCGCAATAGTCATATGGCAGAAATCGATGCGTAAAATATCACATGTTTATTTAACCTTCGTACAGGTAACATCGATAAATATACGGCTTCAGAATACACTGAACAAAATTGATAAGTATCAACTTTTGTATCTTAACTAACTTTCTAATTTAAATATATTTTAGAAAATATATTTTGTTTTGACCCATAGTTTGTAAAACATTTATTTTTTGTTTAAATTGTTACATCTTTTAAGAGTTACCCTTCCTTTATATGAAAACATGAAATGTGCTGATAAAACACATAGCATGAGTCAAAGATCGCTTAAAGATATAAAATTCTTAAAATTGGTATAAAATAATAGAAAAAAACATAAAAAATTGACCCCTTTACCGCAGATTCTCCGTCTATAAAAAAATGAAATATGGATAATCTTAAATTACCTCCCTTTAAATTGAATATTGTTTGAAATTCAAGTAACTGTAATTCAGCGTTAACATTAAATATTTCGAAAATTTCTTTTGCAAACGAATTTGTAGTGGTAATGCTAGTAAAACAAAATAATTTTAACTGGCATATTTTAGAATAAGGAAAACCGAAAGCTTCACTAATTCGAAGTACTTAATAAAATCCTATATACCCAGTTGTATAAGTGTTATAACTTATTTCTAAGAAAACACATTGACTTAAAAGTTTTAAAATATGTTCATGCAATCAGAGTAGACGATTTACACTCATTATTTTGCAGTTTAATCGTATCTCTAATCAAGCACAAAATACACAAAACAATGAGAATATTATTGACATATTCTTAGGTTGATACTTAGCAATTTGGTTTTGTATGTATGTGCTAAAAACAAAGTAATTGCCCGGAACGGGATTTGAACCACAGATGTTGCGCTTTTAAGTTCTGATGCATTCCACTGTTTAACCACTAGACCACGGCTATGTATTGGTATGTTGTAGCATTTTTAACACTAAATAGGCATTACGTACTCACTACCGCACACACAAACTCATCAAGCGCTAAATAACAAGTCGAGATATGGTTGTTTTGAGGCGGAATATTAGTTTCATATTGATAACAAATACTATTACACCAGGCAATGTTACACGTGCGACAAGATGGACTATATATATATTTATTGGTTCATCTTGAGTTGCGTTCAAATAGGTTAAGTTATTTTGCCTCTTAATAAATATTAGTTTGTATACCATTTTCTCAAGAAGCGTTATATCTCATTGGATAGCGCACCTGACTTGCAATCAGAAGGTCAGTTGTTCGAGTCCCGAAAAGGGCATTTTTTCTTCTGTAAATCATAATGTTACTTCTGTATAGATACGATGTGCACTGGTCGATGTCTATACAATAAATGATGTCCTGCATTATATTTGCTCGCTTAAATACCCTATTTCGACATGAGCTGGTGAACATCAAGTTAAAAATAAAGACAAGCCTACAAAGAAGAAATCGATTGATATAGAGACTCTGTACTTTAAATACTGTTCCATAGTTTTACATTTATATTTATGTTACGTTTGTTGTATTTTGTGTATATTCTGGTTGATTTAATGGCCTTTGAGCAAATGTTCGACATCTTAACTAAAGGACGCTGTTTATCTTTGAGACACAAATGTCATCTGAATCAGAAATATGTTTGTATAGTAGCCCTGATATGTATATCCATAATGGCACATACGCGCTTGAACTAGAATTTGGTCAAATCAATAGCGCAAGTGCTATGTCCGTCGTCCGTTCTGCAATCTATCTAATGAATGTTCATCTGTTAAATATTCTAAATTTTTATCTGAAGCATCCTGGCATTGATTTCTTTCAAGTCGAAATGGGCAGCTTCGTCAGGAAACTCGTCATTATTACTTAAAATAGAAATATTTTAAACGATTTAACTTCTTCCCGTGAACAAATTTTGAACTAAATTGCATTTTAATAACGGACTTGCCTTGACTCTTTTCAGTTTTGTTACAATTAACCGGTTGATCAAACAACTAGGTTACTGTTACAAAGTACTAGTAAACTGTATATGTTTTATCGCGCCCTTAATGGTTTATTCTCTTGTTGCTCTGGCTTCTGCCAAGTCATTGAGTACCTTCGTTTTGACTTTCTAGGCTATTGTGTTTTTGTATTATATTTACACGAGCATATTTGTGTTTACTTATATTGCCTATTGATGCTGCCTTGTTGATTAGAGATTAGATCATGGCGGGGATTTCTTTATTTACACTGTCCTGTTTTAATGGAATGACAGTAGGGTAAGTGTGAGGTTTGGTGCACCCTAGAACCGGTTTAAATCCCCAGTGGCCTACTTTGCCACTGACCGTTCCAAGGCGGTAGCCCTATTGCCAACCCTTTTGTGTTTGTGATGTCGTTTGAATTTATTATTACTTTTGCCTTCTTGTTTGGTTGTTTGCGTGTTTGTTTCTGTGTTTTGTGGTTGACTGTCCTCCTTGAATGCTACTTTCCCTGTCCGATCTTTTTATATTTCTTTATATCCCGCTTTGAAAAAGTGGGGGTTTGAAAAAGTAGGGCCTATATAGGAATAATTTTGTCCGTCGCGTTCCGCCGCATCCCGTCCCGTCCCGTGGCGTTCTGTATTTAACAGTTAATGGTTTTCTTTTTTCGTATGATTTGAAATACATTATGAGAACCATATAAGGTTTCATTCCACAATTTAAACAGACGTTTGAAAATACATCATGAACATTTCATAATGTTACACACGACTTCATAAGGTTACACTCCATTAATTGTGCGTCATGTTCTGTCGCGTCGCATCCGGTCGCGTCCCGTTGCATTATTTAACAGCTCATGGTTGCATGATTGCATATTCCCTTTTTTGGTATAATGTGAAAATACAATATAAAATTCCACTAAGTTTTCAATTATTTGTCCTGTTATTAAATAGTTGAAAATAGTTGCATATTTTCTTCTTTTTTTATGATGTGAAAATACTTAATGAAAACCATATAAGGTTACACTCCACTAATCATACTATTTCATAAGGTTACACTCAAAATATTACATGCGACTCCACATATTTTAATTATTTGTCGCGTTATTCAACAGATAATCTTTGCATATTTTCTTTTCCTTTTACTTATTATATGAAAATATCGGTTACACTTCACAAATTTTAAACTAAACTCCAGATAATTGTTAATTATTTGTGATAGAGACTCTGCATTGGACACCAAAGACAGAGAATTAATCACCTTAAAATATTTACATTAGATTTGTTCTGTAATTAATTTATATGCAAATACAGAATCAGTACCTTTTATTAGGCTGAAACATATTCAAACATGTCATCACGAGGCGGTATTAATCACCTAATTCAGTAATAGCTCTAGTTTATTATGTTACTATCTTCCTTACCTCTCAAATGTGCATTTGTCTTACAGAAAGGACATAAAACTGCCACAACTAATGCAGCGGTCCATGGCAGCTGAGGCCGAATCTGCCCGGATGGCTCAAGCTAAGGTATACGTGTAAGATACTCCGCCTCCCTTTACTGAAATATGTGTTGTGATATACGAATGAATTGCTTGGCTATATTTATTTATTTATTTGTTTCACATTATAAAACCGAATATCGGCTTAATGGTGCTTACAAACAAATGGGGCACCTAGAGCCGTTTGAGTGGGTTGTACACGTGAATAGTAACTATCTATCCGCTTTGTGGTGCTGTGCGAATGAATGTTGCACCTATTTCCGCCTTAGTGGGCTGTACGAATGCATGGTGTACCTGTAGCGACTTTTTTGATTGTATGAAAGACTGGTGCAATCTATCAAGTGTTAGTGGGTTGTACGACTGAATGGTGCCTCTCTATCAGCTTTAGTGTGCTGGACAAAAAATGGTGCACCTCCATCCATCCGTTTGACGGTGTTGTATGAAATGTTGGCGCTTTTCTCTCTGGTGCATGGTTCTCTACAAAATAATGGTGCATCTCTATTCTATTTATAGTGCGGTACGAATGAATACTGTACCTCTTTCCGATTTATGGTGCTGAAAACATGAGTGGTGCTCTCCTCTATCCGCTTTAGTGGGCTGTACGAATGAATGGTGCACCACTTTAGATTTATGGTGCTGCATTAATAAGTGGTGCTCCTGTTTCCACTTTAGTAAGTCGTACGAATGAATGATGCACCTCCATCTTATTTATAGTACTATACATACATACGAATGGTGCATTATAACCGCTTTAATGTTCTATACGAATGAATGGTGAATATTTGGTTATAAGAATAAATGGTGCTCTTCTATCTGTTTTAGTGGGAAATACAAAATAATGCTGGAATGGTGCACTTCTATCCGAATTACGGTGGTATACAAATGAATTGTGCACCTGGAGTCGCTTTATAGGACTGTACAAATTAATGATGCACGACTATCCGATTTATGGTGCTTTACAAATGAATGGTGAACCTCTATCCGCTTTATGGTACTGTACACATGAATGACGCACTATTTACGCATTAGTGGGCAGTGCGAATGTATGTTGCACGTAGAGCCGATTTAATGGGATATACCAAACAATGGTGGAACTCTACCCGCCCGCTTTAGCGATTTGTACAAATGAATGGTGCACCGCCATCCGATATATGGTGCTGTACATGTACGAATGGATGGTGCACCTCTAACTGTTGTTATCATGCTGTACTAATGAATATTGCAACTCTGTATTATGTTTTACCTGAATTTCTCAATTTGGTATAGGCACCAGACTCCGCAACAAATAGGTGGGTTACTTTTGTCGTTATTCTTCAAGTAAACAAGCTATTTAATTGAGGTATTTATATGGAAGTTTTAGTAGTTGTCCCCACATAATTGCTATCAGTGATGCAGTTACTTAAATATTAAAATTATATGGATCTATTAAGTATATTGGCTGAAGTTGATAAAGCCCCGCAGTATTGTTACGAAGCTTCTGAGGTCAATCCCAAGACAAGAAATCATATCCCACCGATTATTTCATTAATTAATAAAAACGATTTCTGTCAACATCTTTTCACTTGCTGTTGCCATGTTGTTGTGTCTGTCTGACTGATCATGTCATGCTATCGCTGCAGGTTATCGCCGCTGATGGAGAATTAAATGCTTCTCATTCACTAAAGGAGGCAGCTACAATCATGAGCCAATCGCCATCGTCCATTCAACTGCGTTACTTGCAAACAATGCAGTCGATTTCGGCTATACAAAATAAAACGATCGTTTTTGCATTTCCAAAAGATCTACTGTTTCAGCTGATAAATCGGCGCTAGATAGTTTCATGGTGATTTGTACCGCACTATTTTGTACAATTAACATTATTTCAAAGAAGCAAAGTTAAGTGAAAATGATAGAATATAATAGATAAAAAAATAAACAAAATCTGCTCTCTATGTAACAATCAAAGAACTCTGAATGACCATATATTTGTGATAAAAGCATACCATTATGCTAGAATAAGTTTCAAGTGACCAATGGTGTTATGATATTGTTCTTGAATTCAATCACGAAGTTAGTCTTAGTACTTGAAACGGACTGGGAGTACAATTGGTTATAATTTCTTGTCAACTAGTTGTTGATTGAAATCTAAACAAAAAACTCTTAAAGGACTTAGTTTCAATTTAAAAATGAGATTTCAAAAATATTTTTTGTTTCAAATCTAAAAGAATGATTTTGAAAACGCTTGTGAATTTAAAGAAATTGGTTTGTATATTGTATTTAGCGTGTCTGACTGACCAGTATATGTTGTGTAGGCGTATACTATTTAGATGTCCATTGATGTCATGGAAAGAAGGTGGAGACTAGTAGTGTTGGTTTTTATTCTATGCAGCTTTGGGATTTGTTATATCTTTATATATTTAAACATTGCTTAATGCCATATTTGCTATGAGATATGTGCAGTAAGGCCCGTGGCGACGTTGAACGATAGTCGAGACTAGGTCAAAATTATTTTCTTGTGATCAGTTATAATCGGGCACGAACAGAGGTTTGTCCACAACGGTTGGTACGAAAAAGAAAAACAGTTATATGTATGAATACCTTCTTAAATTATAGATAGTTCAATCCATGTTTTATTAAACGTATTCAATAATTTAACTAATTAAGAATACATCCATCGTGTATGGGTTGAATATAACAATAAGTATAAAAGTCGAACAGGAAATGCACTTTCACAGAACACAGTAAACCCAAAAACACGCAAAAGGAAAACATGAATGGCAATGTTAACAAAGAATAAAAGCATATGACGTCACAAACACAAAAAGAGTTGACATATGCTCACCTACTTTCGACTACTTTTACCAACCATTCAGCTTTATATTCAATAAGACATGTGGCCGATTACCAGAGGTCATCGGGACATAACTAAAATTATGTTTATACTATATATGGGAGTATGTCTTTGACGCTAACAACTAAGGGAAAATAACTCACTAACTGAAATAACTGTCAATAACAGAGTCGTTCATGAGTAGTAAAGTGTCGTTCAGGAGTAGTAACGTGTCGTTCAGGAGTAGTATAGTGACGTTCAGGAGTAGTAAAGTGTCGTTCAGGAGTAGTAAGTGTCGTTCAGGAGTAGTAAAGTGTCGTTCAGGAGTAGTAAAGAATCGTTCATGAGTAGTAAAGTATCGTTCAGGAGTAGTAAAGTGCCGTTCAGGAGTAGTAAAGTATCGTTCAGGAGTAGTAAAGTGTCGTTCATGAGTAGTAAAGTGTCGTTCAGGAGTCGTAAAGTGACGTGTCGTTCAGGAGTAGTAAAGTGTTTTCAGAAGTAGTAAAGTGTCGTTCAGGAGTAGTAAAGTATCGTTCAGGAGTAGTAAAGTGTCGTTCAGGAGTAGTAAAGTATCGTTCAGAAGTCGTAAAGTGACGTGTCGTTCAGGAGTAGTAAAGTGTCGTTCAGGATTAGTAAAGTGACGTTCAGGAGTAGTAAAGTATCGTTCAGGAGTAGTAAAGTGTCGTTCAGGAGTATTAGCGTGTCGTTCAGGAGTAGAAAGTATCGTTCAGGAGTAGTAAAGTATCGTTCAGGAGTAGTAACGTGTCGTTCAGGAGTAGTATAGTGACGTTCAGGAGTAGTAAAGTGTCGTTCAGGAGTAGTAAAGTGTCGTTCAGGAGTAGTAAATTGTCGTTCAGGAGTAGGAAAGTGTCGTTCAGGAGTAGTAAAGTGTCGTTCAGGAGTAGTAAAGTGTCGTTCAGGAGTAGTAAAGTGTCGTTCGTACGAATATAGGAATAAAGAGCATTATATAGCTTTGCATAGACCGCCACGCTCCCAGCAGACCGCCACGCTCCCAGCAGACCGCCACGCTCCCGGCAAGGTACAAATGAACATGGCTCACTATCCTCAAATATTAAAATTGTTTTTAGTTTGATAATGCACATTTGTTGGAGCTTATCAACGAATAAGTACATATACAAGTGCTTAATATACTGAACCAAACAGCCAACGCACCAGTAGAAAATACCTTTAATATCCCAATAATAACAATCAATAAATCAAAGCAAGTTTCATTCTGAACGAGACAAATATCTTGTCAATAACAACTGTAAATTAAAAATCACCTGTCTCCAACGGTACCAGTCGGCATATAATAAGTTCATACATTAAAGTGTATTGTTTACTGTTGCGTTAGCTGATTGGTTCAGTATAGTTTAAATTAGCAATTGTATAACATTTGGCTTACTGCCAACATGTGACATACGATTTTGTGCTCTATAATTCTACTGAAAGTTGAATATAACTGTAACATGTTTACGAATAATGTGTAATTATGATGTTTCCTCCCGAATAATGTGTAATTATGATGTTTCCTCCCGAATAATGTATAATTATGATGTTTCTTCCGGAGTAATGTGTAATTAGGATGTTTCCTCCCGAATAATGTGTAATTATGATGTTTCCTCCCTAATAATGTGTAATTATGATGTTTCCTCCCGAATAATGTGTAATTATGTGTAATTATGATGTTTCCTACCTAATAATGTGTATTATGATGCTTCCTCCCGAATAATGTGTAATTATGATGTTTCCTCCCGAATAATGTGTAATTATGATGTTTCCTCCCGTTTAATGTGTAATTATGATGTTTCCTCCCGAATAATGTGTAATAACGATGTTTCCTCCCTAATAATGTGTAATTATGATGTTTCCTCCCGAATAATGTGTAATTATGATGTTTCCTCCCTAAACTTTTAAAATCTGACTAACTATCACATGTTTAAAACAAATGTAGATATGTAATGTAATTATGTGCTGTATATATCATATTGTACTTATATATACGTTTGCTTCTAGATACGTATGCAAATGTAGGTGTTTATGTACGTATATGATGTGTGTATGCATGCGTGCGTGCGTCTTTGTACGCATGTGTATGTGTATGCATATCCTTTTATGTGTTTGAGCATATATATGAATGAATGTTTGTTTCTGGCTACCTGATGATGATGATGATCAATCCTGAAACTCAATAATACCGGTAGCTTTGTGTTTATTATGGTAAGCAATATTATACTACGTAATATTGGTCATATACTATGATAATTATACTGAAGAATCCAGAAATGTACTGTAATAATTGTCACAGACATGACATGATCATTTGCTTGAAAATAATATCAAACTGCTGCAAATTATTTAAATATATACACTATTTTTGATGATACAATTAGTGAATATATTAGGCTTAACTGTTCTACCCACTCTCTTTTCTTTACTACATTTCATCCTAGTTTCAATATTGCTTCAATTTATTTATTTTTCTTAATCTTAGATAATCAAGTTTTATGTATTTAAAAATAAGTACCAGAGCAGTTAACTTCTGTCATAGTTTTAAATACTAATTGTATGTTGTTTTCGCTAGTTATTGTCATTCGTTACGTTCGGGATGTAAACTATATTTATATGTGTTTTCTGTATATGTTAATAATTCCTTAGCACATTGCAGCAAGCAGCCATAAGGCTATATGGTAACAGATATCACTGGAACTCTATTATAGAATGCCTTTAATTTAATTTGTTATGTACATTTATTTCCTTCAAATGTTTTTTCCCCGACCTGTAGTCTATAACCCGTACCCTTCCTTACTCAGCTCTCTGCTCTCCTTTTGTATTTGTATGGTTCTTGGCAGCACCTCACCCTCTTACATGTACTCACCTGGAATTACATAATGCCTATAGAATTGTCACTATATAGGGTGAGATTATGTCTGTTTTCTTCGGTTTCCCTGCGAATTAAAGGGACTGGCTATTTAACTATTTTGGGCTGGTGACATGGTTGGCTAGACTTGTATTAAAATGTGGTGATAACAAGAGGATATAAACAAACATTTATCTATAGTCCATTATTTTATACAGAAGAAAGATATTTTATTTGCAGAGCTTCGCAATTTTCAAACTTAGTTCAGCGATAATACACCGAATGAGGATCTTACATATGTCGACTTCAATGGTTTATTCTCTTGTTGCTCTGGCTTCTGCCAATCATTGAGTAACTTCTTTGTGGCTTTCTAGGCTATTATTTTAATTTATATATACACGAGCATCTTTGTGTTTTACTTATATTGCCTATTAATGCTGCCTTGTTGGTTAGAGAATAGTTCATGGCGGGGATTGTTTTATTTACACTGTCCCGTTTTATAGGGATGCCACTGACCGTTCAAAGGCGGCAGCACTATTTTCAACCCTTTTTGTGTTTGTGACGTTATATGCTTTTATTCTTTGTCAACATTGCCATTCATGTTTCTCCCTTTTGCGTGTTTTTGAGTTTACTCTGTTCTGTAAAAGCGGTATTTCCTGTTCGACTTTTATACTATTTTCAACAAACCATTTCGATAAAACAGATTAATTGATGTTCACGGAGCAATAATTGTTTTTGTAAAACATAACCTTCATGCCACTAGATGCCGTGATCTTGCGGTTGACAATCTTGAATGTTTATGGCTAGAAGTACATGCTTATAACACATCTATACCTTTTCGGAACGTTATATAGACCTCCAAAAGCAACATCTCAGGTACTAAAAAACATTGAACTATCGATCTTGCAATTGATACAAATGTTTCGGACATTATTATTACCGGCGACTTCAATTTGGACATTTATAAATCTCAGACATGCAAAAACATTACAAACTTATCACAACAGTGTAACCTTACTCAATTAATAAAATACTCCACATTTTGCTGAACATTTACAAGCCCTTATCGACATTTTTTAGTATCCAATCCAGAAAGTGTAGCACAATGCGGTGTTGGTGAACCCTTTCTAAACCAAAATATGCACTATCATTGCCCTATATAGTGCTTGCTTAAATACGACAAACAAAGACATAAGACTTATAAGCGTACTATATGACAATATGATAAAATGGACTATGAGTCATTTAGATCAAATACGCCCAGCTTTAACTGGGATCCTTTATTCGACACGGATATTGATATATATGCAGATAACTTAAACAAAATACAAAACTATCTATTCCTACAAAAATAGTAACCGTTAGACCCTCTAACCCACCTTGGTTAAATAATGATGTGCGCACACTTATGAGAAAACGAAAACGACTTTTAAATTACGACAAAGCCAAACTCACAAACAATGCCGACCATTGGATAGAGTACAGACAGATAAGAAACAGATTTTTTCTAACTCAAACTATACTTGACGATATTGATAAACCGCTCCCCTATATTGACATGTGCCCAACTAGACCAACTCTTAGTCAAATCACCATTACTACCGACAAGGTCAAATCTGTGCTTCAAACTGTAAAATTTGGTAAGGCAGCTGGACTGTGTTACGCGCAAATCACAAATCTGCGCATTTTATAAATCGCGCTGCACAAATAATAAATATTCCACATTGGTTAATTGTGCAAACCATTGGCCAGTTGTTGTGCAAATGCATTTAAGTTAAAATGTTATATTTTAAATTGCTTTGTGGTGATTGAAAATACCCTTAAAATAACCATAACCATATCATGTTTCTGGTAATAATGTGTAAGAATATAATCGCAAATAATAGATTGTCGAAAAACCATTCGGACGAATATTTAGCTTAAAATGTGAACACAATCAGACAGGTATACCCAGGTTATTATTGATCACTTGTCCTTAAATCATGGATGGGCAGACGGACATACGTGCACACGGACGGATACTTGATCATGGATGCAAAGAAAGATAAAAATATTGGACAGGGAAGGCAGCATTCAAGGACGACAGTCAACCACAAAACACAAAAACAAACACGCAAACAGACAAACGATAAGGCAAAAGTATTAAAAAATTCAAACGACATCACAAACACAAAAGGGTTGACAATAGGGCTACCGCCTTGGAACGGTCAGTGGCAACAAAGGCCACTGGGGGTTTAAACCGGTTCTAGAGAACCGGTTTATTTCAAATGTCTATCTGTCAGACAGACATATATACAATTGAAATAAAGATATTGACCTCAGACCAGGGGTCATTCTATTACTATTCTACTTTAATAAATTGATCCCCTTCAGGCGTCAAAATTCTACGTATGTAGTCAACATTTTACAGAAATTGGGGTCATTTTACTAAATAGCCAAATTACCGGTTGGTAATTATTTTATGGGGTCGATGTTTTTCCTTACACTCCTTCCCACTTATTTGTACTCAATCAAATAACTTATTTTATTACAATATTTTGAGGACAAATTTGTAAAACTATTCAATATGTCTATCGAATAAGAAGGGCATCAACTTGTTTTTATTACTAGTTACGAATTGCAATGTAAAACATATTCTATTGTGAAATAATTAGTTTTCATTTAAAAGACAGAGTAGTCAAACGTTTTAAATAGTTTACGTACTAAATCCAAACGAATCCTGGATGTAACCCCACACTTACTCTAAACAATATGGACGTTAACAATCGAGAAGTGCACTTTTGATAATTTATTGCATTATGCAAAAATCGAACAGGAAAAGTTGTATTCAAGGACGACAGTCAACCACAAACACACGAAGAAACAACGCTAAAGCTGAATAAAAGGTAAGATAAGACATCACACACACACCCAAGGGTTGATAATAGGGCTACCGCCTTGGAACGGTCAGTGGCGAAATAGGCAGCTGGTTTTTTAACAAGGTTCTAGGGTGCACCAAACATCAATCTTACACTATTGTCATCCCAATAAACGGGACAGTGTAAATAAAGATATCTGTGGCTGTGGAGTTTCTGTTAGAGACTTCCTTTGATGGTATATACTTTTATTTACACGTTCTTGTCAAGAGACAAGATAATAACGATGACTGAGCCGTCCATGTTTTGAACTGTGTATGGGAATGAACCATATGGTTGGTCATTATAGACATTACCTATAAAAATGGTCTTTTGTCAGAATAATGCGACGTTGACAAAACGTTTGTCTTACGTTTCGCAGTAGGTACTGGATTTATATATATTTATATACCTCCTGGATATATATTTTGTATTGTTATGCAATTATATGTAGCAAAGAAGTATTTGAACAAGATGGACTAATTCGGATGTTGAATTAATATTTATGATTAACGTGTCGTTGTGTTTTGGCTAATTTAAGAGGCAGTTTGAAAGTTGTTAAGGTTGTGATTAAACTAAGGTAAATTCAGGGCAAATGGTTGTTGTCTGTACGTTTCCACGTCACTTAGAATCGCATAGCCCGAGAAACTCGGTTTATATATAAACCTGAGAATTCCAATAAGAGATCGTTGGTATTTTTCTCTGTCTCTTTGCCCACCCCCCAGTCGGTAGTGGGATGATAAGAATCAACCGACTTCTCGTTACTTAGCAGAGGGGTAGGATCCCCCTTCCGAAAAGTAACCCACCTGTTGACCGTGGGTGGCGACCTGTGTCGTTGCAGGAATGAATCCTGGTGGTTGAGTGACGAGGGGATCTGGTAGTTATCTCTACGTTACAACACACCAGTTCAGTTCAGATTTCAACTAGACGGGAGGTCAGATGGGCCCGATCTGATCAATCAGTGTGTCACGCCAGCTATATGGGATCTTATTCAACCATACACAGTCTTTTTACTGTTTACCTTTTATATCCTGTACTTCTACTTTGCTTATATACCATTTAGAGAGTGACCTATACGGCGGTGGCTGATGGGCTAATCATGTACTGATAAACGCTGTATGGCTATACCTATAAAGAAATATAAAAAGATCGGACAGGGAAAGTAGCATTCAAGGAGGACAGTCAACCACAAAACACAGAAACAAACACGCAAATAGATAAACAAGAAGGCAAAAGTTATAATAAATGCAAACGACATCACAAACACAAAAGGGTTGACAATAGGGCTACCGCCTTGGAACGGTCAGTGACAAAGTAGGCCACTGGGGGTTTAAACCGGTTCTAGGGTGCACCAGACCTCACACTTACCCTACTGTCATCCCATTAAAACAGGACAGTGTAAATAAACAAATCCCCGCTATGATCTAATCTCTAACCAACAAGGCAGCATCAATAGGCAATATAAGTAAAACACAAATATGCTCGTGTAAATATAATACAAAAAAACAATAGCCTAGAAAGCCACAATGAAGGTACTCATTGACTTGGCAGAAGCCAGAGCAACAAGAGAATAAACCATTAAGGGCACGACAAGAAAGATCACTGACAAACATCAAACGCCACCGTCCAAATGGGATTTAGGTAGGCGTCATCATAGGGTTCACAGCCTGTCCGGTCATCGTACAATTAAAAAGGAAAGCATAGTGGTGAACTGTAAAAGGGTCCACCACCAAGCATGCAGTACGTTGCAAAATGATAGGGTCATAACCTCCTTTGATAAACTTTTTAACAAGTTTAACAAAGATAGTATGAAAGTGATCATGACAAAGAATCTTACGAAAATGAGATATAGGGTCCTATAGAAACCACAGCGTCCGAACGCAATGGCATCGTAGGTCCGCACTGTACTGCAAACAAGGACTTAATAATACAATGAAAGAGACAAAAAAACAACAGAAAGGGTGGTGAAGACAGGGTTACCAACTTGGAACGGTCAATAGGCAATAAGGTCTACTGGTTAGCTTGAATCGATTTTATATGCGCACAATCCTCGCTATTATCCTGTCTTCAGCGCCCAAATAGACAAGACAGTGTAAACAAAACAACATCCCATCAAAAGAAATTCTCTAACAATAAAGTCAACATCCAGAGAACCTAACTAAAGAAACACATACAAAATAATAAACATATCAGGATGTATACAGAAACGTATTGAACAACCATAGTAGTTGCAGCTAAAGACAAAAAAATAATCTAGGGTACGACCAGAAAACCCGAGGGACGAAAGCTCATGCACTCATCTCCCTTAGTTTGGATTTCAGTAGATACAATCATAGAGTCCCAAGAGGTAGTCCAGTCATCACACAAGTGAAAAGTGAAGCGTAATGACTGACTGTAAAGGGGTCATTCACTCACATCACCATCGAAGTCAGGTTGTGATAGTCCTTGTCGCAGAAGAGTCCTTAAATTACGTTTATATTTGGAGATAATAAAATTTTGCAAAGGTTTTACGAAGTTTATGGTAACGGTAACCCTGAAGGAGTAGCTTTTTATTTGTACAAAGATTACGAATATTAAAGTCCTCAACTCGAGTACAATATTTTGAACAACGAATAAGTTGAGACACATACACCCCATAAGAAGTTGTTCGGGGAACATCTCCATAGTCGAAAACAGTGATTTTATAAAACTGAAAGTTTAAGGATGAGGTGCAATCTGACTTCTTTTTTAAATTTCTACGCATGTTGTAACAACGATAAAGGTAACAATTCCGCCAAAGGTAACAACCGCCACCAAAGGTAACAATTTCAACGCTAAACGTAACAACCTCCGCTAAGGTAACAATCATCTCTTCCGCTTAAGGTAACAACGCTAACGTTAAAGGTAACAACTTATATAAAACCAAAACAGATACGTAGTTATCAACGTAACATAATAGAACGATACAGTAAAGAATGTACTCCTCAACTGTTAGACACTTGGTGCTGTTGGTGAAAGCATAATAAAAGCCATGGCAGATACAAAATTTGAGTTAATGCATGTGAGTGTTTAGTTCTAAGGTTTATATTCCCTCCGCCATTGAACCAATAGGACATTCTAAATGTATAGACACAATATAGTCTGAAATTGATTTCTTAGTGTAAGGGCAGTGGCGGTACGGGGTGGGGTGGGGTTACAATGCTGAAAAAAATAATTTGGTAAACACATACAATATGCTATACACGTGAATTCCTCAGATCCCATTCCCCACTCCGTCCACTTCTGAATCCGCAACCACTTATACTTATTTATTGATGTGAATTGTCTAGAAATTGTTTCGATCATACTATGCACATATTAAAGGGACAATGTCCGTAACTTTTAGCTTATAAAACATACACTAATTATGTTCGCAAACATTACACACTAATCATTATTGAATATTTACTAATTAAAAGCAAGATTGTTTGACGGAATTCAATCGCGGTACAAAAAAAATGAATAACCGCTTTGGGCGTTTGAACTCTCAGCCCAAACTAAAATTACACTCGCGGTAATAATAGTGAGCGTGAGCGTGAAGTAGCCGACATCGCTCCTACCTGAGCTAACCGGGCTCTACATATTTCGCAATACATAGTATGGTGAAAACCTAATATGCTAATGGAAGTCACGTGATCGCAGAAAAGGTAAATATGGTGAGTCCCACTTTATTTACAAATAATAATTAAAAGCTTCTTTTTTTCAAACTCACGAATGTATTACTACAGACTTCTTAGGGTCTATGCTCATGTTTTCATGTATACATTTCACTGAATAAAAGTCAGACAGTTATTTGGTTTTGCTCAATATCTGCTTACTTACGGACAGTGTCCCTTTAATGCATAACCGTAGGAACGGAGTGGGGGGAGGGAGTGCAGGCACACCTCAATAATCTGACAGTGGTGGGCCTGGTGTATGTTTTCCCCGCACTTTCCACCACATATTATGCCAGTTAACGAAGTAAAGTGACCCCCATAGAATAACGACCCCCCTTGATGATATCTATAAAATATTGACCCCCATCTAGTCGATCACTAACTGAATATTAACTACTACAAGTGATATTATTGCTAATACTTGTTGTTGTTGTTGTTGTTGTTGCTGCTGCTGCTGCTGCTGCTGCTGCCACTGCTGCTGCTGCTTTCGAAGAAGTAGTAGTACTTACAAATTTCATGAAGAAAATTTGTTTTCGTGTTACTCCAGGAAATTTGACAAAACCTTCAACAAGGAAGAGAACCTCACGTGCGCGTCCGCTTATAGCCCTTTTAAGATTTTTCCCACAATTGTGACCCTTGAGATGGCTGATAATATACAAAAAAGCTTTGTAGTGTAGCCAGCGCTCTCTCTTTCCGGAATGGTTCCTGTACCCCTCAGACAAGTTTTGGAAATTGAAAGAAACAATTTTGAATTATACAACTCTGTCACTTTATTAACATACCCCCGAAATATCACGAAATAAATTGCACACTTTGTCTTTATTGACCGGCTCATATATAAAAGACAGCTTTTTATTTTGGCACATATTACGTATTGATATAACCACTATTTCATGAAAACATCCAAACATATTTCCAATTCAAGGTTTTTGTTAAAGCACCACCTAAACCGACGTATGTAATTTCTAAATGAAAAATGCACTTTGTGACCCTTGCTTCTATGTAAAGCACACGAGAAATGCTCAAATTTGTGTTTAGTTATTCAAACGAAGGACCAATAAATCCATGTACATGAGTATCTTGTTTCTGTTTCTTTTCTTTAAAAAGTCACTATTCTTTAAAATATAATGACCGGGGGGTCATAATATTATGACCGGGGGTCACTATTCTTTAAAAAATAATGACCGGGGGTCACTATTCTTTAAAAAATAATGACCGGGGGTCGTTAATCTATGGGGTCACAATTCTTCGCGAGGGGTCATTTTACTTCGCGTGGGGGGTCATAATATTATGACCGGGGGTTCACTATTTTTTAAAGAATAATGACCGGGGGTCGTTATTCTATGGGGGTCACTTTACTTCGTTACACCTGTAGCCCGCTAATTGGAGCCGCGCCCAATATATGCCAAAACTATATAATATACGATCAAACATTTTAATAAAGGATAATATTTTCTTGTGTGTTTGTCAAGTTGGTGCCTTCCTAATAACCACTATTAGTCCAGTAATTATATATCATCCCTAAAGAAATATCGGACAGGGAAAGTAGCATTCAAGAAGGACAGTCAACCACAAAACACAGAAACAAACACGCAAACAGACAAACAAGAAAGACATATAAAAAGACCGGGCAGGGAAAGTAGCATTCAAGGAGGACAGTCACAAAACACAGAAACAAACACGCAAACAGACAAACAAAAAGGCAAAAGTAATAATAAAAGCAAACGATGTCACAAACACAAAAGGGTTGACAATAGGGCTACCGCCTTGGAACGGTCAGTGGCAAAATAGGCCACTGGGGGTTTAAACCGGTTCTAGGGTGCACCAAACCTCACACCTACCTTATTGTCATCCCATTAAAAGAGGACAGTGTAAATAAAGAAATCCCCGCCATGATCTAATCCTAAACCTTGGTTATAATTTTGTTTTTGTTGCCAGTCCGTGTTTTTATCTACGTCGTTGAATTCTCCACATATTCTTTAATAAGCACTGCGGTTATAAGAATTATTAAAAGCATTCCAACTGGGATCTTGTGGCAATGCTACTCCCACTTCAAATAATATCTTTCTGGTTTGGTAATACACGTGGAACTTTAATGAACCAATCATATAATCTGCTGTCATGCGCTTTTGATAATCAACGCCACAAGCTGTTGTAGCACACCACAAAACAAAGTTTAACTGATTTTGCCAAAATCTCATCCAATCTGTGCGTCATCGTTGTACAAGAGCATCTGATTTCACATATAATAGTTTGTATTTTCCAAATATGTCCGGGAATGATGATTTAAAGCATTTTAATTGAGTTCTGCTCAATCCGGGGCTAGAGGGTGTGAACGTTAGCAACTACTTTCACTACCGTTCTTGTACAATCAATCAAACCGAGACTGCAATATTTTTTGTATTTATCGTGTTCGACGATTTCTAAATTTGTCCTTTCATACTTTTTATATATCACAGTAGCGTTGCCTGTGCAGTGTGGCGGCGGTAAAACGTTTCCCCGTGCTTTCAATCAGAACTGTTATTCATTCCGATTTTTGGAGATCGCTGAGCCCGATATTTACAGATATCGGTGGTACTTTCTCAAATACGTTTGGTTTCTTACTTGAATTTCGAATAGGTGGTACCACTACTCCAGCCTTTAAAGGTTCTGAATATTGTTTAAATACACTTAGGATATGTTGTCTGCTTTTTTATTTAGTCTTTTGACTTTTACCTGTGATAAGCAGGCTTCCTATCCTCTGTTTCAAGCTAAATTCTATTTTGTTTATTTCGCCCATTGTTTGTTCGTTTAGGGCAAAGCGTTTTGTTAGAAACTTGGACAATACACCGCAGGCGATGGAATGGTGTGAAAACACCTCATTGAAAGTTCCATGGTCGCCGCCATATGCATACCATCTTCGGGATGTCTCAAATTTCTGTACTATTGACATTTTAAGTAAGAGTTTTGCTCAACCCGGGGCTAGAGGGCGTGAACGCTAGCAAGTATTTTTCACTACCGTTCATGAATAGTCTCAGTCAAACCGAGACTTCAATATTTTTTGTATTTATCGTCTTCGACGATTTCCAGATTTCTCCTTTCATTCGTTTTCGTTCGAGTTACTAATATTAAATTTGGTGACATTATAACAACACAATTGCATCCTGAATTCCGTTGTTTCTCTAATGGAATTATTACAGAGTTAAACATAGAAGTAAGGGTTGAAAAAAGTAACAAAATAAATAATCAGGGATTGCCATCTAGTTTTGTTTTAGAAATTGCATCTAACATATCATCAACATTGAGTATATTTGGATTAAATTATGATATAAATAAGTATAAAAGTCGAACAGGAAATGCAGCTTTCAAAGAA
Source organism: Cyrtodaria siliqua (assembly GCA_037043455.1). Classification (NCBI taxonomy): domain Eukaryota; kingdom Metazoa; phylum Mollusca; class Bivalvia; order Adapedonta; family Hiatellidae; genus Cyrtodaria; species Cyrtodaria siliqua. The sequence goes on along the minus strand of JAWPHD010000119.1, from coordinate 565,773 downwards.
CACGGTAAACCCAAAAACACGCAAAACGACAAACATGAATGACAATGTTAATAAGGAATAAATATAGATTTAAAATTCGAACAGGGAAAGCAGCATTCAAGGACCGACAGTCAACCACAAACACATGCAGAAACAATGAACAACTTTATAGATGAATAAAAGACCAAATAAGACATCACAAACACAAAAAGGGTTGACAATAGGGCTACCGCCTTGGAACGGTCAATGACCGCTGGGGGTTTAAACCAGGTTCTAGGGTGCACCAAACCTCACAATTACCCTACTGTCATCCCAATAAATTGGGACAGTGTAAATAAAGAAACCCCGCCATGAACTATTCTCTAGCCAACAAGGCAGTATTAATAGGAAATATAAATAAACACAAAGCTGCTCGTGTATATATAAATACAAAAAACAATGCATAGAAAGCCCAGAAGAAGGTACTCAGTGACTTGGCAGAAGCCAGATCAACAAAAGAACAAACCATTGAGGGCACGACAAGACAATATTGCAGATAAACATCAAATGTCACCGTCCTTTTGGGCTTTAGGTAGACGCCACCATAGGGTCCACAATCAGTTCTGTGATCGCACAATTAAAGAGGAATGCATAACGGCGAACTGTAAAGGGGTCCACCACCATGCATGCAGTGCATCGCAGTTTAACAAAGATAGTATGAAAGTGATCATGACCAAGGATCTTACGAAGTTTGTAAATCACGTCATAATAGAAGTCAGGTTGTGATAGTCCTTGTCGCAGAAGAGTTCTTAAATTGCTGTTATATTTGGCAAGAATAGCAGGGTTACGATAATAAACTGTACAAAGGCTTTACAAAGTTTATGGTAACGGTAGCCCTGAGGGGGTAGCTTTTTAGTTATACAAAGATTACGAATATTAAAGTCCTCAACTCGAGTACAAGCTCATATAAATTGGGATAATTAACAATATCAAAATTAAAATCATCTCTCTTGTCATATATTTTGCTAATTATTTCACCATTTACAACAGAGAGATGTAATTCGAGAAAAGAAGAGTTAGTATCAGAAATATTGGCTTTGTTATAAGAGTATGAGAGTGGACCTTTGGAAACGATCGAACACGACAAATACGAAATATTGCAATCTCGGTTTCATTTAGACTGTTCATGAACGGTTGTAAAATATGCTTGCTACCGTTCACGCACCCTAGCACCGAGTTGAGCAGAACTCAATATTAATAAAATCAATAATATAGAATTTACTGTCATTATTCCCTGTCCAGCGCCGTATGGTTGCAGTATCTAACAAAATGCAAAGCCCCGAAGAGCGAAATAAACAAAATGGAATTGTGTTGGGAGCAGCGTTTATGAAGCCTGCGCATCACAAGTAACAGTCAAAAGACTAAATTAAAAAGCATATCCTATGGGTCGTTAAACAATACCCAGAGCCTTTATCGGCAGGAGCATTGCAACCACCGAATCGAAATTTAACTAGTTTAACCCTGTCTTCACCACCCTTTCTGTTGTTTTTTGTCTCTTTCATTGTATTGTCAAGTCCTTGTTTGCAGTACAGTGCGGACCTACGATGCCATTGCGTTCGGACGCTGTGGTTTCTATAGGACCCTATATGTCATGTTTTAAGTAAGAAAAACTAAACATTTGAAAATGTACCACCGATATCTAAATATAAGTATCGGACTCGGCAATCTCCAAAGATCGAATGAATAACAGTCCTGGTTGCAAGCTGAAATACTTTAGGGTATATATTATTAACCACAGTATAAAAGAAAGGATTGTCAAGGTTCAAAATGTCATCCAGATACCGAGAGGTGTCATTAAAGGCTTCAATAACATCTGTCTGTATCTGGTGAAAGACACAAAGTGAAATCTCTTTCATAACACTATAAAAACAAATCTGCCACAAGGGGTGCACAGTTCGTACCATAGGGATACCAACAATTTTTCTATAAACGGTCGTTCCATACCTGACGAAAATGTTATCTTATAGGAAGATGAGTGCTTCACAAACGTCTTGGCAAGTCCACATAGTGTAATTGTCTAAACTGCCGTTAGAAAACAACGCTTTAAAATTATTACATGCCAAAAATAAATTATTGTCCCTAGCAAACTTTTTGGAATGAGGGCAATAAAAGCGAGAAGGTAAGAAAAGGCCTTAAAAAGAACATTACTAGAAGTAAAATAAAACTGGAAAGCTCTATAAATGACAGAATTTCGGCAGTAGAGCAGGGCGTATATGATAGGTTAACAAGCGAACAAAATAATATATAACAACTTGAGGCAGATACCAGCCTGCTTAAAGCTAAACAATATAAACCGATGATTCCGTTATGGGCTGAATCGATCAGAGGACTAATAGACGACAGGTATGAGTGGGGTGGGGTAATTGTTGACACGATAAAAAATCTGGGTATGTTAGGCTTTGTGACGGGCGTATTTAGCGAATGGAGGTAGTAAGCGTAAAACAAAAAGGTAACGTGTAGGTTGCCTTATCCGTGGACGGGTCTCAGCAATTAGGATACACTATATTCTTAGCCGATAATAAGCGTTCAGGTTATATAGCCTTCAAAGATCCATTTGAGATAAAAATGGGTTCTGTGATTAACTTTATAACCTCGTAAAATAACCCCGATGCGTCTAATAGTGTAGTGACATTACTAATAGAATTAGATATTGTAAAAAAAAATCTTAACTGAAAGATGAATCAACAAACAGCACCGTTTTATTATTGCCTGAAGAAGATGGGCAGAATTATAGACTACAGAAAATATCTCAATTGGAGCAGCTATTAATAAGCGAGAGAGATGCAAGAAAATCGCTTTATAACAATATAGACGTGCAATAAATATTACTGATGTTATTGTGAGTCTGCTATAAAGTCTAAAATCGTTTAGTTATTCAAGACGCAGGGTGTTGCCCTCTGTAAGTAAGTGCAATGATAATAGGTGCAGTTGTATAATTATTAATCTTGCCACCATTTAATCAGCTGTCAGAACGGTCAGTGGCAAGAAAAGGCCGCTGGAGGTTTAAACCAGGTTCTAGGGTGCACCAAACCTCACACTTACCCCATTGTCATCCCAATAAAACGGGACAGTGTAAATAAAGAAATCCCCGCCATGAACTATTCGCTAAACAACAAGGCAGCATTAATAGGCAATATAAGTAAAACACAAATATGCTTGTGTAAATATAATACAAAAAAAATAATAGCCTAGAAAGCCACAATGAAGGTACTCAATGACTTGGCAGAAGCCAGAGCAACAAGAGAATAAACCATTAAGGGCACGACAAGAAAGATCATAGACAAACATCAAACGCCACCGTCCCAATGGGCTTTAGGTAGGCGTCATCATAGGGTCCACAGCCTGTCCAATTCTTATCTTTAAAAACACATTGCACTTCAAATACATCATTAACATACTATTAGTAAACTGTGTGTTTATAATGAAAAGTTCTAATTAAAACCAGTTAACAACGGATTTGTTGAATGAGAAAAAAGTTAACTATCAGTGCTTTTTTGTATCAACTCCCCTCCGGAATGACACACTTTAATGTAAATCCAGTACAGGGTAAAACAATCAATTTGCACCCCATACACAGACGACAATACCGACGCTAACGTAACATTCAATGGCTGTAAATGTCAAATCAGAAATACCAGAACAATCTTCGACCTGTCTAATAAAATGATAATGAAATTAATTTCGTTTCTTTTGAAAATGAGTATGCCTTCTCGCGCGTATACTCGATAGTACCTTTTTTATCTAGACATTATGTAAACACTTCTTAAATATCACACACTCCAATACGACAGAAAAGATAAGCGACGAAAATACCCCATGTAAAACAGAATTTAAATTGAAAATTTATTTCCGACTTCTCGTATTCAGTGTGATGTTTAAGAAGTACGTGGATCAAGTAGGGTAGGTCGAATTTATTTATATTAATCATACAAACTTACAAAAAATGAATATTTAAATAAAATGAGTTTTTATTTTATGTCTCTTAAATTATGATGTGCGACGTTGCATCGGAGACTTAGCTTTATGCTTCATAGTGTTCTTTTAAACTATATTAATAACAGTTGTATGTTTATAAGCCGTACCGATGATACGTTTGTTTTGAATATGATCTCAAAACGGATAACCATCAAATAAAAATTATATTGCGACCTATTTCATTCTACAAGAACATGAACATGTAACAGGGTTTGGATAACCTCTGCTCCAAGCTAAATTCCATTTTGTTTATTTCGCCAATTTCTTTTTTGTTTAGGGCAAATCATTTTGTCAGAACATGGACGATATGCCGCTGAACATGGACTGGTATCAAAATACCTCATTGAACGTTCAGTTTACACCGTCTAGTGCATACCATTTTATTAGGATGACTCAAATGTTCGTACTGTTGACATTTTAAATATTGAGTTCTGCTTAAACAAGAGTATGATAATGGACCTTTGGAAACGGCCGAGCACGACACATACGAAATATTGCAGTCTCGGTTTGATTGAGACTGTTCATGAGCGGTAGTGAAATTATGCTAGCTTCTGCTCACGCCCTCTAGCCCCGGGTTGAGCAGAACTCAGTATTCATAAAATCAATAGTACACAATTTTAACCATCCAGAAGATGGCATGCATATGGCGGTGGACATGGAGTGCACTACTTCCCCATGTCGTACGGCGTATGGTCCCAGTATCTTATAAAATTAAATGCCCCGAAGAGCGAAATAAACATAATGGAATTTAGTTGGGAACAGCGGTTATGAAGCCTGCGTATCACAAGTAACAGCCAAAAGACTAAATTAAAAAGCAGACAACATATCCTATGAGTGGTTAAACAATACCCAGAGCCTATTATCGGCCGGAGTAGTGGAACCACCGAATCAAAATTTATGTAAGAAAACAAAAGAAATTGAAAATGTACCACCGATAACTAAATATAAGTATCGGGCTCAGCGAACTCCAAAGATCGAATGGATAACAGTACTGATTGCAAACGCGGGGAGACGTTTTACTGACGCCACACTGCACAAGCAACGCCACTGTGCTATAAAAAAGAGTATGATAATGGACCTTTGGAAACGGCCGAGCACGACACATACGAACTATTTCAGTCTCGGTTTGATTGAGACTGTTCATGAGCGGTAGTGAAATTATGCTAGCTACCGCTCACGCCCTCTTAACCCGAGGCTAGAGGGCATGAACGGTAGCAAGCATTTTTCAATATAGTTCATGAACAGTCAAACCGAGACTTCAGTATTTATCGTGGTCGGAGATTTCAACAAGATGTTTAATAACTTATCAAAACTATATAGAAGCAAAAGCTTTTAGAAATCCCTTGGGAACATTGAGATTTTTTTTTTATATAACCCGCGTTGTATTTCATATTTATAAAATTCTAATAAACAACATACGATGTTTTTATTTATTAACATAGACGTGATAAGATATATGTACATTAAGGGACTATATCATTAAAAAAATAATAAATAAGCTATGATTAAATATATGTTTTCTAAGGGAAATATCATTAAAAATATACTAAAGAAAAAAAGAAACGAAAATATGTATTAATAATCAAATATCTTGACGTACATTTAACTTAAAACTATAATTGTATTTCATTACACAGTAGTTAAGTTTGATATTAATATTCTGTTACTTTTTTTTGAATCTGAGTGTCAGATAAACGTTCATAAACGAAACCCAGCGTCACGTCAAATAACGCGGGCAGAATATTCGGTTGTTAGAAGGACCCCTTATGTTCGCGGTGGCTTCACGACGGTTTCAGGTTGGTTTATGCTGGGGTGCTGAAGCGCTGACATGGGTGCTTGAAACGAAAATACGGGTCATCGTGACATGACGTAACACCTTGACGTCCTTGTTTAGGACAGTTGTTGACCAATTCAGTCTCTCTCTCAGACGTTGAAATAGTTGTGTTATAGCGCATTTATGCACCGCGCCAAGATGTACATACACCATACGCTGCGAAGCGAAATTCCGTACAACAACTATATGGCAGCGTCTTCACGCTCCTCTGTACGTAAACGTGGCATGAAGAAAACCTTAATAAATTGAAAGATTCCTAGACATGTGGATCACGTTTATCTGTTAAATTTTGTATTTCATGCTTTACTCAAGCATAGTTTCCAAAAGAAACTATGGTGGAGGTATCGGTGATGATTCCCGATCACTGGTAAATTAACAAAAGATTATTTAAACAAATAACACTTCATATACGAGGGGCGTTCAGTATGTAATGTCCATCCATCTATTTCTTTGTTAATATCATCGTGAAACTCATGCAGTTTAAATGATTGCATGGTTCAATGCATAACCAATACAATGATACCAAATTTGTATTGGTCCGATGACTATAAGTCAATATTCAATGCAGTTGAAAACACCCAGTCATATACACTGCCTTAAAAAGCGGCAGGAAAGTGTAATGGATTTGCATAGGTCGTAATGTCGGAATCATAAAAAAATGCATTTTGCAGCAAAGTAATTTATTCAAACTTTTGTTGTAACTAGAAGTATGTGTAAATATTACGTAAACGATGTTTTCAATACAAAACAACGATAAAATCCAAGGCAAGAAATGCCGTTTACTTGGAAATATAAACGTGCTGAAAATATCAAATTCCAATAATATAATAGTCAAATTCAGTTTGAAGATATGACGGAAAATGGTTTTAAATACATGGGTAACGAAGGGAGGGATACTCCAAAGATTTAATAAAAAATCAACAATTTTAGTTACACCGCTCCAAAAATATTAAAGCCTGAAGTTGCTCTTCGCTTTTTTAGCATACAATTTAAGCTATATTTTGTCGCACTGACAACATTTAAGGAGCAATAAACCCAAAAATAAACACATTACAAATAAAAACTGCTAACATTTTCAGATGTAAGATATCAAAGTGTTTGGTTTAGGCAAGAAAAGTCCATATTGGCCGTCGAAATCTGATTTTTAGTCAAAATGTTTTTTTCTGTTTTTGGCGTGTTCAGTATCATTTATATGTCTTAAAAAATGCCCTCAAAAAACATTTTTTATTGGATGGAAGTATCTGAAACTTGATAAATTAATGGAGGAAAGGTTCATTTTAACATAATCCGTATCAATAACTACAACAATGGACCATAATTAAATTTTAGGACCATAGTGGCATTATATACTGAACGCCCCTCGTATATTGACCCTAAACAAAGAAATATAAAAAGATCGGACAGGGAAAGTAGAATTCAAGGAGGACAGTCAACCACAAAACACAGAAACAAACACGCAAACAGACAAACAAGAATGCAAAAGTAATAATAAATGCAAACGACATCACAAACACAAAAGGGTTAACAATAGGGCTACCGCCTTGGAACGGTCAGTGACAAAGTAGGCCACTGGGGGGGGGGGGGTTAAACCGGTTCTAGGGTGCACCAAACCTCACACTTACCCTACTATCATCCCATTAAAACAGGACAGTGTAAATAAAGAAATCCGCGCCATGATCTAATCTCTAACCAACAAGGCAGCATCAATAGGCAATATAAGTAAAACACAAATATGCTCGTGTAAATATAATACAAAAAAAATAATAGCCTAGAAAGCCACAATGAAGGTACTCAATGACTTGGCAGAAGCCAGAGCAACAAGAGAATAAACCATTAAGGGCACGACAAGAAAGATCATAGACAAACATTAAACGCCACCGTCCCAATGGGCTTTAGGTAGGCGTCATCATAGGGTCCACAGCCTGTCCAGTCATCGTACAATTAAAGAGGAAAGCATAGTGGCGAACTGTAAAAGGGTCCACCACCAAGCATGCAGTACGTTGCAAAATGATAGGATCATAACCTCTTTTGATAAACTTTTTAACAAAGATAGTATGAAAGTGATCATGACCAAGAATCTTACAAAGTTTATAAATCACATCACCATAGAAGTCAGGTTGTGATAGTCCTTGTCACAGAGAGTTCTTAAATTACTTTTGTATTTGGAAAGAAGATCAGGGTTACGATAATACAATTTTGCAAATGTTTTACAAAGTTTATGTTAACGGTAACCCCGATTGAGTAGCTTTTTAGTTATACAAAGATTGCGAATATTAAAGTCCTCAACTCGAGTACAAGCTCTTGAAAAACGAATAAGTTGAGACATATACACCCCATAAGAAGTTGCTCGGGGAACATCCCCATCCAAGTGGGAATAATTAACAATGTCAAAATTAAAATCGTCTCTCATGTCATAGATTTTGCTAATTATTTCATCATTTTCAATCGAGAGATCTAAATCAAAAAAAGAAGCGTTATTATCAGATATGTTAGCTTTGTTAAGCTGAAGTTCTTTAGGATAAATATGTTTAACCATAGTGGGAAAGAAAGGGTTGTCAATGTTCAATATGTCATCCAGATATCGAGAGGTGTCATTAAAGGCTTCAATAACATCTGCCTGTGTATCTGGTGAAAGACTCAACATGAAATCTCTTTCATAGCAAAATAAAAACAAATCTGCGACAAGTGGTGCACAGTTCGTTGTGTTTCGTTTTTCCTTAAGTATAAGTACAATAAGAAGGATATCATTAAATATATGAACACTAAGGGAGATATCATACAATTAATATGGACTAATGGTAATATTAATAAATGAGTGTACACAAATGGAGATACCAAATCAATGTGCACTAAGTGGAATATCATTAAATCTGTGTACACTACGGGGATTATCATTAAATCTAAGTGCACTAACTACAAACATATAATGACATTTTAAGCGAACTATTTTAAAGGCCAGTGTCTCGCCGTTGATAAACACTTTCAGATTGCCGTGTTTCCCTTTAAGAACTCGTCTGCGATAAGGACTATCGCACCCTGACTTCTATGGTGGTGTGATTTACAAACTTCGTCAGATATTTGGTCATAATCACTTTCATTCAAAATGTTTATCAAAAGAGGTTATGACCCTATCATTTTACAACGTACTGCATGTTCAGTGGTTGACGTATTTGCAATTCGCCACTCTGATTGTGCGATGACCGGACGGACTGTGGACCTTAAGTTCTACCTAAATCCTCAAAGGACGGTAGCGTTTGATGTTTGTCTTAAATCTTGTCTTGTCGTACCCTTAACGGTTTGTTCTCTTGTTGGTCTGGCTTGTCCAAATCGTTGAGTACTTTTTTTATAATGAATTTATTTTATTATATCAAATATTTTACAGTATGTAACATTTATAATATGCACACCCAAGTACGCTCAAAGGCATGCGTGTTCGCTCACACACCTACACATATATACATTCAACCGACCACTCATTTTTACCAGCAGGAAGTGAATAAAAAGAAGAGAAGAGAAGGACATACAGGTTGCCTTGTTTTCCATTTCTTTGATAGGATTTATATGATATTTCAAAAATGACTCCATTTTAAGTTGTGTTGTTGTGTTTTATCATGCAACACTGCTATTTGTTTTCAATATCGATTCGTTTTTAAAGATAAACAATAAGTAGTGAAGCGTGTACTTTAAAAAGCAACTCGTGTTTCGTTTTCTACTGCATGCTATACAGTTATAGGAAGTCTCGGTGATTTTAGCCGTATTTTAGCTATCTGCCACTGTTAGACAAATAACTGCACTTAGCAGGGTTGGGTTCTGACATGAGTGCCCTCTTTACCAGACGTTGACATCCAGTACCGACTTATCTCAGTTTTAATGTTTTTTTTAAATAAATTAATGAACCACATATGCGTGCAGGGTGAATGTAATAGGGAACTCCTGATAGACTTTTAAAAAATTGTTTACATATTATTCGCTACTGTCACACTGATATGCATAGTTATCCTACTTGGTAACTGATAGTATAATAGGTCAAGATACAAGTGTATGGGCGTTTACTGATAAATATACAAGTATGTGGGTTTACTGATAAATAATTTTTAAAACAAATGGTATTGAATGCTATGAATATGTCTCTGGCAAAGTAGACTTCAAGAACTTTTACTATATGTGCTTATGTATTGTCTATTATAGAACCCGGGGCTAGAGGGCGTGAGCGATAGCTAGCATAATTTCACTACCGCTCATGAACAGTCTCAATCAAACCGAGACTGCAATATAGAGGGCGTGAGCGAAAGCTAGCATAATTTCAATACCGCTCATGTCTCAATCAAACCGAGACTGCAATATTTCGTATGTGTCGTGCTCGGCCGTTTCCAAAAGTCCATTATCATACTCTTTTTTATCCTAATATGTGCTTTTATTGACAAGTCAGTGTGACTACACCACATGTATATAGGGGTTGATTTCTCACTGACGATTAATAATTGGCAAGTAACATGTCAATCACTTGTAATAATAATAACATATACACACAAACAATGTCACATGGTTCTGTTTTTATTGGCATGCAAATAGTTTTATTCTTTGTTGGTATTCAACCATGCATGTGTGTGCAAATAATTTACAACTTAAGCAGAAACGACGCTTTTAATATTACAGATAAAATCATATTTACAATGAAGTTCATTAAGCTTGTTATATTTGTTTAACATGAATAGGTTCAGAAAAAAAGGTTTTCGTTTATATGCACACATTGACAGTTTACCATACATTGCTTGTGTAAATATGCATGATGTTACTGGTTGAGACATTGGGTGATATCAAATAAAAGTAAGAGTTGAAAGCATGAGTGTTAAGATCGTAATTAATTTATGATAACTTTTGATGGCATTTTCTACTACCTATTCATATGAATACACCAGTTTATTTACTAGCTTTCTTTCCTTTTTTTTCTTGTTTTAAACTTTATAATGCTAGTTTAATGTTTAAACTTTATAAGTCATAATCTTAAAACATATTTTGTTCACTGTTATTCATTATGACTGCCCTGGTAAAATGGGTTTGTGCGAATGAATACGAATTAGGATCCTTATAAAATTCACTTCCGCTTGAATGTCAAGTTGTGGTAATTGAGATACTCAATATTTATAGCTGGATGTGGATAAAATAATAAATATTACATTTTTGATTACAGTAGTATTTACTGAATCCATCAGTAGGTTTAACACAGCCAGAGAATGAAAGAGATGATTAAGAGATGTTGTAATATTGGAAAAATAAACATTGTTGTATACATTATTTTGAACATAGTTATTTGAGTCAATAGAAAAGAATGCGCTCTTTATACAGTTATTATATGCAATCAAGAAACAGATACAGGTCATGTAACATATAGCTTTTAACAGTCAATATTCATGAAGTCGATACAAACTATACATTAACCTACACTATTTTATTAAATTATGAGTGATATAAAATTTGGAAGTATGAATTGTAGGGGTTTATGTTCTGATCAAATAAAGAGGCGGGACATTGTGATATATATGACATTTTCTTGTTTATACACATTCAACTAAAGAGATAGAAAGCAAATGGAGGACTGAATGGGGCTGTGATGCAATATTTTCTTCATTCTCAAGCTCAAGTAGGGGTACCGCAATTTTGTTAAATAATGAATTTAGTTACAAAATTAACAAAGAATTTATAGATAATTTCGGAAATTTCGTAGTGTTAGATATTACAATTCAGGCGAAGAATGACTTTAGCTGTAGTGTATGGACCAAAGGAAGACAAGCCGCAATTTTTTCATGAGTTCTTACTGTTATTGAAAGCTTTGGTAACACTTCTTATATAATTGTCGGGGACTGGAATGTGCCACTAAATTATGATATGGACATATACAATTATAAACACAAAAATAATATAAAATCAAATAAAACACTTTTAAGTATTATGGAAAGTTTAGACTTACATGACATCTGGAGAATATTTAATGACAATGTTAAACGTTATACTTGGAGAGGCCCTTTTAATAAGATGGCACATTTAGACTATTTTCTTGTGTCATCCGACTTTCAAGACTGTGTCGAAAAAAGAAATTCGATATTTCTTATAAATCTGATCATTCAGCAATCTCAGTTAATTTTTTATTCATTGACCAAAAACGAGGCCGTGGCACATGGAAATGTAATAACAGTCTACTAACAAACATTGAATATGTTAATACTATCAAACAAACTATTGCTGAAATCATAGAACAATACAGATTGGATAATGAAAATGAACAGCAAGAGATTGAATTTGGCATAAATGACCAACTATTTTGGTAGACTCTTAAGATCATGATTAGAGATAAAACTATTTCATTCGCTTCATTTTTAAAAATAAAAAAAATAAAAAATGAAATAAAAGCTAAAATTAAACAGTATATGTTTTTTATAGACAATGGTGATTTCTCAGTTAATAATGAAATTGATCAGTTACAGATAGAATTAAAAACAATTCGAGATGAACGAATAAGAGGAATTATTTTAAGAACAAAAGCAAAATGGAAAGTCGAAGGAGAAAAATCCACTAAATATTTTTGTAATTTAGAAAAGAGACAATAGACAGAAAAAAATTATATCAAAACTTATTGAAAATGATGGACAGGAAACGACTGACTTAAAATAAATACTTACTTTTATAGTTCTAAACCTTCTACATCGCAGGAACACGAAGAATCTTTTTTGGACACAAACAATCCATTTTTAAATAAACTAAACAAAGAAGAACGGGAGTCATTAGAAGGACATCTTAGTGTACATGAATTTTTAAATGTTTTAAAAAATATGAAAAATGAAAAATCGCCTGAATCTGATGGCTTTACGGCAGATTTTTTTTTAATTCTTTTGGAACGATATTGGTTCTTTTCTTGTTAAATCATTGAACTATGGATACCATATTGAATCAATAACACAAAGACACGGTGTCTCCCAAAAGAAGGTAAATCAAAAACGCACTTAAAAAACTGGAGGCCTATCTCGTTATTAAATGTGGATGGAAAAATTGCATTCTCAGCTATTGCCACTCGAAAAAAAACAGTACTTTTAAAATTAATATCTGAAACTCAAACAGGATTTTTAAAGGGCAGGCAAGTTAGTGAATCTACTAGGCTAATATCTGACCTTATTTTAAAATGTGAAGAATTCAATATACCAGGGCTCCTTGTTTAACTAGATTTTGAAAAATCATTTGACTCTTTGGAATGGAAATTCATCGAAAAATGTTTACGTTTTCTTAATTTTGGAGAGTCCATTTAAAGTGGTTTCCTACATTTTATAATAATGTTTCGAGTTGTGTCCTGAATAATGGCCATTGTTCAGAGTTTTTCCCCATTAAACGCGGTGTTCGACAAGGAGATCCTCTTTCTCCATATATTTTTATCATATGTGTTGAATTTTTAAGTGCTGCCTTGAAAGATCACCCTGATATTAAAGGTATTCGAATAAAAGATTCAGAATATTTTTATTAAATCAATATGCGGATGACGAAATTTCTCTTAATATTGCATTTCAGTTAGAAGATAAGTTTTACCTTTGCTCAGGAATATCAGCAAACTTCGATAAAACTCAAGTTATATGGATAGGCTCAAAAAAAGGTTGTCGTGACAAAATCCGTACTAAGACACCAGTTATATGGAACTTCAAAGGCAATTTTAAACTATTAGGGATAACATACAATTTAGAAAAAGACAATTATTTTATAAACAACTACCTCACTAAACTTAAAAAAAATCAAAATATGTTGAACGATTGGTCCTTCAGAAATCTTACCCTTATTGGCAAAACAACGATTATAAAAACACTCGCTCTTCCAATCATTATTGATTGTCTAACGGTCTGGTAAAAATGACAAAATTAAAAGAACAGTCATGATAAATCAGATTGAAAACGGTGGTTTAAAAGTGCCACATATCAAATCATTAAGTCATTCATTGAAACTTGCATGGGTGAAAAGACTTTTAGACCCAGAAACATTCTCACCCGAAGAGGTCCTCCTTGGTTTTAAACAGCATGGATATGTTTTAAATTCGATTATTAATATGTGTTTCCTTGTCTATAAAAGTTACGTCTATTCAAGCAAATTGAAAAAACGTCTCCCAAATTATGATGGTTTTTATCAAACATCTGAAAAGATATAAACACCTGGAATTGTTCTCATCATTTATGTACCCTGTACCAAAATCTAATGCTATAAAGGGGAGATGGAACATAATTAGCCAACTGTTTAATTAGGATAGTCAAGTAAAAATACGTTTTTTGGTATATCTAGGTATATGTATGTGTGTATATATGTATATGTATGTGTATATATGTATGTATGTGTGTATATACATGTATATACGTATATGTGTGAATATGTATGTATGTATGTATGTATATATATATAAGTATGTAATATTAATAGTTAATTTAGAGTGTAGGTTTGTATTGACTTCATTTATTTCGTTATTTCTGTTTTTGAACTTCTTGAAGTTCATTTATCTTGACTGGATTCTATTATATTTTCTTTCCGTTAAACATGTTTTACCAGCTATGTTTATATATATATGTTTATGCAGCTGTATATGTAAGTACACGATGTGTCTGAAATAAAAGTATTAAAAACAAAACAAAAACAATAAGTAGTTCGCATCTAGGAATGGTCTGTCTACACTTATTTCCAAAAACATAATATTTAGCAAAATGACAAAAGTATAGGATTGTTTATGAACATGTATATCATTTATTCCAAAATATATTGTTTGAACATTTCTTACAGTTAAAATTAATGCCAGTTCAGTCGAAAATGTTTGTGTTTTGGTACATTCCCAAAATAAATGTTTTATATTTTCGACATACATATTACAAAAATCGCATAGATTAGAATTAACTAGTTTCTGCTTTAGAAGTAATTTATTTGTTGGACTAATTCTAAAGAGATATTTGTATTGAAAAATTCTTAATTTTATATCCATGGTCGTTTTAAAAGTTTGCAAATATATTGTTCTCCAGTCTAATTCAATATTACGGAAAATGTTTTCCCATTTCTTCTGTGAGGCTATGTCAGTGTCAATATCATACTGTAGCTGGTGGTTGTATAGAAACTAAATTTGTATGTTCAAATTTAAAATTTATTTCTTTGAGTCTCTTTCACCTCATGAACTTATATTTTCATGTTTTAATTTAGTTTTCCATTCTTTTGGTATACTGGATATCAATAATGAATATTACAGAAAGTCTGAGGTTTAAATGTTATATCATTCAGTAAAATATTCAAATGGATAAAACTGTTTTGTTCTGTTGTATACCTTTATCGTACCATTTGTTATAATATATTGTTTTATTTAAAATCTTAATTTTAGAATTATCCCATAACATTTCTTTGCTGATACATTCTTCCTTTCGTTTGATTTTGTTTTTCACCACGATATGAGAATATCTGTCAAAAATGTATATTTTTGAAAAATAATTGTATTGTCCGTTTCTTTCAAACTGCAATCAAATACAAAATTTCCTCCATGTTTTTCAAGTTCTTTTGTGTATATATATTTCCATGTTCCATTATTATTGCAGTCAAACATTCGTTTTATGCAGGTTCCCTTTAATGAGTAGATGAATTTTGTAATATCAATCATTTTAAGACCTCCTTTATCGTAATCTCTCATTAATGTTTTTCTTTTCATTTTATCCGGTTTTCTATCCCGTATAAATTCGTACATACTATGTGTTATTTGATTTATTTTATCGGCAGATGGAATAGGTAAGACTGAAAGAGGATAAATTAATTTCGGAAGTGCAAACGATTTTATTACAGTAGTGTTATCCAATAATGTCAGTTTTCTATGTTGCCATTACTTTAAACAGTTTTTAAAATCGCGCAATTCAGAGCTGTTATGTTTGCCTTATTCGTATAAAAGACCATTCCTAGAGCTTTCGTTTACTCCGAGCTCCACTGGAAGTCATTTTGCTCGCAATATTTAATATTAGAGGTTTTAAGCGACCCCGCCCATTAAACGTTGCATTTTTAACATTTAGATTTCGACCGGATGTGTGGCTGAAGTTGTCTAAAACTTCTATTAATTTTTCAAAATATTTTCTAGTTTCATCAGTAAAGAAAGTAAAGAATGTTGCGTCGTCTGCAAATAATGTATTTTTAACTTCTTGTCCAGCAATGTTGATTCCTTTTATTGTTTTATTATTTGTTATTTTATATGACAGCAGTTCAAATTCTGCTCACAAATTTTACAATGATTTGCCTCTGCTGGCCGCCTGTTTTCTTACCTAATCGGTGGGAAATATCGAAATTTTTCTTTTGTAGGTTTAGATTTTCGATTTTGTTGTTTAACAACTCTAGAACACCACTAACCGTTTGATCGGGAGTTTCATCTCCAATTTCCGTTACTCCGTTTATTAAAATATTGTTCCGTCTACCATACTGTTCCAGATCATTTATCTTTTCTGAAGTTGTATCGTGTATGATTTCTATTTCTTTTTTAAGAGTTATGTTTTCAGACTTTTGACTTTGTGTTTGTGGTTGACTGTCGTCCTTGAATGCTACTTTTCCTGTTCGATTTTATATCTATATTTGTATTACTGTATTTAGTTCTTCAACTTTCCTTCTAAGCTCATCATTTCATTGCTCCTTGTCAAAGAGTTTCTCTTCAAATATATCTATTCTCTGTGATACATATTTCAGGAACTCATTGCGTACTTACTTTGTGGCTTGCTATGCTATTTTTAGTTTTATATTCATATATGCATGATCATCTATGTGTTATATTTTTATTGCCTATTATTGCTGCTTTGTTTGTTAGAGAATACAGCCTGGCGGGGATATATATTTACACCGTCCCGTTTTATTGGGATGACAATGGGGTAAAAATGAGGCTTGGTGTACCCTAGAACCAACCTGGTTTAAACCACAACCAGCCTTTTTTGCCACTGACCGTTCCAAGGCTGTAGCCCTATTATAAACCCTTTTATGTTTGTGATGTCATATCTTGCCTTTTATTCATCTTTTTAATTATTACCTGTTTCTGTGCGTGTTTTGGTTTACAGTGGTCCTTGAATGCTACATTTCGTGTTCGACTTTTATATCTACATTATAAATACATGTTAAGACATGTCTAAGGGTTAATGTAATTCAGCAATTGTTTGTCCAAAGCAAGCTCAAGAAAATGAAAACTTAATTTGAACCGTTTAAAACGGCTTGTTTTCTACTGTTTTGTTTTGTATCTGTCAAGCTTTATTTATGTACTATTTTATAAATATTCTATTTATCTGTATACTAAAAGAACTTTTGTGTTAGTAAAAGTATTTCTTTAGATAAGTGGACATTTAGATGCGTGAACAAACAAAATGTTTCAACACCTCTAACCATATTAGTATTTCGTTCGACGATATCCAAATTTCTCCTTTCAAACTTTTTTCAACAGGTAGATTAGATATACATTGACAGATGCATACACCAAAATTGGTGTAAAGTGTACTTGTTAATGAAAAGCAAAAAGGTAAAACAACTTTCATTTTTTAAGTAGTAGTTAGATATAAATTTTAATTTATTGTCGCTGATATAATGGTTTTTCATGTTATATTATTTATTACCGCTGATTCTGTAATGCTTTTGTAATGTTATGTCATTCATTATCGCTGATTCTATCATGGTTTTGTCATTCATCACCGCTGATTTTGTAATGATTTATTATAAATTAATATATGTCACTATCAGGGTCGATATGAAAAACACTGTATCTTGAACTGATTATCATATACTTACTGCAGATTTCAGTGATACAAATGTTAGGACACAACCAATACAATACATAAGGATCTAGTTTATGTTCAATGCACTGTAATGCCCTTCTGCTTTAAATAAACGGATTTACTTTATATAACTGTAGTTTTTTATATGCTGAACTAGACAATTTCAAAGTGTTCACACTTCAATCTGAGTCAATATCATCGTGTTTCCTTTTGTACATGTGCATGTTTACTTATTTGTGAAATACTGCGTCCTCTGAAAATTATGTCTTGCAAAAATGAGATACAAGGTCCTATAGAAACCAAAGCGTCCGAACGCAATGACATCGTAGGTCCGCACTGTACTGCAAACAAGGACTTGATAATACAACGAAAAAGACAAAAAAACAACAGAAAGGGTGGTGAAGACATTGTAAGTGTGAGGTTTGGTGCACCCTAGAACCGGTTTAAACCCCCAGCGGCCTACTTTGCCACTGACCGTTCCAAGGCGGTAGCCCTATTGTCAACCCTTTAGTGTTTGTGATGTCGTTTGCATTTAATATATATTACTTTTGCCTTCTTGTTTGTCTGTTAGCGTGTTATTTTCTGTGTTTTGTTGTTGACTGTCCTCCTTGAATGCTACTTTCCCTGTCCGATCTTTTTATATTTCTTGGAACGGTCAGTAGGCAATAAGGCCTACTGGTTAGCTTGAATCGATTTTATATGCGCACAGTCCTCGCTATTATCCTGTCTTCAGCGCCCAAATAGACAAGACAGTGTAAACAAAACTACATCCCATCAAAAGGAATTGTCTAACAATAAAGTCCGCATCCAGAGAAACTAACTAAAGAAACACATACAAAATAATAAACATCTCAGGATGTATCCAAAATCGTACTGAACAACCATAGTAGTTGCAGCTAAAGAAAACAAAACCCGAGGGACTGTTCAATCGTGTTGTTCACAGACAATGTTCCATCTGGTCTGTTGCGGTCCTTATTAACTTCGTCCTTGAATGCTACTTTCCCTGTCCGATCTTTTTATATTTCTTCTCAATTAGTTCAGCTCTCAGTGCTTGGGTTAATATACTGGTTTTGTTTTGCATTACCACATGCGGACAATATACGAGCCATATCTAGTTGCTGATCAATGAATCCGCTGGAATAGTCTGGAATGTTAACATGTCTTATCAGCTATATATATATATATATGTATGCAACTGTATATGTAAGAACACACTGTGTCTGAAATAGAAGTATTAAAAAAAACATGCCAGTTTCCGTTTAGTTGAGCAACATGGTTGTGTGCTACTCCTGTGTGAATAAGTGTCTTAATTGCCGTTTTCCTGGCGCTGTGGTTCACCTTTCTTTTTTCAATGTCCCATTTCTTTGCTATGTTTTTTGACCAATTCACCAAATGTGTTCATATCCCTCTTGTACCATGTGGTGAGTGTGTTTTTTTTGTGTTGCTTGATTCTTAAATAGATGCGTGAGTCTGCTGACAAAATATCGTCTGGCCTTTGATTTCGGTAACATTCGACGAATAAACAGGACATCTACGATTATTTGAAAGCAAAATAAATAAACAGTCAACGACACATAATCATTCACTATATTATTCTTCTGTTGTGGATAATTGGTATTAAAATTCTGCTATTTATGTGACTTGTATTAATAGCCCTGTTATGTCTCTATTAACACATTTAAGGTTAGGGTTAGGGTTAGGGTTGGGCGAAAGGTTTATCTGCCTATTTTAAATAACAAATGTGAGCAGGTTAGAGTTTATTAAATCAAGAAGGTTTGTATCATACAGCATATTGATTACTTCCTCTGTAAATGATCCATTTTCTGTATTTTGTTTCCAGGCGCCTTTTCCTTCAATTGTTTACGTTTGGCTTCCATTACCAGCCTGCTTTGAACACATTCAATGTCCTGGTATAAAATGTAGTTGTAGCCAACGTTTTTCAATACCGACACAGGCTGTTTTTAATAGATTTGATAGAGTTTGGTTCATACTCTTCTCCGTCAACCTTTCACATAAAAGCGGGCTAAATAAACATTAAGTTCAAACGGGGTTATGTCAAATAATTCTCGTTGTCTGAGATGTCAAACAGCCATTTTTAAATAGCACAACATAGTTTTGTGTTTTCCATTTCGTGTTTATATTCTGTTACTGTTAGATAAGGCTATATGTATCATCTACTGATGCATATGCATGTCTTCTTTGTTTGTCTATCAAAGTAAATGTAAAAGTCGAACAGGTAATGTAGCTTTAAAGGTCAAAGTCAACCAAAACACGCATAGAAACGAACAACAGTTACAGAGATGAATAAAAGGCAATATATGACATCACAAGCATAACATTATTGACAAAAAGACTACCGCCTTGGTAAGTTCTGTGGTAAAAAAGGCCGCTTGGGGTTGCATCATTAGACAGGAACTGTTTCGTAGTTTTGGGCATTGTTAGAACTAGCTACGCTCAAAGTTAAGTAAATTACGAGAACGTCGATTGAGAGAGGCCCTGAACTAAAGGGCACTGACGTCCACTTTCGTCGCTTGAAACGAAGAACAAAATAAATATAGGCTCTGATAGTTCCATGAGAGCATGGCATTTTTAACAAATTGTAGCGAAATCTGAACGGCCAGAAATATCTTTATCTTTAGTAAGTATATGATGTCATTTATTATCGCAGCTTTTGTCATGTTATGTCATTTATTGCCGTTGATTCTATAATTGCGCTGTAATTTATTACAGCTAGGTTATAACGAGATTGTGTACATATGCAATCAATTTAAGCTAACCAGTAGGCCATATTGCATACTGACTGTTCCAAGTCGGTAACCCTGTCTTCACCGTTCTTTGTGTGCCTTTGCGTTTGGGTGCTGTTATTTCTATATGACCATTTTTCTCTATGTTGTCATTTATTTTGTCATTTATTACTGCGAATCAACGGTAATAAATGACAAAATGAATGACAAAAAAAGAGAAAAATTGTCAAAAATAATTGTTTTGTCATGTTTTGTAATTTATTACCGCTGATTACATACTGGTTTTGTCATGTTATGTCATTTATTATTGCTGGTTCTATAATGGTTTTGTCATCTATTACCGCTGATTCTATTATTGTTTTGTCAGTTTTGTCATTTATTGCATGTTATTTCATCTATAAACGCTGCTTCTAGATTGGTTTTATCATATTTTGTCATTTATTACCGCTGATTCTACAATGGTTGTGTTATGTTATGTCATGGATTACTGCTGATTATATAATGGTTTTGTCATACGATGTCATTATATAATGGTTGTTTCTTGTTATTTCATTTATTAACGCTGATCTTATTATGGTTTTGTCATGTTAATTTCAGTGATAATAACAAGATGAAGCTTAATATATATCTCTCGGGAAGCATTTCCGGAAGCCGCTCTGATGAAGATATTTACCGCCACCATATAGAACGACTGAAGATGTATGGCACAGTTCTAACAGAGACTATTGTAGGAACAGGTAAATTCAACCATAGAATAGACATGTTTCCCTGTAGTGCTGTCAATAACACATTAATTCAACATTCTTTACCGTCCATTTCCTCAGCAAACAAATATTACCTGTAGATAATGTATAAACTACGTGTGCTTTGAGCCCTGTTTATTCGTGTATTCCAATCTACAAATCTTTATTGACGATATGTTTAAAATATAATCGTATACAGTAACGGATGGGCACGGCGTGTTTGATATCTAAGCCACTGTCTCAGTATGTAATACTCTGAGATTATTTTCGTACACCTGTATACCGATACTAAATGATAAATGATACGTTATAAAGTTAAAGAGAAAGTAGGTATAGAAATCGAATAGGAAGTGTAGCTTTCACAGTCAACCAAAAACACGAATTAAAACAAACAAGAATTACAATGACATGTGACATCACAAACACAAACGGGTTGACAATAGGCTACCGGCTTGGAGGGGTCAGTGGCAAAAAAGCTTTAAACCAGGTTTAAAGTGCACCAAATCTCACCGTTACTCTAGTATCATCCTAAATAAAACGGGACAGTATAAATAAAGAAATCCTCGCCAGGCTAAATACTCTTACAAATAAGGCAGCATAAATAGGCAATATAAATACAACACATAGATGATCATGTATATATGAATATAAAAAAACAAGCCACAAACCAAATACTCAATGACTTGGGAGAAGCCAGAGTAACAAAACAACAAATCATTAAGGGTACGACGAGACAACATTTTAGACAAAGCATCAAAGCTAAAAGTCATATAATCCATGTGCGAGGAAAAAACAGCACTATTGATTGTATTGTAGATTGTTTACGGTGCCATGTAAGTATGCTCTATCAAATCCATTTATTACAATTTAGTTTGTTACTTATTCGCCACACATATCGTTTTCTGAAAGCCCTTATTATTCGCTATAAAATGTGCTAGCACTCTGGCGATAGGGACTTCCGTCCGTTACCGCATGTTTTATTCGTTACTTTAAACACAAAAATAATGTTAAAAAAATAATCGAAACATATCTGAAACCTTCTCAATTTCTTCAATAGGATTCAATAGTCTATACATTCCTAAATAAGAGCAGAAACTGAGTTCTATTTTATAAAATTAATTTCTTTCCCAAAAATGTCGGTGCGTGCGTGCGTGCGTTCGTGCGTGCGTGCGTGCGTGCGTGCGTGGTTATATATATATATATATATATATATATATATATATATATATATATAATATATTATAATCTTGCAATAGGATAGAACATAATATAAAACAAAATATAAATATTACCTCCTTTTATGTAATTATTACCTCCCTTTTTGTATTTTATATTTTATTTATGGTATTTGACTATTTGATGCCCCTTTCCCTGGGCGCCACGGTTGACGTAAGAGCAAATAAAGTATAATGTTTAATCCCATCGATATTGAGACATACTTACGGACAAATTTCACCCATATTACAGTCACCACCCCCAGCCCTTCCCCTTCCCCTGGCAGACGTCCGAGTTTCAAATAATGTAATAAATTCGTTGGATATGTTCTTTTATCTTTTATAGACGAGTATATATACCAAGTTAATACAGCGTAATACGGTGTAATTAAATGTTTAGTAAATCTGACACCCCACCCTGCCCCACCTGAGGCCCCCGGATGCGACTTTCGCTCAGTGGTTAAAGCGGGGATGCGGTAACAGACGGGCATACGGATGGACGTACGGACGGATAGACCGACAAACGGAGTCGATTTTAATTTCCCCTTGCTTTTTCAAACGTGGGGATTAAACTACTAATATTACCGTCTAGACAAAAGCAAAAACAAAAGTCATTTTGTATTTATTTTTACTGTGAATGGACTGAATGTATTAAACTGTGCTTAACTTAGTTATATTTTATTCAAACTATCTCAACTACCTTTTAGTTAAGTGTGTAGAATATGCTACAGTTTGTTTACATCATACCGTATTGGATTACAGTAGAATAACAGTGAGGTTTGGTGCATCCTAGAACCTGCTTTAAATACCCAGCAGCCTTTTTGCCACTGACTGTTCCAAGGCGGTAGCCCTGTTGTCAAAGAAAGGTTATAAGTCCAACAAGAATAGTAGCATTCAGAGAATAGTCACTCCAACAAGTATTACAACGCAAAGATGATTCAAAACGTACATCACAAACACATTCAGTGAAAAAGCACATCACAAACATATAGGGGCTGACAACAGGCCTTGGAACGGTCAGTGGCAAAAGGGTCCCGGTGCTAGGGGGCGTGAGGGGCTTTGCTTTTTACATTACTTCTCATGAACAGACTCAATAAAACTGAGTCTGCTGCTTTATTCTCTTAATTGTGTTTGTTGCTCCCGAAGGATCACCTTTATCAGTATTTATTGAAACGTCATTTCATAGATCTCTTTAAATGTCGACTTTTGCATAGTCCGGCATTGGGATTTTGATGTAAGTTAAAACTGACTTGCATTTGCATCTTCAAAACCAAAGTTTAAAAATTAAAAGTCTTCTTCTTATGAACCGAGAGTGTGTTATCGATCCGTGGCGTTGTTTTAATTAAGTTGTTCAAATTTTTAATAGTTCAAATACTGTTGACAGACACATAATAGATAAGGCGTTTTTCTATGAATATCAGTGACTTAAATGTCTTCCAAATGAACAACTGTCACAAAATAATCACGAGTAGAGCGTATTGGTCGTACACAGCTCTTGTAAGCACCTGTCAGTCACACGCTAATCCATTGTTCAGTTGAAACCAATTTACAATGTCCATGATATATTCAGGTAACACGGAAAAGCGTGCAATTTTAAGTGGCCGCCAGAGGGCGTCCGGAAGGGCCGTTTAATAAGTTTAGTTTTGTGATAATGCATGTAAAAGTATATGTCTATCTCTTTAAAGGGAAACATTGTTTAAGGGTCCTTTCGTGTAGATTTAATACTGCGAATTTAGCCACGTGTATCACGAAATGAATGTGGGAAATAATGTTTTGGGCGGAACGTCGGTTATAAAATGCATTGGTCTCAAGTCCAGGCCGGGATTGATTGAAAGTTACTTTGTGTGAGCAGAGGTTGGAACCGGCGAAATTCACAGGCAATATGTGGTCAGTATTTATTTTATGAAATTTTATCGTACATTTGTATTCAGTGGGCGGCGCCATCCGGTTAGCTTTTATGTTTCGCAAACATTAACTTGAGACTAGCATATGATTTTGAAGTTACTTTATTAGATGTAATTATTGTAATTGATCATTAATTGTAAAACAATATTAATTTGATAACGTTGTATAATGGGTGCATTAGTTGGCGTATAACTCAGTGATTGTAATACTGGATTGAATTGATAACATTGTATATTAGGTGCATTAGTTAACAATGAGATGAGTGACTAGTATAAATGTTCGACTCGTATACATGGCGTTGTAGAATATACATCAATTGCTACTCATCATAATTAGAGAGTGGCTTGTATATATTTATTATATAATGATTTCTTGGTGTAATGATAATTATATAAGATTGGTGTGTTTATGAACCGACATCTAACACGTATTTATTATTACAGTCTAAACCGTCCGGTGCAGATAAACCGTCCGGTGCAGATAAGCCTCACGGAGTGGAGCTAAGCCTTTAGGGTGTGTAAGCCCTTTAGGTGATTCGACACTAGAATCAACATATAACGTTTCGAGCGGAGGAGACGGTCCCCGTACCTGTGCAACATGGCCAGGTTACAGAATCGACAAACCCCGGGACACGAGGTGGGCCCGTTATCAGTCCTCACTAGAGGAACATCATCCACAACCTCAGTGGAGGTTAATCATCATTATATCGCGTCATCAACCCTTATAGAAGGCATTTGATGACAATCACTCATTGGATTCGCGAATCATTATATTCATGAGCTCTCGCGCATCACAGTTATCGCGCTAGATCATAATTCGTGTAAACATCAACATTGTTATAACTTTAGTGTCGTATATAGTCAGTCGATACATTCAGTATTTGTGATAAAACTAAGAACGTCTTAAACGTTCATGAGAACAGTCTTTTCATATTTCATCTGTGTATTCGCTTGTGTTTTTTTTTTGATAATTGTATATATATTTAACATATTTTAAAAGTTGCATTAAACTTATGTATTCACCGTCATTGATTCTTTCCTGAGTTAGCCCCAACCACTAGGGTCATCTTGCGACAACAACTTGGATAACATTTTTGTTATAGCAGCGTATTGACCATTTTTAAAATGTGTTCAAATCAGACCGAATGTTTAAGTACCATGTCAGTGTTACTTAAATGAGGAATAACGCAACATTTAAAGACATTTTTCTCACTCATGAGTAAGCTATTGATAAAACTTCGTCTTTATCTTTATTGTATTGACATCTTTCATGTGTTTTTGAACTGGGAAAGTCAATCGTAACCCTACTTCACTAAAGTTACTAAATATTCGTATAAACAACTTCATCTTTTGAACTAAAATTGGGATTGAACGAACCTTCAAGTAAGACATCCTGTCACTTACCTTTATAAACTCATTGCAACATATGCCGCACATTTATCCAACACATGCAATAATAAAATATACAGCGCTGAATTGGTATTTATTCTACTGACCACATTCAAAAACAGTTTTATAACTCATTCGAGTTAGAAGGACCATCTTGTAAAACGTTTCTACAAGCATTACGTGGTCCCGCCTTAATTCCATTAAGCGATGGGAACAGCATATATTAGTAGGATTTTATAATGGATATTTCGACAATAAAAGAAATTCAACAACCTGTTTAAAATAACCTATTAAATGTTTTAATTTTACAATATGCAAACTTTTTAAGCCAAAATTAAGGTTTTATTTCATACCCCAGCCAATCCCGTTTTTGCTTCCTTTAGAAGGAGTTGGATGATGTATGAAAGTTAATAGACGGACCACGTAATGACTAAAGTCCACTGTTTCGTTATCTTGTTCGACATTTTTTCCCACCCAGGCATGAAGGTCAACAGGTTAGTACATTTACTTTAATAGTTTTAAAAAAAAAGACTCTTAACGTTTTCCTATTTATTATATATTCAAGGTGGCGAAAAAGACATAACAGACACACAGATATTTGCCAAAAATATGGCTTGGCTGAAAGAAGCGGACGGTTAGTTTAAATAGTATTTTATTGATAAGTATAACAGTACATGGTAAAAAAAACATTGGTAATTTATGTAACAACACTTCAGAAGTAAGCTGCACAATATTTTGTAAATCTTTTTCATAAATGCGGACTCCTCCTGAACATGTTTATCTAATTTAAACTTATTTATGTTACCTCGATTCTAACGAAATCTCCTATTTTAATCACTCTCGATGTCTATTTCGATAGAACCAGTATTGAGAAAACTCAGATAAAATATTCATTTGACAACTAAATCTACTAATTAAAAATCTGTCGAAACGCAAAGCCAAATTTGTAGTTCGATTGATTTCAAATAACTTCAAATAAATGGAATAACACTTGTAAGTTATATTTTTATTCTTATAAGAGTACTCTTGCTGTTTGTGATTTTCAAATCGCCGCAACGAAAACCTGCTGGAGAAGGACAACACCAATCTGAACACTTTCCTGCGACATATCACAACCTTTATTCGATGGAAATGCGATCTATTAACTTAAAGGGGTCTGACGGATTTCCTGACCTCCTTAAAAATAAATGAGGAAATTCGTCAGAAAATGATACGATCCTTTAGTATTAAAACGCACTTCATGTTTGGTGATTGACCCCTCTACAGTCAGTCATACGCTTCAGTCTTCTATTGTACGTTAACCGGACAACCTCATGTGACTCCGTGATTGCACTTTCTGAAACCTTGAAAAAAGAGGTTGGTGCATGAACGTTCGTCTCTCGGGTTTTCTGGTCGTACCTTAGATTACTTTTCTCTTTGGCTGCAACTGCTGTAGTTGTTCAGTGCAATTCTGTATACATCCTGAGGTATATCTAATTATATTTTAATATTACAATAGCATATACTTGTATCGTTTCTTAATATCATCTCTGGATGTTGACTTTATTGTTAGAGAATTAATTTTGATTGGTTGTACTTTTATTTACACAGTTTTGTCAATATGAGTGCTGAAAACATGATAATAGCGAGGTTGTGTACACTTAAAATCGATTTAATTTAATCAGTCGGCCATATTGACTACTGACCGTTCTATGTCGGTCACATTGTCTTCACCACTCTTTGTGTTGTGTATTTTCGTTTTCATTGTATAGTTAATTTTCTCTTTGTTTGTGGTACAGTGCGGATCTACGGTGCCATTGCGTTTGGGTGCTATGAGTCCATTTTTCTCATTTGGGTATGTTTTTTGCGACTTGAAACGTATCCGTTAAATCCAACAATTTTTTATATACAAAAAAATAGACATGATAAGCGAGTTTTCAATTCTTAAGTACAACTCGAAAAGTTGTAGTACATGTAAATACTTGTCACAAAAGTCCACTATCAAATTCGCAACAAATGGTAGAGAGTTCATTTTCCATATACCTTTAGACATATCATGATCGCATAGTGATATCGTGTATTTTTTTTATCTGAAATCACCCTAAATGTAGTTAGCATTCATCCTGTGTTTTTCATTGAATTTGATAAAGCTGCTACCACAGGACACAAGATACAAGCTAGACAACTCTTTTCTTTTAAATTTTAAGAACTTCAACAGTAAAACCTCCATTTACTGTAGAACACGTTTTCTACTTGTAACATATGTAAACATTTAAAGTACTGAGATATATTAAACTGGGTTATTTCAACATGATCAAAAAAAACATGAAATGCCTGTCCAATAATATATAAAAAATAACTGCAGTTTTAAATTATTTTACACTTTAATCAAATAATATGTTTTCAAGATTTACAGTTGAAACAACATTTAACTTTCAGTATGGTCGCCTCTAACAATTCACCTTAATACTACAAGTGGTGTTCAACTTATAAATTAACACTTTTGTTTTGTAACTGAATCAAATATTTTGATTTTATCACCAAATATGTTCATTTTAAAGTAGCTATCCCATCAAAAACAGCCAAATGTTACAACATGTACATCGATTTCAGCGAAAATTAACATGAAATTCGACTGTGTAAATTTATGAAAATGTCTAGTTCGAGACATCAGCTGCAGGCATTGTTATGATTTCTCTTCTATAAAAAATAAATATATAACTTACGATTTAGGGGCAAAAAATGTTTTACAAATAATGTTGAAAAAAAAACACATTTTTACCAAAGATATCTTTAAATGGTATGTAATAATACAGCAACAATAACTATTCATGTTTTGTCTCACAAAATATTAATAAAATACTTATTTTGATTAATTTACATAATCATCAATGAAATACGAACAAACTATCCTATTAACTGTCACTTTCTTAATATTGTGATAAAATTAGAACTTTCAATTTAGCGTTTATATGTTTCTTTTAAAATAAAAGATACGACCATATTTATACATTTAGTGGAAATTTGGTTTAAGGTAAAACTCTACTGCAGCATAAACATATTAAAGAAATATAAAAAGATCGGACAGGGAAAGTAGCATTCAAGGATGACAGTCAACCACAAAACACAGAAACAAACAATAATAAATGCAAACGACATCACAAACACAGTTAAGTTTAAAATGTATTTCTAAATGCATACGTTCTAAATGATGGTTTCACATAATTGAAACACGAGTTTTTTTATTTTGTTTTTATTTTGGTATAATCAATTCCACTGAAAAATAACATCTTAAACAAAAGTGTAACGTTATAAGTTGAACACCTCTTGTATTATATTAAGGTCACCTTTTTTCAAATGTTCAACAACTTAGCCCCTATCGATTTGTTGACATTCGCCAGAAAGAGTGATTACAGGAGTGTAAAGAGTGTGTCGTAATGTTTGTTATCATTACGTCGTCCGAGTATTTACTTTCATACCCCATCCCACCTCTTCTCCAAGAAGCGAAAACGGGGTTGGCTGGGGTATGAAATAAAACCTTAATTTCGGCTTAAAAAATTGGCATATTGTAAAATTAAAATATTTTATATGTAATTATAAACAGGTTATCCCATTTTTTTTAGTAAAAATGTTTTTAACGTGTTTTTTTGTCGAAATATCCGTTATAAAATCCTGCTAATATTAGATTTCCCATCGCTTAATGGAATTAAGTCGCGACCACGTAATGGCTATCATAGGTTACCTTGTTTACGGGGAAAATAAAGTACACGAATTACTGTGGACAGATTGATATTAATGGGATGTATACATGATTAATCAAGAAAGGTAACAGTACATACAATATAATGATAAATGTTTAAGAGCATGCTTTCAAATCTCGTTACATATTAATCACATAATAAATTTAATTAATATATTGTAGTACTGGTGGCAGAAGTGACGCAGTCATCATTAGGTGTTGGTTATGAGATAGGACTAGCTGTTAGAATGAACAAGAAAATATTGTGCCTATATAGACATGAAGTCAGAAAATGTAAGTAGATTTATTTTAACTTTCCATTTTTTTCCGATCATTCAATTTTTAAAGAAGCATTGAAACTTCTTAAATGTTTAAGAGAATTTAAATACAACATGTGATATGAATGTACACGTAGCTATATGGAGAGTAGATATAAAAGTCGATCAGGAAATGCAGTATTCTAGGACCACAGTCAACCAAAAGCACGCAAAGAAACAAAAACAAAAATTTTAAAGATGAATAAAAGGCAAGATATGACATCACAAACACAAAAAGGTTGACAATAGGACTACCGCCTTGGAACGTTCAGTGTCAAAAAAGGTCGCTGTGCGTGTAAACCAGGTTATAGGTTGCACCAAACCTCACTCTTACCCTATTGCCATCCCAATAAAACGGGACAGTGTTAATAAAGATAACCTCACCCTGTTATATTCTCTAACAAACAATGCAGCATTAATACGCATTATAAGTATAACACATAAATGATCATGTACATATGAATATAAAAAACAAAAGCCTAAAAAGCCGCAAAGCAAGTACTCAGTGACTTGGCAGAAGCCTGAGCAACAAGAGAACAAACCATTAAGGGTACGACAAGTCATCGTACGATCAAAGAGGAAGTTATATGGCGTTGCACGGTTTGTTTGGGATAAATTATGATACGTACATAATACATGTGTTGAGGAAAGTGAAAGATTTTATCAGGTGTATGTTATTGGTCCTATTTACTTTAAATTAGTTCCATGTATTTACTGTAATTATTGTACATGTCTTCACTTGATAAAAGCTTATTTAAAACATCCGTTATTTAAAATGCATAGTTTGTTCTTCTGTTTACCTGAAGTTGATAACCAAATGCTTTAGATTATAATTATTGCAAAAACATTTCAACTTAAAATTATGTTGTTCATATTTGTATTTCTTTTAATCTCAAGTGCTTTCTCCAATAATTTCCGGCTCACACAATGGTGATAGCTTCATTGTGAAGTATTACAGGGAAAACGAGGCGGACGAGATATTCAACACCACGTTTACCAAATGGTTTTCCGAAGATAGTACTACTGTTTCTCGAGAACCTAGCGTACTGGAGAAACCTATGAACTCACTTACACTGGCGAAAGAGAAATAAACGTAGTGCATGTTTTGTTTTGTTCAATAGCATATTTGTTAATTTAATACTAAAATGTACCAATTCACTGTCATGTGCACGGTGGCTAAACTATACAGCATGTCTCTCAACCGCTATCTTATCTCCACATCGGTTTATACTTCTCTAATCAGATATATATGGACAATTTTGCAAATAAACACAGACTGATATACAAGCTAGATACAACGGGAGTGTCTATCAATGATGCCTAAACAATATTACAATTTTATTATATGTTTGTAGACTATATGTAGCATTCAGACCGATATTCAGATTCCAAATAATTAGTTAAGTAAGTTGAATGCAATAAACAGAATCTAAATAAAATCTGGTTTCATTTCTCTTATAAACATTGAAATCTAAAGCCTTCTACAGTGTCAATACATCAACATAACGTACTTTAAATTATCCGTGATATTCAACTATGCTTGTTTAGTACAACATTTTTGTGTATGATATATAAACGTAAACGAGTTATACTGCGAGAAGTAAAGCAACTGAATGATTTAAAATGATTTCCATCGAAAAGAGCAACAGTTAAAAAAGTGCGTTCAATTATTAAACACTTTATTTCAATTTCAGTAAATATTACTAGAACTATAAAAACGTAAACGTAGATGTATTTAGACGTATTCAAAACAATATTGATCATTACTTTGCACTGGTTTTCTTCTTTGTCGATAACTAAAACAATCTTTAAACCTCCAGCGGCCTTTTTTGCTACTGACCGTTCCAAGGCGGTAGCCCTATTGTCAACCCTTTTGTGTTTGTGATGTCTTATTTGGCATTTTATTCATCTTTAAACTAATATGAGAGTGGACCTTTGGAATCAGCCGAACACGACACATACGAAATATTGCAGTCTCGGTTAAATTGAGGCTGTTCATGAACGGTAGTGAAATATGCTAGCTACCGTTTAAAGTTGTTCTTTGTTTCTGTGTGTGTTTGAGGTTGACTGTCGTCCGTGAATGCTACTTTTCCTGTTCGATTTTTTTATCTATATTTATATAAATCATGATTTGAATCAATACCTCAACAATGTTAAAAAAATAAAATACCGAGACAATTACCCATCGGTTTCGACTATGAATATAATATCAGTCTAGTAAAATGTGTGTAAATAACCCGATACATCGAGCAATAAGCTCCGCCAACTACATAACTTGTATCGATAATCTATGATAAGCTCCGCCTATGGATAATCTTTGTCGGTTAAATATCAGAACAGGACATATTCTTACTTTTTGAATTAAACAACTGCTTCTCGTCATCTAAATACATATTACATTTTTAATACATGACAGGTCAAAACAAATTTTACATAACACAATGTGAAAATACGAACACACAAATCATAGAAATACGTAATACAAACACATAATACACACGGTTGAACTAGAATACGTAACTGAGGATGAAAATACCTCTGATTCGTCTGTTCTCCACATTTAGTGAAAACGAAACCGAAGAATGAACATCCAACGAAACGATATCAAAATGTACACTACAAACTCGCGCATTTTTTGAAGGTTCCCACTTTTTTTGACGTGTTTCGTCTGCAACGGATTACCAACACTTTTAATCATAATCCATTATTATGCTGATAAGGAAAACTAAAGAAACTGGTATTATTATCTTGTCCTATTTTATGAACGCTTTTGCACCCAGCAATTGCACACGACATTTTAACAGGTACCATAAAACATAACATGACATTAACAATGAAGTAAGACTAATGAAGAACCGCTAATCGCTTAGAACCAACGACGTTACAGGTAAACTTGACACTTACCTGCTTCACAAAAGGGCGAAACTGGGAGCGTATGCGCTATGAGGTTTAACTGACAAACAAGCGTTATATTTTAAAAAATTGTATATTATATACAACTTCAGAATATATACTGAAAATACACGCAAAGAAATATAAAAAGACCGGACAGGGAAAATAGCATTCAATGAGGACAGTCAACCACAAAACACAGAAACAAACATGCCAACAGACAAACAAGAAGGCAAAATTAATAATAAAAGTAAACGACATCACAAACACAAAAGGGTTGACAATAGGGCTACCGCCTTGGAAGGGTCAGTGGCAAAGTAGGCCACTGGGGGTTTAAACCGGTTCTAGGGTGCACTAAACCTCACACTTACCCTACTGTCATCCCATTAAAACAGGACAGTGTAAATAAAGAAATCCCCGTCATGATCTAATAAAGTAAAACACAAATATGCTCGTGTAAATATAATACAAAAAAGACAATAGCCTAGAAAGCCACAATGAAGGTACTCAATGACTTGGCAGAAGTTAGAGCAACAAGAGAATAAACCATTAAGGGCACGACAAGAAAGATCATAGACAAACATCAAACATCAAACGCCACCGTCCCAATGGGCTTTAGGTAGGCGTCATCATACGGTCCACAGCCTGGCCGGTCATCGTACAGTTAAAGAGGAAAGCATAGTGGCGAACTGTAAAAGGGTCCACCACCAAGCATGCAGTACGTTGCAAAATGGTAGGGTCATAACCTCTTTTGATAAACTTTTTAACAAGTTTAACAAAGATAGTATGAAAGTGATCATTACCAAGAATCTTACGAAGTTTATAAATCACATCACCCTAGAAGTCAGGTTGTGATAGTCCTTGTCGCAGAAGAGTCCTTAAATTACTTTTATATTTGGAAAGAAGATCAGAGTTACGATAATAAAAGTTTGCAAAGGTTTTACGAAGTTTATGGTAACGGTAACCCTGATTGAGTAGCTTTTTAGTTATACAAAGATTACGAATATTAAAGTCCTCAACTCTAGTACAAGCTCTAGAAAAACGAATAAGTTGAGACACATACACCCCATAAGAAGTTGCTCGGAGAACATCTCCATCCAAGTGGGGATAATTAACAATGTCAAAATTAAAATCATCTCTCTTGTCATAGATTTTGCTAATTATTTTACCATTTTCAATCGAGAGATTTAAATCAAGAAAAGAAGCGTTATTACCAGATATATTTGCTTTATTAAGCTGAAGTTCTTTAGGATATATATTATCAACCATAGTTGTAAAGAAAGGGTTGTCAATGTTCAGTATGTCATCCAGATACCTAGAGGTGTCATTAAAAGCTTCAATAACATCTGCCTGGGTATCTGGTGAAAGACTCAACATGAAATCTCTTTCATAACAAAATAAAAACAAATCTGAGACAAGTGGTGCACAGTTCGTACCCATAGGGATACCAACAATTTGTCTATAAACGGTGGTACCATTCCTGACGAAAATATTATCTAATAGGAAGATGAGTGCTTCACAAACTTCATAGCAAGTCCACATAGTATAATTGTCTAAACTGCCGTTAGTAAAAAACGCTTTAATATTATTACATGCCAAAAATGCGAATTTTTTTGAATAAGAGAAATTAGCTTGTCTTTAATAAGGTGATGTGGTAAGGCTGTATTGAGTGTAGAGAAGTTATAAGCACTTATTGATGAAACTTGACCTTTATTGAACTTCACCTTTAACATATAGCATTTTTGTTACTGACCGTTCCTAGGAGGTAGTCCTATTGTCAACCCGTTTGTTTTTGTCATGTCACATTGTAAATGTTGTTTGTTTTAATGCGTGTTTTTTGTTGCTGTGTTATGTGAAAGCTACATTTCCGGTTCAACTTGTATACGTACTTCCAATAAATACTGAAAATGTGAACTATTACAAATTGTACGCTATTTTTTATTTCTATCAGTTCTATTAAGCGCATATCTGCCAGTTTCAATTCTAAGCCTATGAGAGGATAGTCTTAACCCCGACATGGCAGTTCTTAATTTCGATGACAAGATATCCAAATAAACCCCATATGAAAACAAGGTCTTTAAATGTCTATACATACATAACACACTATTATTTTCAATATCGCTGTTTCATTTTTGAACAAAACAATTAATTATGCTTTGTTTAATCAATTATTGAAATGCGTTACGGGTAAAGTGTTACAAGAAAGGATGTTCAAAATCAGCGACAACAAATTTAAAAATATAATCAAAAAATACATTCAAATAGTACAAGGTAATATATTCACTTACAGAATATACATAAACTAGATCCAGTATTTTTTTAAATCAGATTTAAGAATAAGGTCCAAAAGATATTGTCACTTTAATCAAATGCTGTAGAGTCCTTTTAATCCTATTTTTTATTTTAAGAAAAATAACAATATCGGACAGGGAAAGCAGCATTCAAGGACGACAGTCAACCACAAAACACAAAAACAAACACGCAAACAGACAAACGAGAAGGCAAAAGTAATAAAAAGTGAAAACGACATCACAAACACAAAAGGGTTGACAATAGGGCTACCGCCTTGGAACGGTCAGTGGCAACAAAGGCAACTGGGTGTTTAAACCGGTTCTAGGGTGCACCAAACCTCACACTTACCCCACTGTCATCCCATTAAAACAGGACGGTGTAAATAAAGAAATCCCCGCCATGATCTAATCTCTAACCAACAAGTCTTTCCTGGTTTATTTATTGACAGTATTCCACTTAATCCAATTTCACTTTTAGTATAAATGAACACAATACATTTTATCCTCCTACAATATATATATAATTTAAAAAAATGTCAAAATATATTTCCACAATGTTTCTTTTATTGAAAAGTAGATATGAAAGTCGAAAAGAAATGCAACATTCCAAGACC
Source organism: Cyrtodaria siliqua (assembly GCA_037043455.1). Classification (NCBI taxonomy): domain Eukaryota; kingdom Metazoa; phylum Mollusca; class Bivalvia; order Adapedonta; family Hiatellidae; genus Cyrtodaria; species Cyrtodaria siliqua. The sequence goes on along the minus strand of JAWPHD010000119.1, from coordinate 530,337 downwards.
ACAGTAAACCAAAAGCACGCATAGACACAAACAACATTTTCAAAGATGACTAAAATGCAAGACACGATATCAAAAACGTTAAAGGGTTGACAATAGGACTACCGCCCTGGAACGGTCAGCGACAAAAGGGGCCGCTGGGGGTCTAAATCAGGTTCTAGGGTGCACCAAACTTCACTCTTACCCTATTGTCATCCCACAGAACGAGACACTGTAAATAAAGACATATTCTCTAACAAGCAATTCAGCCCTAATAGGTAGTATAAGTATAACACATAAATGATCATGTATATAGCAATATAAAAACAAAAGCCTAGAAAGCCACAAAGCAATTATTCAATGACTTGGCAGATGCCAGAGCAACAAGAGAACAAAAATGAGATAAAGGTTCCTATAGAAACCACAGCGTTCAAACGCAATGGCATCGTAGGTCCGCACTGTACTAAAAACTAGGAGAAATATTTATAAAATGAAAAAGACAAAATACAGCAGAAAGGGCGGTGAAGACAGGGTTACATACTTGGAACGGTCAGTAGACAATAAGGTCAGGATGTATCCAGAATTATACTGGACAACCACAGAAGTTGCAGCCAAAGAGAAAACCTATCTCGGTTATGACCAGAAAACCCGTGAGACAAAAGCTCATGCACCTACCTCGCTTGGTCGGGGTTTCAGTAGGTGCAATCAAATAGTCCCATGAGGTTGTCTAGTGATAGCACAAGGGAAAAGTGAAGCATAGTGACTGACTGTAGAAGGGTCAATCACTAAACATGCAGTGGGTTGTAATACTAACTTCCTGATTAATTTTGTAAAGTGGTCAGTAAACCCGCCAGATCTCTTTAACTTTTGAAGTTTATAGAACACATTTTCAAAATAAAGTGTTGTGATATTCCTAGTCGCAGAAGTGCTTTCGTTGCGGCGGTAGAATATTGAGAAAGATTTACGTTGTTTGTGATAACGAAAACCTTGATGAAGAAGCTGCTTGCAATAACTTTATTTCGATCATTGAAGTCTATAACATCAATACAAGCTCTAGCAAAACGAATGAGGTGGGAGATATAAACCCCGCATGATGTAGCTCGAAGTACATCCCCATCCAGGTGAGGAAAGGATGTTAAAGATATAGCCATCTCTCTTATCATAGATTTTAGTATGTATGAAATCATTAGAAATTGAAAAATGAAGATCGAGGAATGCTGCTTCAGTATCCGAACTGTTGGCTTTATTCAGCGAGAGCTCTTGTGGATAAATGTTAGTAACCGTATGAGCAAAGAACGGATTATCAATATTGAGTTTGTCATCTACATACTGAGACATATTATTAAACGCATCAATAACTTCACTCTGGCTAGCAGGTGACAAACTCAACATAAAATCTCTTTCATATCAGTACAAAAACAAATCTGCGACAAGTGGCGCACAGTCAGTACCATTTGGAATACCAAAAACCTGGCGGTAAACAATTTCACTGTATCTTATAAAGATGTTCTCGCGAAGGAATGATAACGCTCTACACACATCAGCGCAAGTCCACAAATTATAATTATCAATAGAGGCATTTGTAAGAAAGCCCTGAAATTATTACAAGCTAGAAGAGTAGAACCTTCTCTAGCAAATGACTTCTGAATCAGCTGAAGCAATTGTTATCTTTGATTAGATTATGTGGTAGAGTAGTATATAGTGTGGAAAAGTCATAGGTGCTTAGAAAAGATGCATGGAAATTCTTACACGGTAGTTTATCAAGGACTTCCTCAGGGATTTTGAAGGAACCAAATTAGATTGATCCACGAGTTTTCAAAAGCCTTTCCGTAATACTTAATAATATGTTCGTTCTTTAATCGAGGAAAGTCAGGAAGTCAATAGTTTTGATATATTGGTCGTGGTACATGAACTTGAATAAGCAATAAAACGTGAACCTGACTTCTATCGTGATGTGATTTATAAACTTCGTAAGATTCTTGGTCATGATCACTTTCATACTATCTTTGTTAAACTTGTTAAAAGGTTTATCAAAAGAGGTTATGACCTTATCATTTTGCAACGTACTGCATGCTTGGTGGTGGACCCTTTTACAGTTCGCCACTATGCTTTCCTCTTTAATTGTACGATGAACGGATAGGCTGTGGACCCTATGATGACGCCTACCTAAAGCCCATTGGGACGGTGGCGTTTGATGTTTGTCTATGATCTTTCTTGTCGTGCCCTTAATGGTTTATTCTCTTGTTGCTCTGGCTTCTGCCAAGTCATTGAGTACCTTCATTGTGGCTTTCTAGGCTATTGTTTTTTTGTACTATATTTACACGAGCATATTTGTGTTTTACTTATATTGCCTATTGATGCTGCCTTGTTGGTTAAATATTAGATCATGGCAGGGATTTCTTTATTTACACTGTCCTGTTTTAATGGGATGACAGTAAGGGAAAGTGTGAGCTTTGGTGCACCCTAGAACCGGTTTAAACCCCCAGTGGCCTACTTTGCCACTGACCGTTCCAAGGCGGTAGCCCTATTGTCAATCCTTTTGTGTTTGTGATGTCGTTTTCATTTATTATTACTTTTGCCTTCTTGTTTGTCTGTTTGCGTGCTTGTTTCTGTGTTTTGTGGTTGACTGTCCTCCTTGAATGCTTCTTTCCCTGTCCGATCTTTTTATATTTCTTGTATGGAATTTTGCTGGGTTTGGGTATCCAGTACATTGTAGGGAGCCTCGTCTGCTTACTATTTACAGAAACTTTTATAGTCTCCATAAAAATAAGTATAAAACTCGAACAGGAAATACAGCTTTCACAGAACACAGTAAATACCAAAACACGCAAAACTACAAACATGCTGGGAAACAATATCTTTCTCCAGCAAAGGTGTGGTTAGATAAGCAGAAGTTCTCGCTAGTTCTGCATTCAAAGTATTGGTATAATGCAATCGTCAGACAATAATTATTTCGTTGGAAGCTTTGTCTGCAGGAACTAGAACAAATTTAGTATACAGATTCTGAATACCCTTCTTAAGTTGTCGTAAATTATAAATAGACGGCCGTGGAAGCAGGGATGGGTTTGCTTCGTAAAATAAAATACGTAATTCAATAATTTCAGAAATAGTTTTCACGATTAAAGTCAATATCTGTTGGAAGGCGATACTTAGGACCTTTGGCAATTAATTGCCGGATGTTTTTATCCTCAATAACATCAAGATTGCCAGTGAGAATGTGACCGGCAGGTTCACAACAAAATTTAGAATTTTGACAATCAATCAGTAGGATTAGATGTCTCGATTTCCAGATCAGAAACTATCCTATAATAATTGAAAATAAGATTTAGTTGATTTATGCTACTTTTCTCTCTCTCTTGTTTGTGTTTGTTGCTTCCAAGGGATCATCTTTTCAGTATTTATTGACATTCACACTAGCGTTTGTTTAGTGCTGTGTGGCAGCCGTAAAAGATCGCCCGACTACAAATCAGTAGTGTTATTAATTACAGGTCCTTTGGGATCATCAACCCCATTCTGTGTTGCTTTAAAGTAGAATATCGCTTAAGCCGGTGCTAGGAGGCGTGAGAGGTGTTGCATCTTATAATTACCTCTCATGAACAGACCCAATAAAACCGAGTCTGCCAATTTTCTCTCTTGTTTGTGTTTGATGCTTCCAAGGAATCACCTTTTCAGGATGCATTGTAACATATAACAGAAGTCAATATTCTTGACATGTACTTAGAAATTTTGTCAGCCACCCGCATGTCATTAAATACTCCGGCTAAATTAATGATATCGATGCCTTTATTAACAACGTAAGGTATCTTCAAAAAAATGTTTTTTTATGGTCAGATGGAGCATCTATATGCGGAGGTAAAATATGTTGCGTTTAACTTTGAATAATAGATGCAACCTCATATAATGGAATAGCACGGACGTAAATGGCATCCGCTTCTTCGTCAAGATTTGTAAGCAAGAAAAAGACAGACTGACTACTTTGCTAAGGAGGGTGTGTCTACCCGAACTCTTATAAATAGTATAAGGGTCTGCAACAGTAAATACTTTCTTAAATTTTCGTTTACGATTATGGTTCTTTCTGCGACCATGCGACCGTCGTTTACGTTTACGAATAGACATTATGCTAACAGGATCTATATCCGGGTTATTGGAAATGTTTCCTTCTTGATAAATGTTATCGTTTAGCCCTAATGGATACGGAGTTTTAATTGCTGTACCCATTTGAGCTCAACGATATGTCTAGTTTGTATCTTGTAACCTTTGGTAGTAGTTTTATCAAATTCAACAAGTTCCACAGGCTGAATGCAAAACGAATGGTTACCTCATTTCTGAGTTCTTCACTTTAAAAAGGAAGCAACAACAAAACGAGGGTATAAAATCGAATGGTCTCACCTCTTTACGGTCTATAGATGAGAAAAATGGTCCTATAGAAATCAAAGCAGCAAGCAAATGCAATGGCACCGTAGATCATTTATCACAAAGAAATAATTAACGTCTACAATGAAAGGGACAATACACATCACAAAGAGTGAGACTTGGAACGGTCAGTAGGCAATACGGCGCACTGGTTAGCTTAAATCGATTTTAGAGTACACTTTTGAGCGCTGAAGACAGGATTAATAGCGAGGTTGTGCACACTTTAATATTGAAATTAAACATATCAGTGGGAAAGATAATTTGATTGCTGACGTATTATCTTGACGTGTGATAAATACATGTGTATAATTAACGGTAAATCATTGTAATACAATATTGACTATTGTTAATTTTAAATAAAATAATATTTCATGTTATAATATATGCTTTGACATATGTACTGAAATTAAAATAGTATTACATTATTACATTGCTTATTACGTGTTGTTCAATAGGATGCTTCTCTACCAGACTCTATCTTGTTTGTAGCATGGTGTACTTAGTAACACTGTGATGTCATAGTGACCGTACTCTAAATTCCAATATCCGGTAGTTGTAGTACGGTAAAGCCACGCCCCTTTAGTTACCCTAAATTAAACGATTTAATGCTCTGCATTCATCAAAGGAAATGTCACCGACCATGCTACAAATGATGTTTATTGTGCTTCTTTCATTCAATGTTATTCAAATAACATGTTTAACTTAAAGATTCTATGGTGTTGATATTTGTTCCGTATTTGGTTCTATATTATGGAACTACTGTTTATAGACAAATTGTTGATATCCCTATGGGTACGAATTGTGCACGTCTTGTCGCAGATTAGTTTGTGTATTGCTATGAAAGAGATGTCATGTTGAGTATTTTACCAGATACTCAGATAGATGTTATTAAAGCCTTTAATGACACCTCTTGATATCTGGAAGACATATTGAACATTGACAACCCTTTCTTTTATACTACGATTAATACTAACTATCCTGAAGAAATTCAACTCAACAAAGCTAATATTTCTGATACTGTCGCTTCTTTTCTTGATTTACATCTCTCTATTGGAAATGGAGAAATTGTAAGTAAAATATATGACAAAGAGAGATGATTTTAATTTCGATATTGTTAATTATTCCCGAGCTACTTCTTATGGGATCTATGTTTCTCAACCGATTCATTTTTTCAAGAGATTGTAGTCGAGTTGATCTGTGTTACTAAGAAGCTACTCCATCGGGGCTACCGTTTCCATAAACTTCGAAAACCCTTTGCAAAATGTTATTATCGTAACCCTGATCTACTTTTTAAAATATAAAGTAAACTGGGAGTACTTGCGACACCAACTATTACTGGCATAACCTGACTTCTATGGTGATGTGATTTACAAACTTCGTAAGATCCTTGGTCATAATCACTTTCATACAATCTTTATTAAACTTGTTAAACAGTTTACTAAATGAGGTTATGACCCTATCATTTTAATATCATTCAGTGAAGATAGACTCATAGACTCAGATCTACCCCGTGATCTCCCCTGATAATAGACAAGGATATACCCCGGTAACGTTCCATGAGTTTAGACACGGAGCTACTCGGTTATCGTTCTAGTTGGGATATACATGGAGCTACTGCTCTAACGCCTCCTGAGGATAGACACGGAGCTACACCGTTAAAGTCCTCCCTGGAAAAGACAATGAGCTACGCGAGTAAGGTTCTCCTAGGGATGGATACGGAGCCACCCCGTTAACTTCCCGTCAGGATAGAAACGAAGTTGTTTATCGTAAACGTCCTCCTAGGGATACCCATTACGAAACCGGTTTACGTTCAACTGTACACGGAGCTACATAGTTAACGTCCCTAAAGATAAACACATTGCTACACGGTTAACGTCCCCTGAAAATAGGCACAGTGCTACACGGTTAGCGTCCCCTAAAGATAGACACGGGGCTCCACAGTAAACGTCCCTAAAGATAGACACATAGCTAGAAGGTTAAATTCCCCTGAAAATAAACACAACGCTACACGGTTGACGTCCCCTAAAGACAGACACGGGACTGCACGGTTAAGGTCTCCTTAGTATGTTAAGTTATTTTGCATCATAATATATGTTACTAAATATACAATGTTCTCAAGAAGTCGCTATAGCTCAGTGGTAAGCACGTTGGACTGTAAATTGTGTTCGAGTCACGAAAGAGAAAAACATATTTTTTTTGTAAATCATATTGCTACCTGAGTAAAGATACGATGTGTACCGCTCGATGTGTATAAAGTAAATGATGTCCTGCTTTAAATGTGATCGCTTAAATACCAGATTTCGCCATGAGCTGGTAAACATAAAGTTACAACTAAAGACACGCCTACAAAGAATAACGCGATTTAGATACAGGTTCTGTAGCTTTAAGGACACATAACACACATCCGCAGTACATGATCCACCCCCGGTATCCGAATAAATCCACGTCGGAGCAATACGACGAACGCGGATCACCCGCCAGTGAAACTATTTCCTAGGTGTGTCTAAAAAGTAATGTTTGTGGACACGTAAACGTATTTTCCAATCGGACTTGTGAGCGCTATTTGTTTGTTAATATTTACACTCTTAAATAATATCGTATATTGTTAGTTATAAAATCAGCTTTTTAATGCGAAATTATGTTGATATGAATGAAGCATTGCGTGATATATGAGTGGTGTTACAATTGTAAGGCAAGTTTGACGGCGGCTAAAAACAAAATTGGTGATACGGATGAAATCGGAGTTCGGACAATGGTGAATATTATAGGATTGGTGAACAATGGTGAATATTATAGGATTTAATTATTATTGTCATATTGCATAGGCGTAGGGGCCGGGAAACCAGTGGGGACCCCACCCACCCCTATGTTCAGAGTGTGTGGGGGAAGAAGAAGAGTATGCTTTGGCCCTCCCAATAATTTGAGGGAAAACATGATTAGCTTTCCGAAAAGTGGCCCCTCCCCACCCACACCCCTCCCATATTTGAAACATACGTGTTTGTGCTTTTTTGACTTGTCATATTTTTTTTATTTGGCCCCCTCCCCCACCCCCAAACACACACACACGCACCATTAATATATTAATAACCATTTATATAGGCAGTTAGGTAATAATACTAAATGGGAATAATTCACATATATTTTAAGTAATTTGTGTAATGTGTAATGATGATTGTATACGATTGTTTAGTTTATGAACTGGCGTCTAAAATGATGTATCGCTACAGCCTAAGCCTCCAGGTGTAGAGCTAAGCCCTCTGGGTGGTGATGGGGTAGTGATGATGATGATGATGATGAGGAGGAGGAGGAGGAGGAGGAGGAGGAGGAGGAGGAGGATGAAGAAGAAGAAGAAAAAGAAGAAAAAGAAGAAGAAGAACAGCAGCAACAACTACAACAACAACAACAACAACAACAGCAACATGTCAATGTAATGATTTTAGGTATTATTCAATGAGTTTGCATATTGGGTGTTTGTTAATTTTATTTGATCTTTTTGTTCTGCTTGTTCTTCTTGTTCTTCTTACTTTTTATGGTTGTTGCTGTTGTTGTTGTTGTTGTTCTTGATGCTGTATTAGTAGTAGAAATGACGGCTTCAGAAACACCTATTGTATATTAACATTATTAGTATGAACATTAGCAGTATGTGTATACATATAATCACGATACAAGGGAGACTAACCCTGAGAGCTTATGTAGTTAGCTAGGAGAAAGATTTATATTGTATTATAACAATTATCTTAATCTTGGTCCGATAACATGAAACAAGTGGCCTTAAATAGATATTGGTCATATGCTGTCGCACACACCATATCCAAGGATGTGCGTTAGTTACAGTTCAAAAGAGCTATCTTCAGCGCCGTGTCGTAATTAATATTTCGTCCAAGCCTAAGGTGTTTAAGGTATGGTTCCATTAATTTCCTTTCGATTTGTCTAAAATAATCATCTGGTATAAAAATGGTTGACCAAGAAGGCCGCAAGGGGTTTAAACCACGTTCTAGGGTACAGTAAACCTCACTGTTACCTTATTGTCATCTCAATAAAACAGGACAGTGTAAATAAAGAAATTCCTACCACTCCATATTTTCTAACAAATTAGGCAGCATTAATAGGCAATATAAGTAAAACGATGAGCATGTATATATGTATATATGAATATAAATACCAAAAGCATAGAAAGCCAAACGCAACAAGTATTCACTAATTAATAGCTTACGCCGGTGGGATTTACAAATTAGTAGTGTTATTACTTACTGGTGCTTTGGGACCATCAAGCGCAAGCTTTGTGGCTTTAAAGTAGAATACCGCTTAAGTAATAAAATGTCGGGTCATTCACAATCAAAGAGGAGAGCATAGTGTTGAACTGTAAATGGGTCAGCCACTAAACAGGAAGTGAGCTGTAAAATGATGGGGGCATCTATTTTGATAAACATTCTAACAAGCTTAATAAAGATTGTATGAAAGTGAAACTGTCGCAAAATCATACGACGTTTGAAAATCCCGCCACCATAGAAAGCAGGTTGTATAGTCCTTGTCCCAGAATATTTTTTAAATTACGTTTATATTTTAAAAGTAGATCGAGGTTATAATAATTAATTTTGCAATGTCGAAATTGAAATCATCTCTCTTGTCATACATTTTGCGTATTATTTCTCCATTGTCAATCGACAGATGTAAATAGATAAAGCAGAATAACGTAAAGTACACTACAGATTAAGCCGGTGCTAGGGGCGTGAGAGGTGAAGCAAATTTATATTGCCTCTCATGAACAGACTCAATAAATTAACTCTGCTACTTTTCTGTCATGTTTGTGCTCGTTGATATTCAAATTAGCGTTCATTTAATGATGTGTGTCAGCTGTAAAAGGTCACCCCGACTTCGAATCAGTAGTGATATTACTTACTGGTCATTTGAGATCTTCGAGCCATCAGTGTGGCTTTAAAGCAGAATGGCACTGAAGGCGGTGCTAGGAGTCGTGAGATGTGATGCACCTTATACTACCTCTCATGAATAGAATCAATAAAACCGAGTCTGCCACTTGTCGCTCTTGTTTGTATTCCTTGCTTCCAATGGATCCCTGTGTCAGTATGTAGTTTTACTCAATACATTTAAACGTTACACAAGAATAATGTAGATGTATTGTGCGCAACAGGGTTATCGCATATAATGGAAGTGAACTACATCTTTATATTCGTTTCAATTACCTCCACCAAGCTTATTTAAAATATTAAATATAATTATCCCAATAACTCACTTTTACTCAGGTACTGTAAATAGACGCCTCATTGGAAATTAAAATAAGTACATCCAACCCGTACATAATCCCTGTTGAATTATTTGCTGGTTGTAGCACAAAGAAATATTATCCCAGTGTAATAAAGAAACGTAGACAAAATGCCTTCATGTACCTTATCCGCCACAATGTCTAAAATACAGTGCTTAAAATGGATGGTTTTATTAATATACTAGGTGGTCGACTGGGCTAATGCGTCTGCTACTGGGCGAGGCGTTGTGTCGAGGTTGGTGTCTAGGGCTGCGGGTTCGAATCCGTTGGTAAGTGGTTGGTACAAAATGTTATACCAAATATATATATATGACTTAATTTGGTCCGAACTGTCTTGAACAAATAGGCCGGACGGACGAACGGACATGTGAAGGATATCTCACTATGACATACAACCTGTTCTTCGGCTCTTTGGCCAGTACGACTAGAATGTCTTGGCATAAATACATATTCGTCCAAAAAAAGTATGAAAGGAGAAATTTGGAAATCGCCGAACACGAAAAGTATAAAAAATATTGCAGTCTCGGTTTGATTCAGACTGTTCATTAAACGGTATCAAATGGGCGAAATAAACAAAATAGAATTGTGTTGGGAGCAGCGGTTATGAAGCCTGCTTATCATAGGTAACAGTCAAAAGAATAAATTAAAAAAGCTCGCAAAATATCCTAAGGGTGAATAAACAATACTCAGAACCTTTAAAGGCTGCAGTAGTGGAACCATCAATTCTAAATTCAAGTAGGAAATCAGAGGTATTTAAGAATGTACCACCGATATCTTTAACCATCGGGCTCAGCGATCTCCAAAGATCGGAATGAATAACAGTCCTGATTTCAAGCACGGGGAGACGTTTTACTGCCGCCACATTGCACAGGCAACGCTACTGTGATATTTAAAAAAGTATGAAACTACAAGTTTGGAAATCGTCGAACACGATAAGTACATACAATATTGCATGTTTGATTGAGACTGTTCATGAACGATAGTGAAAAGTGCTTGCTACATTTCACACCCCTCTAGCCCTGGGTTGAGAGAACTCAATATCTAACATGTCTATAGTACAAAATGTTCAGTCATCCCGAAGATGGTATGCGTTTGACGGTGAACATGGAACCTTCAATGATGTATTTTCACACCATTCCATGGCCAGCGGCGTATGGTCCCAGTGGGCGAAATAAACTAAATGGAATTTAGTTGGGAGCAAGCAGCGGTTATGAATAAATACTAAAAAGATGATCCCTTGGAAACAACAAACACAAACAAGAGAGAAAAGTAGCAAAATCTGTTTTATTGAGTCTGTTCATGAGAGGTATCACTGGTAACAGTAAAAATAGTAAATTAATACTCAGAACATTTAAAGGCTGGAGTAGTGGGACCACCTATTCGAAATTCAAGTATTGAAACAAAGGTATTTATGAATGTACTACCGATATCTGTAAAAATCGGACTCAAAGATCTCCAAAGATCGGAATGAATAAACAAGTCAGAAACTACCTGCAAAGCACATTCCTTTACAATGACGTTATACATTGCATAAAAAAGAGTATGATAATGGACCTTTGGAAACGGCCGAGCACGACACATACGAAATATTGCAGTCTCGGTTTGATTGAGACTGTTCATGAGCGGTAGTGAAATATGCTAGCTACCGCTCACGCCCTCTAGCCCCGGGTTGAGCAGATCTCAATATTAATAAAATCAAAAGTACAAACTTTTAACCATCCACACAAAAATGCACACTTGTGGGTAAAACTTGTAAAACATAGGTTGAAGACCGTGTTTAGTTGATGTTAACAGGCATATATTTTATTTAACCAGGGAAGTGGTACCCTGACGTTGGACCTGTAATCCAGTGAAAAACCTGGTTAAATAAAACTATTTTGATTCAAATGTATTTTGTTTTCCGTTAAGAGGGTTAAACACATGTTTACTATTGTTAAATATTGAGCATAAATATATAAATGATGGCTTTTATTCCGTGAAATGTATACATAGAAACATGGGCATAGGCCAAAATATGTATGTAGTAATAAATTCGTTTATTTTAAAAAATCAAATATTGAAAAAACGTCTTGACCACAATATTTACATTTATCTTGCTCACGTGATCACATACATTAGTACATTATGTTTTAATTATAGTATTTCTGGCATCACATAACTGTTCTATGTACCTCAATCTGGAACGCGTTCGTTTTACCCACAAGTGTGCATTTTTGTGTGGGCTTGGAGTTCAATTCCGCGAAGTGGTACTTCTTTTGTTGTACTGTTATTGAATTCCGTCAAAACATCTCGTTTTTATTTAGTAAATGTTCAAAAATGTTAGTTGTGTAATGTTTTTCAACGTAATTGTTTGTGTTTTATCAGCTAAAAGTTTAATATATCCATGTGTAGTTATGTTCAACCCTAATATCATACGTTGTGATCTGTTTTTGGTAAAGATGTCATTATAGTAGATTTTATTTGTGACGGGGTTCCTAAACAAATGCTATAGGATTCAGTCTGAAATTCATAGTTTTGTTATAAGTAAAGGAAAGCATTGTCAGTTATTGTGTTCAAAACTTCAACTCAGATTCTTCATCAACATTTTACAATAATGGAATTTTAGCAGGGAATTAACTACCTAGAACTCAATTGAAACTATATAGATACATGTACTTTATTTCCAATTTCAATAGTCAATAACGTTCGTGAGGATACAGATATTCAGATACAAAGTATAACACCTTCACCATGTGTAATGAGAAGGTGTTAACCACTTTTCAGAGACATATTATTTACAATATTTATTCACACACACGAACACTAGTAATACGAAAAATACAGTAATATTATATGTAAAAACAAATCATTTCTTGATTCAAAGGCATGCAATAGAGCTCTGTTTAAGCTCTGTAATCTATGATTCCAATGTTTTAATAAATGGTCATTTAATCGTTGCTAATAAATACCTTTACATTAATTTTTAAACACGTATATACAATTGTTTTCTAATATACAAAACAGAGAGCATAGTTTTCATATATTAAGTTTTCTGACATACACCAATACATGTGACACTATGTCACCAGGGCATTAATAAAGAACAAGTCCGTGCTCCTTACTACTCACTTTAATAACCTTTAAAACTACCCCATGTAAATGTCTGATCGTATAGTGATATATTAATTCTAACAGACTCTACTGTCCAACAAATCTCTACATTCTAACCAATTCTACCGGATCCTAACTCGTTACTAAAACATCCCAGTATATACCTGCACCCACGTGCAATCATCTTATTGGATTTCTACACATTTATTCAATTGGTCGTAACAAGGTATCCCGCCTACGATATACCTGAGTATTGGTAATTTACTATTAACTGCGATATACTTCTACCACTTGTTATTAAATTATTATTATTACTTATTAAAGGGTCTGGTAGTGTTACTTACAGGCATTTGGGCCTATATATAACAGTGAAGTATCTGAAACAAAAACAAAAACGTTATTTTATATGTTATATGATATATATTTGACCTGATCATGAAAACTGCTTTCCCTGCTGTTATTCATTAACTATTTGAACTATTAACTACAATCTTTGAAAATCTATACTATTAACAACAATCTATTGAACTATTAACTACAATCTTTGAAAATCTATACTATTGACTACAATCTTTGAAAATCTATACTATTAACTACAATCTATTGAACTATTAACTACAATCTTTGAAAATCTATACAAACAGTGCTCTTGTTTTACAAAACGGCCAACGCGATCATTCTCCTTTGTGATAATCTGATAAGAAAATGTATGTAAATTATCAAAACAGGGCTATCATTAAATTGTAATTTATTTCCTATGAGCAGCTTTGAAGCCAAAATGTATCCGCGTCTTTAATATGTTTTCTGCAAGGATCCATTGGAAATAATTCGAATAACTTTATTGGCTATCCTTTGTATCACATCTAAATTTCTTATTTATTTAAATATTTGCCAGAACCAGTAGTGCTATTACGTTTTATTTACATACTTTTCTCACTTGTTTGCTTGTATTGCTTCCAGGTGATCTCTTTGTCAGTATTTATTGAACTTGTCTTAAATTATGATAATTACTGATCAGCAACACCATCATCATAATCTTTCAACAAATACGTCGTCATTATCACAACTGTAAGTTCTATCTACACAAGTGTTATTGATTTGTACAACATGTTCACGAGTATCACCTAAATGATATGACTAAATGAGCAAATATTTACAATTGAAATTCGGATTATTATTATATAAAAGTTTGCAAAAAGCAATTATTAGTGAATTACTTACACATGTTTATAAAATAATTGAATACATCAACTGTAACTTTTTGAACAACAGGTCAATGACCTAGAAGCTCTACTGAGAGATTTTGATAGCTAGATCAGCATTTCTGTGAAGTTTCATGAAAACCAGTCATGTAGTTTCAGAGGAGTAGTCGCTACAAGATTTTAGTATATAACTCTATGTAAACAAAGATGCCATGTTTAATGTTGAATCAAACTAATGTTCAACAAGGACCGGCACCATGTCATGCTGATCATTTTAGAGAAAGTCCCATATCAATATCATTTATAGTTTTCAAGAAGTAGTTGCGACAAATTTATTTATTTTAAATCTATTTTTAGCCATGGTGGCCACCTTGAATTTCCGTCCGACCTGAACTTTTGCTAGGATCAACTATGGCCATGTATGACATCCAAATCAAAATGAACTTTCGTTAGGGCCAACTACATGTCGTGGCAGCCATTTTGGTAAAGGTTCCAAATCAATATTACTTATGTTTTTTGAGAAGTAGTCCCCACAAAATCGCATTTTTAAAACCCATCTTTAGCCGTTGCGGCCATCTTGAATTTCCGGCCGACTTAAATTTTTGCTAGAATCAACTAGACATCAAGAGCAACCTTCCTGTGAAGTTTCCGTCAAGTAGTTTCAGAGGAGTAGTCGCCACAAGTTTTACCTACATAACTCTAACTCCTACATAACTCTAAACAAACATGGCCACTGGGAGCCATGTTTAACATGAAATCAAAATGAATCTTGGTTACACGTACACGCATCAGTAATTTTGGTAAAGGTTCCAATTCAATATCACTTACGGTGTTTTAGAAAAAGTAGCCGCAATGTCGCGTTTTTAAAATATATTTTTAGCAGTGGCGGCCATCTTGAATTTCCTACCGGCCTGACATTTTGCTAGGATCAACTAGACATCAAGAGTATCATTCCTATCAAGTTCCATGAAATTCCATTTCGTAGTTTCAGAGGAGTAGTTGCCATAAGTTTTTCTTATATAACTCTAAGTAAACAAAGATGGCCGCTGACAGCCATGTTTGAAATCCAATCAAAATTAACTTTGGTTAGGACCAACTACTTGTCGTGCCATTCATTTTGGTAAAGGTTCCAAATCAATATCACTTACGGTTTTTGAGAAGTAGTCACCACAAATCGCATTTTTAAAATCTGTTTTTAGCTGTGACGGCCATACTGAATTTCCGGTCGACTTCAAATTTTACTAGGATCAACTAGACATCAAGAGAAACCTTTCTCTGAAGTTTCATGAAAATCTGTCAAGTAGTTTCAGAGAAGTTATCGCAACAAGTTTTTCCTATATAACTCTATGTAAACAAAGATGGCCGCTGGCGGCCATGTTTGACATCAAATCAAAATGGATCTTGGTTAGGACCAAGTACATGTTGTCGCACCAGTCATTTTGGTATAGGTTCCAATTCAATATCACTTACATTTATTGAGAAGTAGTCGCCACAAAGTCGCATTTTTTAAATCTTATTTTAGCAGTGGCAGCCATCTTGAATTTCCTACCGATCTACAATTTTGCTGGGATCAACTCGACATCAAGAGCTACATTTCTGTCAAGTCCATGAAGTTCCAACAAGTAATTTCAAAGGAGTAGTCGCCACAAGTTTTTCCCATATAACTCTACGTAAACAAAGATGGCCACTGGTGACCATGTTTAACATCCAATCAATATGAACTGTGGTTAGGATCTACTACATGTCGTGCCAGTCATTTTGGTAAAGGTTCCAAATCAATATCACTTATAGTTTTTGAGAAGTAGTCGCCACAAACTCGCACTTTTAAAGCATATTTTTAGCGGTGGCGGCCATCTTGAATTTTCGGCCGACCTGAATTTTTGCTAGGATCAACTAGACATCAAGAGCAACAATCCAGCGAAGTTTCATGAACATCCAAACAGTAGTTTCAGAGGAGTTGTCTCCACAAAAAAAATTACAGACGGACATACAGACGGGCGGACGGACATATGGACGACGGACGCCGCACCACGGCATAAGCTCTGCTGATCTTTGATCAGTCGAGCTAAAAACAGGACTATTTATGGCAAACTATTAAATTAGATGTAGAGACATGACGTCACTTACCATAACGTTTTCAATAGTTACCTTATAATTTTCATTAACGTATACTATTTTTGCAGAGTCATATTAACGGTGTATTTCATCAGCCTTGCTTAATAAGCCTTATATTTTCACATTTTGGAGGGGGAAAAATATGATAATTGTTTATCACTTTATCTGTACGACTTTTGTATCTCCTTCATAATTGTTTTGCTATATTTTCTTTAAATAGACGGTCATCACAGAAACCAGAAAATATAATGCAAGATGTGTTTTCCGAAAAGATGCATCCGCAGTTTGTGCATGATCAGACGCAGTCCCAGTGTATACAAGAACAACAAATGTGTCCTTTCTTTTTAGACTGCTCGAATATATGTTGTGAGCTGCGTTCGAGTTTAATTGTATTATTTTTTTTTTGGTTTGTGTAGCATTTATAATTTTTTCTTTTACTTTAAAAGTTGCTCTGTATGATATCAACAATTCCTGTTCCTTTTTAATAAACGAAAAAAGTGAAACATCTACTCCAGTTGCATTTTCAATGACAACAAAGCAATTTTTTTCATCACCAGGGAATGTTAAAGCCTCTATAACACTGTGAGACGTACTTGTGAATCGTTTAGGAGTGTACATTCCGCTACTTGGAAATTTATCACACTGCCCCCTGTACACTGTTTCGCCTGTTACACCATTGTCTTTGGACAAAATGTCAATTGCTTCGTCCAGTAATTTCGCAAATGTACTGTACGGTTCTACGTTAGTAGCGCTGTTGCTAATTCTTGTATTTAATTCTGCATAGAATAGTCCGTTATTGCTAAGTTCACAATCCTGTGTAAAGATGTTAACAAGAGCAACCGCCTTACGGTAATTGTTATCATAGTCATTCTTATTGAACTCGTTGCTTTTTTCCTTTCCTCTTTTTACGCATACACCCTTGCTTTCGGTGGCGGTGTTGAAGTTGGTATCAAATGACTGCAACATATATGTTGCTCTGTCATAAAATGCTGTAAAGTAATGAAAATGCAATTAGATTACAAATGTGTAAGCCTATCAAAACTCGAGTTGAAAGCGATACAGAAATTATGAAAGCCTAAAGTGTTTATTAAACTGAATGCTGATTGGCTAAATGTGTCTGACAAGGCCAAAGGAAACTAGTAGATTTGCTTATAGAGTGTAGTTGTTGATAAATGGTATATTTAGTCGTGACCGGAAAAGATGATGAAAGGAATAGAAATCCTGAAATTGCAAATAAATTATTCCGTTTTCTTGCAAAGTGCGTTAATTTTACATGGTAACTGGTAATGAAACCCTATTAAAAATTACATATCGCCGTGATTTCCTAGTCACGTGATTTTTCAAGGTGCCCGGATGTGTTCTTCTCCAAATCACAAGGGCTAGTAAATACATATTAACAATCACCCGAAAACATAATTACTCAATTATTGAATGTGTTCGAGGTTCAATGCAGATACTACCGTTATCAAGTTAAACAAATACATTATACAATATGTTTTCTCCCCGATATCTTTCGGATCGCTTTGGTTTTGTTCATGTTGTTTTTGAGAGCACAAAATACTAGCATTAGTCAGAAGCTAGTCTGCAAAGCGTTGTGATGACGCCTATGAAGATATTTGCAGAAAATAATCTGGTAAAATTAATTCGAGTTGTAGCAACGTCAACGATACATAGCAATCTATTTTAGACGTGTTGTGTCTGACTCTATTTTTAGACGTTGGCAGACTATACGTACTGTATAGTTATAAATATGAGAGTGGATTTTAATTTCAAAACAAATTAACTTTTTCCAGCTTGTTCATTAAACCGACAAAGATCTTTTTTTTCTAAATACTTGAAACCTATTTCATTCATTTCTGTGTCATTTTAAACAATGTTCTTCCTCTTGTTTCTTAAATCGACCTTGCAATATTAAGTCGGTTCAAATTCGTGCCAAATGCGTAGGGAGCTCTAATTATTTTATTTTATTATTTCTTGCGGCTTAGAATAAAACTTCCTTTAATTGAATTAGACCTCTATTCAATTAAAATGAGCATATATTTAGTAAAAAAGTCCACGGTCCAATTCAATGTTAATTCAGCATCGGTCTAATTCAATTGAAAAGCGGTTCAATTCAATGAACATACGTCTAATTCATTTGAATCGCTCTTCATTTGAATTAGACCTCTCTTGAATTACAACGAGGTTCAACTGTTTGAAGAGAATTTCAATCGAGTGTCTTTTAAGTTGTCGTTCCAGTTAGTACTCTTATAATACAGTAAGTACTCTTATAATATGGCCAGAAACAGTTCAATTAAACAACAACTATTTCGGCTAGCGCAGTATATAGAGCTTCGGAGAGTCATAAAAGGTTCCTGACAGCTTTTTTTCAAAAATAATAAGATGCAAACAGTTGAAATTATTTTTCGAAATGAAAACTTGACACATTTTACGTACCCTTATATAGCGATTTGGTGTCATGTTGTGGATTACTACTATAATATTGTATATCAATGCATTACCGCATTCCACAAGGAACGTTGAAGATGCAGTGTCTTTACTATCTCGGCCACATAGGCGCTTTTGCATTTAATAAAGAAAACCGAGTCTGCTACTTTTATCTCTTGGTTGTGGTTGTTGCTTCCAAGGGATCCCGTTTTCAGTATGTATTGACATTCACATTAGCGTTTATTTGTGTTGTGTGGCGGCCTATAACAATTACAATTACAACAATACTACAATTACTTATTCGTCCATTGGGATCATCATGTCCAATCTGTGTGGCCTTAAGGTAGATTATCGCTTAAGTCAGTGCTAGGAGGCGCGAGAGATGTTGCACTCGACATTACCTCTCATGAACAGACTCAATAAAGCCGAGTCTGCTACGCTTCGCTCTTGTTTGTGTTTGTTGATTCCAAGAGATCCACTTTTCATTATTTATTAGCCAGGTTAATTTGTAGGTTATTTTTATGAAAAGAGGCATATCTTTGCCAAAATGAAAGTCAGAGTTAATGGACATGTGTAACGACATTACGTGGGGTAAGATGACGATGTGTGTGATCTTTCATGAACATAGGTTGAATACTTTTTTAAGATATAACCAGTTATAAGCTTGGTTAGGTTTCAGGTTTAAGTATTGATGAAGCCATGTCTGATTATACCGGACGCCTTGGCCTTAAACAGTATGCACCACTCAAACCAACTCATCGGGTATCAAAGTATGGGTATGGGCAGACTCCCACAATGGCTATATCAATGATTTCCAGGTATAATGTGGCAAGGAAACTGATGCCGGTGAGGAATTGACACTCATAGTTTCCGTTTTATTCTTAAACACATGTATTAGTTGTAGTATGCGGTTAGTTCGACTGACTTTGTCCTTGCTGCAGATAAAAATTTAAAATGAAAAATGTCACATTACCGCATTATCCAAACATTTTGATTTACATACCACTTACCGGTATTGCGCGATTCGACACTTGCAGGCTTCACACATCCAGTCAAAGAAATTAACAATACCATTGTTAAAACGATATCCATCTTGTATGATTTGCCGTCTTTATCGTCTCGATATAGCGTGAAATGTCAAAGGAGTCTGTGACACCTTCTTCTCGTTGTGTTCTCCTTCCTATAAAAAAAATCACGATTAAATAAAAAATATAAACCCTTCGTTCGAGCATCTTGAATGCATTCTTGTCCTAGGTAAAACTGAATCAAAATACCTAAATTTTGTTATAGTTTAAGTTTGATTTAAACTTCACTTTCCACATGAAACGGAATGAAATTTTATTAAGTATAAATGTGGTGCAGGAAACACCGGTGTCTGTTTAAATTTCACTTAAACTCCACTTTTAAATGAAATTTATTGGAATTTTATTGCGGATAAATGTGGTGGAGGAAACACTGGTGTCTGCTTAAATTTTACTTAAACTCAACTTTTACATGAAATTTAATGAGATTTTATTGCGGTTAAATGTGATGTAGGAAACACCGTTCTCAGCTAAAATTTCACTTAAACTCCACTTTTACATGAAATTTAATGACATTTTATTGTGGATAAATGTGATGTTGGAAACACTGGTATAGGCTTAAATTTCACTTAAACACCAAGTCTGTGAGATATTTATTGACATTTTTGTTGAGGTTAAATACGGTGTAGGAAACCCTGGACTGTGCGCCTAAATTTCACTTTAACTCCAATTTTATACGAAATTTATATGTAATACTGAAGCTCAGGTCACGCACAAAGTCAGATATAGATGTCTGATCCGATATATGGTCTAACTGTTTTATATAAGACTGAGACAAGATATTTATGTAATTAGCTTCAAATAGCCCACCTACTGTGTTTATAACTGCCTCTCCTTAGAGTCGTAGCGAAGGTGTGAACATATGCCGCAACACCATATTGCTTATTAGTCAATGCACTCTTCAACACATGCATCAATTAGTAATTAATTAACCATGTTATATAGCCTGCATATGTATCGAGACAATATACTTTTTCTCTGTTATTTCTACAATTATTAAACCATATTTCTTATGTTATATGTTTTAATGATATGTTAGTGCTTACTTTGATCTGCAATGTCAGTTATAACTAACTGCATGTGCAGATTATTATCATATTATTCTATGAATTAGCAATAATATGCTAAGTAGGATATACAATTGAATAAAGGAAAACAATAGTCAATATATGTTGTATACATTATTAATTAGTAATTATTAATGCTGTAAATACTAATCTGAACAATAATAACCAACATTGAAATGTCATGACCTTTGTAATGTTAGTAAAGTATATACACTTTAATCAAAAATAATGTGTTTAAGCAGTTACAGTTCATACTTTTCTGAATGCTGATGCTGTAATCATTTACAATTCATACTTTACAGTATGCTACAGTATGAGTATGTTCGAAACACTTGATACCATTAATATTCCCTCTTCAAGTTCTAGATTATGTCTGTAACCACTAGTCATTACATTTAAATATACATTGCGTTTTTCTATTTATTTTACACTAATGTCCTGTAGGACCCTATACTGAAGTGTATATATTCATAATCATCTCAAATAATTATTGTAAAACACTATCGTCCAGAATTAAAATGTGATTTCTTAATTAAAATGTGATTTCTTTCCGTATGTCTTGATGTTGGAAGCTACATTTATATAATACTGTAGCCCAACTCGCCAATGAGAGAGAGAGAGAGAGAGAGAGAGAGAGAGAGAGAGTTCAATATGAGATATCACTAAAATTAAGTATTCATTAGATGATCTGTCATTACATTTCATTTGAATTAAATTGCAAGCATGATATCTTGGCGTTACGCACCGTATTGGAAATATATCGTTAAAATTTAATTGCAATTAAATGCCATAAAATTCAATATAAAATACCACATTTAAGCATTCATTAAATGTGCAACAGGATGTATTGTTACATTTAATTGCAATTAAATTCAATATGAGATATCAATACATTTAAGCATTCATTATATGTGCAATTTGATGTGTCATTACATTTAATTTGAATTAAGAAATATGATTAAATTGTAAGTTTGATATGTTAGGAGGTTTTTTTCGTATATGAAATATCGTTATATTTAACTGCAATTAAATTCCACCAAATTCAATATGAAATACCACCGCTAGATTTAAGCTATCATTAAATGTGCATCATGATGTATCGTTACTTTTAATTGAGATTAAATGTACTTAAATAACAAATAGAAATGCAAACTTTTATTCTCCCTTTAGGTGTAATTAAATTCCAATTAAATCCCACACATGAAATTTAATGACATTTCAGAAAATTTCGGTTTTGATTAAATCCCTTATTTCATGCAGTGCTATATTCCCTAAAACCCCAGCAGCATTAATAGGCAATTTAATTATATCAAAAATATAATCATATGTTTATGAATATATAAAGACAAAAGCATAGAAAGCCACACAGAAAGTTCTCAATAACTTGGCATAATCCAGAGCAACAAAGAAACCGTTAAAGGCACGACATAATCAGATTGAAAAAGAGTATGAAATGAGAAATTTGGAAATCGCCGAACATGATCAATACAAAAGGATTTCAGTCTCGGTTTGATTGAGACTCTTCATAAACGGTAGTGAAAAGTGCGTGCCACTGTTCACGCTCTCTAGCCCCGGGTTGAGCAGAACTTAATGTTTACATTCAATTGTTCAGACATTTGAGCCATGCCGAAGATGGTATGCATATGACGGTAAACATGGAACATTCAATGAGGTATTTTCACACCATTCCATGGCCAGCGGAGTAGTGCCAGTTTCTAACAAAAAGCGGAGTAGTGCCAGTTTCTAACAAAATGCTTTGCCCTAAACGAGAAAACAATGGGCAAGATAAATATTAAACTTTACCACCACTTTCAGGGTTTAGTAAGACATCATCGAAGGGTCCACAATCTGTCGGGTCATTGCACAATCAAAGAGAAAGGCATAGAGGCAAATTGTAGCATACAGTGCCTTACAAAAGTATAATGTCATAGCCTCTCTGGATAACTTTCGAACACGTTTAAAAAAGAGAGTATGAACGTGATTTTACCAACGACCAAGGATATTAAGGTGTTAGTAAATCACATCACCATAGAAACAGGTTGTGATATAAAGGTATGATGCTGCAGAAAAGACGGACGTAAGGTATTTGTGTGTCAACAGCAATAATTGTTTGAGAAAAAAAAGCATTTAACACAAACAAAGTAAATATGATATATGTATATTACTCGTAAAGCGAATAAGATATTGAAAAGTATCAATTTAATCGTGTGATATGCTTAAGAGATGGCAAGTTCTGCAATAAAACTGCAGCCTATTTTTCTTTCAAACATGATTCATGTCTTCATAACCGCTGCTCCCAACTAAATTCCATTATGTTTATTTCGCTCTTCGGGGCATTTCATTTTTTTAGATACTGGGACCATACGCCGTACGACATGGGGAATACGTTAAAGAAGGATAACTCATGTCCACCGCCATATGCATGCCATATTTGGGATGGTTACAATTTTGTGCTGTTGATTTTATGAATATTGAGTTCTGCTCAACCCGGGGCAAGAGGGCGTGAGCGGTAGCTAGCATATTTCACTACCACTCATGAACAGTCTCAATCAAACCGAGACTGCAATATTTCGTATGTGTCGTGCTCGGCCGTTTCCAAAGGTCCATTATCATACTCTTTTTTTCTTTTTTTTTATAACTACAATGCTAATCATTTAGAAACGTGTACATGCATGCATCAATATGTATTATTTTAGTACTAGTTACTCTGACATGCTTTTGCTTTTATTAAAATTGTATGTTTGTCATTATCTTTATTGTTAGATAAATCAAAACAGAAATTAAGTTTTTTAACAAGAGGCCCAAGTGGGCCTGTAGACGCTCTACTGGTATGATGTGATTCAAAAACATAAACATGATAGAGGCCAACCCAAGAAACATGTTTCCTATATATAACTCTATGTAAACTTTGGGTTATCGTGGCGGCCATTTTGAATATTTGACAACGAAAAACACTTGATCGAGGCCAACAACAGGAACATGTATATGATATTTAACTAGAATGGAATAAGTGGTAATATGTCGTTTGATAAATGTCCTTAAATTTGACCTAAGTTTAGCCATGGTAGCCATCATGGATGACTGGAGGCCGTTTAAAAGACAAATATGAGGGGGACTAACCTAAAGATCATTGTAATGAAGGTTCATCAAAATCCTTTAAGCGGTTTCAGAAAAGATGTTATTTTTAGCCTTTTCCTATATGACTTTATGTAAACTTTGAGTCGCCGTGGCGGCCATTTTGATTATTCGACGATAAAGAAAAACACAAACTTGATAGAGGCCAACCCAAGGAACATGTTTATGGTTTTAACAAGAATGGAATAATGGGTTTTGGAGGAGATGTCGTTTGAAATTTCCTTAAATTTGACCTAGTTTTAGCCATGGCGGCCATCTTGGATGACTGGCAGCCGCAAAAAAACACAAATCTGAGAGGGACTATCCCAAAGATCATTGTGATTTAAGTTTCATCAAAATCCTTCAAGCGATTTCAGAGAAGATGTCATTTTTAATTCGAAGATAACGAAAAACATAAACTTGATAGAGGCCAACCCAAGGAACATGTTTATGATATTTCACAAGAATGGAATAAGTGGTTTCGGAGGAGATGTCATTTGAAATTTTCTTAAATATGACCTAATTTTAGTCTTGGTGGCCATCTTGGATGACTGGCGGCCGCGAAAAAACACAAATCTGAGGGAGACTATCCTAAAGATCATTGTAATGAAGTTTCATCAAAATCCTTCAAGCGGTTTCAAAGAAGATGTCATTTTTAGCCTTTTCCTATATAATTCTATGTAAACTTTGAGTCATTATTCGACGATGACGAAAAACAAAATCTTGATAGAGGCCAACCCAAGGGACATGTTTATGTTATTTCACAATAATGGAATAAGTGGTTTCGGAGGAGATGTCATTTGAAAATTCCTTAAATTTGACCTACTTTTAGCCATGACGGCCATCTTGGATGACTGGCGTCCATGAAAAACAAAATCCTTCAAGCGATTTCAGAGGAGATGTCGTTTTTATAAAATTGCTAACAGACGGACAGACAGGCGGGCGACGGACGAAAAGCGATCCCATAAGCTCGCCTGGCCTTTGGCCAGTAGAGCTAAAAACACGAAAACAAAGTACAATTAAGAAAAAAAAGAATCGCAACTTTTAGGGTCAGTATATTTGAAGTGTTAATAATCTTTTGTAATTTGCCAGTGATCGAAAATCGTCACCGATACCGCCATCATATTTCATTCTGAAAAGTGTCCTTTAGTAAAGCTTAAAACCTTTGCAAAATATTATTATCGTAACCCTGATCTTCTTTCCATATATAAAAGTAATTTAAGAACTCTTCTGCGACAACCTGACTTCTATAGGGACGTGATTTACGAACTTCGTAAGATCCTTGGCCATGATCACTTTCATACTATCTTTGTTAAACTTGTTAAAAGGTTTATCAAAAAAGGTTATGATCCTATCATTTTGCAACGCACTGCATGCTTGGTGGTGGACCCATTTACAGTTCGCCACTATGCTTTCCTCTTTAATTGTGCGATGACCGGACAGGCTGTGGACACTATGATGATGTCATCTACCTAAAGCCCAAAAGGATGGTGACGTTTGATGTTTGTCTGCAGTCTTGTCTTGTCGTGCCCTCAATGGTTTATTGTCTTGTTACTCTGGCTTCTGCCAAGTCATTGAGTACCTTCTTTGTGGCTTTCTAGGTTATTGATTTTTTGTATTTATATATAAACTTACTGTCGTCCTTGAAATGCTGCTTTCCCGGTCCGATATTTGTATCTTTCTTTTTGTTTTATTTTATTTATTTTGTATTACCTCTACTGGCCAAGTTTGAAAACCAGTAACAGCGGAGTTATGGCTCTTGATTTAGGCTATATTTTGCCTCATTAAGACGATAGGGCCTTCATTTTTCATCTGATTTTTACAAAACTTTAAGAGATTGTTAATATCAATAAAAGCTCGGATGAGTTCGAAAACCAGCCAGATCGGACCAGTAACAGCGGAGTTATGGCCCTTGATTGTTAAATATGCTATATTTTGCCTCGTTAAGACGATAGGGCCATCATTTTTCGTTTTATCACTACCCAACTTTTAAAGATTGTTAATATCAATGAAAGCGCGGACAAGTTCAAAAACCAGCCAGGTCGGACCAGTAACAGCGGAGTTATGGCCCTTGATTTAGTTAAAAATGCTATGTTTTGCCTCGTTAAGACGATAGGGGTTCCTTCATTTCTCATCCGATCTTTACCAAACTTTATCAGATTTCTTAGTTATGACCCCTGATTTAGTTCAAAATGCTGTATTTGCCCAAAACTTTCAAAAAAAACGTAAATTGCAGTCACTCGCTTCACTGATGTTATAAAAGCCATGTTAGACAGTAGAGCATCCACAGGCCCTCCTGGGCCTCTTATTCCCTTGTGCGATGACCGGACAACCTCTTGGGACTCTACTGCACCTACTGAAACCCCGACCAAGGGAGGTAGGTGCATGAGCTTTCGTCCCTCGGGTTTTCTGGTCCTACCTTTGATTGGTTTTCTCTTTGGCTGCAACTGCTGTGGTTGTCCAGTACAATTCTGGATACATCCTGAGATGTTTTTTATTTTGTATTTTATAATGTTTCTTTTGTTATTTTCTCTGGATGTGGACTTTATTTTTAGAGAATTCCTTTTGATGGGATGTAGTTTTGTTTAAACTGTCGTCTATTTGGGTGCTGAAGACAGGATAATAGCGAGTATTGTGTACACATAAAATCGATTCAAGCTAACCTGTAGGCCTTATTGCCTACTGACCGTTCCAAGTCGGTAACCCTATCTTTACCACGCTTTCTGCTGTATTTTGTCTTTTTCATTGTATAATTAAATATTGCTCCTTGTTTGTAGTACAGTGTTGACCTACGATGCCATTGAATTTTGGACTCTGTGGTTTCTATAGGACCCTATATCTCATTTTCATACGCTTCCTCACAATTATTTTTCACATGCTCTTTAACTGCTGTGAGGCAAGATGTTAAGAGTTTGGAGATTTTAGTTGTGGTACATGCGCTAGATTTTGTAATGAAGCGGGCTTTATAAGGCTGTTTGTGTAGTTTAGGGATCCAGTAAATTGTAGGGAGTTTATTTTGCTTCTCTTCCACTTTGATCCCAAGCTTGAAAATATGTGCGATATGGTAACGAATAATATCGCTCTCATTTGAGTTACTCAGACTGTACGAGTCGGTGCTCCCGAGTTCCTCTTGTAAAATATTATCATTATATAGCCGTCAAACAATATTAATATTAAGTTTGTAAATCAAATCACCATAGATGTCAGGTTGCGATAATCTTTTTCGCAGAAGAGTTCTTCAATTACTTTTGTATTTTAAAAGTAGATCATGGTTATGTTAGAACATTTTGCAAAGGTTTTTCAAAGTTCATGGTAAATGTATCCCTGCTGCAGTAGCCTCAACACGACCACAAGCTTTAGAAAAAATGAATAAGTTGAGAAACATAGACCCCATAATGATTAGCACGGGCAAATGCCACACAGATTGGACTTGATGATCCCAAAGGACCAATAAGTAATAACTCTACGGATTGTAGTCGGCCGACGTTTTACAGCCGTTACACAGCACTAAACAAACGGTAGTGTGAATGTCAATAAATAGTGTAACAACAAACTTTCAAAAATGTCCTCTCACCTCAAGTGGACAGACAACAGTTTGTTCTCGATATATCTGATCAGCGGGACGCCCTGTGTTGAAATATCTACCTCCGTACAAGTAAGGCACAAACCTGAAAAAGAAATAGCCGTGTGTCCCTTTAATATTGTGATGATTTACAACACCTACAGCTTTACAGTTTCATCCAGACACAGCTGTTACAACAAAACAAAGTTACCTGCCATCGCGTCCAATATTCCAATAGTTCAAGTTGCTCATAGAGCAGTTTTTCTACAAAATCTAAGTCTCGTATTTCAACCCTACATATTCTATTTCTATTGAAATTAGTCAAGGATGCTTGTCCAATTATTTCTGAATTTCTGTTCTTGCCAGTAATAACAGAAATGTAGCATATAAAAACGTTTTTAAAGAAGAAATAAGCATTCAATATTCAAACGTAACCCTTATTTCAGAATGTCACCGGGGCCAAAGCGAAACAAATCTGTTATCTAATGTTCAAACTGTACACAAATACACGCTTACAATGCTTGTTTATTTATTAGGAAACTATGATGAACGGCATGATGTTGTTAATTGCAAAACATAAGTATGCCCTTGTTAACCAATTTGGTAAGTATAAAAGTGGTCATAATTATTTTTAAAATAAAAGAATGAGTTATAGAACCTGACTGTTTGATGTTGTACAATGAGGCCGAATACGTGTGTAAAATTTCAATCTATTAGGTAGTTTCGGAGATACAGCTTAGATACAAACTTTAACCAAATTTTCTCATTAAAAGAGGCTATACTTTTGTTAGAATAAAAAAAATGAGCTATAGAACCTGGCTGGATGATGATGTCTAATGATGTCAAATATATGTATGAAGTTTCAAGCCATTATGTAAAGTAGTTTCGGAGATACAAGCATACATACAAACTTTAACCAACTATTCTAAGCATAAAAGGGGCAATAATTTTGTTAAAATAAAAGAACGAGTTTTAGAGCATGGATGTATGATGTCGTCTAAAGACGACGAATACATGTGTGAAGTTTCAATCCAATTATGTAAAGTTTCTTCGGAGATACAAGCATACATACAAACTTTAACCAAATATTCTAAGTATAAAAGCGGTCATAATTTTGTTAAAATAAAGGCATGAGTTATAGAATCTGTCTGTATGGTATTTTCTCATGATGTTGAATACATTCGTGAAGTTTCAATCCATTATGTAAGGTATTTTAGGAGATACTGAGGTTGGATACTAGTAGGTGATGACTATCTGAAAGTAAATTCTGAGACCTGTAACCAAGTAAAGGTATTTCACTTTCGTTGCTCAATAAACGTTGAACTATATCAATAGTCATCAATGTGAGATTATGCTACATTTCATTTCAATACGTGCCCAATAATGTACAAATGTGTCAAATTGCAATACCTATCTAAAATAATGTAATAGTCACACATGTGTATGTTTGATCATGTTTAGTCACTGTCTTGATACGTCAAATTTCAATATTGTAATTCAAAAATAAATATAAAAAATAGGAATGTTATCCTATAGATGTTGTAAACATATGATGAGATCAGCTGTATATTGATTATTGATTTTGATCTTGAAGAACAGTGAAAATTAGAAAAATATATTTACTATTTACCATATTAGGAGATTGTTTATCTTGTATTCACATTCTTGTATGCAAATTCATGTATGATGATGTGGACTGTTCTCATTGGACGGTTTTACAGTCTATGAAAGTATATAAACAGACTCTGGGAGCAGCTCAGCAGATCAGTTTCAGTATTTTTTATTAAAGTTAATTTAGAATTGGAAGCTTTTAGAAAATATAATTGTGAGAGGATTTAATACATATTGTGCTCATTCATACTAACAGTGAAATTGGATATTTGGACTAAACCGGAAATATTGGAAATTAATTTGGACTGAAAGAGCACTTACTGTTTTAGATAAAAAAGAGACACTTACTGTTTTGGATTAAAGAGACACTTACTGTTTTGGACTTACTGTTTTGGATTAAAGAGCACTTACTGTTTTGGATCAAAGAGACACTTACTGTTTTGGATTAAAGAGACACTTACTGTTTTGGACTTACTGTTTTGGATTAAAGAGACACTTACTGTTTTGGATAAAAGAGACACTTACTGTTTTGGATTAAAGAGACACTTATTGTTTTGGACTTACTGTTTTGGATTAAAGAGACACTTACTGTTTTGGACTTACTGTTTTGGATTAAAGAGACACTTACTGTTTTGAATTAAAGAGACACTTTGTTAATTATATTTTTGTTTTCGTTATCACAAACTACGTAGATCTTTCTCTAAATTCTACCGCCGCAACGAGGGCCTGCTGGAAAAGTACAACACCAACATTAAAACACTTCTGCGACTAGGCATATTACAACCCTCATTTTATGGAGATGTGGTCTATAAACTTCGAAAGTTAAAGGGGTCTGACGGGTTTCCTGACCGCTTTACAAATTTAATCAGGAAGTTCGTCAGAAAAGGATATAACCCTTTGGTTTTACAGCGCACTGCATGTTTTGTGATTGACCCCTCTACAGTCAGTCATTACGCTTCACTTTTCACTTGTTCGATGACTGGACGACCTCTTGGGACTCTATGATTGTACCTACTGAAACCCCAACTAAGGGAGGTGGATGCATGAGCTTTCGTCCCTCGGGTTTTCTGGTCGTACCCTAGATTGTTTTTCTCTTTAGCTGCAACTACTATGGTTGTTCAGTACGATTCTGGATACATCCTGAGATGTTTATTATTTTGTATGTATATCTTTAGTTAGTTTCTCTGGATGTGGACTTTATTGTTAGAGATTTCCTTTTGATGGGATGTAGTTCTGTTTACGCTGTCCTGTCTATTTGGGCGCTGAAGACAGGATAATAGCGAGGATTGTGCGCATATAAAATCGATTCAAGCTAACCAGTAGGCCTTATTGCCTACTGACCGTTCCAAGTCGGTAACCTTGTTTTCACCATCCTTTCTGTTGTTTTTTGTCTCTTTCATTGTAGTTTCAAGTCCTTGTTTGCAGTGCAGTGCGGACCTACGATGCCACCTACGTTCGGACGCTGTGGTTTCTATAGGACCCTATATATCATTTTGCTGGTTTTGCTTCTTTTCTATTGCATTTAAAAACTTGTAACAGGAAACAGTTAAAAATGGATGTCTTTTGGACCGAAATGACACTTATTGTTTTTTTGTCAAAGAGGCACTTACTATTTTGGGTAAAAGAGACACTTACTGTTTTGGATTAAAGAGACACTTACTGTTTTGGATTAAAGAGACTCTTTGTTAATTATATTTTTGTGATGCTGGTTTTGCTTCTTTTCTAGTTACATTTAAAACTTGTAACAGGAAACAGTTAAAAATTGATGTATTTTTATAATTTGTATTGGACATTTGGTCCACGTGTGTCTAATTTCAATATCCTAGCTCAATAAATGAAATGGGAAAGTAGGTCAACATTCATCGATGATTATGTTCCATTTAATTGAACTATAGTCACAATAATAGTGTCAAATGTTGATATCCTAGTAGCTAGGGGCGAATTATGCATATTTCGAATGTGTCTAGACAGGCCGGGAAATGAGACAAGTATATAATCAAACGCGTAGGTCCTGTGTGCCCAGGCATGAATATAAATTGAAAAAGTCAACAATTTGAAAGGATTGAACATGTAATAACATATGAGAGAGTGAAGAGTAAATGTAAGAGTAGTTTCTTGTCGTAGGCTGTGACTAAATGTAGATGAACAAACACGCACGCACGTACGCAATCAGCAAGGCAGACAGCCACGCATGCAGGCAGACAGACAGACAGACGGCCAGCCGGACGTTCTGACGGATGGAAGGTCGGGCGGATGGACGTAGGGCCGTCCGGACGTACTGACGGATGGAAGGACTGACGGATATCCGGTCGGGAGGGCGGGCGGGCGGGCAGTCTAGCTGTGTGGTGGGTGGTGGTCGGGTGGGCTTAGGCGGGCGTTCGCCTGTTCCTTTAAGTTGTGTAAACCATTACTGCTCTTTTTAATTCTAAATGTACACTATGGGGGTTTTGATAATTGTTTCAGTATATGGACTTAAGGACAAACACATCTGGACATATTTTAATAATACACAGATCAACAGATTATGCTTTACATGTAATTAAGTTTGGAAAAATGTCAATCAATGTGTTTGAAGGGTACACAGAAACAACAATACTATAGATTAAGAAGGACAAATAGGTAGGTACGGAAAATAACATTTTGGCAAATAAAAAATCTAAGTCAAGATTCATCAGTGTTGCGAAAATGACTGGATCTCGTTAAAGAAAGATAAATACTATGAGACGGACGAAATAACTGTTTTAAATATAAATAGGTAAATTCAATAAAGATTGAAATCAGAATTGTATGGTTTGTTCAAAACATTCCGTTCGTGAATATCTATAATTAAACTTGAAATAACAAAGATCTGTTATCTTCAAAATGCGCAAATGTGTAATTTAATATTCGAATACGGAATTCGACACTGTTTGTTAAACATTTACCTCAGAGGGTTCACAGTCTTACCTAGACTGTATTGTATATGATGTCTATTGTTAAACAAAGGGAATGTAAAGATGATATGGATATGCGGATGAAGTCTTTGTTAGTTTCGTTCCTCGACAGAAAAAAGCCCCCAAGTTCAGAACAAATTACCTTTAATACAGAATTGCATACCATCGTTACTACATTATATAGGCGCCAATGAAAACATACAAGATATATATAAAAAAAACATCCAACAGCTGTATCAGTCTGGCGCAGTCCCCAACCACATCCAATATGGGCAAGCCAAAGAAAGGCCGCGATTGTCCACAGATAAGAGTAATACATACATACTCGTTTATGTTCTTCCTGAATGTTATACGCGTATACCTGCTGTTGAACTCGATTTTAAAAAGGTGTCTTTCGCGAAATTGGTATTGATTACAGGGTCTTATCTAAGACGAAATGTTGGCTGGAACATACGTTAGTTTACTTTTCAAATCTGTACTTGACAGATTTGAAAAGTAAACTGTCGTATATATGACAGTATTTCCTGGACTTTATAACCATGCTTTCTACAGTCTCAGACAAAATAATCCCAAATATGTGTTAGTCAACGATTGCCTCTCTTCTTTACGAAAGCTGCTACAGCAGCGGATATCAAACATTGTATGAATATACTGCAACAATCTACTGAATCCTTCAATCTACGCATTTGCTAGATGTGTTCAATGGCAGTGGCCAGAAACCCACGATATGGACATGTATGTTTTCTAAGGACTATTTGGTAGGCTCCACATAGTGTGTCTATTTATTTCGTCGTAGTGTGCGTGCGTGGAGGGGGTTGATAAATTATGGCTTGTATTTGTATATTTAGGACAGTAGGCCAGATGGACATTTACAATCCCACTTTCAGAAATGATATGTGTAATGCATTGTTAAGCTATTAAAACATACCAAGTTATTAAGATATTTTACAAACGATGAGTTCTCAGAATGTTAATGCTGCATTTCTTTGTTTGGCTCTAGCTGCCATTTCGAAATCCTAAAAATAATTGTTTTATATTTGAGTGTGACCGACACCACCTATATGTTAAGATAAAACTTATTTCAGAAAAATAAAACGACAAATCAGCTAGAAAAACGCATTGTTTTACTATTTTTAGCATAACGGCCATTTTGAATATCTAAAAATGGCACACAGGTAACTTTGTCAGTTTGGCCTTCTTTCTGAAAATGTTTGTACTGGTCTAAATGTGATCTGTACAAATTTGGTGCTTTTGCACAACGTGTCTAGATAATTTCATATTGACCCTTAGCTATAGCTAAGAAGAAGTCGAAGTCACATATTTCAGTTATTTTATTTTTTATATTATGTTTCAATAATGTTCATGTGTGCCAACTTTTAATATCTAGCTCAATATGTGCATAAATGCAAAATTAGGTCAACAGTCATACATGGGTTATTTTGATTATATTTATTGAACTTTTAGGTTCAGTTAAGTCTAGGTGTCTCATTTTATAACTCTATGTCAAATAATGTGCAAGTGTGTCAAACTTCAATGTTCTAGCTCAAACCATTAGAAAAATCAGGTCAACAAGTATACATGTGTAATTCTTATCTTTTTATTGGACTCGGGGTTTACCAAATGTCCAGGGCACACATTTTCAATATCCTAGCTCAATAAATGTAAAAGTAGGTAAATAGTCAAATATTGGTGATTCTGATAAAAAAATGTTTTATTGGAGGCGTCCACTTAGGTGTCAAACGCCTAGATAAATAAATGTGAACATAAGCTAACAGTAGTGTTACCTAATCGTGCATGTGTTAAAAAGAAATATAATAATTATGGTCCTATAGAAATAACAGCACCCAAGCGCAATGGCACCGTTGAAATGTTAAAAATCATTCTTCCTGTGCAAATAAAGTTAATTTTATTTTCTTGTGTTCACTCCAACTTTATTCTTTTTCATGCCATCTCATATCGCCATGATAATAAATACTGAAAAGTGAAGTGAATCCTTCATTTGCTAAACAAAAACATAGTAATGAATTCTAATTTACTAAAACTTGTTCTTTCTTGTCATCTAAACTCCATATGAGATAAGGTGTTTTGGAACATGCATTTATGCATATAAGTTCACATATAGTTAGAGCATAATTAGAACTCTACATTCCAATGATAATTCTTACTTCCATAACTAAACATTTCTGATGTGTACAATTTGCATTCGCATTTTTCATAAAGCTGAACAAAAGAATGTTTCTACTTTGCATGACCTTTCCTAATTTGCGTTATCTTATATATCTTTAACTGACTATACTATATATACGTATACAGAAAGTTCTCTAGTATGCTATTAAAATAAAATTACCAAAGAAATAAAGCTTTCATTTGAATGTGAATTACATTTATATTCTGTTATGTAATAACATGCCGATTTGCTTGTGATTTTAAATGCAAACGCGCGCATTCATAAATTAATTAGGCTGTAACTTCAGTATGTTTTAAACATGCATGGTACCAAATAAAATGCTCTATGATTTTTCACATTAACCTAGGTAAATAATTAAAATGTAAATCTTACCGGTTTGTGTCGTACGCACCTAGCCAAAACGATCTGAATGCAAATTCGTGCGCGAATGTTATCACGTGACCCGTGTGTTACCTTTATCATAGTTAGTTGAATCCGCGTGCAAAAGTAATTCCCAATTTCGATCTGTCAATCAAAATGCAGAATGATAGAGAGGGGAAGAAAAGAAACTATGTTTTAATCAACTTTAAACAAACAACATAATATAATATTTATATGTATAAGCGATTAGGTGGTAGGGATATTGTATTAGGTATATGTTGTCTATCGTTACATTGCATACTATTGATTTTTACACACTTCATTTAGTTTTTAAAAAGACGATCCATCGATAATCACAGGCTATAATCTATATCTCATGCCTTGATATCGCCTAAATATTCGTCATTGTAAAATATCCTATTGGCAAATGGGGTAGATGTGTCAATACTTCGTCAAGGTCAATTCTCAGGTAGTGCATTGAGAGGACCAATTTTACATCTGGAGTAAAACTGGAGTATTTAGGGTCGATGAATATTTTTTCTATTAAACGAGCAGTCCAGACTCTATTGTGCCCATAGCGTCAGGGTTACCTTGACGTTTTAGTTGGCGGACGGACTTTAAACCTTCGAACTACACACACACACACTTTCTATTAAACGAACGACAATACAGTGTAATCATATGTATCGGAAAAATATATAATTGAGCAGCAGCTGAAAAGGAAATGCATTTCCCCTTCACATTGTTCTACATTTCTGTAATTATTATAAATAATTATGTAAGTGTGTGGGGTGGGGAGGTGCAGGTTCGGTTGGGAGTGGATGGGGCGGGGCGGTGGGTGGGTGTATCAGCGGTAAACACCAGCAACTTACAAAAATGAATACTCTGTAACACATACCATAAATATATGTATTATTTCGCGACCGGTTCACCGGAGGGGACTACAGGTTTTCTCCACGTTCGTCTGTCGTTCATTCCGCCTGTCAGTCCTTCCGTCCGCAATAACCAGATCCTGCGTTTGCGTGAAACCTAATTGGGATATCGAAAGAAAGAAATGTATGTAATGCATCCGCGGCAATATGGAGAAGGTGATACACGTATGTTAAATTTTTTATCTGACCAACATGTTCGGTTGCAATGGCAACAACTTGGGATAACATGGCAAAATTGGGATCCTGCGATTACGCGAAAATTATTTAAGATATCAAAACAAAATTTGATGAATGCATCTGCGGAGAGTCTTTTTATTTTTTATATTTTCAAAATGTGGTTGCCGTAGAATTAAAGAAGAAATACGCAATATAGGGTTCCTGCGATTGAACATAGGAATCGGACATATTGTATTTGCATGTAATAAACCAGATTGACTATCCACTACTAGTATATTAAAATTATATACATGCGGGGACCTACATACTGTACTATGTTTACAATACGTCCGATTCCTATGAATTGAATGAAAACTATTTACGACGTTAAAACAAAATTGTATATGTGCATCCGTGGCAATATGGAGGTAATGCATGTCTTTTTTAATTTGGTAAAATATGTGCTTGCGATGGCAACATATTGGAAAAAAAAATCCTGTAATTTCGTGAACATGCTGCGATATTCAAACAAAATTTGGTGTGAGGATCTATAGCAATTAGGAGATGGTGTACAACATTTTTTTAGTCAAAACTATGGTTGTCAAGGAAACAAAATGGTAAACTTTCTTAATTATGGATACTGTCCGTACGGATTGAGGCCCCTATGATGACTTCTACATAAATCCTCAAAGGACGTTAGCGTTTGATGTTTGTCTTAAATATGTTCTCTTGCTGCCCTGGCTTCTGCCAAGTTACTATTTTTATATTATATATACATGATCATTTATGTTTTATACTTATATAGCCTAATAATGATGCCTAGTTTGCTAGAGAACATAACCTGGCGGGGATATCTTTATTTACACTGTCCCGTTTTAACTGGAATGACAAAAGGATAAGAGTGAGGTTTGGTGCACCCATGAACCTGGTTTAAACCCCCAGCCACGTTTTGAGACGCTACCCGACCGTTCCAAGGCAGTAGCTCTATTGGCAAACCTTTTAACATGTGTGATGTCATATCTTGCCTTTTATTCATCTTTGTAATTGTTGTTTGTTTCTGTGCATGTTTGTGGTTGACTGTGGTCCTTGAATGCTACATTTCCTGTTCGTACTTTTGTCGTCCTGTCGTACCAATAATGTTTTGTGTTTTGCTCTTTTGTTGCTCCGGATTCGAGTGTCAAGTCATTGAGTGCTTGCATTGTGGCTTTCTTGGCTTTTGATTTTTCTATTCAAATCATATATACAATGAAAAAGACAAAATACAACATAAATGCTGTTTTTAAATCATATATAATTCACCATGTGTGTCTTGATATTCCCATTACGTGGTCCGAGTATTTCATAAGTTTGAATATTGTAAAATTAAAACATTTAATAGGTAATTTTAATAAATTATCGCATTTTTTCAGTAAAAAGTGTTAATAAACGTGTTTTATTGTCGAAATATCTGTTATAAAATCAAGCTAATATAAGCTTTCACATCACTTAATGAAATTAAGGCGGGACCACGTAATGCCAAAATCATCATGGAAAGGACCACGCACACTCTCCCGCACCGTCTCCATGGGATCAACTTTGAGTTTGGCTCACTACGCCCCTGCATGCATACACTTTTAAAATATCAAATCTCTACTGTATGCAGTATAACTAAAGATACCATCGCAAATAGTATATGCAACTGCCAACAATAAATACTGAAAAGATGATCCATTGGAAGTAACAAACACAAACAAGAGAGAAAAGTAGCAGACTCGGTTTTATTTAGTCTGTTCATGAGAGGTAATTATAAGATGCAACACCTCTCACGCCTCCTAGCACCGGCTTAAGCGATATTCTACTTCACAGCAACACATAATGGACTTGAACATCGTTTATCGATTTTCTGGACGAAAACTATTGTGTATATAGAATATTAGTCTAATTAAAGCAGGGTCCCAATGATCAGTACATGAAAAATGCTTATTAATAAATGCAGACAATTCTCAAGTTTTTGCGTCTGTGTGATCAAGATCGATTCAGGACGTTTCAGCACCAAACCATTTCGAAACCTAGACGAATCGGCACCTAGACGTTTCGGCATCAAGCCATTTCGGTATCTATTTTAATTTTTACCCTAAACGTTTCGGCACCCATTTATATTTGAGTATTATAATGAAGTAAAGAAATTAAATAGTTTCTATAAGATCACTTGTAATTCATTTAAAATGCAAAGTTGATTGCCTTAACGGCAACTCCGAAGCTGTTTTTGAGCCTGAATACAACTAAAACATGAACATAAATAGGGCCCATATGATAATCACTTGTAAAATTTAAGTAATATGACTTTTATATTATATTGTAGCATGGTCACTGAAATTCCCTTTGTAATAGCTCAGGTGTAAATCGTCTAATTGAAAATACTTGAATATGTTTCTTTTAACATGTATAATAATGTATACCTAAGACCAAATAAAAACGTATCTGTATTCATACAGTATCTTTTAATTCTTCACTTTACCTTCCTGTCATCTCCATATCGACGACTACATGTATGTCACTTGAACAAAGCCTCCACAAACTAACCCATTATTAAAAATCATCTACATATAGCGCATGCGTTATATTTTTCTTGTTACCCTTTCTATATGGTGAACGTATTCAAACATTTTGAATTTGAATTTATATCGCCTCTTTCTTCATTTTAAAACGCAACTGCACCGGGTTCTCAACCATGCAATATATAGATTTTACAACTATTGCGTTACTAGCAATGCATTTCACGACAGGTAATCAATATTTTGTATTATGATACCTCGCCATTGTACACAAATGGGTACATATTGACAACAAGTGTTGTGTGTCTGTGTTTTGTTGAAAGACGTTATATTTTGTAAACTATGACTATGTTTATATAAAATAGGTTCTTTGTAACCGCTTAAGAGTACAAGGTCACACAAAAATATGTAAAGCACAAGGTTTTAGGACGGATACTATAGTGTACAAAATAAATGTTATACAATCAAAGAACTAAAATTACTGAATGGCAATCACCTTAGGTAACATGAATGAGTTCACATGTTAAGCATATGAAATAATTGTGGGGACTGAATTGTTGTAGTTGAAATATAATTGGAACCGGACAGATACTTAAGATATGGGCTTTCTGTACAGAGGCGACGAGACCTGATTCTTATATTGCACCCTCAAAAGTCGAACAGGAAATGTAGCATTCAAGGACAACAGACAACCAAAAACACGCATTAAAACACCCATTAATTACACAGATGAATAGAAGGCAAGATATGACCTCACAAACATAAACGGGTTGCCAATAGGGCATCCGCCTTGAAACGGTGAGTGGCAAAAAAGGCCGCTTACGATTTAAACCAAGCTCTAGGGTGCATCAAAGATGAGATGTAGGGTCCTATAGAAACCACAGTGTCCAAAAGCAATGACATCGTACGTCCGCACTGTATTGCAAACAAGGAGCCATATTTAATTAGTTCTACAATGAAAAAGACAAAATACAACAGAAATGATGGTGAAGACAGGGTTACCGACTTAGAACGGTCAGCAGGCAATAAGGCCTACAGGTTAGCTTCAATTGATTTTATGTGTACACAATCCTCACTACCTCACCGTTACTCTATTGTCATCCCAGTAAACAGTGTAAATACAAATTTCCAGTCATGTTATAGGCACACTTTGAAATATTTCAAAATGAAACATCTTTAAGATGAAATGTTAAACAAAAATAACAACAAAACCAGAACAATGGATACACTCGTTTTTCTCTCTGCTATGTCACGCTGAGTTGATCTTCTAATAAATGTGAAAAGAGAATCCATTGAAAGCAACAAACACAAAAAAAGACAAAAGTAGCAGACTCGGTTTTTGACTGTGGTCAGTGAAAGCTACATTTCCTGTTCGACTTTTATATATGTATTTGTTGTGTATATTCACGCTCACTAGCACCGGCTTAAGCGGTATTCTACGTTTAACGCACAACGATAGGGCTTAAATGACTCGTTAGTAATAACTATGTAGTCGAAGCGACTTGTGACAGCCTCCACACAGCACTAAGTAAACGCTAGTGTGAATGTCAATAAATTATAATACTGAAAAGTGGATCCCGTGGAAGCATCAAAAACAAACTAGAAAGAAAAATAGCATACTCGGTTTCATTGAGTCTGTTCACGAGGGGTAGTATACAGAATGAAATCCAGCGATGAAAATCTAGGAATGCTGCTATGGTATCCGAACTGTTGACTTTATTGAACGTGAGCTCTGGCGGATAAATAAATATACTGAAAAGAAAAAGAAACGCATAATGGGTATTTCCGCTATATATTGTATCTTTAATATGCTACTGCTAATCGAATGGTACAGGACGACATTAGGCCTGACCTTTCGGAAAGCATGTTTAAACAGCACCGAACACACCAATGGTTACCCCTTTAAAGTTTCATTACCGACAGTATGCGCATTTGGCTCAAGCAGGTGAGAAAACTTAGGCTATAAACGTTGCAATCTCTTAGCATTAAGCACAATATTAAAATTGCTTGACATTTTCAAGCGAAACATCAACATTTATGAATTTCGTGTAACAAAGTATACTTTGATCAAAATGTCTACTACATGACAGAGTTGTCCTTTCTGTACTTAGCTGTAGCCCCTTTTTGTACAAAACTTGGAATATTACGTGGAATTAGGTGTATATAATAGTGGAGAATAGGCAACTTTTTGATTATGCGTTTCTTTTTCTTTTCAGTATATTAGTGACCATATGAGCAAAGAACGGATTATCAATAATGAGCATGTCATCCAGATTCCGAGATGTATTATTAACGCATCAGTAATGTCTCCCTAGCTAGCAAGTGACAGATCAACATAAAAAACTCATAGGAGTATCAACAACCTGGCGGTAAACGGTTTTACCGTATCTTAAAAAGATTGTAACCGTCTTCATCACGTTTTGGGTTATTTATTGTCTTTTTCATTGTATAGTTAATTTGCTCTTTGTAGTACTGTGCGGATCATTGCGTTTGGGTGCTGTGATTTCTATAGGACCATTATTCTCGTTGTCGTACTTTAAAATATATTTTATATGCAGGTATCTGTACTTCTATATGTCTCATTTTCTTTTAGTTTGGTAACGTAATTGCACAGTCGCTCATAGTAGTTTGAAATTATTTTAAATCGGTTATTATAAGCCAGGTTTGACTAAACACAAGGTTGACATAAACACAGATATCAATTTCAATACGCTGTTTATTATCTCCTGACCAGTTTACGGTACTGTACACAGAATTCAATAATTGTGCAATGTTTGTCCTTGGCCCAATATGTGCATGCTTTGTTAATACCTAAAAATAAAATTAAGTGCACTTTAAAACATGTTTTACAAGGTTGTCCTTGATCCGTTTGTAGGACGTTTACAGTCACGATATAATTTTGTAAAAGTGCCTAACTTGCTTATGTTCGCAGCGGCCGTATTGTGCTACGATGTTGACAGATAGGAATTCTCCGATTGAATTCAACAGGAACGACAACTCTGGTTATTGATTGGAAAGTCGTGCAGGATTGGAGATGACGTTTGCCAAGGCTGTGAACTTATTTAGACATAGAAAAATTATAAGTATGTGTAACATTAGGTTTCAATAATATCCGACAGGTATTTAAGTGTATAATAACAGTTTTGAAACGGAAGTGTTTATTTCGATTCTTCTGTCATAGCCTAACAGAAGTACGACACTGTATGTGCTATTGCTTTTAAATGAAAGTTGATTCCAGCTTATTATTTTGTCATTTCTGTATCAAACACAAGTCGACATCAAGTCGACAATATTGTCGACACTATTACAATATTGTATTAAAGAAAAGTGTGGATGTCAGTTGTTGGGTCATAGCCTAACATAATTCTTTCCAAGTTAGCGGTACAGTGTTACAATTGGAAATCACGGTATTAAATGCTATCTCGAAACCAATTGTTAATACGCATCAAGTGCTATTGAATGTGTGTGTCGATGGGCACATCAATTTCTTTTACATCATTCGTCCAGGATGTTTTGGTCTTGTCGTATATACACTTTTAGATGACTAATATAATTATTCGAATAAAAAGTAAATAAAATAACGTTGTTTATGCACTTGTAAACTACTTAATGTGTTTGTTTTATCGTTGATAAAGCGGGCGGGACATGCTGGATGGTGGATGACCTTGCCAAGGCGGCGATATAACTTAGCTTCAGTCCTAGAAAAATATTATAGTAACACTTTTGTTTAAATAATGTACGAGTGGTAGGTATAATATTTGAGTAAAAACTTGGTGTTTATTTCCATTTGTCTGGAATAGCCTAACATATTAAGTATGGCATTATATAGGGTGGCATTGCAAGCGCAAGGCTATCGCGTCAGAAATGTTGCAATAGTGTCAAACGAAAGTGTTAATTTCGATTTCTGGGACATAGCCTAACCTTATTTTAAAAAAAAACACAAAAAATCAACAACATATATATATATATTCTGTTATTGCATATTAAATTTGGTAAATTTATTGAAGCTCACAGCATTATTAAGGATTCATAGGGGGAAAGAAAAAATAATAATAATAAAAAAATAACAAAACAAAAACAAAATATATAGATAAAGGGTTTCTCCAATAGTAATAATGCGGTACCCCGTGGCTAATTGGCTGTACAAAGCAGGATGTTTGTTTAGATCAAAGAGGCCATAAATCACAAACACTTTTGAATGCAATAAACAACATGCAAATAAAACCCAACATAAGCGACTGTTCAATTACTTGTTTTTGGCATGGCTATGTAGGTCCTATGATTTATGAATGAAATAAAAAATATTTTGCGGAGTTCTGTTAATTATTTTATCTATGCCGTAACAATTATCAACAGTAAAATACTTTTGCGATACATATATAATTAAGTAAAGTTAATTACTAATTTATGAAACACGAGGATTCTGATCTTTGAGTAACGCACATTTACCTACTTTCGGTTTCAAGGTATCATTATAATGGCAATAAAAAAGCCATTTTACCCAGAAAAGGTCAATATTCTGACAGTTTATATTACTAACACAACTAGAAACAGCACTCGCATGATATTTTTGCATAATACGCTCTAAAATGTGTCTAAAACAAATAAACACTATATATTCACTATACAGAGTTAGTGTTGAGACACCCGAACTCGAAATCTCGCGAAAAACGAGAGCGCGATTTGATAATGTTAAAATCGAGAAATTGCTCGCTTTCCCGTGGTACATGAATGTATCATGCAGTTTCAACTGAACACTGGATTAGCATGTGACTGACAGATGTAGTCAAGTGCTTATAAGAGCTATATACTACCCAAGATCATTTTGTGACAAAGAACAAACTTTGTTTACTGACCAAGTCTTTCTTTCATTCTTTACGACGCCATTTCTATTCGTATTCATCTGAACCTGCGAGATGAATGTTCATGAAACTTTACAGGAATGTTGCTCTTGATGTGTAATTGGTCCTTTATAAAACAAGAGGCCCAAGAGGGCCTGTGGACGCTCTACTGGCTAACATGGCTCTTATAACATCAATGAAGCGAGAGACTGCCATTTACGTTTTTTGGAAAGTTTTGGGCAAAATACAGCTTTTCAACTAAATCAAGGGCCATAACTAAAGAATC
The DNA here is from genome assembly GCA_037043455.1 of Cyrtodaria siliqua. Classification (NCBI taxonomy): domain Eukaryota; kingdom Metazoa; phylum Mollusca; class Bivalvia; order Adapedonta; family Hiatellidae; genus Cyrtodaria; species Cyrtodaria siliqua. The sequence continues at coordinate 487,167 of JAWPHD010000119.1, read as the reverse complement.
GGGTAAAGTTTGGTAAAGATCAGATGAAAAATGAAGGCCCTACCGTATTAATGAGGCAAAATATAGCATTTTTAACAAAATCAAGGGCCATAACTCCGCTGTTACTGGTCCGATCTGTCTGGTTTTCGAACTTGACCGAGCTTTTATTGACATTAACAATCTGATAAAGTTTGGTAAAGATCGTATAAAAAATAGTATTAGCGAAGCAAAATATAGCATTTTGAACTAAAACAAGGGCCATAACTCCGCTGTTACTGGTCCGATATGAATGGTTTTTGAACTTGTCCAAGCTTTCATTGATATTACCAATCTGATATAGATTGGTAAAGATTGGATGAACAATGAAGCCCATATCGTCTTAACTAGGCAAAATATAGCATTTTTAACTAAATCAAGGGCAATAACTCCACTGTTAATGATCCGATCTAGCTGGTTTTCGATCTTGTCCGAGCTTTCATTGATATTAACAATATTTGCAAGTTTGGTAAAGATCAAAAAATAAATGAAGGTGCTAGAGTGTTCACAAGGCTTAATATGGCATTTTTCAGCAAAACAAGGGCCATAACTAATGTGAAATTATTTCAATCTTGCCGATTTTCAAACTTGTTTGAGCTTTCATTGATATAAAGACACTGGCAAAGTTAAGTAAAGATCTGATTAATATTGAAGGCCCTAGAGTGTTCACAAGGCAGAAAATAGCATTTTTCAGAAAAAACAAGGGCCATAAATCCGGTGTTACTGATCCGATTTAGCTGGTTTTCGAACTTGTTCGAGCTTTTATTGATATTAACAATCTGTGAAAGTTTGGTAAAGATCAATTAATAAATGAAGGTGCTAGAGTGTTCACAAGGCAGAAAATGGCATTTTTCAGAAAAAAACAAGGGCCAGAACTCTGGTGTTACTGACCCAATTCAACTGATTTTCGAACTTGTCCAAGCTATAGTTAGTATTAACAATCTGTGTAAGTTTGGTAACAATCAAATAATAAATGAAGGTGCTGGAACGTTCACAAGGCAGCAAATAGCAATTTTCAGAAAAAACAAGTGCCATAACTCCGGTGTTACTGATCCGATTTGGGTGGTTTTCGAACTTGTCTAAGCTTTTGTTGATATTAACAATATGTGCAAGTTTGGTAAAGATCAAATAATAAATGAAGGTGCTAGAGTGTTCACAAGGCTTAATATGGCATTTTTCAGCAAAACAAGGGCCATAACTCCGGTGAAATTATTCCGATCTGGCTGGTTTTCGAACTTGTCCGAGCTTTCATTAATATAAAGACACTGGCAAAGTTTCGAAAAGATTTGATTAATAATGAAGGCCCTAGAGTGTTCACAAGGCAAAAGTTAACGGACGACGGACGACGGACGGACGGACGACGGACAACACACCATCCCATAAGCTCTGCTGGCCTTCGGCCAGTCGAGCTAAAAATTAGTATTTAACCCACATATATGACTTTTATTGTGACCTTGACCATTCTAGATTAGTATGGTCATGTGATGTTGTCATGATGAGTATATATTCAAAGTTTGATAAAGATATATCAAGAAATGAGAAAGTTATAGTCAACCTTAGTTTTCGTGAAGAAAAGAATGAGTATTTAACCAAAAATGACATTCAGTGTGACCTTGACCTTTATATTTTAGTATGGTCGTGTCCATGTTGTCATGATGAGTACATATTGAAAGTTTCATCAAGAAATATCAAGAAATGAGAAAGTTATTGCCAAAATTGTTTTTGTGACGATTTTTTTTTAGATTTTAGTATTTAACCCATATAATGACCTTCAGTGCGACCTTAACCTTCATATTTTAGTATGCCATGTCGATGTTGCCATGATCAGTATATATTGAAAGTTTAAAGAAGAAATATCAAGAAATGAGAAAGTTATAGCCAACGTTAAGTTTTCGTGACGGACTGACTGACGGACTGACGGACAAAGTGATCCCTATGTATCGCATTTTTCTTCGAAAGGCGACATAAAAATTGCATGAACGGTGTCAAACCTATGTCTGAAAAATGGACCGGTCTTATTAGATCCTACTATGATCAGATTGGTTCCAATGCCTGATTTGCGTCCAACGGTTTGTCCGAAAACAAAAACTAAGTCAATGCATAGGCTAGCACTCGATGTCCAAGCACAACATAAGTATGTACACAACAACCATTAACATCAAATTATAATTTTCCTACAAAATCAAATATGGAGGGAATATTTTCTGAACACCGACTTCGCTATGGACAAAAATGTACACACATGATAAAACGACACGTTATATTATGGTTTTAATAATGGCAGCCATATTGTTTTAAGGATCTCTATTATTTGAATAGTCATAAACAACCAGCAATCACAGGGGTGGATCCAGTGTTTGGTGAAAATGCTTTCCACCCAGAAAAGTAAGGGTAAAACATCATAGAACTAGAAATGTGTCCATGGTACACGGATGGCCCCACTGAAAACATAACTGAAATGGGTTTTACGTGCAAGGTTATATGGCGCCTAACAGGAATGAAATACCAGGCTCGTCCTCCATTTACATCAACCTTAGAAAATGGAGAATGGGCCTATAACCTTCTAACCTGCAGCAAATTATATAGTATACTACATTTACGACGCAGCCACGTTTCCACGTTTGCATACGCGGTGTCATGTTGAAGACCTTGAATAAGCACGATAAAAATGACAAAATGAGCATTAAAGAGGTTGCCTAACCCTCCGTTTCTAACAGGACTTGCAGTGGTTATATTCTACCGTGGCAACCACACGGGGACGTGGAAAACATAAAATTTGAAGACACAAGTTCCTATTCCTGTAATAAAATGCTGGCTCGTGACGTCGAATCGCTATGCACACCTTGACATCATAGGTAAGCATCCTGTAAAGTTTCGAAACAATCGGTTGAAAACTGTGGGAAGAGATAGAAACATTCTTCAGGAAAGACACTCGGACGCATATGGATAACGACTATACCCCGTCACCATTCGGTGGTGGGGGCATAACAAGTCAGTAACTTCTGATTTGGTAATCCAAACGTTTTGAGCACCCACTCCCTTCTTCCTGAATGTGTTATACTACTAAACCGGGTTAGTCGGGTTCAATTTGGGTTTACGGTATGAAAACACAAAATGGTTTGAAGGCTCTGACAAGAATGATCATTCCAGGCCTATCCTCCATGTACGTCGAGATAAAAATATACAGAATGGGCCTAGAACCTTCTCACAAGCAGAAAGCTGCAAATTATATTGACCATTGTTTTCTGCCACCACTCAAGGAAACAATACAGGGAAGATGATGAAGACCTTTAATGAACATGGCAAAAATGACAAAATGAACATGAATTCGGAGTGGGGCGGGATCTTCCCCTCTACCTGGATAAACTGGGACCCTATTCTTGCCCAGATCCCCACACGTGGTGACCCTGGTAATTACCCTGTTATATAACTCTCCTGATGGCATGATTTAAGTCCCCACTTAATTATTGCAGGCTCCAGATAAGCTTCCATGTCAAGGGTCTTTTACCCTCTTAATGAATCAGGAATGCTGATTTTGGTTAGAGCAAAGTTGTGTTGCTTTTTACTAAAGAAAACTCTAGAAATGTAAAAATTCACCAAATGTTTTATGTTTAAGCCTAATTTATTTTGTTAATGCTAGATTTTTATGTTGAAATAATGCTGACACCAGGAATACCAGTCCTAGAACTAACATGTATATTCTGAGAGTCAAACAAGGGAGCTGCTAGTATCATTTGTAAAGACTTGGTATGACCCATTTTTATAGAGTTAGTATGACCCATTTGTATAGACTTGGTATGACCCATTTTTAGACTTGGTATAACCCATTTGTATAGACTTAGTATGACCCATTTGTATAGACTTGGTATCACCCATTTTTATAGAAATGGTATGACCCATTTGTATAGACTTGGTATGACCCATTTGTATAGAATTGGTATCACTCATTTGTATAGAATTGGTATGACCCATTTGTATAGAATTGGTATCAACCACTTTTATAGACATGGTATCAACCATTCTTATAGACTTGGTATGACCCACATGGGGATAGAATCCATCGGAAGGCATGTAAGAACAAAAGTTGATGGTCTTTGCTCAGTACAAACACAGCAGACTTCATTTCAATATGCAGACACAGACTGGATATATACTGAAGCGAAAAAGAAACACAACTCGGAAATTTCCGCTATATAATGGATATATTCCAAAGAAATCCCAAGATGTTTTGTAAAAAAAAAGAAAAAAAGTTGCAGTTAGTTAGAGAAAGGAAACAACTGTGATGTTGTAGACGTTTTAATCACACTACACATTGTAACAAGAAATTCATAAATGTTCGAAGTTCCTCTCTGAAAAATTGAGCCACTTCAGTTCTATACTTAATGTAAAGAGTTTGCAACATTTTGCATTCTAAGTTTGCTCACATGCTTGAGCCAAACTGCTTACTTTGTCAATAATGAAACTTTGAAGGAATACTATTTGCTGTTATGTGTTGTTTTAGTCTTTTTTTCCGAAAGGAAAGATCTTACGTACCCAAGTACCATTCGATTAACAGCAGTATATTGTACATACAATATATAGCGGAAATTCCAAAGTTGCATTTCTTTTTCATTTCAGTATATTTTTGATATGGACAATATGGCGTTAATTATCTGTTGTGGTTTTCCATTATTTATGGAATTGTTGACCAGTGTGATGTTAATAATGATCAGAGCTTTTCGTTTGTTTTTTAATTACACAGAATGTTTTAAATCTTCTGTTATTTATGGAATGTTGCATGTCTTTTATGACCTGTGTGATGTTAATAATGATCAGAGCTTTTCATATTTTTTTTAATTACACAGAATGTTTTAAAAGTAGGCGGGAGAGTTATAGCTTTTCCTTTTGTTGTTGTATTGGAAAAGTAGCCGGTCAGCTAACCAAAATAGGAGGGTAAATCACGTGCCTACTGGCTATGATGGTCAGTACAAGTAGTTGGATACTGTGTATATTTGGTTAGTATATATGGATACTGTGTAATATTTGGATACACTGCAGTATTTGTTTACTATGTAGTACATGGATATTGTGCAGTATTTGGATACGGTGTCGTATTTAGATCAAATGCAGTAATTGTATACTGTGTAGTACATGGATATTGCACAGTATTTGGATATTGTATAGTGTTTGGATACAGTGAAGTATTTGTATACAGTGTATTGTATAGTGTATTATTTGGATAAGGTGTATTATTTGGATACAGTGCAGTATTTGGATAGAGTGAAGCATTTGGATACAGTGCAGTATTTCGATACAGTGCAGCATTGGATACTCTGTAGCATCTGGGTACAGTGCAGTATTTGGATACAGTGTAGCATTTGGATACTGTGTAGCATTTGTACACGGAGTATGATATACTTCATACTTAAGCTTACATAACCATATTGTTTATTTACATTATGTTATAGCTACCATATTTTAAAACATGTTTAAAACCATGAACCGACAGTTAATTTAAACAGTATTTTATTCAATAAATGTGATAAACAGTTTGTCATGTCATAAATGAAAAAGATATAAAAACAGGCTTTTGGGAAAACATATAAATTCATCTTCTCCATGTTGTTGGACAAATAACAGATGTGGCAGACATTGTAGATATATGTTCAATACTATTGGTGGAAAACCTGATAGTAAACTACCATCCAAAAAGATCAATAAAACGGAGTATATCCATATACTAGTATATACAAAAAAACATGTTTTAATATTCTTTTGCATAGACTTTCAAAAACATTTTATCTTATATAAAATAGTTATAAAGTAACCCAATGAATACCATTTCTATATTCATTTAAAGGTGTTTAGCCGGCTGCCACTCGTATATATATTCCTCCCGAGGAAGCTGTACGTAGTCAGCATAAGGTAGTGCATTAGAATCAGTAACTTTAATATAAACGTATATTCGTATCATATAAGTGCCATCTTTCATACTACAGCTAATGATGTAGATCCTAACTTTAAGCATGGTGATTCCATCATCTTCGTAGCATACAGTTACAACATTATAGATGGTTTGTATGTGCTTTAGTTTCAGTAGTTGAAATCTGTTTTGCACATGTATATATATATGACTTTCACACCTCACCATACAGCATTGGTAATTTTTTTTTCACAAATACATGATAATTTGATGATTTACACATAATTTGGACAAATTATGACAATGAAATGGCATAACTCGACACAATTTACAAAACTGAAAAGATAAGATAGATTTTCCAGTACATTCCAGTATTACTTACTTTTATATAACAATTTGTGTTTAAAATTGTTGGAGTTTTATGATAAGCCACACAAATAAACACCGTCAAGGTTTGTTCATGATTTCATTGATCTAACACTTCGTACTATGCACTAACCTGTACTCGAAATGCACAGACTCCCCATGAGTGATTGCTATGGTGTTGAGCTACACCCATATTTATCAAATTGATGATTTTGAACCACACCCATATATAATCTTACACGAGTAGTCATTAATTATTGAATTTATTAAACGAGCTGGCAAAATGAGGCTCTTGCCGAGCATTATATCATTTTTGCGAACGAGTTTAAGAAATTCAATAATGAATGAGAACGAACGTTAGATTCTGTTTATCACATAACTCATGTATTGACTTTTATTGCATTTTGCCTGTCACTTAACACGCGAAACCGACATAAACTGTGGGAATTAACATGTCGCCAGTTGTCAATCATTTATCCATTTCAACCAATCAAACCAGAACGATACCTCCGACAAACAACAGCATGTGTATAAAGCACGTGCAACTATGCTATATAAACTATTGTCAATATACTCTGACATCACCAATAAGGCGGAGATATCTAAGTACTGGCGACATGTCAATTGGATCATAGTCATTATCGATTTTTTATGACAGTGCATTACTTGGCTTATTTGCATACTTATATAACTTGTGGTATATCGAAAATATAATATGGTGTTATTCCACTCCCACACAGTAAATTATGTGATAAATGGTGTTATGCCACACCTATATCTATGGTGATTAGCCACACCCATATTTATGATGTTATGCCACACCCTTATCTATGGTGTTAAGCCACACCCACATTTAATTATGTTAAGCCACACCCAAATGTATGTTAAAACACACCCACACATGTTATGGTGTTAACCACACCCATGTTTATTGTTATAATAGGAACAAAAGACTAAAATAAATAATCACACATCAAGAATCATTTACTACATGATACATGAATATAGCTGAATGATGCTTAAGTATGGAAGTCCTTCCTAGTGTATAACTTGTTGCCAATTAAGATGTTCATGATATGTATCTGTTTGTTTAAATAGTAAACTCTTGTGAAACATAAATACAAAAATCCTTCAAAGAAACAACTATCAAATACCTATTTCCCAATTTTTTACCACCAAGGGAGGAAATAGGTAATAAGTTGAACAAGGGAGGTAATGGATAATGAAGTTGAAAATCAAAAATAAAAGGCACGCTATGGTTGTGGACAGATGTGGTTGGATATGTAAGGGCAAAATCACAGAACATGATACACTCCCGACTCATCTCATCTTGTGACAATCAGTATCGTATGGTGGCATATTTCTGCCGCCAGATAGATATTTATCTCAAATTTGGTACAATAAGTGAAACATTTCTGGTAGTAGGTTTACTTTTCGTGATACCGGCTATGTTTGAATTAACATTTTCTAAATAAACAAAAAAAAACACGTGATCCTGCCCAATTCTTACTCAATAATATCTCGCTTTAAATAAAGTTTCATTACTAGAGAATGCAGTACGGGCAGGGTACCAGACTAGGTTTCCAAGCAGTGTATTAGGCAGAAATTCAAGAACTGGGTGTGCAAATATGCAAACAGGGGGTGCAAAATAATTTGCTTAACACGTGTTACATGCCAATTTGCTATAAGTGGGTGTCTCTGGGGTAATTTATTTTTCCAGATAAAGGTGAAAAAGATACATTTTAGATCAACTTTCTTCTATAAATGTATACAAATATAACATTATTGAGAAAGTAAGAGTTTGAAAGTTTTGTTAAAAAAAAAAAAAAAAAACGCGATTATTCAAAAAGGTCCGTGCAAAACACGGCTACACGGTTGGCTGGCTAATACTCCGTTTCCAAGTGAGATAGTCCAAAGGTTTACAAATACGTATTCTATTTTAAGTCAGCGAATGCAAATCCTATTTTTAGATATATTTTCATTTTATCTCAATGTCAGGAGTGAGCCCTATCTCAACGTTTTTGTGTGAAAACTTTTTTTTTTTAACATACTCAGAAAATCCATATAATATCTCGTCAGTCAAAAATAGTTAACTGGCTATCTGTGGCAGAAATGTGCCACCATAAGGTTTTTATCTCATTCTAATATATAACCCTGTTTGTTAGAAAAATTAGTAACATTCTACAAATCACAAAGTATAACCATCATCAGATACCAGCTAATATGTTTATCAAAATTACAATTATAAAATTAAAAAAGAAAAAAAAATATATGCTATAAATGACCCATCTGTTATTGTGTTGTATTATTCAAAAGTCATGATATTCTGTATCACAATTAAAATTTATGTTTATGTATATACATCAAGAAAGATTATTTCAATCAAGCAGATAGAATTATACAATTATATGTACATTGTATGCAAAACTTATTATTACAGTACAGGTTATATATATATATATATTCAACAATTGCATATGAAACAAGTATACCATCAAAAAAAAACTGTAAAAAAAATACTCATAGACATTTATTCATCAACTTTAATAGTTGCTGTTTTACTATTTCCACCTAAAATATAATGAACTGAATTGGGTTTTATGGCACACCAACACATGAAAGGTTATATGGCGCCTAATAGGAATGAACATGCCAGGCTCATCCTCCATTTACATCAAGATAAAATATGGAGAATGTGCCTAGAACCTTCTAACCTGCAGAGTTGCTGCAATTTTTTGCCACATCATTGTTTTCTGCCACCACTCAAGCAGCACTGCAAACAATATAGCTATGATAATTTTTACTGAACATGACAAAACGAACATGAATTCTTGGGGAGGGATTAACCCCTCTGCTTGGAAAAGCACTTTTATGCAGTGGCCCTGACACACAGGGCTAAAATAAAATTCAACAAATGTCCTTGATTGTACAACACCTTATTGTGTATGGTATGATTACAAAATGTCTCGATATGAAATTATGCAGGGTAGGAAAATTTTCAACCATAAATACGCATGAAATAATGAATATGTATATTGTAATGGGTGGGACACTAAAGTTACTCTAGCTTAAACAGGACTGGCTATAAAGGCTGTAATATAAAAATTACTTTTCAAGTAATTGATATTTTAAAATTTTATATACATAAACACACTATTTTCATTTAAATACCAACTACAAATGGCAACTTAGGTTCTTTTTTAAAGTGGCTTCATACATTTTATATCCCACGTGTATTTTATTACTCCAAACTCTCCCACCATTATGGATACCATTTATATCAAATGGGAATAAATTTCAGATTTAGTGGTATTTGTACATGAAACTGCTCAGCAATGGTTTTGCTATGAAAATCTTTCATAAACCTGCGCTTTGCCACCAACTAATTTTAAAGTATGTATGTAGCATGAATAATAAATCTTTTTGTGCAACAATTCTTGAGATGCCTAGTAGACAAGTGATCTTATCTAGATCTATACAACAGCAAACATTTTCCTAATAAAATTTAACACTCAATATTCGATCCCAATGTTAAAAAATAAAATACAAGACTGCCAAACTCATGAAATTAATATACTTAACAAAATTCCTAGGTACCAAGTTGTATAATTGTAATTTATTTCTAAGAAAACACATCAACTTCAAAGCTTTCAAATTTGTTCACGCGATCAGAACAGACGATTCAAACTCGATACTTTGCAGTATCTCCAATCAAGCGAGACTTAAAGTGACAAATCAAGAGGGAATATTAATGCCATTTTCTTAAGTAGGTACTTAGGAATTCTGACTAGTATATATTGCCAAGATGATAGGAACTTTCAGGAAACCAAGGCTCATCTACATCGAAATAAAAATATGAGGCATGGGTTCAAAAACTTCACCACCACTGGACAGAGTTTGTTCAAACCAGATTTCCATTAAAAGTAAAGCCCCTGCTAACAGAAGCGTGCCATCTTTTCAAAAAGATAAATAAAAATTTCTTCAATATCCAATACACTTTTGATTTTTGAATACATATTATTTTTTTCAAAATTCATATGATATTTTTCTATGTTTCTTCCATCTTTCATGTTATTAACTATTTGCCAATACTTCTTTTACGCAATCTTTAAAGACCTTGTATGCAAGCTCTTAAAGATGGTATATGTTACATTTCATCTTTTGAAAGGATTTATTGCCTGGGCTTAGCTGCTGCAGCAACTAGTTTTATACTATTGATTTTCACGAAAGTATTCTCAAGTTCTTTTACCAGAAGTAAGAGGATTTTGTTTGTTTGATGTTAATGTCATTTTTCAGCACATTTTAGGCTATTTCTGGCTGGTTTTCAAATTTTGTCCCCAGCTTTTAATGGCATCAACTAGCTGAAGGCCCTATTGTCCTAACGAGGCAACATATAGCATACTTAACTAAATCAAAGGCCATAACTTCTGTGTTACTGAATATGTTCAAGTTTTCATTTATATCAACAATATCGAAAGCTTGGTAAAGATCAGATGTAAATGAAGGCAATATCGTTTTAATAACGGACAGGCGAAGACAGACACTTTGCTTCCTACAAGCTCGGCCAGTAGAGTTAAAAATCAAGATTGTTTATCCCTTTAACAATCGTTCAACTACTGAGTTCTCGCTTATTTGACAACTGAACAATTCTGTTGCAAAATTCAACAAGTAGAGGATGGGCAGGTTCCAAGTCGTCACTGACTGGGTTAAAGTTTCTGCTTGCAGAATTTCTACTCCAAACTATTTCATGCGCAATTTGCAGTCGACTAGTACACTTGCTTAGTTTTTCAAAACAAAATATTTACTGGCAGTCACTGGTATTGATCTGAAAAATACTTACTCCACCCTTTATTTCACCAAAGTTTATCAATTTGGACAGTATATGCAATTGATTTATATCTTTTTGTGTTTGAAGAATACCAGATTTAAAACAAAATCTATCTCAAATTTATCTTCTACAGTAGTAGGGCAGGGGTATAAAATTCCACTTGCCCAACACAACAATTTTGAGTGCAGGGCGAGACAATTTCTAGTTGTTTAATACAATTTTATGTTTTTCAGCATTCAAAATAACAATACTGAAAAATAAGGGCAAGTCGCTTTTTGGAAAATTTTACACCGCTGTCGGGCACTACTTTTTTATTTATTTTTTCCATACACTCTGACCGGTTCCTTCATCTGGCATTGGTTCCCCTAAAATAGTTTCACAATCTCAGTAAGCACAATTCACTGGTGCGCGGTTTTGCTATGAACTGATACAACCTGTGGCGACACATTTTCAGTACACCCAGTTGACTGGTACCCACTGCGTATCAGTGCTCAGTGCGTCAACTGCATCTCGAATTTCTGCGAATGTATCTTCAAAACTGTCATTAACTATGGTCATGTCGAAGTAGCTCTTGTACACTTTCTCTATCTGTGCAGATTCTTCAATAATTCTCAAGAAATCCTCCTCCTAAAAAGCAAAAATTATTGTGTTATATTTAAAAAACATGCGCCCAGTCAGGTACATTAGTCTAAACAAAAACTTATTCAATAAGTGTGATATTCATTAGGCCTAAATCAAATATTGTTTGCCTTTACCTACGGACCCGAATTTTTAGCCCCGACCCAAAATATTTTATTGTGTTTCCAAAAAAAAAAAATATAAATATACTATATCTCCTCAAACTCAACGTGGCTTAGTGATACAGCATCTTCCTTGCATGCGTGAGGTCAGGTTCAATACTGATGTCATGTAAATTGTTCAAAAGCTCAAGAAATGGGTCAGACAAAGGTAACTAGAAGGGTGTTTCATAGTACACTTGTGTCACCTGCCATGTGCTTTTGTCAGCTAATGGAGATGTGTGTGAAGTTTCATGAACATAGTCAAATACTTTTTAAGTTAGGGCCAGCTATTAGCTTGGTTAGGTTGCCGGTTAAAGTTTTATGAAAAGAGGCATAATTCTGCCAAAATGAATTGGACATGTGTTACAACATATACTCAGGTAAGATGAAGATGTGTGTGAAGTTTTGTGAAGATAGGGCAAATACTTCAAGTTATGGCGAAATTGAGGTGGCAGGTTAAAGTGTGACGGATGACGATGGGCTACGCAGGCAACACAAAAACAGTATGCTTGTTCCACTTTCATGGACGTGCATACAACATGCTTACCGTTTTAAAGTCGATAGTTCCTGGACCAGCAACCTGCAAGAGAAATATACATTTTACATTCTACCTGGCATACTATACTGTAAACAGGTGTTTTTAAATTCGCCTTGACGTCATAGTAAAGTGTCACCAAACTGAGGTCAAATAAATAAAAAAGCGGCCCACCTGGAAATACGTCTGACCGTTAAGTTGGACCATTTGAACAGATTTCAATGCATTTCATGCTTAGGCCAAACAAAAAAAATATGTGTGGTTCAGGTAACACGACCGACCATATTTTAAGGGGCCGACCCTAAAACTTTTAATGCAAACAAAAATGCAAAAAAACAAGAAATATTACTGTAAGTGATAAATGCCTCTGAAGTGTCCTTTGACCTCTAAGTATGACCTTGACCTTGGAGCCATGGACCTGGATTTTGTGCACAACACATAGTTTGGTTGTGGTGAGCACCTGTGCCAAGTTATTTGTGACCATGACCTTGGGGCCAAAGACCTGGATTTTGGGCGCGACACATTTTCTTCTTGTGGTGAGCAATTGTGCCAAGTTATTTGAAAATCCATCCATGAATGCCAGAATTATTGACCGAACACAATTTGACTTTTGACCTCCAACTGTGACCTTGACCTTGAAGACCTCAATTTTGCGTGCGACACATCGTCTTGTTATAGTGATCACTCGTGCCAAGTTATTTAAAAATCCCTGCAGGGGTTGTGATGTTACGGTCAGGACACGAAATTGCGTACTTGATTTTGACATATGAACTGCAAGTGTGATCTTGACCTTTGAGGTACGGACATGGGTTTTGCGCGCTACACATCGTCTTGTTATGGTGATCACTTGTGCCAAGTAATTTAAAAATCTCTGAAGGGGTTGTGAGGTTACGGTCTGGACACGAAAATGCGTACGTTTTTAATCTATGAACTGCAAGTATGACCTTGACCTTTGAGGTATGGACCTAGGTATTGCGCGCGACACATCGTCTTGATATGGTGATCACTTGTGCCAAGTTATTTAAAAATATCACTGTAAGTGATAAATGCCCCTGAAGTGTCCTTTGACCTCAAAGTATGACCTTGACCTTGGTGCCAGGGACCTTGATTTTGTGCTCGACACATCGTTTGGTTGTGTTGAGCACTTGTGCCAAGTTATTTGAAAATACGTCCAGGCATGCAAAAGTTATTGACCGGACACGATTTGACCTTTGACCTCTAAGTGTGACCTTGACCTTGGGGCCACAGACCTGGATTTTGTGCGCGACAGATCATCTTGTTGTGGTGAGCAATTGTGCCCAGTTATTTGAAAATCTGTCCATGAATGCCAGAGTTATTGACCGGACACAATTTTACTTTTGACCTCCAAGTGTGACCTTGACCTTGAAGACCTGGGTTTTGCGCGCGACATATCGTCTTGTTATGGTGATCGCTTGTGCCATGTTATTTAAAAATCCCTGCCGGGGTTGTGACGTTACGGTCCGGACACGAAAATGCGTACTTGTTTTTGACCTATGAACTGCAAGTGTGACCTTGACCTTTGAGGTACGGACCCAGGTATTGCGCGCGACACATAGTCTTGTTATGGTGATCACTTGTGCCAAGTTATTTAAAAATCCCTGCAGGGGTTGTGACGTTACCGTCCGGACACGAAATTGTGTACCTGTTTTTGACCTATGAACTGCAAGTGTGACCTTGACCTTTGAGGTACGGACCTGGATATTGCGCACGACGCATTGTCTTGTTATGTTGATTACTTGTGCCAAGTTAATTAAAAATCCATTCAGGGGTTTTGAAGGTACAGTCCGGACACGAACTGCGGAATGACGGAATCCGCATACAGACAGAATCCGGACAGACAGACAGAAGGACGGTGCGATTACTAAATGCCCCCGAAAGTTTTCGGGGGCATAAAAAATGTTGATAATGCAAAAAATAATCGAACTCAAGGTTTAGGTATTAACATATTAAATTCATTATTAGAATTGAATTCATTATTGAGAAGAAAAAAAAAGCCTACCTACCTACCCTATTTTTTTTGCCAGTGTTACCTGAACCACACCTATTTTTTGGTATGGCCTTAAAGAATAGGTTTAACTAGCCTGAACGTTTGAAATTTGAGACATTATATCGACCATTCAATGGTCTTATATGGTGTTTAATGGCTCCCATATCTCATCGCCAATAAACACAAGAAATGTCACAGTAAGTGACAAATGCCCCCGAAGTGACCTGTAAACGTGACCTTGACCTTGCAGCAATATGAAACCAACAGATATATTTAAAAATAATTTTAAAAAAATAAAAAAAAATTATTAAAAAAAAATAAATGAAAAAAAAAAAAAAATATTATTAAAAAAAAAAATAAAAAAAAAAAAATAAAAAATAAAAAATAAAAAAAAATAAAAAAAAAAATAAAAAAAATGAAAAATAAAAAAAATAACTAAAAAAAAAATTATTAAAAAAATAAATAAATAAAAACAAATGAAATAAAATTGAAAAAATAAAATTGGGGCCACAGACCTGGATTTGTGCTCGACACATCGTCTTATTATGGTCAGCACTTGTGCCAAGTAATTTGAAAATCCGTCCAGGAATGCCAGAGTTATTGACACGATTTGACCTTTGCCCAATGTGTGACCTGAAGTCACGGACCTGGATTTTGTGCGCAAGACATCATGTTGTTGTGGTGAACACTTGTGCCAAGTTAATTCAAAATCCGTCAAGAAATGCCAGTTATTGACCGGACATGATTTGACCTCTAAGTGTGACCTTGACCTTAGATGGGCCTGGATTTTGTGCGCGACATGTCGTCTGGTGGTGCTGAGCACTTGTGCCAAGTTATCTGAATATCCGTCCAGGAATGCCAGAGTTACTGACTGGACACAATTTGATCTTTGACCTTTAAATGTGACCTTGACCTTGGAGCCACGGACCTGGGTTTTGTGCACGACACGTCGTCAAGTTGTGGTGAGCAATTGTGCTTAGTTACTTGAAAATCTGTCCATGAATGTCAGAGTTATTAACCGGACACAAAAGTACTTTGTTTTGAACTTTCACCTCTAAGTGTGACCTTGACCTTGGGGCCACAGACCTGGATTTTATGCGCGACACATCGTCTTGTTGTGGTGAACAATTGTGCGAAGTTATTTGAAAATCCGCCCATTATTGTCAGAGTTATGAAGCGGACAGGATTGTACAGAACAGGGACGAACGGACAGACAGTGCGACTACTATATGCCACCCTTCAGGGGCACACAAATATGCAAAAACCTGGGAACAAAAGAAAATACAAGAAATGTCACAGTAAGTGACAATTGCCCCCGAAGTGAGGGGTAGCGCCGACAAGAAAAAAAAATGTCAAGGGGCCGTAACTCCATCAACAAGAGGTCAATGACCTTGAAGCTCTACTGATTGATTTTGATTTCAGGAAGAAGTCGCTACAGACTTGTTTTTTGAACAAAAAATTTAGCCGTGGCGGCCATCTTGAATTTCCGGCCGACCTGAAATTTTGCTAGGATCAATTAGACATCAAGAGCAACATTCCTGTGAAGTTTCATGAAAATCCGTCAAGTAGTTTCACAGGAATAGTCGCTACAAGTTTTCATTATATAACTCTATGTAAACAAAGATGGCCGCTGACAGCCATGTTTAATGTCGAATCAAAATAATGTTTGACTCTGATAACCATCATGTCATGCTGATCATTTTACAAAAAGTCCCATATCAATATCACTTATAGTTTTCAAGACGTAGTCGCTACAAACTTCTTTTTTAGCTGTGGCGGCCATCTTGAATTTCTGGCCGATCTGAAATTTTTCTAGGATCAATTAGACATTAAGAGAAATATTCCTGTAAAGTTTCATGAAAATCTGTCAAGTAGTTTCAAAGGAGTAGTCGCTACAAGTTTTTACTATATAACTGTATGTAAACAAAGATGGCCTCTGGCAGCCATGTTTAACGTTGAATCAAAACGATTTTTGACAAGGACCAACTTCATGTCATGCTGATCATTTTAGAAAAAGTCCCATGTCAATATCACTTATAGTTTTCAAGAAGTAGTCGCTACAAACTTGTATTTTGAAAATTTATTTTTAGCCGTGGCGGCCATCTTGAATTTCCGGCCGACCTGAAATTTTGCTTAGATCAATTAGACATCAAGAGCAACATTCCTGTGAAGTTTCATGAAAATCCGTCAAGTAGTTTCAGAGGAGTAGTTGCTACAAGTTTTCATTATATAACTCTATGTAAACAAAGATGGCCGCTGGCAGCCATGTTTAACGTCGAATCAAAACGATTTTCGACAAGGACCAACATCATGTCATGCTGATCATTTTAGAAAAAGTCCCATATCAATATCACTTATAGTTTTCATGAAGAAGTCGCTACAAACTTGTTTTTTAAAAACCTATTTTTAGATCTGGCGGCCATCTTGGATTTCACATCAACATGAATTTTTGCTAGGATCAACTAGACTTCATGGGCAACATTTCTGTAAAGTTTCATGAAAATCCATTCACTAGTTTCAGAGGAGAAGTCGCTACAAAAAAAAGTTTACGGACAGACGGACAGACGGACGACGGACGCTGATCTCTGATCAGTAGAGCTAAAAAAAGCGGTCTTACAAGATGGCCACCTCAACGTAAAAAATATAATTCAAATGACATTCTGTGGCGACCACTTTTCTGAAACCACTGGATGGATTTTCATGAAACTGAGTAACAGGAATAAAACATTTGATATCAGATCGCTGCCTCACTGGAATATCACGACGTAGACACATGACATGATACCCCATCCAGTCACATAATACCGACGCCGGGCCGACCAGTTACTTTATCAGTCAACTCGTACATTTCACCCATTAAATTTAAATACAATACTTTTTGGTCGCGAACACTTGTCGGATGACGATAATCAAATTCTCTTCGAAGCAGTGCAAATGTACATAAGAGAAACACAGAGGTTTCCTAGATTTAGATTTACTTTTGCAACTCATGCTGATCGACTCTTTCGAACGTGACACAATCTTTATACTTCTTCTTTTTTCCTTTTTTCTTCACTAGTTCCTAGTTTTTCTTTCTCACTACCTTTTCTCTAATCATGATATTATGTACGAGTTATGTAAGTTTACCTATGTAATTGACTAACTTTGTGTGTATTCTATTTTGTCGAAAGCGCATTAAATAATGTTGTAAGAACTTGTAGCCCAACCCTTTTGCGATTATATATTGGCAATAAAATATGTTTAAATCAGTTACTAATATGCTGAACTTCAACCTTTTTTGTGTTTTTGACGTCATATGCCTTTATTCCTTATTAACTTTGCCATTCATGTTTGTCGTTTTGCGTGTTTTTGTGTTTACTGTTTTCTGTGAAAGCTGCATTTATACTTATTTTTCCAGCAAGAAAGCTTATTTTAATATTGTTAATTATTCCCACTTAGATGGGGATGATCCCCAAGCTACTTCTTATGAGGTCTATGTTTCACACCTTATTCGTTTTTCTAGATCTTGTAGTCGTGTAGAGAAGTTTAAAACTAAAAAGCTCAAAAACTTTGCAAAATTGTATTATCGTAACCCTGATCTACTTTTAAAATATACAAGTAATTTCAGAACTCTTTCGGACTATCACAACCTGACTTATATTGTGATGTGATTTACAAATTTTGTAAGATCCTTGGTCATAATCGCTTTCATACAATCTTTCTTAAACTTGTTAAAATAAATGTTAAATAGAGGATAAGCAACAAACACAAACAAAATAAAACTATAGCATACTCGGTTTATTGAGTCTGTTCATGAGAGGTAATTTAATTTTCAACACCTCCCACGCCCATTAGCACCGGCTTTAGCGGTATTCTACTTTAAAACCACAAAGAGTGGGTTTGTTATCAAAGGATGTTATGACTATCATTTTGCAACGCACTGCATGTTTAGTCGTCATCAAAGGACGGTAGCGTTTGATGTCAGTCTTAAATCTTGTCTTGTCGTACACATAACGGTTTGTTTTCGTGTTGCTGTGGCTTCTGCCAAGTCATTGAGTATACTTGCTTTGTTGCTTTCTAGGTTTTTGATTTTTATAGTATATATACGTTATCATTTATGTGTTATACTTGTATTGCCTATTAATGTTGCCTTGTTTTTGTAGGGAATATAACCTGGCGGGGATATCGTTATTTGCACTGTCCAGTTTTATTGGAATGGCAATAGGGTAAAAGTGAGGTTTGGTGCACCCAAGAACCTGGTTTAAAACTGCAGCGGCCTTTTTTTGACAAGGATCAACATCATGTAATACTGATCATTTTAGAAAAAGTCCCATATCAATATCACTTATAGTTTTCAAGAAGCAGTCGCTACAACCTTGTATTTGGAAAATCTATTTTTAGCCATGGTGGCCATCTTGAATTTCCGGCCGACCTGAAATTTTGCTAGGATCAATTCGACATCAAGAGCAACATTCCTGTGAAGCTTCATGAAAATCCATCAAGTAGTTACAGAGGAGTAGTCGCTACAAGTTTTTACTAGATAACTCTATGTAAACAAAGATGGCCGCTGAAAGCCATGTTTAACGTCGAATCAAAACGATTTTCGATAAGGACCAACATCATGTCATGCTGATCATTTTAGAAAAAGTCCCATATCAATATCACTTAGAGTTTTCAAGAAGTAGTCGCTACAAACTTGTTTTTTAAAAATCTATTTTTAGATTTGGCGGCAATCTTGGATTTCACATCAACATGAATTTTTGCTAGGATCAACTAGACTTCATGGGCAACATTTCTGTAAATTTCATGAAAATCCATTCAGTAGTTTCAGAGGAGGAGTCGCTACAAAAAATGGTTTACGGACAGACAGACAGACAGACAGACAGACGGAAGACGGACGCCGCACCACGTCATAAGCTCTGATCAGTAGAGCTAAAAAGGACTCCAGTTAATATGTGTATGCACCACCACGAAAGTGAGGTGGGCTCAGAAGTGACTATTGGGATCAATCTTCGTCCGTCGTCGTCCGGAATTAACATTTTCTTTAAATATCATGTAAGCAGCCTGATGGTCAGGTCTAAGACTTGAATTGAATGAAGTCGGGTTTAACATTCGTCAAAGTAATAATTGTGCATAACCTATGACAGCACATATTACTGTGTAGAATGACAGCACATATTACTGTGTAGAACGACAGCACATATTACTGTGTAGAACGACAGCACATATTACTGTGCAGAATGAAGTTCCTTTTAAATATGGAGTCATTTTGTATTGGACATTTATAATAGAAGTAATATTTATAGCATACTTTTTCGAGTATATGCGATTTATACTGCTTCTCGAGGGCCGCAGGCCCGAGAGTGCAGTATAAATCGCATACGAGAAAAGTATGCTATAAATGTTTTGTACCCATAGCCATTATCCATCTACGCATGTGCAAGAAATTTTAGGGCGTTGCAGTTTTCAGTAAAATTAACAGCTCGATCCAATCAAGAAATAGCATTATCACGCGACATGAGCACGACCCATGTTTTGATTATTGTAGCCAATCGCCTTTGTATATTATTGGGCAAATGCCATGTCAAGGAGTGCTGTTTTGGTAATGGTGTAGTCGTTTCGATTGACAGCTGTGTTGTAAATTACAACTGCGCGTGCGTAAAATTGAGTAGACCATGGTATAACTGCCGAATCTGTCATTTATAGCACGGCTGAAATATACCGGCATTTATTTTGTACCATAGCTCCTTTGTTCTTGCTTATGATATAATTTTCATAAACCTGAAGGTCTGAGCCTAAACCGTGCTATAAATGCATGGGGTTAAAAACTAGGTCACTAGGTCAAATACTTGAAAAACCTTGTGCACACTCTAGTAGCCGTATTTCTGACCCAATCTTGATGAAACTTTGTCAAAATGTTTGTCTTAATTTTATCTTGGTCAAGTTCAAAAATGGGTCACATGGTGTTAAAAACTAGGTCACTAGGTCAAACTTTGGAAAAACCGTGTGTACACGCTAGAGGCCATATTTTTGACCCGATCTTGATGAAACTTTGTCAGAATGTTTGTCTCAATAAAATCTCGGTCAAGTTCAAAAATGGGTCATGTGGGGTCAAAAACTAGGTCACTAGGTCAAATACTTGAAAAAAACTTGTGTACACTCTAGAGGTCATATTTGTTACCCAATCTTGATGAAACTTTGTCAAATTGTTTATCTTAATTATATCTTGATCAAGTTTGGAAATGGGTCACATGAAGTTAAAAACTAGGTCACTAGGTCAAATATTGGAAAAACCTTGTGAACACTCTAGAGGCCATATTTTTGACCCGAGCTTGATGCAACTTTGTCAGAATGTTTGTCTTAATTATATCTTGGACAAGTTTGAAAATGGTTCACATGGGGTTAAAAACTAGGTCACTAGGTCAAATACTTGAAAAACCTTGTGTACACTCTAGAAGCCGTATTTCTGACCCAATCTTGATGAAACTTTGTCAAAATGTTTGTCTTAATTATATCTTGGTCAAGTTCAAAAATGGGTCACATGCTGTTAAAAACTAGGTCACTAGGTCAAACTTTGGAAAAACCGTGTGTACACTCTAGAGGCCATATTTTTGACCCGATCTTGATGCAATTTTGTCAGAATATTTGTCTCAATTATAGCTTGCTAAAGTTCGAAAATTGGTCACACAGGGTCAAAAACTAGGTCACCAGGTCAAATACTTGAAAAACCTTGTGTACACTCTAGAGGCCATATTTCTGACCCGATCTTGATGAAACTTTGTCGAAATGTTGTCTTAATTATATTTTGGTCAAATTCGAAAATGGGTCCCATGGGGTCAAAAACTAGGTCACTAGGTCAAATACTTGAAAAACCTTGTGTACACTCTAGACACCATGTAGTACGACTCTATTCATCAATGGTATAACAGCCAGTAGAGCGTTCACAGGCCCTCTTGGGCCTCTTGTCATTGAATCTGTTCATGAGAGGTAATATAGGTGCAACACCTCTCACGCCCTCTAGCACCGGCTTAAGCAATAATGTACTGTAAATCCAAACATATTGGGCTTGGTGATCTCAAGGGACCAGTAAGTAATAACAATACGGATTTGTTGTCAGGGTATCTTTTTACAGCCGCCACACAGTGCTAAACAAATGTTAGTGTGAATTTCAATAAATACTTAAAAGAATATTCCTTGGAAGCATGAAACACAAGAGAGAAAAGTAGCAGAATCGGTTTGATCGAGTCTGTTTGTGGGAGATAATATAAAGTACAATACCTCACACCCCCTAGCTTCTACTTTAAAGCCACAAGGGGGCGTCCGTGGACGAGTGGTTAGAGTCTCTGACTTGTAATCACTTGCCCCTCACCGCTGTAGGTTCGATCCCTCAGGGGCCTAGGAATCTTTATGTGAGGAAGCTATCCAGCTGGCTTGCGGAACGTCGGTGGTTCTACCCAGGTGCCCGACCGTGCAGGAAAATTGCCCGGAGGGGCACGTGGGGTCTTCCTCCACCAGTGGAAGCTGGAAAGTCGCCATATGACCTAAGCTGTTGGTGCGACTACAAAATCCAATTCAATTCAATTCAATTAAAGCCACAATGATTGGGCTGGATGATCCCAATGAACCAGTATTAAAGTAATAACACTACTGATTTGCAGTCGGGTGACTGATTTGGTATTATTCCACAAAAAGTAGTTTTTAACTCACATATCTGACATAAAATACGACACTATTCAGTATCAAGATGCATTTTTAAAGCAAGTATACTTTGTCCATATTTTGTTCATTCCTTATTAAAATGTTGCAAGGTGGCAATAAAGGCTACGATATTCTTTATAAAATATTAAAGCCTTATAAGCCGATAGAAAATGAAAACATAATAAAATTATATTTTACCTAATTATTTTTATATATGAGTTACTGTATTAAAGAAAAATAAATACAGAAAATGTTAATCGTCAGTAGGTGTTGGCTGAGAATGGTAGATCAATGTTAAAAGCAACATATGCATCATGTGGAATAACTAAATTGCAATTTGTTAAAAGCACACAAGGCGGAAACATTGATATCCATAAAGTTTTACTAACTGTATTGCCTAAAATGGAGTTACCACTTCCCGACTATAAGTATCATGGAATGGAGTTTATGGAATAAAAACTGAACACTAAAACACGTTATTTAATTTTTATTTCTAAAAATCCAAAATGTAGGTCACCATATAATGGGGTCCTCATTTTAATAGGAATGTAAATTATCTATACGCATACAAATGAGCAAGTTACAGTGGAAGCCAATATGTGCACATAAGGCCAATATGTGTACATATTTACAAACAAAACCACTGCCAAGGGCTGTCTTGCCCACTGGGTTCACTTACAAGGAGTGTTTGGGGTGATAGGGGTGTGATAATGGTATGGTAGCGCTAGAGGGGTACAGATAACCTTAGCGAATGTTCAAACTAAATATCCAATACCTTTGACATTCATAAACATATTAAGTTTAAAGAAAACAAGAGGTCAATGACCTTGAAGCTCTACTGACAGGTTTTTGATAGCTAGATCAGCATTCCTGTGAAGTGTCATGCTGATCATTTTAGAAAAAGTCCCATATCAATATCACTTATAGTTTTCAAGAAGTAGTCGCTACAAACTTGTTTTTTGAAAATCAATTTTTAGCTATGGCGTCCATCTTGAATTTCTGGTCGATCTTGTATTTTGAAAATCAATTTTTAGCCATGGCGGCCATCTTGAATTTCCGGCCGACCTGAAATTATGCTAGGATCAATTAGACATCAAGAGCAACATTCCTGTGAAGTTTCAGGAAAATCCGTCGAGAAGTTACAGATCAGTAGTCGCTGCAAGTTTTTACTAGATAACTCTATGTTAACAAAGATGGCCTCTGACAGCCATGTTTAACATCGAATCAAATGACTTTCGACAAGAACCAACATCATGTCATGCTGATCATTTTAGAAAAAGTCCCATATCCATATCACTTATAGTTTTCAAGAAGTAGTTGCTACAAACTTGTTTTTTGAAAATCTATTTTTAGCCATGGCGGCCATCTTGAATTTCTGTCCGATCTGAAGTTTTGTTAGGATCAATTAGACATCAAGAGCAACATTCGTGTGAAGTTTCATGAAAATCCGTAAAGTAGTTTCAGAGGAGTAGTCGCTACAAGTTTTCATTTTATAACTCTATGTTAACAAAGATGGCCGCTGGCAGCCATGTTTAACATCGAATCAAAATAATTTTCGACAAGGAACAACTCATGTCATACTCATCACTTAGGAAAAGACGCATATCAATATCACTTATAGATTTCAAGAAGTAGTCGCTACAAACTTGCTTTTTGAAAATTTAATTTTAGCCGTGGCGGCCATCTTGAATTTCAGGCCGACCTGAAATTTTGCTAAGATCAATTAGACATCAAGAGCAACATTCCTCTGAAGTTTCATGAAAATCCGTCGAGTAGTTTCAGAGGAGTAGTCGCTACAAGTTTTCATTATATAACTCTATGTAAACAAAGATGGCCGCTGGCGGACATGTTTAACGTCGCATCAAAATCATTTTCGACAAGGATCAACATCATTCCATACTGATCATTTTAGAAAAAGTCCCATATCAATATCACTTATAGTTTTCAAGAAGTACTCGCTACAAACTTGTTTTTTGAAAATCTATTTTTAGCTGTGGCAGCCATCTTGAATTTCTGACCAACCTAAAACATCACTAGGATCATTTAGACATCAAGAGCAACATTCCTGTGAAGTTTCATGGAAATCATGGAAATCCGTTGATTAGTTTCAGAGGAGAAGTTGTTACAAGTTTTTACTAAATAACTCGTATGTAAACAAAGATGGCCGCTGGCAGCCATGTTTAAGGTCGAATCAAAACAATTTTGACAAGGACCAAGACCATGTCATGCTGATAATTTTAGAAAAAGTCCCATATCAATATCACTTAGAGTTTTCAAGTAGTAGTCGCTACAAAGCTAAAAAGAGTAAGAATGTGAGATTTTGGAAATCGGCAAACACGATAAATACAAAAAATATTGCAGTCTCGGTTTGTAATATAGACGGGTCCTGGTTTGACCAAGACTGTTCATGAACGACAGTGAAAAATGCTTGCTACCGTTTATGCCCTCTAGCCCAGGGTTGAGCAGAACTCAATATTTAAAATGTAAATAGTACGAAAATTTGAGCCAATCTGAAAATGGTATGCATATGACGATGAACATGGAACCTTCAATGAGATATTTCCATGGCCAGCGGCTTATGGTATCAGTTTCTAACAAAATGCTTTGCTCTGAACAAGAAAACTATGGACGAAATAAACAAAATGGAATTTGGTTGGGAGCGTTGGGGATTTCGGAAACCGCGTGATTCTTAAGGCCTACTCATTAACGCGTCGGATATCTTCGGTCCATTCCGTCAAATAATGACAACCATAGCGTATTGATATGATAGAGGATTCACATTACATGTAATATATATGAGAATCCAAACTCTAAAGTTACAAAATAAACGGCTTTAACCAGCCTGGCTAAACCTACAAAGCTACCAACTCATAATTCATTTTACGCATATTCAATCACGGGTATTTTTAAAACCCATGAATAAACCTTTACTTTTATATCGGCACAATCATATATATTATTATATGACCTGAACACCTGGATAGAGTTTGGATAAACAGCAATTTTGCCATTATTTGGTGGGTTAGTTTCTTTAAATTTTAAATTTTTCTTTAATATTCCTTGCATTTATACACTATTATAATATTATTTATTATAGTAAGGGGACTTTCTGTGTAGGCGACACAAATATTACAATACTATTAACGGCAATAACTTCTTCAACTTTATCAGATTAACCTCCCCTTGCTTCCTCCACATCTTTACTTGGTTGAGATGTTGCACTACAAGTTTGGCATGGTAGCTATTATACTTGTGAGGAGAAGGTGACACTAACTGTTCAATAATAAGAATATTACCCAAAACTATAAACGGCAATAACTCTTAACATTTATCAGATTTATCTGTCCTTGCGTTTACATATCTTTAATGGCAGTTAATTGGACACCACATTTGGTACGGGAACTAATATAGTTTTTGAGGAGTAGGCCACACAAGATGGACTGACTGACAGACGGACAGATAGGGCCGTTCTATATCTTTTGCAAAGGCTGCAGGAAAACAAAGTTACGGTCCAGGGGTCCATTTCACTAAATTCCATACAGTAAATGTAATGGTTTACATTCTTAGATTCTTTTTTTTTTTCGAAATAAAGAAATAATAAAATTGCATACGATTTTCTCATACATACCATTTTAGCAATATCTATACATGTTTTTGGTTATGATTTGTTAAATTATAGGAGCTGGTGCTTACTTTGGACTTACGGTCAAAGTTATCTGGACTTGCGGTCAAAGTTACCATAAGAAGTTCTTTGAAACGGGCTACTGGACAGTAATAGTGGCCATTGAAGGAACGCAAAGTGGAGGTCAATATACATGTATCATGAGTGAAGTATGAAGAGTTTAGGGTAGATAGTGTCTTGGCAACTAAGCAAAAACACAAACATTAACATTTTCTGATATAACAACATGTAAAGTAAAGCATGCATTATACAGATATTACCCAATGAATTTAATGTAACAAGCTTTATTGCAAAACATACAGATATTACCCACTGACACTAATGTAACAACCTTTTAAAGCAAAACATGCAGTTACTACCAACTGAATCTAGAGTAACAACCTAAGTACCGTATTCACTTGACTAATTAATTGATGAAAACAATAAAACAACTTTTTGGACATTTTACAAAATCAATGTTATTTTTATGATATTGATGGATAATGAATTCAGACATCAGGAAAGTTGGAACAATTGCTAAAAATAACAGTAAAAAATACTGAGAAATAATTCAATGTATTTTGCTTGTCAGATTTTAATTATTGGTCTTGTTTGTCGAGATGCAATTAGCAAATTAGAAAAAGTTGATGATCGAGATCACTAACCATTCCATAATATCCATAATTGTATTTATAATCTGTATCCTGTGACCGTGTATACACAATTTGAAAAAATGATTAAACACGGGAAAACTATTTTTAATTTAGATTTAATGGGTTAGCTATGATAGTAACCTGTCAGCAAAATTAAATTCCTGCGTAGAGTAAAACTATGTACACTAAACCAAATTGCTAAGTACCTACCTAAGAATATGTCAATAATTGCTAAGTACCTACCTAAGAATATGTCAATAATATTCTCATTGTTTTGTGTATTTTGAGCTTGATTAGAGATATAGATAAACTGCAAAATAACGAGTGTAAATTGTCTGCTCTGATTGCATGAACATATTTTAAAACTTTTAAGTCAATGTGTTTTCTTATAAATAAGTTATAACACTTTATACAACTGGTGTGTGTGTGTGTGTATTTCTAAGGATTATAGTCCCTCCACATACGACAGGCGTCCTACCCGACGATTATAGGCACAATGTCTGGACTTTTATCTGTGTGTTGTTGTATACCACGCCGTAGTAGATATGATACCCCCACCCACCCAGTCACATTATTCTGACACTGGTCAATCAGTCGTAGCACTACCCATTATTTGCTCGTCAGGCAAGGGTTACAAGTGACTACTCCATTTTTAAAGTCTTTGGTATGACGCGGTCAGGGGACTCGAACCCACAACCTCCCGAATGCAAGGCAGACGCTATAACCACTACACCACAATGCTTCGGTTTATACAACTGGGTATATAGGATTTTATTAAGTACTTCGAATTAGTGAAGCTTTCGATGTTCCTAATTCTAAAATATGCCAGTTAAAATTATTGTGACATCATGTTTTACTAGCATTACCACTACAAATGCATTTGCAAAAGACATTTTCGAAATATTTAATGTTAACGATGAATTACAGTTACTTGAATTTCAAACAATATTCAATTTAAAGGGAGGTAATTTAAGATTATCCATATTTCATTTTTTTATAGACGGAAAATCTGCGATAAATGTGTCAATTTTTTATGTTTTTTTCTATTATTTCATATCAATTTTAAGAATTTTATATCTTTGAGCAATCTTTGACTCGTGTTATGCGTTTTATCAGTACATTTCATGTTTTCATATAAAGGGCGGGTAACTCTCAAAAGATGTAACAATTTAAACAAAAAATAAATGTTTTACAAACTATGGGTCAAAACAAAATACTTATCATATATCTATTCTAAAATATATTTAAAATAAGAAAATTAGTTAAGATACAAAAGTTGATACTTAGAAATTGTGTTCAGTGTATATACAGGTAGAGTGCTATGCGATTTTGCCAGTATAGCATTTTAATGTGACAGAATGAAAATAGTACTGAAATTCACAGTTAATATTATATACTACTCAAAATTTGCTAAGGATCACTTTTATTCTTCCATATAATTTTATTAATTCACAATAACGATATTAATTTCATTGATACTTCAACAATTCCACAATTTGAATCGTCATGAAATCACATGACCATACATGACCCTAAATAATTTCATGAAAATAGAAATAATGCTATTTATTTCAGCAAGAAATTTAGACAGCAAAAAAGTGATCCTTAGCAATTTTGAGTAGTATATGATTTTGGAAGCATACAGCATTTTATTGGTTTTATGAAAAATAATGATCCATTTTTTTTCAGATAATGAAGCAACTAGCTAACAAACAACCCTTCATGCGCTCTTTTTAAAAGAATGCTGACATTCTTTTATCTACTCCTAGAACCTCAATTTGCAGCTGAAACAAACACAGACATTGCACTTCGTTCTTACCGGACTATAAAAATAGAACTTGTAGTTGAAAAAACACTGTACCCACTTATTTGTCGGTCAACTGCAAAGGTGTATAAAAATAGAATACCGTAACTCACTCTGACCTTGTTGAAAGTGCCCGTACTGTAGCAATTTCACGGTCTGAAAAACTTGTTTAATTATAGACTAAGCATAGATTTAAGTAAAGTATCGATATAGATAAGTAATGAATGGACGGATTAATATATACAAAATGAGAGTGCCTTTATATACTCAGCTGCAAAAGAAAGTAGCCACTGAGTTTTGTTTAGATTTAATTGTATAAAGTCTTTTTAGAATTAATTGACAATTTCCAAAATGAATATGCCATGTTTGGTACCAAAGTTTTTATCATTCCATTGCCAATCTCATGTTGTCCTTTGTTTTTCAATAGGTTGAATCATTAAGGGAATATTGCTTGATAAAGAGGATAGGGTGTAAAGTAAAACTTTCAAAGTGGCCATTTTCTTTTGCAACTGAGTATACATCATAATTAACATACTGCATTTTATGTTGTGTTAGTTTATTCCCGTGGAATGTGCATTTACCTTTTGTTGTCAACAAAATTCGGACACTCATAAATATACATTAATTTCCGAATTTCTGTTTCTTGACACCAATTCTTTTTTATTCCATCAGAAATTATGAAGTGAATATGGTAAAATATACCTTTTATACTACTAAATGAACCTAATGTAACAACCTTTTCAGCAAAACATACATACAGATGTATTACTCACTGAATATAACAACCTATTAGCAAACAAGCTTCTTAACAATGCAATCTTTTGACTCATTTTTTCCACGATTGTTCCTAGAAAAAATTGTTTTTATATGATTATACAGTTATGTAGAGGCATCAAACAGACAAAATGCCTGAAGCCCGACATAATTGTCTTGTTGAATAAATTACATCTCCATCTTTGCCAATTTGTCGTATATAAAACATGGGTGAAGACAATAAGCAATAAGTAAATATAATTATTTCTTCTCGAGATTTTACATTGGCCAACAACAATGAGTTAAATCCAAGAAAAGGACAAAAATAAATGATTTACTCATTTAAAGATAATATAACTCTGCATAAAGTAAATTGCTTATCAAAACATTTTTGACCTTAGTGTAATAATGTTTGAGAATAAGATTAAGGAGATCAGCTGATATGGCACCAACAGGAATCAACAATCCAGGCCTATACTCCATAAACATCGAAAAATATTACTATTTATGTTTTTGATCATATTGTTATTCAGCGCAATATTACAGTCGATCGAATATTACATTCATTTTTGATCATATTGTTATTTGGCGCAATATTACAATTGATCGAATATTACATTCATTTTTTATCATATTGTTATTCAGCGCAATATTACAGTTGACTGAATATTACATTCATTTTTGATCATATTGTTATTCAGCGCAATATTACAGTTGATCGAATATTACATTCATTTTTGATCATATTGTAATTCAGCGCAATATTACAGTTGATCGAATATTACATTCATTTTTGATCATATTGTTATTCAGCGCAATATTACAATTGATCGAATATTACATTCATTTTTTATCATACTGTTATTCAGCGCAATATTACAGTTGACTGAATATTACAATCATTTTTTATCATATTGTTATTCAGCGCAATATTACAGTAGACTGAATATTACATTCATTTTTTATCATACTATTATTCAGCCCAATATTACAGTTGACTGAATATTACAATCATTTTTGATCATATTGTTATTCAGCGCAATATTACAGTTGATCGAATATTACATTCGTATTTGATAATATTGTTATTTGGCGCAATATTACATTCATTTTTATCATACTGTTATTTGGCGCAATATTAGAGTAGACCGAATATAACATTAATTTTTTTATCAGGGGTCTGGAAATATTTTGAAAATTCACTTGCCCAGGGCAAGTAGATTTTCAAAATCCACTTGCCCTGCCCAAAATGTCACTTGCCCCAATTTCAAAAGTCACTTGCCCCAAAATAAAGCTACGTCGAGACCGCACGCTAAGTTAAATCCTTTTCTCTCACTGTTTTTTTTTGTCATAAATTTTTACATAATTTCATTGTAAAATGAATGACTTAAATCATGAAGGATCAGAGCTATAGCTTGTGACCATTGTGCACATATCAGTGTTTTCCTCCACCGGTGGGAGAGGGGGAGTGGGGTGTCAGTGAGGATACCCCGAGGATATAACATCACTGATGAACCTGGTACCAAATTGGTAGACCCTAATGCATATGGAATTAAGATGTACAAGATGCTTGCTCCTAGTGCAAAAGGGCAGGCAGTTAACAAAAAAAAGATGCATTAGGTCGAACAAAACTTGTTTCTACTTTTACATTTGATATAGACTACACCAGATAAAAAGAATGAAAAGAATGATGCATTAGGTCAAACAGAACTTTTTTCCTACTTTCACTTTCGTTATATAATTCATGTAGATAAATCTTATGTGTTGGAAATTATTAGCACGGTTTATGCCTAAATTTGACTGGTACTGTTGTTGTTTTTCTGTTAATATCTTTTGAGATGCCAAATTGCATTTCTTCGAATAATTATCGAAACTAGCCAAGGTCGAAGCACATCTTCGATACAAGTTCAAAACAAAAACACGCCGTTCCGTCATTGATCTCGGATTCATTCAAAACAAACATGGCATTTTGAAATAGAAACAGATGCACACCTAGCTATTCATTACGACATGCGTCGATAGCGACATGCGTCGATAGTTTCTTTGCTCATCAAACAACGCCGTCAAATTGCCATAATCGTTTAATTGTCCTACTTGTTTACAAATTGGTTTGATTGAATCACCATTGTTTCACTTTACCATGTGGTAGTGAACGGGAGTTGTTTCATTGGCTGATAAAAATACATCGGTTATTTGATTGGATAATATGGATACAGTACTAGGTTAAGTGTTGCGTCATGATTTTTAATTATTGAACAGAATATATTACCTACGACACACCGACCGACATACAAAGCGACAACACCATCTCAATAACTGATTTACACACTGATGTGTATTTCACACTAATCTGGCGCGTGACTTAATTACTTCCTGCATAGAGGGGCTCGTTACTGTGGTATATTTCACACGGTATACGAATTCTAAAGACCGTACGTCTTCAATTGAAGATTGGCACCCCAAGCGTTCCTCGGCCAATCAAATTCTGATAAACTGTCAAGTGGGAGGGATTAAACAATAACGAACAACACAGGTCAGTTTTAACAGGTCAGTTTTATGACACTTATCAGTAATTGCTCGCGGCGAAGGCGACGGGTGGTTAATTACTACGAAATTATCGGCAAACTTCACAGTCCAGGCAAATTTTCCCTTGATTTTTATCTGATAATGAAACGTCCATCGGGCAAGTGGCGGACAACCAGATTTACGAAGGTCACCTGCCCGCACCCAAAATCCACTTGCCCGGGGCGTCGGGCAACCATATTTCCGGAGCCCTGTTTATCATATTGTTATTTGGCGCAATATTACAGTTGACTGAATATTACATTCAGTTTTGATCATGTTGTTATTCAGCCCAATATTAGAGTAGACCGAATATTACATTCATTTTTTATCATGTTGTTATTCAGCCCAATATTAGAGTAGACCGAATATTACATTCATTTTTATGCCCCAAAGGGTGGCATATAGTAGTCACACTGTCCGTCTGTCAGTCCCTTTGTTCATTCGTTCGTCCATACCATCATGTCCGGTTAATAACTCTGACATTCATGGACAGATTTTCAAATAACTTGGCAAAAATGCTCACCACAACGTGTCGCGCACAAATCCAGGTCCTTGGCTCCAAGGTCAAGGTCACACTTAGAGGTCAAAGGTCAAATCATGTCCGATCAATAACTCTGGTATTCCTGGTCGGATTTTCAAATAACTAGGCACAAGTGCTCACCACAACAAGACGATGTGTTGCTCACAAAATCCAGGTCCGTGGCTCCAAGGTCAAGGTCAAATTTAGAGGTCAAAGGTCAAATCATGTCCGGTCAATAACTCTGGTATTCCTGGACGGATTTTCAAATAACTTGGCACAAGTGCTCACCACAACCAGACAATGTGTCGCGCCCAAAATCCAGGTCCGTGGCTCCAAGGTCAAGGTCACACTTAGAGGTCAAAGGTCACTTCAGGGGGCATTTGTCACTTACAGTGACATTTCTTGTTAATCATATTGTTATTTGGCGCAATATTACAGTTGATTGAATATTACATTCATTTTTCATCATATTGTTATTCGGCGCAATATTACAGTTGACTGAATGTTACATTAATATTCTCTCATATTGTTTTTCAACCCAATATTACAGTTGATTGCATATTACATTTGGCCATATTGTTATTTGGCCATATATTACATTTGGCCAAATATTACATTTTACTTATTCGTTGGCCATCTTGTTATTCAGCCCAATATTACAGTTGGTCTAGTATTACAATTGGCTCAATATTACAGTTGGCCCAATATTACATTTGGCCATGTTGTTATTTGGCCCAGTATTACAGTTTGACCCAGTATTACAGTTGGTCCAGTATTACATTTGGCCATATTGTTATTCAGCCCAGTATTGCAGTTGGCCCAGTATTACATTTGGCCATATTGTTATTTGGCTCAATATTGCAATTGGCCCAGTCTTACAGATGGCTCAATATTACAGTTTGCCTCATATTATTTGGCCCTATATAACAGTTGGCCCAATATTAAGATTGGATGAGTATTACAGTTAGGAGCCTAGTTACCAGATTGGACCAGTAATTTATATAAGTTCACCTATTCAATGTTGCCATTCTAACCCCTAATCCCAGCGTGACAAGGGCCAATGCAATGACCACGACCTTCATTCCCATCCTTCTTGTTTGACCAATAAAATCCCGGGAATCAGTCACATGATTGCTGTCCATTGACCTCTGCTCTCTCTCAGCTTCACTCACATCAGATGTGTCACTTGATTCTCTGAGATCACACACTTCATGTCCATCAACAAGGCTTTGACCCGACCTCAGACTATGATGCTGTCTGTTCACTGTATCATCTTCCTGACCTGTGTCATCCCCAGTACTGTGATCAGGTTCAGTTTTTGAGTCCCCGTTTTGTACAACACTTAAGACATTTATTGTTGGTGTTTCTTGTTTAACATACACAGAATGTTTTTCGTAATCACTTGGACCATGTCTGACAGTCTGTGTGTTTGATGATTGATCAGATACGATATTTTGATGACTGTCATCAAGTATAATATTGCCATGTTCTCCTGTATTTCGGCAGTTTAAATTTTGATTATCTTGTACTGAAGCTTCACTTTCATGACTTTCATCCTGGGATTTAATGTCAGATTTGTTACGAATACAATTCAGACTGTCATCACTCTCACACAAAACCTCAGACTGGTCACAGACATCAAATCCCAGACTGGGTGTGTATTTCTGCTCATTTTGCCGGACAATGAGATCATTAGAATGAGTACCAGTTTCCACATGGTCAGGTGTAAGGGAATGTTTTTCTGCATTTTCAAAGACTAAATCTTCCTGTACATTGTCATTTGCATCATCAACAGCTGTACTGTTCTCAAACTTGTCTCTGTGCTCAGTATTTACCCCATCACCAATGGTGGTATGGTCTATGTTAACCTGGCCACTGTTACCATCATCATCTCCGTTATTCAGCAGTCCACTCTCCACCTGGGTGATGTCATGACTGGTAAAGTATTCCACCATTCCTGGGCTGTGGTCAAATTCCGCTGAACTCTGGTTGTCAGATGACTGGCTGGGGTCAAAGTTCATAACAGCTCCCTAAATTCAAACAAAAATTAACTAGGTTGGTGATTAGTACCTGAGGCATATAATTGTTTTATAAACAAGAGGGCCATGATGGCCCTATATCGCTCACCTGAGTTAATTTGAACCAATGAAAGAGGGCCAGGGCCAAGATGGCCCTAAAGCGATCACCTGAGTACTGGCACATTATCGAACTTCTTCGAAATCTTATGGTCATATACAATCTGTGCAAGTTTGGTTTAGGTTGTTTAAGAAATATGGGCACTGTTGTGTATAACAACATTGATATAGACAGTTTTAAATAAGACACTGACAAAGTTTGGTAAAGATCAAATATAAAATGAAGGTGTTTGAGAATAAGACCTTGGGCAGAGCCAAATGTGACCCCAGGGCTACATGTAATATATGAGAGCTGTGTGCTTTGTGGTTTTAGAGAAGAAGATTTTTTAAGTTTTTCCCTATACAAGTCTATGTAAAACGTGACCACTGGGGCAGGGCCAAATGTGAACCCAGGGTCACCATTTGAACAAACTTGGTAAAGGACCATAAGAGTATAGTAAATGCAAAATATTAAACCTCTGGCTCTTGTATTTCCAGAGAAGAAGACTTTAATGTGTCTATGTAAAACTGTGACCACGGAGTGGGGTCAAATTTTACCCCTGGGTCATCATTTGAGCAAACTTGGTAGAGGACCATAATCTAATAGTAAATGCAAAATATTAAACCTCTGGCTCTTGCAGTTTCAGAGAAGATTGTTTTTTTCCTATATATATAAGTTTATATAAAACTGTGACCCCCGGGGTGCGGCCAAGTTTGACACCAGGGTCACCATTTGAACAAACTTGGTAGAGGACCATAAGCTTATAGCAAATTCAAAATATTAAACCTCTGGCTCTTGCAGTTCCAGAGAAGAAGATTTTTTTCAGTTTTTCCCTATACAAGCCTATGTAAAACTGTGACCCCTGGAGCGGGGCAAAATGTGACCCCTGGTTCACCATTTGACCAAAATTGGTAGAGGACCATGAGCTCATAGCAAAAGCAAAATATTAAACCTCTGGCTCTTGCAGTTTCAGAGAAGAAGGTTTTTTAAGTTTTTCCCTATTCAAATCTATGTAAAACTGTGACCCCCGGGGCGGGGCCAAATGTGACCCCTGGGTCACCATTTGAACAAACTTGGTAGAGGACCATAGGCTTATAGCAAATGCAAAATATTAAACCTATGGCTCTTGCAGTTTCAGAGAAGAAGATTTTTTAAGTTTTTCCCTATACATGTCAATGTAAAACATGTGACCCTTGGGGCGGGGCCAAATGTGACCCCTGGGTCACCATATGAACAAACTTTGTAAAGGACCATAAGCTTATAGTAAATGCAAAATATCAAACCTCTGGCTCTTGCAGTTTCCGAGAAGAAGATTTTTAAAAAAGAAATCCTATACAAGTCTATGCTAAACTGTGGCCCCCGGGGCGGGGACAAATTTGACCCCAGGGTCATCATTTGAACAAACTAAGTAGAGGACTATAAGCTGATGCTACATGTAATACATGAGAGCTCCGTGCCATGTGGTTCCAGAGATTTTTTTTCAGTTTTTCCCTATATGAACCTATGTAAAACTGTGACCCCCGGGGCGGGGCCAAATGTGACCCCTGGGTCACCATTTAAACAAACTTGGTAAAGGACCATAAGCTTATAGTAAATGCAAAATATCAAACCTCTGGCTCTTGCAGTTTCTGAGAAGAAGATTTTTAAAAAAAAAAATCCTATATAAGTCTATGTAAAACTGTGACCCCCGGGGCGGGGACAAATTTGACCCCAGGGTCACCATTTGAACAAACTTAGTAGAGGACCATAAGCTGATGCTACATGTAATACATGAGACCTCTGTGCCTTGTGGTTTCAGAGAAGAAGATTTTTTCCTATATGTCTATTTGAAAAACATGCAAAATCTCAATATACAAACTTTGGACCCCCGGGGCATGGCCATTTTTGAACCCGGGGACTTCATTTGAACCAACTTGATAGTCTAGACGTTGGCGATCATTTTAAAAGAAAAACTGTCGAAATCTATCCAGCGGTTCTTGAGAAGAAGATTTTTAAGATTTTAACCATATATGGTAATGTTGGCCATCTTGGATGTCGCGCTGACCTAATTTTAACAAATCTAAATAGCATTTATCTAAGGATCATCCACGTGAAGTTTGGTCAAAATTAGCCAAGCGGTTTCTGAGGAGAAGTTATTTGAAGCAAAAGTTAACGACGGACGACGACGGACGACGGACGACGGGCGAAGAGTGATCCCAATAGCTCACCTTTGAGCCTTCGGCTCAGGTGAGCTAAAAATTCCTACTGGATTTTAAATATATGAAACGGTTTTATAAAATCTAAATCAAATACCGGTAAGCAACTAGCAATTTTTTAAAAATGAATTCACTGAACAAGTTTTTTCAAATATTCAAACTGAATATCAAAATGGTTATAACGGATACCTCTCAGTATTTGATTACCCAAAAGAGTGAGAAGACAAGAGACACAATAGGTGTGGAACTTAACACGCATGACGCAATCAAGGGACAGCTGTCATTATTGTGGCGGTAATAAAGGACATTGTCACATGTCACACTTTAAAATCAAAAACTGATCTTTAGATAATGCGTTTCATTTTTCTAACTCAGAAATGCATGAATTTGCGTCCTCTCCACACATTCTAGTTTTGGAAAGAACGCGAAATCGCATGCCCACCAAATAAGTATTTCAAAAGATATACATATTTGACTTGAATGTTGCAATGGTGAACGGTGACATGAGTACTATCACTTTATTGTACTCATGTCATCCAATCATAATGTCAACATCATCATGTAATGTACTCATTCATATTCAAACATGAAAAACCTACAAAAGTTTGCCATAGTAACAACCCAAGCCTAACCACAGGTCACACCTCTTACAATTATTGTCAATGTCATGCTTCCCTTTTTCCAACTTTTTATACCTACCCATCCAACTATGTAATACCTACCCCTCCAACTATGTAATACCTACCCATCTAACTATGTAATACCTACCAATCCAACTATGTAATACCTACCCATCCAACTATGTAATACCTAACCATCCAACTACATAATACCTACTCATTCAACTATGTAATACCTACCCATCCAACTATGTAATACCTACCCATCCTACTATGTAATACCTACCCATCCAACTATGTAATACCTACCCATCCTCCTTCCTTGATGATAAAGTCTGCTGCCACGTCGGCGACAAGCTGGGAGCAGAAGTTGAGGACATCACCAAACTGCTTCTGCCCCTGCTGCAAGGTCGTCCACATGATCTTCTGGCCATACACCATTAGCAAGGCAACCTGCAGGTAACAGATATAAATCAGTAAGGCAACCTGCAGGTAACAGATATAAGTCAGCAAGGCAACCTGCAGGTAACATATTTTTGATACTTGGTCATATGTATTGTCGGCATTGGTGGACATCGCTGAACGACAAAAAATACCAAGGTCAAGGTCATATTATGCGTTATTTTCCACAAACTTAACCTTGGTTAGGTAACTTAACCTCAGTTAACTTTATGTGATTGCCTCAGTTAACTTTATGTGATTGCCTCACTTTATGTCTTTGATACTTGGTCATATATTTGTATTGCTGGCATTGGTGGATATCGCTGAACGACAAAAAATACCAAGGTCAGTCATGTTTTGCGTTACTTACCCTAAATATCAGTTTGGTTAGGTAAGTTAACCTCCGTTAACTTTTTCTGATAACTTTAATTTCTTTGTTTGATACTTGGTCATATGTATTGTTGGCATTGGTGGACATCACTGAACAACAAAAATTACCAAGGCCAAGGTCATATTTTGCGTTATTTTCCCCAAACTTATTATTGGTTAGGTAACTTAACCTCAGTTAACTTTAAGTGATTGCCTCACTTTATGTCTTTGATACTTGGTCATATGTATTGTTGGCATTGGTGGTCATCGCTGAACGACAAAAAATATCAAGGTGAAGGTCATGTTTTGCGTTATTTACTCTAAACATTTATATACTCTAAACATCAGTTTGTTTAGGTAAGTTAACTTTTTCTGATAACTTTAATTTCTTTGTTTGCTACTTAGTCATATGTATTGCTGGCATTGGTGGACATCACTGAACGACACAAATTACCAAGGTCAAGGTCATATTTTGCCTTATTTTCCCCAAACTTAACCTGGCTTAGGTAACTTAACCTCAGTTAACTTTATGTGATTGTCTCACTTTATGTC
Source organism: Cyrtodaria siliqua (assembly GCA_037043455.1). Lineage (NCBI taxonomy): Eukaryota > Metazoa > Mollusca > Bivalvia > Adapedonta > Hiatellidae > Cyrtodaria > Cyrtodaria siliqua. The sequence goes on along the minus strand of JAWPHD010000119.1, from coordinate 448,809 downwards.
TTTGATACGTGGATATATGTATTGTTGGCATTGGTGGACATCGGCTGAATGATAAAAAACACCAAGGTCTAATTTTTTTTATTATTTTCCTGAAACTACACCCTGGTTAAACCACTTAACTTAACTTCTTATGATTACCTCGCTTTTATTTGTTTGATTCTTGGTCATTTGAAGTGTTGTCTTTGCTGGACATCATTTAAGCACAAATTTAGTAAAATATTTCATATATGCCATTTGTCGCGGTGGGCGAGACACACTCAGATCGAGGTCTTGTCATTATATAAAAGTGATGGACCACAAAAAATGTACTTGCTGCATTCTGGCATGTATGTTATAACTGGTCATTGGGACATAACTTTCTCAAAAAATGTGATATAATGGTCAGTGTGGCCTCAAATGTAGAGCGGATAAAAATACTTATTGCGAACATAAATGGTCATTTTAGTTGATTCTTACAGATGTTGGAGGTAAGCAGTACTTTTTCTACCCAGGAACAAGAGGCCCAAGAGGGCCTGTGTACGCTCTACTGGCTGAAGATAAAGTTTATGTATAATATCATTCAACCGGAACATGGCGATAATATACGCAACTAGGCTTGGTGCTGATCATACCTGCCAAGTTTCATTGAAATCCAGCCAGAGGTTCAGGAGAACTAATCTGTACAAAGTTAGTGTATTAAAACTTTTAATAATAACTCTGCCAAAATTCATTCAATCAGAACACGGCCATGACAGGTGCTACTAGGCTTGGTACTGATCATCCCCACCAAGATTCGTTGAAATCCGGCAAGGAGTTCAGAAGAGACTAATATGGACAAAGTTTGTCTAGTAAAACCTTTAAAGGGCCATAACTCGGTCAAAAATCATTAAACCGGAATATGGCGATAATATGCACAACTAGGCTTGATCCTCCTAGTCAAATTTCGTTGAAATCAAGCAAGGGGTTCAGAAGAATTGGCCCGGAAAATGTTTGTGTATCAAAATCCCTTTAAAGCGCCATAACTCTGCCAAAAACCTGTAAATCGGAACACGACTACGATATGCACAACTAGGCTTGGTGCAGATCATCCCTGTAAAGTTTTGTTGGAATCTTGCAAGGGCTTCAGGAGACAAAGTTTGAGTATTAAAACCTTTAAAGGGCCATAACTCTGCCAAAAATCATTCAACCAGAACACGGCGACAATTTGCACCACTAAACCTGGAACTGATCAACCCTAAAAAGTTTCATTTAAATCCGGCCAGGAGAACTAGTCAGCTAGTGAGGACAAAGATTGTGTATTAACACATTTAAAGGAACATAACTTCGCCAAAATCAATGAATTGGAACATGGTGACAAATTTATCGGAGCTTTCATTGATATTAACAAACTGATAAAGTTTGGTAAAGATTGGATTAAAATAGGGCCCTATGGTCATTAACGATGCAAAATATAGGAGTTTTAACTAAATCAAGGGCCATAACTCTGCTGTTACTGGTCCGATATGGCTGGTTAAAAAAAACGAGTTTTCATTGACATTAACAATCTGGATAAGTTTCATAGAGTCAGATGAAAAATGAAGGCCCTATCGCCTTAACGAGGCAAAATATAGCATTTTTAACTAATCCAAGGGCCATAACTCTGCTGTTACTGGTCCGATCTGGCTGGTTTTCGAACATGTCCAAGCTTTTATTGATATTAATAATCTGGTAAAGTTTGATAAAGATCGGATGACAAATGAAGGACCTATCGTCTTAACGAGGCAACATATAGCATTTTTATCTAATTCAAGGGCCATAACTCCGCTGTTAAGGTCCGATATGGCTGTTTTTCGAACTTGTCCGAGCTTTCATTGATATTAACAATCTGGTAAAGATTGGTAAAGATAGGATGAAAAATGAAGGCCCTATCGTCTTGAGGCAAAATATAGAATTTTTAACTAAATCATGGGCCCTAACTCCACTGTTACTGGTCCGATCTGGCCGGTTTTCGAACTTGTCTCAGCTTTCATTGATATTAACGATCTGGTACAGTTTGGTAAGGATCGGATGAAAAATGAAGGCCCTATCGTCATAACGAGGCAAAATATAGCATTTTTAACTAAATCAAGGGCCGTAGCTCTGCTGTTACTAGTCTGATCTGGCTGGTTTTTGAAATTTGTCCGAGCTTTCATTGATATTAAAAATATGGTAAAGTTTAGTAAAGATAGGATGAAAAATGAAGGCCCTATCGTCTTAACGAGGCAAAATATATCAATTTTTACAAAACCTAGGGCCATAACTCCGCTGTTACAGGTCCGATTTGGCTGATTTTCGAACTTGTCCGAGCTTTCATTGATATTAACAATATGGTAAAGTTTGGTAAAGATCAGATGAAAAATTGAGGCCCTATCGTATTAACGAGGCAAAATATTGCATTTTTAACAAACCAAGGGCCATAACTCAACTGTTACAAGTCCGATCTGGCTGATTTCTGAACCTGTCCAAGCTTTCATTGATATTAACAATCTGGTAAAGTTTGGTAAAGATCAGATGAAAAATGAAGGCCCTATTATCTAAGTAACGAGGCAAAATATAGCATTTTTAACTAATCCAAGGGCCATAACTCCGCTGTTGCTGGTCCGATCTGGCTGGTTTTCGAACTTGTCCGAGCTTTCATTGATAATAATAATCTGGTAAAGATTTGTAAAGATAGGATGAAAAATGAAGGCCCTATTATCTAAGTAACGAGGTAAATTAAAGCATTTTTAACTAAATCAAGGGCCATAACTCTGCTGTTACTAGTCCGATCTGGCTGGTTTTCGAACTTGTCCGAACTTTGATTGATATTAACAATCTGGTAAAGTTTGATAGAGATCGGATGAAAAATGAAGGCCATATCGTCTTAACGAGACAAAAGTTAACGACGGACGGATGACGGATAACGGACGGACGGCGGCGATCTCGCAATCCCATAAGCTCTGTTGCTAATAGAGCTAAAAACGTGGTGGTCTGCTTCTACTACAAAAGATTTACCATCATATATGGCCTAACATACATGTGCTAAAAGTAACATAAAACAAACAAATCATTATACACCAAAACTGCACTTATACCCTTCTGGCAATAACCCCTCGAAATGTTGGTTATATTGCACAAAAAACATAATTAAACCTATGGTAGAATAACAAAGCAAAATTGAAAACTGCAACAAAATTGAAAACTGCCAATTTCATTTCTTTTTATTTGATTATAGGCAAGTAGGTTTAAAGGGACACACAGCAATTTGATTTTGTAAAACACGCAGCATCCTTTTATATTATATATTCTGTGATGAATTATAGAAATTTCCCAGTTTGAGAAAATCTATAACATATCCCTTCCTCTACTGTGCTATCTCGTCTAGTGTGCAAGATAGCACAGTAGCCAAATGTTATGAACTAAACGACAGACGTCACGATATAACGTCACAAATTGACGTCATGATATTATTCCGCGCTGTCGCCAAAGGAGTGACAGAAGAAGGAATACTTGTGCCAAAAAACGATTGGAAAGAAATTCATGACAGAATATATATTATATAGTTTAATTAACATTTTTGTCGTGATACGGAAATTAATTCACTCGTGAAAAATATACTTCCGATATAGAAACTCGTGCGAAAATAGTTTAATCAACATTTACAAAAATGCAGCCCGTATATAGAAAAAATAGAGTTTAATTAACATTTTTGTCGTGATATGGAAAATAATTCACTTGTGAGAAATATTCTTGCGATATAGAAACTCGTGCGAAAACGCACTCGTTTCTATATCGCAAGAATCTTTCTCACTCGGGAATTATTTCCCGTACCACTTCAACAATATTAATTAAACTCTATTTTTTCTATATACGGGCTGCATTTTTGTAAATCATTATTAATAATTATTTAAATAAGTTTAAAGTAAATTCTGTTTACATAAAACTAAATGTTGATAAGTTAGATTAGTACAAACTAATAATGTATTCAAACGAAGTAAAATAAAGAAAATTTCAATTTTTTTAAAATTGAATTTCCTTTTATTTAATTATTTGTCTTGTCAGATCAAATTGATATCGGATCTATAAATCAAGGCTCTTTGATAAATACTTCAATACTGATGCATGCCCATTTAATATGAAATCTGAACAAAATTAAGAAGATTTTTTATCGTGAGCGATAGTGAATTGAATTGGGGTTTTAAGGCGCACCAACACATGAAAAGGTTATATGGCGCCTAACAGGTATGAGCATGCCAGGCTCATCTTCCATGTACATCGAGATAAAATATGGAAAATGGGCTTAGAACCGTCTCACCCTGAACTGCAGAGTTGCTACAAATTCTATTGTAGAAACTCCATTTACGCTGGAGCCACGTTATTGTTTTTCTGCCACTGCTCTTTTGATGCGAGCGAGATGGCACCTGAAACAATGCAGGGATCATGATGAAGACCTTTAATGAACATGAACAAAAATAATAAAATGAACATTAATTTGGGGGGATTCTACCCCTCTGCCTACCCCTCCAAAGGGATCTGCAGTGGCCCTATTCTTTGCCCCATGAACCACACGTGAGCGATAGTGAATGAATGATATAATGGTGTCTCATATGACGATAGAAAATGTAAACAATGCAATTAATTTGATGACAAATCTCACTCTTTATTATATACTTTCCAATAAAATAGGGATTTTATGATTAAAATAAAACCTTATATTTTCATTGTTTATATTTCACATGACGTCATGCAACTGTTGACATTACATTGTTGACGTTATTGACGTCATTGTTTTGGCACATTATGTTTTTTCTGCATAAGTTTCCAGGTTGTGATTATATCATAAATAGAATATTTGTTGGTTTGTCATGAATATAGGATTTATTTTCATCGAGAAGTGAGAAAACTTATATTTTCACTCGTGAAAATATTTGGGTTTTCTCACTTCTAGAAAACCCAAATATTTTCTCAAAACAAACAAATATCCTCTATGTAATAATAGAATGTAAAACTACAACGAATTTAGACAGATGTATATAAAACAATTTTTTGGAAAAATCGTAGTTTCATGAAATTTAAACAATTAATGAAATATGAAAATAAAACTGAAATATGAAATTTAGGCAATGTAATCTCATTAAAATACAATCCTAATTACGCGTTGATACTCTCCGCTTATAGGATCTGACACTATCACGTCAGATCAATCTTTCATCTAATCAATATTCATGAGAAGATCAACTAAATTCAACCAAACAAATTGCGCGTTTCATGTGCACTTCAGACGATGTTCGAGTGAACTGAACAAACGAAAATCCACATAAAACATATATATCCGAAAAAAGATAAAGTCGCATGGTTACTGCGTATATTGAGTGAAGCAGTTTCAGAGCAGAAGCTGATTTCATAAATTGCTAATGGACCACAGACAAAACTCAAGATGGTTGAGCTAACACCTGACCAATGGTTCTTGAGAAGATGATTTTTGTTAAGGCTATTTTTAGTAATGGTGGTCATCTTTGATGTCACGTTGACCTAATTTTATTAAACTTGAAAGACATTTTATCGAATAAATCTGATAATCCATGTGAAGTGGTCAGAATTTGTCCAGTAGTTTCTAAGAAGTAATTTACTGATAAGCAAAATAATTTGTACTGGTGAATCACTTCACTGGTTATCAAAGCAGAAGAAAAAAAAGAAGAAGAAGAAGAAGAGGAAGTAGAATAAGAAGAAGAAGACTGTGACTGTCTATTGCAGTTTGTTACCTGTCTCCAGCCTGGCAGAGTACTGTCTATGACAGAGTGTGACATTTCCCGGAATTGCTCATATGTCATGTCCTGTGCTTGACCCACTAGCAGTCTATTGAGCGCTTCCGATATCTGAAGCCCATATTGGTCCTTGACCTCATCACCAATACGCGCCAGAATACGTGCAGCTTCAGACTGCGGGGACAGAGCTGTAGGGTATTGGCTCCCTATCTCATCTCGGGCAGACTTCACAGCTAAGTAAGAAAAGTGTAACTATATCATACTCTGGCGTCATCAAAGTATACATTATTATAATCGTGTTAGAAAATAAGATGACCATGACCAGCATGTCGAGACCACAAATTCGAAAAATTTATGGCAAAGGTAGGTGACCTTTTATTTTGAAGTGAAGCAAAAGCTGGCACATTATATCAGGTCTATAAACCTGGGCGTGACCTATATTTTGGATAAAGTAGGACACATCCACAAACTACTGGCCATATCAGTGTGACAAAGGTTTGGCAGTCAATATCCCACTATTGAAAGCTTAGATTAATTAAAATGTATTCTAACATGACCTCCGCAGTCTTTCATATACACAAAGAAGAGAGACAGCTGTATGTTATTCTACGATAAAATACAGCTGTTCCATTAATTGCCCGCGTATATTTCATCTGTTGGAAGAGCACGTTACATGACGTCACTTGGTAAATATACTTAACGAAGACAAACTCAACAGTAATTTTAATGAAATGTTAATTACAACAAACTTGCCATGATCCCAAGCAATGCACACCCCCGATATAAACCCATCATATGCATTAATACACATATAACTTTAATACGCATATTGAACAAGCTGAGAACGTTTGATGTCATATAGCGCAGCGCAAGCTATATGACGTAAGCAAAGACTTAATTGTTTGTCACATGACTACTAGTGTATTGGAACGCTGAACTTTGCATACGGGGGCGCCCAATGGAACAGCCTGTAAACATAGCAGCCTGATTACCTTGACCTCCGAGATAATATATAGTGCCCCAACAATAGGGTAAACAAGGGGGTAACTGTTGTGTTAGAATCGAAATAAAAAATACCTACCTGTATTTTATTGGTGAATAAAACTCAGTTAGTCGTTCGGATGCGAGTAATTAAATCACTCGTGCTAACGCACTCGTGATTAAATTACTAGTCGTTCGGATGCGAGTAATTAAATCACTCATGCTAACGCACTCGTGATTAAGTTACTACGCATCCAAACTCAGGGTTTCCCCCAGGGTCATAAGGCATGTCGCATGCAACATGCCTTCCTGGAAAAGAAAGGAAAAACAACATGCCTTCATCAGAGCAACATGCCTTAAGATTTTCTTAATTTGCATGAATAACAGATTTAAAAGAAGAAAAATAGAATTTCTATGGTGATTCTTGTTCCTTTTGCACCAAAATCATAAAAGCATGTTATTTTGCCATTTTGCCATTAATAGGCACTATTTTTTTAAGCCCGGTTTGGTAAATGTAATGTCGGAACAACATGCCTTCAAAATTTTCTGGGGGAAACCCTGCAAACTCCTAACTGTGTTTTATTCACCGGTATCTCTGCCTCACTCAATTATTACTCACCATCTCCATACCCTATCTCTGCCTCACTCAATTATTACTCACCATCTTCATACCTTATCTCTGCCTCACTCAATTATTACTCACCATCTCCATACCCTATCTCTGCCTCACTCCATTATATCTCACCATCTCCATACCCTATCTCTGCCTCACTCAATTATTACTCACCATCTTCATACCCTGTCTCTGCCTCACTCAATTATTACTCACCATCTTCATACCTTATCTCTGCCTCACTCAATTATTACTCACCATCTTCATACCCTGTCTCTGCCTCACTCAATTATAACTCACCATCTCAATACCTTATCTCTGCCTCACTCAATTATTACTCACCATCTCCATACCCTATCTCTGCCTCACTCAATTATATCTCACCATCTCCATACCCTATCTCTGCCTCACTCAATTATTACTCACCATCTCCATACCCTATCTCTGTCTAACTCAATTATTACTCACCATCTCCATACCCTGTCTCTGCCTCACTCAATTATTACTCACCATCTCCATACCCTATCTCTGTCTCTCTCAATTATTACTCACCATCTCCATACCCTATCTCTGCCTCACTCAATTATTACTCACCATCTCCATACCCTATCTCTGTCTCACTCAATTATTACTCACCATCTCCATACCCTGTCTCTGTCTCACTCAATTATTACTCACCATCTCCATACCCTATCTCTGTCTCACTCAGTTATTACTCACCATCTCCATACCCTGTCTCTGTCTCACTCAATTATTACTCACCATCTCCATACCCTATCTCTGTCTCACTCAATTATTACTCACCATCTCCATACCCTATCTCTGTCTCACTCAATTATTACTCACCATCTCCATACCCTATCTCTGTCTCACTCAATTATTACTCACCATCTCCATACCCTGTCTCTGTCTCACTCAATTATTACTCACCATCTCCATACCCTATCTCTGTCTCACTCAATTATTACTCACCATCTTCATACCCTATCTCTGTCTCACTCAATTATTACTCACCATCTTCATACCCTGTCTCTGCCTCACTCAATTATTACTCACCATCTTCATACCCTGTCTCTGCCTCACTCAATTATTACTCACCATCTCCATACCCTATCTCTGCCTCACTCAATTATTACTCACCATCTTCATACCCTATCTCTGTCTCACTCAATTATTACTCACCATATTCATACCCTATCTCTGTCTCACTCAATTATTACTCACCATATTCATACCCTATCTCTGTCTCACTCAATTATTACTCACCATCTCCATACCCTATCTCTGTCTCACTCAATTATTACTCACCATCTTCATACCCTATCTCTGTCTCACTCAATTATTACTCACCATCTTCATACCCTGTCTCTGCCTCACTTAATTATTACTCACCATCTTCATACCCTGTCTCTGCCTCACTCAATTATTACTCACCATCTCCATACCCTATCTCTGCCTCACTCAATTATTACTCACCATCTCCATACCTTATCTCTGTCTCACTCAATTATTACTCACCATCTCCATACCCTATCTCTGCCTCACTCAATTATTACTCACCATCTTAATACCTATCTCTGCCTCACTCAATTATTACTCACCATCTCAATACCTATCTCTGCCTCATTCAATTATTACTCACCATCTCCATACCCTGTCTGTCTCACTTAATTATTACTCACCATCTTCATACCCTATCTCTGTCTCACTCAATTATTACTCACTATCTCCATACCCTATCTCTGTCTCACTCAATTATTCCTCACCATCTCCATACCTTATCTCTGCCTCACTCAATTATTACTCACCATCTTCATACCCTATCTCTGCCTCACTCAATTATTACTCACCATCTCCATACCCTGTCTCTGTCTCACTCAATTATTACTCACCATCTCCATACCTTATCTCTCTGCCTCACTCAATTATTAATCACCATCTCCATACCCTATCTCTGCCTCACTCAATTATAACTCACCATCTCCATACCCTATCTCTGCCTCACTCAATTATAACTCACCATCTCCATACCTTATCTCTGCCTCACTCAATTATTACTCACCATCTCCATACCCTGTCTCTGTCTCACTCAATTATTATTCACCATCTCCATACCCTATCTCTGTCTCACTCAATTATTACTCACCATCTTCATACTCTGTCTCTGCCTCACTCAATTATTACTCAACATCTCCATACCCTATCTCTGCCTCACTCAATTATTACTCACACTCAATTATTACTCACCATGTTCATACCCTATCTCTGCCTCACTCAAGTATTACTCACTATCTCCATACCCAGTCTCTGCCTCACTCAAATATTACTCACCATCTACATACCCTGTCCCTGCCTCACTCAATTATTACTCACCATCTCCATATCCTATCTCTGCCTCACTCAATTATTACTCACCATCTCCATACCCTGTCTCTGCCTCACTCAATTATTACTCACCATCTCCATACCCTGTCTCTGCCTCACTCAAATATTACTCACCATCTACATACCCTGTCCCTGCCTCAATCAATTATTACTCACCATCTTCATACCCTGTCCCTGCCTCAATCAATTATTACTCACCATCTTCATACCCTATCTCTGTCTCACTCAATTATTACTCACCATCTCCATACCCTATCTCTGTCTCACTCAATTATTACTCACCATCTACATACCCTGTCTCTGTCTCACTCAATTATTACTCACCATCTCCATACCCTGTCTCTGTCTCACTCAATTATTACTCACCATCTCCATACACTATATCTGCCTCACTCAATTATTACTCACCATCTCCATACCTGTCTCTGTCTCACTCAATTATTACTCACCATCTCCATACCCTATCTCTGCCTCACTCAATTATTACTCACCGTCTTCATACCCTATCTCTGTCTCACTCAATTATTACTCACCATCTCCATACCCTATCTCTGTCTCACTCAATTATTACTCACCATCTCCATACCCTGTCTCTGTCTCACTCAATTATTACTCACCATCTCCATACACTATATCTGCCTCACTCAATTATTACTCACCATCTCCATACCCTATCTCTGTCTCACTCAATTATTACTCACCATCTACATACCCTGTCTCTGTCTCACTCCATTATTACTCACCATATCCAGACCCTATCTCTGTCTCACTCAATTATTACTCACCATCTCCATACCCTATCTCTGTCTCACTCAATTATTACTCACCATCTCCATACCCTATCTCTGTCTCACTCCATTATTACTCACCATCTCCATACCCTATCTCTGTCTCACTCAATTATTACTCACCATCTACATACCCTGTCTCTGTCTCACTCCATTATTACTCACCATATCCAGACCCTGTCTCTGTCTTACTCAATTATTACTCACCATCTCCATACCCTGTCTCTGCCTCACTCAATTATTACTCACCATCTTCATACCCTATCTCTGTCTCACTCAATTATTACTCACCATCTCCATACCCTATCTCTGTCTCACTCAATTATTACTCACCATCTACATACCCTGTCTCTGTCTCACTCCATTATTACTTACCATATCCAGACCCTATCTCTGTCTCACTCAATTATTACTCACCATCTACATACCCTGTCTCTGTCTCACTCAATTATTACTCACCATCTCCATACACTGTCTCTGTCTCACTCAATTATTACTCACCATCTCCATACCCTGTCTCTGCCTCACTCAATTATTACTCACCATCTCCATACCCTGTCTCTGCCTCACTCAAATATTACTCACCATCTCCATACCCTGTCTCTGCCTCACTCAATTATTACTCACCATCTCCATACCCTGTCTCTGCCTCACTCAAATATTACTCACCATCTACATACCCTGTCCCTGCCTCACTCAATTATTACTCACCATCTCCATACCCTATCTCCCTCACTTAATTAATACTCACCATATCCTATCTCTGCCTCACTCAATTATTACTCACAATCTCCATACCATGTCTCTGTCTCACTCAATTATTACTCACATCTTCATACCCTATCTCTGTCTCACTAAATTATTACTCACCATCTCCATACCCTATCTCTGTCTCACTCAATTATTACTCACCATCTCCATACCCTGTCTCTGTCTCACTCAATTATTACTCACCATCTCCATACACTATATCTGCCTCACTCAATTATTACTCACCATCTTCATACCCTATCTCTGTCTCACTCAATTATTACCCACCATCTCCATACCCTATCTCTGCCTCACTCAATTATTACTCACCATCTCCATACCCTATCTCTGTCTCACTCAATTATTACTCACCATCTCCATACCCTATCTCTGTCTCACTCAATTATTACTCACCATCTCCATACCCTGTCTCTGTCTCACTCCATTATTACTCACCATCTCCATACCCTGTCTCTGTCTCACTCAATTATTACTCACCATCTCCATACCCTATCTCTGCCTCACTCAATTATTACTCACCATCTCCATACCCTATCTCTGCCTCACTCAATTATTACTCACCATCTCCATACCCTATCTCTGCCTCACTCAATTATTACTCACCATCTCCATACCCTGTCTCTGTCTCACTCAATTATTACTCACCATCTCCATCTCACTCAGTTATTACTCACCATCTCCATACCCTATCTCTGCCTCACTCAATTATTACTCACCATCTCCATACCCTATCTCTGCCTCACTCAATTATTACTCACCATCTCCATACCCTGTCTCTGTCTCACTCAATTATTACTCACCATCTCCATACACTATCTCTGTCTCACTCAGTTATTACTCACCATCTCCATACCCTATCTCTGCCTCACTCAATTATTACTCACCATCTCCATACCCTATCTCTGCCTCACTCAATTATTACTCACCATCTCCATACCCTGTCTCTGCCTCACTCAATTATTACTCACCATCTTCATACCCTATCTCTGTCTCACTCAGTTATTACTCACCATCTCCATACCCTATCTCTGCCTCACTCAATTATTACTCACCATCTCCATACCCTGTCTCTGCCTAACTCAATTATTACTCACCATCTCCATACCCTATCTCTGCCTCACTCAATTATTACTCACCATCTTCATACTCTGTCTCCAGCTCACTCAGCTCACTGTTCAGCTCTGTCTGCAGTGACACAAGGACATCATCGAGCTGTACAGGATGACACGGAATATCCAGCTTCAATTTAGATCGGTCCACTTTCAGCTGTCCACTAGTTGGGTTCCCAACTTCACAGTCAGTCTGGTCTTTATCAGCTTCTAAGTTATGGTCAGATTGATTATTGTCCCAATTTGCATTCAAACTATCATCTTCTTTGCCAGTAGTAGTAGTGACCTTACTTTCACAAGTACCATCTGCCAAAATGCCATCACATTCATCATACTCAGCTTCTGACTGACTTGGAAGAGTTGGCATCCGACCGAGGGGTAAGCTTCTGCGTAAATCGAGAAATCCATCTTTGCTGCAATACAGACCCCTTGAGCTGAATGTACTGGAGGTGTTAGAATCATCATACTCATCATCTGCATCACTGAAGTAGGTAAAGTCACCAGAGCTGCTGGCATCACTACACATTCTACTATAACCGAGAAGAGAACTCGGAGGACTAGGGGATCGTGGGTCATTTTGATCGGAATGTAAGCTTTGAGATTTTGTCAAGTTAACGCGTGGAGAATCTGTGTCCGATTGTACACTGTGGAAGTTCTCATGATTACCTAAACGCGTCAAATTTTGCCTGTATCGGTAACTTAAATTGTCTTCAGATGCGGGAGAATCTATCTCTCGTTGGAATGATTTCAATTTATTGAAGTGTTTAAGCTTTGGTGGCCTACTATGTAGACCTACATCGAACGACCTACTTTTCACTACATATGGATGAGTTCTGGAGAAATTATCACCACTAGATAAGGCTGGACTTTCAGGAGAAGCTGAGACATGGCCTCGGTACAAATCTGGGGGTACCAGAGTCATAAAGTTCAGCATCACATACTTTGTCTCATGGAGGAATGTCGTTGATTTGGATCGTGGCGGTAATTCCGTGGAATGTGAAGCTGACCCGTCATAGTCATGTGACCTGGGCTCAGACTGGGCCATAACTTTGGTTTCCAGATTGGCACTTGGGGACTGCATAACGTTATCATCCCTTTCTGTCTCTGTCAGACCTGAAACACAGAGTTTTCCTGAATAAAACGTTTATAAACATTTAACAAAACTATAAAACAATCTACATAACAAAGGTATAATATGTATTGTTTGGGGCGCTTGTTTCAGCCAAAGGTTTTTCTGCAGTAACTCGAGCAATTTAAATAATACGTACATCAGTTATATATCATTAGAACTGGCATATTTAGTGGTAAATAAAACTACTTTACTTTTGAAAATCGGTTGGAGAAATAATGTAAATTCCTTGTAGGTGGGACAGCAGAAAATTAAGAAATGAATGTCAAGTAACTTCAGTAATACTTCATATTTTGCTATAAAACTTTCAGGGTGTCTTAATTTACTAATATCCAACAATTTAAAACCATTTTTGGATAAAAATTCTAAAAAAAAAAAAATCAAATTTTTCATGCAGCAGAATTTTGCATTGAAAATGCCCCATCAAAAACCTTTTGCACATGAAATTTTTATTTCTCAACCGATTTTGAAAAGTGACATTTTTATTTACCACTAAAAATGTCTGTTTCACTGATATACAACTTATTAGGGGTGATAGATTAATTTTATCTTAAAAGTCCAAAAAACCTTTGGCTGAAACAAGCGCCCCAAACAATAGTTTTTCTTTGAAACAAATGTAGCATGTTTTGAAGTTAATGACTTGTTCTGATCATCGACCAATTTCAGTCAGACTTTACTCACATATATTTATTACTCAGTCTAAACTTGAAAAATTCTCCGCCATGAACTGTTTGCTGACCAATGAAACCGTTGCTTATAAAACTCAGCTGAGTATGCCATTTAACAACAAATAGCCATTATATTGGAGGGAATCTTTCCAAACGATGATATCTCAATAACAAACGATGATATCTCAGTAACAAACGATGATATCTCAATATTGATGATATCTCAATAACAAACAATAATATCTCAATAACAAATGATGATATCTCAATAACAAATGAGGATATCTCAATAACAAATGACGATATCTCAATAACAAACAATGATATCTCAGTAACAAACGATGATATCTCAATAACAAATGATGATATCTCAATAACAAACGACGATATCTCAAAAATTACTAGTAGTAATTACAGCAACTTGAAGACGGTTAGCGTGTTACATCCATATTACTTGTTCCATTGCTGATCAGGTTTTGATTTGATACCTGAGGACTTTAAAAACACCTCACTACAACTAACCAAGGATAGTACCATAGTTTAGTATCTTATTATAAGATATGTGAATGTTGTTTAACGGCTCATCAACACAGTATAGGTTATTTAGAGCCGCCCCAGAGAGAGGGGAAGGAAACACAGGAATCCGGGAACCTGCCCTACTCTTATTATCGAATAGATTCCTATGGTTCTTTAACCTGCTCGGAGGATAGACCGATACACAGCACCGCCCGGTTTACGTCCCCATCCGACGGACGAGGCTACGGGAAAGTGTCTTGCCCAAGAACACACTGACGGAACTCAGTGGCACCATGGAGGATTGAACCCGGGGCCTCCGGTTACAAATCAGACGCGCTACCAACTGCGCCACGCCAGCCCTCATTTTATTTTAAAATCAGTTGTGAGAATAAATCATTTCATTTTCACTTCATCTAATAATACTGACTGCTTTAGTTTTATTTGATGAAGCAGAAATAAAATGATTTTTACTCACAACTGATTTTGAAATATTAAAGATATTAAACTACGGTATAATCTTTGTTTATTTTCTGTGAGGTGATTTTAAAGTCCTCTTCTACAGATTGGTTGATACTTGTATATATTACGATGATTTAAATGTTCGTCTGTTCTACAGTGCTGTTGACCTGATAGGAATTTGCATTTTTCAGACATTTTGATTCTGTCACACAGAAAGACAATTTAATCTGTCATCAAATTGTTTTCGGTATATGGTTAATTATATAGCATATATCCATGGTTTGTGGATAATTATCGGAATAATTGATGAAAAAGTTTTGAAATTGTTTACAAGTATACTGGCTGCATACCAGATATCGTCATGTTTATGTTGTTTCTTTAATATATCTAAATCAAAACTCATCATCTCATAAATACTTTTGCCAGTAGAGAAGCTTACCCTTGCCGTAAATATTCTGTGTTTATATTGTTTCTATTCTCGGTAACAAGCGTCACATGACCGTTACTAAATATAGACTGAAATGGGCCGGTCGTCTGAGCTGAATGTAGTAGTTATCGTCATCTTCAGTTTAATACGGTCCAGTGTTCTCCCCAGGAATTTCTCCAGGCATGTCGTTTTTATCGGAGAAAATATGCTTCAGAACATATGGCATGCTTCAGATTTTATCCTTATACTTAACCGCTATATGTATGTGTAAGTTGTCAGAAAGACACTTGATCTATATAAGAAATAGGCTAGTGATTCCTTATATTGTGTTTTAAACGTATTTAAGCTAAACAAAAATGAAATAATTAAAATGTGTGACATTACTTTTCAAAATTAAGGCATGTTGCAAAAGCATTTTGTCTGTGAAGGCATGTTAAATGCGACATGCCTTAATAACCTGGGGAGAACACTGAATTACCAAATAACCCATATTTGAGATGACAGTATAACCCATATTTAGGATAATGAAAACTTGTGTAGTTATTAATTGAAACATAAATATACCATTGCATTGAATAAACAAAATAAATATTTAGAAAGAAGTTATATCTATAATTTAAAATGATTTTTCAACTTTACTATCGGGTGTAATTTATTTCAGTTCGACATTCATAATTTAAAGGGAAATAACTGTTTGCAAATTTAAATTGATAGACGTGTACTCGTTGTCTCACTTGGCTGAAAATGTTTAGTACATTTTTGGGCATGTAAAATTGATTCAATGGTTCAACGTAAAGGGTCAGTTATGTTAAAAGGACATTTTCCTGAGCATGCGCATTAGCGCGTGATTCCTCCGGATTGTGTTTTGTTTATAACGGTATTTTTATAGGTAAACGATATTGTGTAGTGATTTGTAAAGTGGGGCCGAAAAATAATCACAACATTCATAACAACGAAATCTGGTGAATGACGATAAATGGTACACAAACAGTAACGTTATACAAATTACTGAATAATAAATTTTCAGGTTTTTTTTTACTATATAAATGACGCCGGATACCGGCCTCTTCCCCTATCTGGGGAACCTACATTTTTCCCCTATTTAAGGTTAAAAAATCCCCTCTACAGAAAGTTCCCCTTTAATTTAAAGACTAATAAATCATGGACGAAAAAAACAATAAATCGCCTTCGACGCTTCGCAATTGTTTATCGTAGAACACTTTACGGTTTACCTTTACGACAATGACTAATAACAAGGGAAGTAACTGTTGCAGTTTCCGGTATATTTTGTGAACTTTTATCAGCGATGTCGCACAACTGGCAAAATTACTGCAAGAAAATTAAAACAGATAAAAATGACAACTCTATAACAAAATATTTTGTCAAGCAATGCACCCCAAGTCCCGCTCCCGGAGGCTCTAATACGGAAGATATATTACTGGTAGACCCTGATCATGCTTCTGCACAAAATGTGACAGTTTTTAATGTTCTTTTGCTTGTTTTTGTGGAAGGAATGTCAGTGATATCTTTTTTTTGATTAGTGTGACTATAAATAAAGAAGTTTTTTATTCATGCTTTATTTGGTATTTTATAGTAATGACTACTTTTTAAAGTTAGTAACATATCATTGGATAAACATGATTATGGAAAAATTTAAATTAAATATTAAAATGCCTTTTTAATCAATTTTAATTTCCCCCTCAAAACAACCAAATGCACGCAATTTTCCCCCCAAATCGAAAAAATCGCGCTTTTTCCCCTCTGAAAGGGCCTGGGCGCCTTCCCCTATTTGTAAAAAAACCCCCTGATTTCGTCAAGTTTTCAGAATGTGGATCAAATTTTTGTACATGTATAAATACAATTTAACAAAAATGTCTCTGTCCAATGTGAAAATTATAGGACCTGGTGAGGCTTCACAAGTATGCTTAGTTTTATCATGAATATATGAAGGTTAGGGTAAGTAGGGGTGGGGGTGGGGTGGAGGCGGTGTTGGAGGGTGGAGGGGCTTGAGTGAGGGTGTGTGTGTGTGTGTGGTGGGGGGGATTGGGGGGGGGGGGGGGGGGGGGGGTCATTCCAATATCGTTCCGGTCTGCTGAAGATAAAAAGTGATATTTTTTGCGATGACACAGTTTACATTTTAGATTATTACCTGTACTCGCTTATGAATGATCTTACTACTTTCATTTTGTTGAAATACACAACCGGAAATACAGAATTGAAACGGAAGTGCATAAAACGTCATCAGTTTTTGCGAATCACAAGAACATCACCACTTCCGGGATTTTGACATCGATTGACAGTATTTGTTATTTTTTGTAGCATTTCTTTCAGAATTTTATTGGTTCACGATGGCGCTCAGTGATCAAGATGTACAAAAACAGGTAGAAAATTATACTTCATCATTTTGTTTTTCTAAATTATTTTAGAGACGTTCCTGATAAACAGGAATTTAAGTTCTTTATTTTAGTTTTTGGATGATTCTTGCAAATCAAATTTGAGTCGGCATCGGTTGTTTTAATACTGATATTTGCTTTTTTGTAATTAATAGCCTACTACCGAAAACATTTAAATATATATGTGTATCCCATAATATTTTCAAAACGAAGGACCAAATTAGTATTGTACGACATGGTTTCAACCCAAAAATCTTGTGTTGCCTGTCCAGCCACTGTTTATGATTTACCTTTTACCGATAACTCTGAGGCAACTTCCTGTTATTGTGAATGTGCCTCGTTGGTTGTGGGCCACGTTATTTATCCTTGAGCAAGATAATTAATCCATATTGCCATTTGTACTGGTTCTACCTAGGAAGCCATCGAGAGTGATTAATCTAAGTTGCAAGAACTTGTTTCGCAATCGACGTAAAATAAATATGTTTAAATAAATAAAGAAATAAAAATAATGATGTTTCATTGTAAGCCTTCTCGGGCTGGCAAGGCGCAGTCGAAAGCGCGGCGGATTTGTAACCGGAGGCCCCGGGTTCAATTCTTCTCCTTGGTGCCACTGAGTTCCGTCGGTGTGTTCTTGGGCAAGACACTTTCCCTTAGCCCCGTCCGTCGGATGGGGACGTAAACCGGGCGGTCCCGTGTATCGGTCAATCCACCGAGCACGTTAAAGAACCATAGCTAGGAATCTGTTTGATAATAAGAGTAGGGCAGGTTCCCGGATTTCTATGTATCCTTCCCCTCTCTCTGGGGCGGCTCTAAATAACCAATACTGTGTTGATGAGCCGTTAAACAACATTCAATTCGTCTTGAATCCCACTGTAGTCCACGCAAAAACAGGTTAAGTCCACAGGACATTAGATGAGACAAATTGAAATCTTTGTCTGACCCAAGAGCATAAAGCCATAAGTTTGTTAAGCGCAATAAAATGATTGTTCAATTGAACACATTTTTTATCCTTAAAAAGTGTTAGTTTATTGTGCTACGACCAACTCACTAAAACTGAGCTCTGCCAAACTTTTTTTTAAAACATATTGGATTTTATTTTTACATTTTTAGGATAGTGCGGCAAATCATGGTAAAAAAAATACCGAGTCCCGCAAATTAAACCATCCAAAGACAGATGCGTGTTTACGGTGTTATTTAGCAGCTTGCATTTGTAATATTCCAGTGATGTTTCTTCTTCATTTCACGGTGACATATTCGCGTGACCTTTCAATGTCAATATTAAAGCTTTTATGCGGATTGTTTAAAATCGTGTAATCGACCAATCAAATAAGTGCTTTCAAATTGAAAAAAAATTAATCAAAGGAGAGAACTTTTTATTTAGCAACAATTTTTTGTTGGATTTTAGTTTTAAAAATGGCAAAACATTCAAACGAAAATTACAAGCGATAAAACCCGAATTCTATTAGGATTTTTGTTTTAAGAATGGCTGGAAGCTTGGACCGACTAACGGGAATTTTCTGTCGGACATTTCAAAAATTTGCCTATCATGTCCGACAGGCCGACGTTGTTTGCGGAGACTGCCACTGTGAGCTCAACTTGTAAGTGAGAAAGTGTCGATTCTTACAGGAGGTATACAGAACTTGTTTTTACCCAGGATGGTCTGCCTCCACCAAAAAAATCTACCATCATACATAGCCTAAAACGTGCTGAAATATGACTTTAAACACCAATCAAACAGTTATTCATTACCATGTGTTTTCTACCCTCTAAAGGTTTTTAATGGGTGTTCGATCGAGTACGAAAATGTTATCAGGTACAAAAATGTGATTTACAGTCCCTGAACAATTCACAGTTCTAAGGAAAATATTGCTAATTTTTCACAATTTGTCTGGTACGGTACCAATTCACAAAATGGGGAAAAATAACTGGAGTATCATTACCATATAAAAAGGTGAATAATTTTGTCAAAATAGGTAGCAAGTTATCTATTTGCAGTGAATGCATACGCTAAGTTTTATTGATCTTAACAAAAATGGTCTTTACTCAATTTCTTCATAACCTTTTTTCGGAAAGCTCGTATTTCGGAAACTGCTTGACAGAAAGTTTATGCATGTATTCACTATCATACATGTCATAAGAGGAACTCGTACAAACAAGTGCGGTAACTCCGACAGCTCTTGCTCTTCGTTATTCTACCAAGAGCTGTCCTTGTTCTGTCATTCATTACCAATATATTAGTGGTGAAATATAATCATTAGTTTGTAATATGCAAAAACTTCTTGCTTTGAATTATTCAAATAATTATTAACAATAATCACAAATGTACAAGTTATGTAGAAAAACTAACGGGATGATGGAAGTTAAAAAAATAATTAAGGTTGGTGCGTGTCCTTTAAGAAACGTATACTTCCCATTAGATGGCTTGTTCAGCTTTGGTTGGAATATTTCATCAGATATTGAATTATTTTACAATTTCAGATTAAGCATATGATGGCATTCATTGAGCAAGAGGCCAATGAAAAAGCAGAGGAAATTGATGCAAAGGTATGTATTATAAATCTTTCATGTGTAGCAATTACGGTTCCAGGTAGAGGTTTAAAACTCACATATCTTGGGAGTTTTCACAATGAAATCAACATTGTTTACATCACGTGACATACGACTACGTTCTTTGACATAAACAGAAAATTGCACCAATCACGAACCAGAATACATTACACACCCAATATGACTTTTCTGCACATCAATATGAGCATAAATTGACATTTCCTGTTACATTGAAAGTAAACGGAGCTTGTAAATGCGTATGCAATAATCAAAACAAACAAAACAAATGCAATAATCAAGTCTATTGGCTGGTCAGATTGAACATTTTGTGCCTGCTTCCCTGCCTATTGAAATTCGACAATAAAACTGTTACCATACATAGAACACCATTTAACAAAGATAGACCCCGCCCCCTGCACCTCTGTAAAAGTACAGTTTTAGCATGATTGCTGACATTTCCTTTGTATTTCCACAATTGTAAATGATCTAATTTGAAAATAACGTCAGTCAGAATGACTGCTTACTCTTAACTACCAGTTAACAGAAGTTGAAGAGTATGGCAGACAAATGAACCGGACATGGTACAAAACAAATAGAGTATACTAGCATCTTGTTGGTTGCTTTAAACGCATCAATGTTTAAATCACCCAACTCGAAATGAGACCATACTCTGTTGCATATTTCTAAATCTCTTTTATCCAGAGACATAAATGTCTGGTCTTCATATTGTTTGATGCCCCTCGTTTCTATTTCACTGTTTACAAATATTGTATTGACAGGCTGAAGAGGAGTTCAACATTGAGAAAGGTCGTCTAGTGCAGCAACAAAGAGTGAAGATTATGGAGTATTATGAAAGAAAAGAAAAACAGGTCGAACTGCAAAAGAAAATGTACGTAACACTTCATCCCTGTATACAATCTTATTATGTGACTTTTCAGAAGTTGTTATAATAATTCTTAACCAACACATATGGAGAACGATGTGGTTTAAGGTTGACCTGTTTGGTGGGCCAAGCCTTTGAACTCCTCTTACATGAAGCCAATACGTATAAAATTTAAATTACGTTTCTTGCAAGTCTAAGGGTCGGAAAAATGATAATTCTCTAGGCTCTAAGTTTTGGAATTTCTTTTTACTTTGATTCCTTCGACTAATTAAGTACTTAATAATTGTCGCCTAGGCAACGTCGGACAATGCAAGAAAATGAGGTAAATTTGCAAGTGACAGTCACATAACATAGTGGCATCATGTCTTGTTATCCATTTGCTTGACATGTTTCAATAATAATCATTGCATTTTGGTTTCAATGAAAACTGAGATGCATACGCGAAGGAATTGTATTATGCATGGTGAAAACTATCTCCAATAAGGCATTTAACATTTATTTTAGAAAACTGCAACATGTAATTTGATTACCACAAGTTTTTAAGTACGTCATTCCATAGGCTGTGAGCTAGTAGGAGAAACCCTCCCCCCCCAGGGGGAATTTTGTAGGGTATCAGGGGTCTGGAAATATTTTGAAAATTCACTTGCCCAGGGCAAGTAGATTTTCAAAATCCACTTGCCCTGCCCAAAATGTCACTTGCCCCAATTTCAAAAGTCACTTGCCCCAAAATAAAGCTACGTCGAGACCGCACGCTAAGTTAAATCCTTTTCTCTCACTGTTTTTTTTTGTCATAAATTTTTAAATAATTTCATTGTAAAATGAATGACTTAAATCATGAAGGATCAGAGCTATAGCTTGTGACCATTGTGCACATATCAGTGTTTTCCTCCACCGGTGGGAGAGGGGGAGTGGGGTGTCAGTGAGGATACCCCGAGGATATAACATCACTGATGAACCTGGTACCAAATTGGTAGACCCTAATGCATATGGAATTAAGATGTACAAGATGCTTGCTCCTAGTGCAAAAGGGCAGGCAGTTAACAAAAAAAAGATGCATTAGGTCGAACAAAACTTGTTTCTACTTTTACATTTGATATAGACTACACCAGATAAAAAGAATGAAAAGAATGATGCATTAGGTCAAACAGAACTTTTTTCCTACTTTCACTTTCGTTATATAATTCATGTAGATAAATCTTATGTGTTGGAAATTATTAGCACGGTTTATGCCTAAATTTGACTGGTACTGTTGTTGTTTTTCTGTTAATATCTTTTGAGATGCCAAATTGCATTTCTTCGAATAATTATCGAAACTAGCCAAGGTCGAAGCACATCTTCGATACAAGTTCAAAACAAAAACACGCCGTTCCGTCATTGATCTCGGATTCATTCAAAACAAACATGGCATTTTGAAATAGAAACAGATGCACACCTAGCTATTCATTACGACATGCGTCGATAGCGACATGCGTCGATAGTTTCTTTGCTCATCAAACAACGCCGTCAAATTGCCATAATCGTTTAATTGTCCTACTTGTTTACAAATTGGTTTGATTGAATCACCATTGTTTCACTTTACCATGTGGTAGTGAACGGGAGTTGTTTCATTGGCTGATAAAAATACATCGGTTATTTGATTGGATAATATGGATACAGTACTAGGTTAAGTGTTGCGTCATGATTTTTAATTATTGAACAGAATATATTACCTACGACACACCGACCGACATACAAAGCGACAACACCATCTCAATAACTGATTTACACACTGATGTGTATTTCACACTAATCTGGCGCGTGACTTAATTACTTCCTGCATAGAGGGGCTCGTTACTGTGGTATATTTCACACGGTATACGAATTCTAAAGACCGTACGTCTTCAATTGAAGATTGGCACCCCAAGCGTTCCTCGGCCAATCAAATTCTGATAAACTGTCAAGTGGGAGGGATTAAACAATAACGAACAACACAGGTCAGTTTTAACAGGTCAGTTTTATGACACTTATCAGTAATTGCTCGCGGCGAAGGCGACGGGTGGTTAATTACTACGAAATTATCGGCAAACTTCACAGTCCAGGCAAATTTTCCCTTGATTTTTATCTGATAATGAAACGTCCATCGGGCAAGTGGCGGACAACCAGATTTACGAAGGTCACCTGCCCGCACCCAAAATCCACTTGCCCGGGGCGTCGGGCAACCATATTTCCGGAGCCCTGGGTATGATTTTCTGAAAGAACATACAGTAAGTTTCAAAATGAGACATGTGTGCCATCTGAGCGTTGGGGCTTTAGTGAGTTTTGGGGGAAAACGTTGCGTTTTTAGACAAAAATCGCTGAAATCTGGAATTATTTTTTAGAAAAAGAATGGAATATATTAGAACCAATTTGAATTGATGGAATCTTTCTCGGAACGCATCTCTACGCGTCCCACCATATAATTTGTGGATCTGATGCTTAAATATTGAGATTTTGGGTAAAAATGTTAAAAAATTGAATAAAATCGCTGATTTCTGTAATACATTGGGGATATTTAACTAAAAAATAGAAAAATATCTAATACAATAGAAAAAAGAAATATTGTAACCTTTTTGGGCAGGGTAAGGTTCAGTGATTCAGTAGAAAAAAGTCTCAAACCGCATGATGTTTGGAAATGCCTTAATTTTGGGGCGAAAAATGTGTATTTTTGTCAAAAATCGCCGGAATCTGGAATTATTTTTTGAAATTAGTTTGAACATAAACTTATCAAACTGAAGCAATAGAATGTTGCACAGCATACATATTCAAGTTTTTCCTGACACATTATATAACATATGTACTCAAATATTGGCATTTTAGGGCAAAATGTTGGAAAAAATGACAAAAATCACTGATTTCTGTAATCCATTGGTTTATTGGGTTAAAATATAGAAACAAATTTAATACAATTGAATAAGGACACATTGTAACATTTTTGGATAGACAAAGGTCCAATAATTAAGTAAAAAAAAATCCCGAACCGTATGATGCTTGAAAATGCCGTATTTTTAGGCGAAAAATGTGTATTTTTGTCAAAAATCTACGGAATCTGGAATTATTTTTGAAAATAGTTTTAACATAAACTTATCAAATTGAAGTTATATAATGTTGCACAGCATACATATTCAAGTGTTTTCTTGCATCATATATAACATATCTGCTGAAATATGTTGGAAAAAGGACCAAAATCACTATTTCTGCAATCCATTGCGGGTATGGGGTTAAAATCTAGAAAAATATATAATACTGGTACAATAGAAAATAGACTGTAAGCTAGTAGGAGTAACCCTCACCCCAAGGGGAATTTAGTACACCCTATTTTTCTGAAAGCCCATTATGTGTAGAGCATTTTGGAACATGTACGTGTACCAACTTGCGACTTGGACTTTATCACGTTACCAGTATTTCGAACATGATACATAGAGCTATATACAGTATACGTTATAAATAGAGAAATAGTGTTGAGCGACTCTCTGCGTACGGCCACTGGGCCGACTCACAGATTTTGCGACACAACGGGACCGGTGGCCAGCTGTTGGCAAAGGTCCCCAGTACATGTGGCACTCGGTCGCTAGTCCATATTAAGAGAAAGGCTACCCGAGTTCGAGTCTCGAACATGGCACATAGAGCTATATACAGTTATATAGAAGGATATAGTGTTGAACAACCTTCGGCCGATGGGCCGACACAGATTGGGTGACACAACGGGACTAGTGGGCAGCCAACGGCAAAGGTCCTGGCAACGCGTGGCATTCAATCGCTAGGCTGTATCAGTGGGGATGCTACCCGAATTCGGGTCTCGAACCTCGTAACTTACCTAGAGCTTTATACAGTATAGTTATGTATGTATAGAGGGAAATAGCGTTGAGTGACCATCGGCTGATGGCCGCTGGACCGATCCACATATTTTATGACACAACGGGACTGGTGGCCAGCCGTCGGCAAAGGTCCCCGCTATGCTTGGTACATGGTGTTTAGGCCTTATCAGGGTGAGGGCTACCCGAGTTCGAGTCTCGAACATGGCACATAGAGCTATATACAGTTATATAGAAGGACATGGCGTTGAACAACCTTCGGCCCACGGCCGACACAGATTGGGTGACACAACGCAACGGGACTAGTGGGCAGCCGTTGGCAAAGGTCCCGGCAACACGTGGCATTCAATCGCTAGGCTGTATGAGTGGGGAGGCTACCCGAGTTCGGGTCTCGAACCTCGTAACTCACCTAGAGCTTTATACAGTATAGTTATATATGTATAGAGAGAAATAGCGTTGAGCGACCATCGGCCGATGGCCGCTGGACCGATCCACATATTTTGTGAAACAACGGGACCGGTGGCCAGCCGTCGGCAAAGGTCCCCGCTATGCGTGGTACATGGTCCCTAGACCTTATCAAGGTGTGGGCTACCCGAGTTCGAGTCTTGAACATGTAACATAAAGTTATATACAGTTAAATAGACGGAATAGCGTTTAACGACCTTCGGCCGATAGCCGCTCGGCCGACCCACATATTTTGTGACACAATGGGACCAGAGGCCAGCCGTCGGCAACGGTCCTCGCTACGCGTGGCACTCGGTCCCTAGGTCGTATCAGGGGGAAGGCTGCCTGAGTTCGGGTCTCAAACATGCCACATAGCTATATAGTACATAGCTTTGAACGACCAGCAGCCGGCGGCCGCTGGGCCTACCCACAGGTATTGTGACCCAACGGGAACGGTGGTCAGCCGTCGGCAACGGTCCTCGCTATGCGTGGCACTCAATCCCTAGGTCGTTTCAGTGGGATGGCTTCCCGAGTTCGGGTCTCGAACATGGCACCTAGAGCTATATACAGTATAGTTATATAGTGAGAAATAGCCTTGAGCGACCCAGTGCCGACGGCCGCTGGGCCGACCCACAGGTTTTGTGACTCAACGGCGTGGCACTCGGTCGCTAGACCGTATAAGGGGAGGGCTACCTGAGTTCGGGAGAAGGGGAGTGTCTACAGCCAGCTCAACGACTAGTAAATGATGTGTTGTATTGTTCGGGAGGTTCTGTCATGCCATTTTTTAACAAATTCTCATAAGGTATCAGCTAGAGCAGGCTTGTTTGAGCAAATAAAATGTCAGCCTGCCATGCACTCCTTGGAAACATATGATGGGTCAATGGCAATATCGCCAGGTGAGAATAGGAATGTTCCATAGAAGAAAGACGGCACTTTATTCTCTCATCTGGCGATATGTCGTTGTAACATGTATGTTGAAATTACTTTTTGAAGAAAACAATCTAGATTTCGTTTATGTTTTATTAAAAACACATTTTCCTCCAACAAAATAAAGCAGCATTTACCATCTTCTGATGGGTTTTCTGGTATATTATTGCACATTGGACTGCAAAAATGTTACAATATTTTTTTTCCCGTTATTTCTATGCACTTTTGTTTCCCAATACCTCAATGCATTACAGAAACTGGCGATTTTAGTCATTTTTTTTCAACATTTTGCCCTAAAATATAAATACTTGAGCATATATATTATATCTGATACAATAAATGACTTGGATATGTATAGTGTGCAACATTTTATTGCTTCAATTTGATAAGTTTATGTTCAAACAATTTTCAAAAGATAATTCCAGATTCCGTTGATTTTTTTACGGAAATACACATTTTTCGCCTGAAAATTAAGGCAATATTTTAAACATCATATGGTTCATGACTTTTTTCTACTTAATTATTGGACCTCTGTCTATCCAAAATGTTACAATATGTCTTTATTCTATTGTATTAAATATTTTTTTCTAAATTTTAACCCATACCCAAAATGGATTACAGAAATCAGTGAGTTTTGTCATTTTTTCCAACATTTTGCCCTAAAATGCCAATATTTGAGCACATATGTTATATATGATGCCAGGAAAAACTTGAATATATGTGCTGTACAACATTTTATTGCTTCAATTTGATCAGTTTATGTTGAAACTAATTTTAAAAAAGAATTCCAGATTCCGGCGATTTTTGACAAAAATACACATTTTTCGCCCCAAAATTAAGGCATTTCCAAACATCATGTGGTTTGGAACTTTTTTCTTTTTAATCACTGGACCTTGCCCTGACCAAAAAGGTTACAATATTTCTTTTTTCTATTGTATTAGATATATTTCTAATTTTTAATTAAATACCCCCAATGTATTACAGAAATCAGCGATTTTATTCAATTTTTTAACATTTTTACCCAAAACCTCAATATTTAAGTATCGGATCCATAATTTATATAGTGGGACATGTAGAGATGTGTTCTGAGAAAGATTCCATTCATTCAAATTGGTTCTAACATATTTCATTCTTTTTCTAAAAAATAATTCCAGATTTTGTCGATTTTCGTCTAAAAACGCAACATTTTCCCCCAAAACTCACTAAAGCCCCAACGCTCAGATGGCACACATGTCTCATTTTGAAGCTTAATGTATGTTCTTTCAGAAAATCATACCCTACAAAATTCCCCCTGGGGGTGGAGGGGGGTCTACAGCCAGCTCAAGAACTACCAGTAGAAATCCTGTTTTGAAAAACTCATGGTAATTAAACCCTGTTTAAACCCTCAATGGTTTATTCTCTTGTTGCTCTGGCTTCTGCCAAGTCATTGAGTACCTTCTTTGTGACTTTCTAGGCTATTGTTTTTTTGTATTTATATATACACAAGCATCTTTGTGTTTAACTTATATTGCCTATTAATGCTGCCTTGTCGGTTCGAGAATAGTTCATGGCGGGGATTTCTTTATTTACCCTGTCCCGTTTTATTGGGTTGACAGTAGGGTAAGTGTGAGGTTTGGTGCACCCTAGAACCTGGTTTAAACCCCAGCGGCCTTTTTTGGCACTGACCGTTCCAAGGCAGTAGCCCTAGTGTCAGCCCGTTTGTGTTTGTGATGTCTTATTTCGCCTTTTATATTCATCTTTAAATTTGTTCTTTGTTTCTGTGTGTGTTTGTTGTTGACTGTCGTCCTTGAATGCTACTTTTCCTGTTCGGTTTTTATATCTGTATCTATATATACTGTTCAATTTTTATATCTATACCTATATATACTATTTGTAGATAAAGATATAAAAATCAAACAGGAAAAGTAGTATGACAGTATGTTGGTTAAGGAGTTCTTAAGGCATACTTTCAGGTCTTATCATGTTAATCTATAAACATTCAACATTGAGAGGTAACAAAATTAATAGTATAATATTATTACATAAGATCAGTTAATTTCTCTTTTTAAAGTGTAAATCATAACAAAGAATGTGTTAATTTTGTGTTTTAAACAGGTCCAGTTCATGTCACTGAAACAAACCTTCACTGAAAATTTTACATTTTTATTTTGTAGTCAAAATTCCAATCTGTTGAATCAAGCGAGATTGAAGGTGTTGAAAGCAAGAGAAGACCATCTAAAGGTTTGTAGAAGATTCATTACGAGACATCAGACTGTCTGTTCAGTTATTCAGTACCTAGAGTTGTCCTTGTTCTGCCATTCATTACCTAAGGCAGTCCTTGTTCTGCCATTGATTACCAAGAGTTGACCTTGTTCTGCCATTCATTACTAACAGCTGACCTTGTTCTGCCATTCATTACTAACAGCTGACCTTGTTCTGCCATTCATTACCAAAAGCAGTCCTTGTTCTGCCATTCATTACCAAGAGTTGACCTTGTTCTGCCATTCATTACTAACAGCTGACCTTGTTCTGCCATTCATTACCAAGAGTTGACCTTGTTCTGCCATTCATTACCAAGAACTGTCCTTGTTCTGCCATTGATTACCAAGAGCTGACCTTGTT
The DNA here is from genome assembly GCA_037043455.1 of Cyrtodaria siliqua. Lineage (NCBI taxonomy): Eukaryota > Metazoa > Mollusca > Bivalvia > Adapedonta > Hiatellidae > Cyrtodaria > Cyrtodaria siliqua. Next base: position 419,597 of record JAWPHD010000119.1, on the reverse strand, counting down.
CTGCCATTCATTACCAAGAGCTGACCTTGTTCTGCCATTCATTACCAAGAGCTGACCTTGTTCTGCCATTCATTACCAAGAGCTGACCTTGTTCTGCCATTCATAACCAAGAGCTGACCTTGTTCTGCCATTCATTACCAAGAGCTGACCTTGTTCTGCCATTCATTATCAAGAACTGTTCTTGTTCTGCCATTTATTACCAAGAGCCGTCTTTGTTCTGTCATTCATTACCAAGAGCTGACCTTGTTCTGCCATTCTTTACCAAGAGTTGACCTTGTTCTGCCATTCATTACCAAGAACTGTTCTTGTTCTGCCATTCATTACCAAGAGCCGTCTTTGTTCTGTCATTCATTACCAAGAACTGTTCTTGTTCTGCCATTCATTACCAAGAACTGTTCTTGTTATGCCATTCATTACCAAGAACTGTCCTTGTTCTGCCATTCATTATCAATATATGTTCTTGTTCTGCCATTCATTACCAAGAGCTGACTTTGTTCTGCCATTCATTACCAAGAACTGTTCTTGTTCTGCCATTCATTACCAAGAGTTGACCTTGTTCTGTCATTCATTACCAAGAACTGTTCTTGTTCAGCCATTCATTACCAAGAACTGTTCTTGTTCTGCCATTCATTACCAAGAGCTGACCTTGTTCTGCCATTCATTACCAAGAACTGTACTTGTTCTGCCATTCATTACCAAGAGCTGACCTTGTTCTGCCATTCATTACCAAGAACTGTTCTTGTTCTGCCATTCATTACCAAGAACTGTTCTTGTTCTGCCATTCATAACCAATGACTGTTCTTGTTCTGTCATTCATTACCAAGAACTGTCCTTGTTCTGCCATTCATTACCAAGATCTCTCTTTGTTGTTTCCTTTGTTACCAAGAGCTTTCTTTGTTCTGTCATTCGGTGCGTCCGTGGCCGAGTGGTTAGAGTCTCTGACTTGCAATCACTTGCCCCTCACCGCTGTAGTTTCGATCCCTCAGGGGCCTAGAAATCTCTATGTGAGGAAGCTATACAGCTGGCTTGCGAAACTTCGGTGGTTCGTGCCTGCCAGTGCACGAAAATTGTCCGGAGGGGCACCTGGTGGAAGCTGAAAAGTCACCATATGACCTTAGCTGTTGGTGCGACTATAAAATTCAATTCAATTGTTCTGTCATTCATTGCCAAGAGCTTTCTTAATCAGTAAGTATGTAATATTATTTAACCTCGCATTTACAGTCCTACATAAAATGCCTTTACTAGCTCTGGTGTGAAACATTTAATTTTATACTGTTTCCAGATTAAGACATTGAATGGTCAAAAAATAAGTACCTTTCCATGATTGTGATCTCTAATGTCACAGCAAATAGGTATATATTGGAGTTTTCCATGCTCAAAAAAAATATATATATGCGCATATGAATCAGTGAATACTTTCTTTCTTCTGGTTGACAATATCTAGTGTCACCCTCACTGGGATGCAATATTTATATAATATAATCATAATATAATTAATAATAATATAATCAACAGATTCTGATAGAGGAAGCAAGAAAACAGTTGGGACGCATTACGACGGACAAGACCAAGTACAAGAAAGTGTTGGAAGGACTTATAGCCCAGGTGAGGATACACTGTTATCACACAGTTCTGTTTATTATATATCATATAATCCTTCATTTCATTTCTATCACACATTTGTGTCACTTGACCTAACCTATCACATGACAGGAACTTCCATTTCTAATGTTTTATACTTCCATACATAAACTGTCACATGGTGTATCACGAGGCCTATCACATGGCACAAGGAACTTCCATTTCTAATGTTTTTACTTCCATAACATAAACTGTCATGTGGTGCATCACATGGCACAAGGAACTTCCATTTCTAATGTTTTGTACTTCCATAACATAAACTGTCATGTGGTGCATCACATGACTTAAGGCAACTGATTTTCAGTAATTACTACACAATGGAGAGCTGTCACCAGGCCTGACAACTCTGCGGGAATAACACACGCAATTTCAGGATTTTTAAAAAATTGTCTGGATCCTCGCAAATACAAAAACTGATTTTTAAAAAGTTTATTGAACAGCTATATGTGCACATATTAACAGAAATTTCCTGGATTTCTCCTATAGACTTACTAAACCAGGGTGGTGGGGTGGGATGAAATTTAGGCAGCCTTGTAGCTACTGGTCGTATTACCTTAGGCCAGATTTTTTTAATTTTTCGGTTCTCAAACCCTCCTACCCTAAATTTTGCAAAAATGAAAAAAAATAATTCCAACATGTTTTAAAAAAAAGTATCTGTTATTAATATTTTGGTCACCCATTTCAAACAACCGAACTAACACCATTACAAGATACACACTTATAAAGGTTCAGATTTTTTCCCCCTTCTCCTGTGGAACTTTTTCTGAAAAAAATCTGAGAACCAAAAAAAAAAAATCTGGCCCTACAGAATAGATGATATATATGTATTGTCTTTCTCAATTTGCCATGTAAGTTGTCATTTTCCGAATTTTTATTTTCTTAAAAATATTTTTTTTTTTACATAAGTCCTAATCTAATTGCAAAACCCTACTTAACCATTTCTATGTGGTTGGAAGTATCTATCATTATCACACAATTTAAGTAAGAAATGCATAGCAAAATTACTGTGAAAATGATTATTTTTAAAGTAGTATCCCACCAACAACAGTCACATTTTACAACATATGAACTCCCTTTCTTAACCTACTGACTACGAGGTTTATATATAATTTACCTATTTTGAGAATTCGAACTCAATAGACACAATATAAACTGCTTTAACCAGCCAGGCCAAAACCCCAAAAATGGAGCGTCAAATTGAGTTACCAACTCATAATTCATTTACGTTTATTCAATCAAGGGTATTTTACAAACCATTGAATAAACCTATACTTTTAATCGGCACATATACATTGTTATATGAGCTGAAGACCTAGTTAGAGTTTTGATAAATGGTTTTGTAGTGTGATTTTGCCGTTATTTGGAGGGTTAATTTCTTTAAAGGTTTTCTTAGCACGTTTTAAGTCTTACAATTTAACAGCCTCTGGAATTTTGGAAGCCCTGTTTTGTATATATTACCGGTCATATTCTATCGTTTGATACAACTATCTGTGTACATTATTGTCACGTGACCTGTAATGTCACTTAGATGTAACTACTTTGTTAATTACAGGGTCTGTATCAAATGTTGGAGCCCAATGTAACCATCAGATGCCGAGAAAAAGACGTGGATCTAGTCAGGGTATGTGCATATTTGTATACTATCACCTTGGCTTTTATAACCCAGCTTACAACACTACACAATCTTGTAGACCACCAGTCTTTAACCCTTTCCTTGGCTTTAGTATAAACCAGCTTACAACCAAACACAATCTTGTAGACCACCAGTCTTTAACCCATTCCTTGGCTTTAGTATAAACCAGCTTACAACTCTACACGATCTGGTAGACCACCAGTCTTTAACCCATTCCTTGGCTTTAGTATAACCCAGCTTACAACCAAACACAATCTGGTAGACCACCAGTCTTTAACCCATTCCTTGGCTTTAGTATAACCCAGCTTACAACCAAACACAATCTTGTAGACCATCAGTCTTTAACCCTTTCCTTGGCTTTAGTATAACCCAGCTTACAACCAAACACAATCTTGTAGACCACCAGTCTTTAACCCATTCCTTGGCTTTAGTATAAACCAGCTTACAACCAAACACAATCTTGTAGACCATCAGTCTTTAACCCTTTCCTTGGCTTTAGTATAAACCAGCTTACAACCAAACACAATCTGGGAGACCACCAGTCTATAACCCAGCTTACAACCCTACACAATCTCCTCTGCCATAACAACCATATATTCCCATACCTTTGAAGTTGAATCTTTATAACTCCAAGAAAGTTAAGACAGCTGTGTATTCAGTGTTGGTGTTGTTGGTAATGCTGTATATTCATTGTTGGTGTTGTTGGCAATGCTGTATGTTCAGTGTTGGTGTTGTTGGCAATGCTGTATATTCAGTGTTGGTTCATGGCAATGCTGTATATTCAGCGTTGGTGTTGTTGGCAATGCTGTATATTCAGTGTCTGTTGTTGGCAATGCTGTATATTCAGTGTTGGTGTTGTTGGCAATGCTGTACATTCAGTGTTTGTTGTTGGTAATGTTGTATATTCAGTGTTGGTGTTGTTGGCAATGCTGTATATTCAGTGTTGGTATTGTTGGCAATGCTGTATATTCAGTGTTGGTGTTGTTGGTAATGCTGTATATTCAGTGTTGGTGGCAATGCTGTATATTCAGTGTTGGTGTTTTTGGCAATGTTGTACATTCAGTGTTGGTGTTGTTGGTAATGCTGTATATTCAGTGTTGATGTTGGCAATGCTGTATATTCAGTGTTTGTTGTTGGCAATGCTGTGTATTCAGTGTTGGTGTTGTTGGCAATGCTGTATATTCAGTGTTGTTGTTGTTGGCAATGCTGTATATTCAGTGTTGGTGTTGTTGGCAATGCTGTATATTCAGTGTTGTTGTTGTTGGCAATGCTGTATATTCAGTGTTTGTTGTTGGCAATGCTGTATATTCAGTGTTTGTTGTTGGCAATGCTGTGTATTCAGTGTTGGTGTTGTTGGCAATGCTGTATATTCAGTGTTGTTGATGTTGGCAATGCTGTATATTCAGTGTTTGTTGTTGGCAATGCTGTGTATTCAGTGTTGGTGTTGTTGGCAATGCTGTATATTCAGTGTTGTTGTTGTTGGCAATGCTGTATATTCAGTGTTGGTGTTGTTGGCAATGCTGTATATTCAGTGTTGGTGTTGTTGGCAATGCTGTATATTCAGTGTTGATGTTGGCAATGCTGTATATTCAGTGTTTGTTGTTGGCAATGCTGTGTATTCAGTGTTGGTGTTGTTGGCAATGCTGTATATTCAGTGTTGTTGTTGTTGGCAATGCTGTATATTCAGTGTTGGTGTTGTTGGCAATGCTGTATATTCAGTGTTGTTGTTGTTGGCAATGCTGTATATTCAGTGTTGGTGTTGTTGGCACTGCTGTATATTCAGCGTTGGTGTAGTCTCTATCATCCAGACACACTCAAGCTGACTGCGAGCGCTAGCGAGCGTCTGGACTCACTGTTCTTTAAAAATGTTGACCGATAGACGGCGCCAACCGTCAAAACTGACTGCGACGTGACGTCATTTTGATTGCAACATCAAAGTGCACGTTGAATTACGCGCAACATTAGTTCCAATGGGATGTGTGTACTTCCTTATTAAATATACAATAAACTTCGTTTTATTGTAGTTTCTCTAAAAACATAATATAATCTTACAAAATGATGTTTAAAATTTAATTTTTGGCATTAATCGTGTGTTTGGAGTAATTTTATAGCACAACATTGCGCGTAACGTCACGTATTTTTTGACGCCGTCGTGACGTAGGGGGTGATTCCCACGGATTTCCATAACAAACTGAAGTTGACCAATCAGAGGCCGGTGATTTTTTTTTGTACACACCTCGTTTTGATGTCAAAATTTTTAAAGAACAGTGAGTCCAGACCATCGTTTGGACTTCTTTGAGAGAAGTCTCGCGAGAGGTCTGGATGATCGAGACTAGCGTTGGTGTTGTTGGCAATGCTGTATATTCAGTGTTGATGTTGTTGGCTATGCTGTGTATTCAGTGTTGTTGTTGTTGGCAATGCTGTATATTCAGTGTTGGTGTTGTTGGCAATGTTGTATATTCAGTGTTGTTGGTAATGCTGTATATTCAGTATTGGTGTTGGCAATGCTGTATATTGAGTGTTTGTTGTTGGCAATGCTGTGTATTCAGTGTTGGTGTTGTTGGCAATGCTGTGTATTCAGTGTTGTTGTTGTTGGCAATGCTGTATATTCAGCGTTGGTGTTGTTGGCAATGCTGTTTATTCAGTGTTGTTGGCAATGCTATGCATTCAGTGTTGGTGTTGTTGGCAATGCAGTATATTCAGCGTTGGTGTTGTTGGCAATGCTGTATAGTCAGTGTTTGTTGTTGGCAATGCTGTATATTCAATGTTGGTGTTGTTGGCAATGCTGTATATTCAGTGTTGGTGTTGTTGACAATGCTGTATATTCAGTGTTGGTGTTGTTGGTAATGCTGTATATTCAGCATTGGTGTTGTTGGCAATGCTGTATATTCAGCATTGGTGTTGTTGGCAATGCTGTATATTCAGTGCTGGTGTTGTTGGCAATGCTGTATATTCAGTGTTGGTGTTGTTGACAATGCTATATATTCAGTGTTGGTGTTGTTGGTAATGCTATATATTCAGTGTTGGTGTTGTTGACAATGCTGTATATTCAGTGTTGGTGTTGTTGGTAATGCTGTATATTCAGCATTGGTGTTGTTGGCAATGCTGTATATTCAGTGCTGGTGTTGTTGGCAATGCTACATATTAAGGGCATCTAAGGCCGGCATAGTAAAACGTCCAAAATGTTCTTGTTTCTCACCACTGCAGGTTCAAATCCCACTGGGAGCTTGACTTGTCAAGTGAAAAAGTGTTGATTCTTACAGATGGCAGGAGTTATATAGTACAGATTTTACTAAGGTAAAATGGTGTGCTTTGCTGCTACAACAAAAAAGAAATGATTGTCATATATGGCCTAACATCATCATTTGCTAAGAAGATGTTAACCATTCAAACATATTCAGTGTTAATGTTACATGCTTTTCAGGATGCCTGGCCAGGTGCAGTAGAGATGTACAGGAAAGCCACACAAGGAAAAAAGGATGTGAAGGTTACCATTGATACAGAGACATTCCTACCTCCAGATATGTAAGTTACCAGAGACATTCCTAGCATCTCCATGGCCGAATGGTGAACGATGTTGCGTTGTGAACCTTGTAATTGAGGAAGTGTCGATTCTTACGGATCGCGGGAGGTGTACAGTACTGGTTCTACCCAGGAAAAGTGGGTGGTCTGCCTCCACCACAAAAAATCGAACGTCATATATAACCTTACATGTGTTGAAAATGACGTAAAACACCATACAAACATTCCTACCTCCAGATATGTAAGTAATGTAACATAGATACAGAGACATTCCTACCTCCAGATATGTAAGTAATGTAACATAGATACAGAGACATTCCTACCTCCAGATATGTGTCACATAGATGCAGAGACATTACTACCTCCAGATATGTAAGTAATGTAACATAGATACAGAGACATTCCTACCTCCAGATATGTAAGTAATGTAACATAGATACAGAGACATTCCTACCTCCAGATATGTGTCACATAGATGCAGAGACATTCCTACCTACAGATATGTAAGTCATGTCACATAGATACAGAGACATTCTTACCTCCAGATATGTAAGTCATGTCACATAGATACAGAGACATTCCTACCTCCAGATATGTGTCACATAGATACAGAGACATTCCTACCTCCAGATATGTAAGTAATGTAACATAGATACAGAGACATTCCTACCTCCAGATATGTAAATCATGTCACATGTTCAACAGAAGAAAGGGGGCACATGGAAATTAAATGAAACAAGTATAAGCAGTAGACAGATTTGATTTGATGTGAGAAACAAATAGAAAATGTACACAAGAAATGATAGTTTGATATTAAATCAGCTACAATTTGTGACAAAATCTCGTTATAGATCATATAGATCATAGGGCCTCAGGGAAGATAAGTTGTTGAATCTAACTTTAAAGATGTTGCTTATTAGTCCCCCACCTGTCCCAGGGGGACTATAGGTTTGCACCTTGTCCTTCCGTCCGAATGCTTGTCCGGGCCATATTTTCAATACTATAAGACTTTGAGATACTAAACTTGGTATGTGGATACATCTTGGGATAGCGGTGTGTCGCGTACCAAAATAAGGTTACTGTGACCTTGACCTGTGACCTCTGTCATAGAAATTCTGTCCGTCCTTCCATCCGTCCTTTCGAATGCTTGTCCGGGCCATATTTTCAATACTATAAGACTTTGAGATACCAAACTTGGTATGTGGATACATCTTGTGATAGCGGTGTGTCGCGTACCAAAATAAGGTCATTGTCACCGTGACCTGTGACCTGTGACCTCTGTCATAGAAAATGCTGTCTGGACCGTATTTTCAATACTAGAACACTTAGAGATACCAAACTGGCTATGTGGATACATCTTGGGATAGCGGTAAGTCACATACCAAAATAAGGTCATTGTGACCTTGACCTGTGACCTCTGTCATAGAAAATGCTGTCTGGACCGTATTTTCAATACTATAACACTTAGAGATACCAAACTTGGTATGTGGGTACATCTTGGGAAAGCGGTGTGTCGCGTACCAAAATAAGGTCACTGTGACCTCTGTCATAGAAAATGCTTGTCCGGACCGTATTTTCAATACTATAAAACATAAGAGATACCAAACTTGGTATGTGAATACATCTTGGGATAACAGTGTCACTGTGTCGCGTACCAAAATAAGGTCATTGTGACCTTAACCTGTGACCTCTGTCATAGAAAATGCTTGTCTGAACCGTATTTTCAATACTATAACACTTAGAGATACCAAACTTGGTATGTGAATACATCTTGGGATAGCGGTGTGTCGCGTACCAAAATAAGGTCATTGTGACCTTGACCTTGATCTTTGACCTCCATCATAGGAAATGTCTGGAAAATGCTTGTCTGGGCCGGTGAGGGACTATCGATTGCCCTACAATTCTTGTTTACATGATGACGTAAACATTCTGTAGCTAATTGAGAATTCTTCTTTAGACCCCATGGGGCAGCCATGTCTCAGTGAATTGCACGTTCAACTTGAAACCAGAGGAACTGGTTCTTCCCCTCTCTCTTACCTGTGTAGATGAGCCATTAACATTCAAATTCTTTCAGACTGACCCTGGTATGGCATAACAATATAGAAAAATAGTAAGGGTCTTGTCATCTTTCTTGACAGTGTTTATATTTTCCTTGCAGCTCGGGAGGTGTGGAACTGACGGCCCAGGGTAACAAGTTCCTCATCGAGAACACCCTAGAAAGTCGTCTGGATCTCATCAGTTTGCAGATGATCCCAGATTTAAGGACGGTCTTATTCGGGCGAAATCCTAACAGAAAGTTCACAGATTAACCTAGATAGTTATTATAATAATGTCATTAATAAGTAGAATGCAAATCCATGTACATAGTGTAGAAATACAAGATGCAATATTGTTTATTTAAATATTCAATGCTATGTCAATACTATGTTTGTATTTCGATGGTAAAAACATTCCAGTTTGGAGGCGTGGTTACATCTGTCATTTTAGTAAAAAAACAACAGAATGGTAGAAAAATCTATTGAATATCAAGAATCTATGTATGTGGTTCTGTAACAACAACAACATAAGTTTATAGTCTTGTTTAGAGATATACAGTGTTTGGCCAAGTGTCTGCACGTCTGGTAGGTCATTACGCTCTATAGCTACTCTCAACATTTCTTACTTTGGTGGGCCTCTGTGGGTGCAGTTGCCTGGGAAAATTTGTTTCTAGAGAAATCATGTTAATTAAAGATCATATCAAAATTGTTAGTATAACATAATATTTACAGAGAATAAAATAGTAGTTAGATTGTTGTGATTGTATACCTGTATGTGAGGTTTATTCTAATCAAGAACAGTGTTTATTGTTTGTTTTGTATTTTGAATGACTAGTTTCTATAATGAACTTTACTTTTTTGTTTCCTTCAAGGTCTGGTCATCCTAGATAACATAACAGCTATGTCGGGTGTATACATTGTCTAAAGAAACCTTGTCCGGCATAATACTGCAATGTCCGGCAGACATAACCGCAAAGTCTGGTTTGAAATCTTATTTTCTAAAAAATGTGGCCAAAACAAATTTACAGGTTAAGTTTGTGTTAGAACTTGTCATTCCTCATCAGTAGTACTGTGATGCAACTGTTCATGTTATTGTGTGCATACACGCATGTATGTAATTGTGTGCATACACGTGTGTATGTTATCGTGTGATTGAGTGTATGAGGGTGGGTGGGTGTGCAGTAAGCTTAGTTAACATACACTTGCATGTGTTCCAATACTACTCATAAGATGTTACTTTATATCCTCGCTGTATATCGCGGGCAAAATGTCTGCACGTCGAGTTTGTGTTTTATACTGCCAGATAAAGTAGTAAACAACCAGATCAGTGTGTTGTAGTATTAGGTGGATGGTGGGCTAAACTTACTGATATTAAGGACCGGAAAAGTCATGTGTAGAAATGAATTGTGTAAACATGTTATTCAGATGCGGCTACAACATAGTTAAGCCATCAACATTTTGTACATAAGGGTTAATGCAGCTATTGAAGGGGGGTACATCAGACTTGTTCTGGAAGAATCGAAAGTTTTAAAATGTTCAAATTCATGATAAAAAGGTCACATAAATTGAAATACCGTAAGCATGTTTTTGTTAAAGACTACAATTTTAATTCACCATAGATTTTAAATGAAATTGGGAGTAAAGTGGTTAATAAGGGGTCGTTTTGAGGCTCGTGCATTATATTTGGATCCTATAGAATTAAAATGACAAGCCGGATGTACCACCTTCAACACTAACATTTGTCTCCGGACTCCTTGCCCTGCAGTAAGAATTGACACTTGTTTAGTTCATACCCAGTGCATTTGGTCAGTAGCTGTTGTGTTCCGTGTCATGGTAAATCTCGGAAGAATATATAGATTGGAGAATGGTGACTGCAAGTTTGGAAAATCTCAATTGTCCGACTTTTAATGTAAATGTAGCAACCATGTTAAAATATGTTTATGTAATTATGTAGATGAGTTTATATGGAAGTTAATAAAGAATATACAGATCATGTAGATGTTTTATTGTTTTTATTCCAGTTAAATATACTTTAATAACAAGATAACTACGGTACATATATTGCATGACAAAATGGTTTCATAATCGCAGGATCCCAAGCATTGATTAGTACAAAAAAACAGAATGGCCATCAGGCGGCCATACTGGACAGAAACAATGGCATGGGCATTGATTACTTACTGCCCTAAATAAATACTAAATTGTATTAATACACAATCACTGGATTTTCCAAATTTCAAATTTGGAAATGGGTAATTCTGCTCTATGGAAATTATTTATGTCTTTTATGACATGCACCAAGTTACAGTGAATTCCATTAAGTAGTTATTGAGACAAGACTCAAAAAATCAAAAAGCCTCAAGATAAAAAATATGGTCATTGGATCCGACGAAGAAGAAATAATGTCTCCTGCATCAGCTCATCAATGCCCCACACATGCTAAAAGAACGTATAAAAGTCGAACAGGAAATGCAGCTTTCACAGAAAGAACACAGTAAAACACGCAAAAAGACAAACAAGAATGGCAACAGTAATAATAAAGGCATATGATGTCACAAACACAAAAAGGTAACCTTCATGAACATACCTCAAGGCATTTATTCCTTAATTTCATAAAAAACATCTTTGGAGTCGATCCACCATCACTGGATTTCCAAATTTTCAAGGTTGAAAAAAAAGGGGGATAATTCTGCTTAAAACATATATGAGAGTAGTGATATGATTTTTGTGTCACGTGTTTAGCGTGGCAGACAGTTAGGGATCACTTAAGTTAAGCACTAAATTATTGCTACAAGTAGATACCATAGTGATATGACTGATTTTTTTTTTTTTAAAGAATGGGCCAACATTTGGGTGTTTAGGGGCTATCCAGATTAGGAGCTTACGATATCCATAACACGAGGTCTTATATGAGCTTCAAAACCATATCCATATCTAGACCGACAAAGGGAGGTAATACTAGTCCACCCAGTAAAACAAATAAGGGACTAATAAATTCATTAAACATGTATAGTAACCATGGTGTATATAAATCTAAATAAACTTTTTTTGTATTATAAAAATACAAACTGATGAATTACTACACAGAACAGTAGACTTGCTATTCATTTAGTCTTGTTTGGAAACAAATGTATATTTGTAGCAAAAATTGTCAAAATGTGTATAATAAATATTATGACTGTTGCATTATTATCCGGGTGGCCAAGTCATCTGGCGACCTCCCATCACGTGAACATGGAGATGGTACACAGACTGGGCTGCATCTTTGCCATTGTTGATCACTGAAAAAGTAACAAAAAATAATTTGGATTTATTTGACAATTATTATTCAAATTATTTAGAACTTTGGTAATGCCGCAAAGTTTTTCAGAATCAAGATTGCCGTGTGTCCCTTTAACAATAAAAATTGCCACGTATCTCTTTAAAAACAAAGGTTGCCAAGTGTCCCTTTAAGAATTAAGATTTTATGTGTCCCTATCGTCGTTTGTCCCTTTATAATCATATTAGTCCACTCAGCCTGTGAAATTTTACCATTCAACATCAAACAAATTGCAACAGAAATGATTTACTGATTTTCTGATAGTGACATATATTGCGAAAAATCACAAAAAAGTCTAGAAAAATCTAGATAGGGGAAATAAGGTTTTTATAGCTCCTATATTTACCCTTTTCATAAAACAACACCAGATGTAGAGTTATTTGTAGCTGCTGCATTTTATTTAGAATAAGACATTTTAATGATGTATTACACTATTAAGACCTTAATTAATCATAACAATTACATATTTGAACAATTACCAAATAAATGTATATTTTAACGCTGTTTGTTGAAAAGTGCATATTGAATTACCCCACCCACTGAAATCACAATAGAGAAATTGCATATCAAAGGTAATGCTATGTTATATGCATTTCTTGTTACAGTTTAAGAAATATACTCAAATTAAGATTGAAGATGAAGTGTTGGGTTAATATATTGGTCTCTATATGGTAGCCGTCGGCATTGTCGGCAGCTATTAATAGCCCATTGCTAGCATCATTCCTTGATGATTATTTTTGGAAGAGTGAAAGGTAAATACTTAAGATTTATGGTGAAGCGCCGGGTGTTGGGGTGGGGTGTGTGAGTGGAGGGCGGATAGTATATTGACCACTATATTGTAGCTGATTTATTAATCCATTGTTAGCGTTATTGTTAAACTCATTCGTAATGGTCATACCAACTTACGCTGGTAACTGCGCACAATTATTAAAAATACCATAATAATAGTCATAATAGAGCTCAAAGGTTTTTAGACAATTCTTTAAATATATATAACTGTTCCTACACAAAACTATCATAACACCATGGGTAAATATCCTTATATAGTTTAGCATTTATCCTATAGTAATTGATGTTGCAGCATACGTGTAAGTTATACTACTTCTTTGCCATAATTCGCAATGTTAATTACTAGTATATCAATAACTCATAGCTTTCACTATTGAATGATAATGCCAAATCTAGTACAACATCGCAAAAAGCTTGAATACCCTTTACCGATTTATATATTGTTTGCAACTTGATTTGCATGAGCATTAGCCCTTTTTAGAGTCGATCAGTATAGACACATTATATGGTACCCCACCCAGTCACATTATACTGACACCAGGTCGACCAGTCCTAGCACTACCCTTTATATGCTGATATGCTGAGCGTCAAGCAATGGAGCTACTAGTATCATTTTTTCTAGTTATTGGTATGACGACATCCCACGTGCGAGGCGGATGATCTACCATTACGCCACCACACTGTGGTTCTTAGCTTTTATAATTGTGTCATGCCAAACTGCAAGGTGAGGTGAAGTACTAATACTGCCTAATTACAAGTAGTTTGTATTAATGTTATAGGCATAGATATACACAATTTACTGTTCTGATCGATGCAAGAGATCTATCAAGACACTACCGCAATCTATCCTGGTCACCACTTATTATTACAAGTGATATTTTCAAGAATGAGTCATGTTACAAAAGCACTAGAAGAGGATGTTGGCATTTAAAACCTCTTCACTTATGTTCTCATAGTAAACTAGTATTAATTTAGTCCATAAGTTTGAGTAGAAAGCATATTTAAGCCAGAATATATTACCGCCAAATTTCGTGTTTATCTGATTTCCTTTCTGATTTTGAAATAATTTTACTTTTTTTGGTATGCTAACTTTTCAATGTGTGTTGATACGTTTGTCATGTATGCACTACCTATATTGCAAAATGACCCTTTGGCCCTGCTTCATAGTAAGCAAGGTCATTCATAGGGCACAATGCAAAAGCGTACTAGTTCTTAAATGTGTTCGCGATATGAAATTGAAATGATACATTTGGCATATGTTTCAAAGGATTTGGCATATGTTTTAAAGTATTATTATATTCTATTGAGTTGATTGCGTAGGCTCCTAAGTTATAAGTCCTCCGCAAACTATGTTAACTATTTGATTTTGCATTTGTATTAGCATAGTCTGGCTGTAAGTTACTGTAAGGCTGTATGCATATAAACAGAGTAGTGACTGCATTAACAACATACAATTAAAATGTTAAAGAAGTACCCCGCCAAATAATGGCAAAATTACACTACAAAACCGTTTATTTTTCAACTATCCACGTGTTCAGGTCATATACTTATGTACATGTACCGAATTAAACGTATTCACGGGTTCCTAAAATACTCGTGATTGAATATGCGTAAAAAATTTATGAGTTGATAACTCTTAATTTGACGCTGCAGTTTTGGAATTTGTCCTGGCTGGTTAAAGCCGTTTATATTGTGTCTATAGAGTTTGGATTCTCAAAATGTGTAAGTTAGGATTCTCAAAATGTTTTAGTTATATACAGGTTTAGAAACGGTGTATGTTGTAAAATTTGCCACTTGAAGGGACTTTAACATGCCATAATCTGACCCAAAAGTATACTGACCCAAAAGTATATTTCAAGGAGCAGGGTATATTGGTTATATTTTTCTAGCATCGAATTGCCAAACGTATGTACAAGTCAAGTTTGTTAAAAGGGACAGTATACATGTAAGTGATCACAGTTATAATCAAAAATATGTCGTATTATGACTATAATTTTGTACTGACAATAGTTTGGGAGCAAAAATACTGTAATTTCGTATTGCAAATGAAAAAATCATACTAACAACATGTATTATATAACTTAATTACCATGAGTTTTTCAACACGGGATTTCTAGCCTGAGTGAGAGTTCGCACAAACAAACGAGTGCGCTAGCATGAATTTGTTTATTTGGACGTATTGTCATGTGCATCATCACTCGGTATTGAAAAACTCATGGTAATAAAACTCTTTATACTTTCCTTATCTCTCTCCAAAGTTATTATCAAAGAAGCTTGGATCACAGAGGTCATGTTTTGCTAACAAATAATGCATAACGTTTATGTAAGTCAAGAAATAAGAAGGATCCTTAATCAAGATAGTTCTTTTTATCAAAAACAGTCAGATATGTACAGATATACATATCTGTGTTTTTAAAGCTTCGTCAGTCATACTGCGACTACCTAATGCTTTTCACGATAATAGTTTCTGTGCAAATAACGTGTTTCTGTTGCAAATACGTAAAGAAATAACATGTTAATGCCAAAGACTTGGGTATTTATAGTTGCCGACAATGCCGACGATTATCATACATTAGTCAATGTTTCACCCACAGTGCTTACTCGTCGATCTTATTATGAATGTTTACACAAAAATGTTCTATGAAACTGCCTATAACACAGATTTACATTGAAATGCAGATCCATTGTACTTACGTGGGTGGGGTAATTCAATATGCGAATTTTAAGAAACAGTGCTAAAATAGGCATTTATATGCATAGTTCATTCAAACTTTCCAATTTAACTATGTTTTTATATCGTAATACCCCATTGAAATGTATTATTCGTAACAAAATGTTGCAGATATACATATACATAAACCTGCAGTGATTTTATGACAAACGCACATTTTTGAGCCATAAAAAAAACTTATTTCCCCTATCTAGATTTTTCTAGACTTTTTTGTGATTTTTTGCAATATATGTATCTATCAGAAAATCAGAAAATCATTTCTGTTGCAATTAGTTTGATGTGGGTTCACAGGCTGAGTGGACTATATGTGGTATTTTATCAGGTGCAGAAATGTATACATATATAAGACCAAACAAAGTGTGAATGGGTCAAACTGCTTTGGAATCTAAATACCCTGACCTAGCACTGCATGCACCCTAGCACATCAGAGCATTCTGTTATGTAAACATATTTCTTTTACGTCGACTGCGAAGCAAGTTCTTGCAACTTTCAATGGCTTCCTGGGTAGAACCAGAACTAAGCAATGTGGATTAATTATCTTGCTCAAGGATAAAAACATGGCTATGGCGAGGATCGAACCCATGACATCTCTTTCTGTTAATTAATTATAGCCAGGAAGTGTGGAATATCTGTAGAAATGATTACTTACCAATTCTGTATCCACTGCCTAGGTTCTTCTCCTGAGCCACCTTGTTGGCCACTAGTAACAGGTGTCCTAGCAACTGAAAACATGAAAATCCATGAGTGGAAGTTACCAATAGTACTTACAATATGCCTAGTATTTGGTCAGATTGGTCTAGCTAACCCCCTGACTATGGCTGTGTATATTTCAGAATGGTCTAGCTAAACCCCTGACTATGACTGTGTATATTACAGAATGGTCTAGCTAAACCCAGGACTATGGCTGTGTATATTACAGAATGGTCTAGATAACCCAATAATTTTGTGTGTATATTACATAATAGTCTAGCAATTAATAAGTCAATAGTATAAATAGTGTTTAACAAACCATTTGATCTGCTAGTACTGCATCACTGAGTTGAGCGATTGGTTGCCGTGGTATCACAAGGAAATGTACTGGTGCTACTGGTGTTACATCACTGAATGCCACACACTGAAATATATCTAAATTTACTTGTGATGTCCTTTTTCACATAATAGTTTTCAAAAAAGGGTTTTATTTACCTGCCAATATCTCAATACCTACTTGGGAGATGGCTTTCCAAAAACTAGGCATTTGTTACTGAAACTCGGTTTTATAAATTTAGATTTTCAGCAAAGTTTCACAGATAACTTCAACATTTTTCATGATGATAACTACGAAGGTTGATATAAGTAATGAAGGTCAATCAACATATTGAGGATAACACTGTGGATCATCAACAATATATGAATACGGGTTGGATTGAGAGTGTGTGTTAACATTTTAAAAATAATTTTTTGTCTCCAATCCTATGATGGTAGTGTGTAGTGATTTGTAAAGTGGGGTTGAAAAATAATGGCAACATCGAGCGTTTTATTATATTAATTTGGCGTTGTCCGTCCGTCCGTCCGTCCGGAGCCATATCTTCATAACTACAAGTTGGATTTTCATTACACTTGGTAATAATGTTTATCCTGATAGTGGGATGACATGCGGCTATTTTTTCCGGAATCGCCCAGTAACGCCAGAGTTATTGCCCTTTAATTGCTAAAAATTGCTTAATTCTGTCCGTCCACAGCCATATCTTGATAACCGCCTGTTTAATTTTCATTCAACTTCATTATAATGTTTATCCCAACAGTGGGATGTGACGCGGCAAATTTATTTCGGAATCGTCCTAGTAACGCCATAGTTATTGCCCTTTAATTGATACAAATTACTTAATTCTGTTCGTCCACAGCCATATCTTGATAACCGCTTGTTTGATTTTCATTAAACAAATTTATTTCGGAATCGTCCTAGTAACGCCATAGTTATTGCCCTTTAATTGATACAAATTACTTAATTCTGTTCGTCCACAGCCATATCTTGATAACCGCTTGTTTGATTTTCATTAAACAAATTTATTTCGGAATCGTCCTAGTAACGCCATAGTTATTGCCCTTTAATTGATACAAATTACTTAATTCTGTTCGTCCACAGCCATATCTTGATAACCGCTTGTTTGATTTTCATTAAACAAATTTATTTCGGAATCGTCCTAGTAACGCCATAGTTATTGCCCTTTAATTGATACAAATTACTTAATTCTGTTCGTCCACAGCCATATCTTGATAACCGCTTGTTTGATTTTCATTAAACAAATTTATTTCGGAATCGTCCTAGTAACGCCATAGTTATTGCCCTTTAATTGATACAAATTACTTAATTCTGTTCGTCCACAGCCATATCTTGATAACCGCTTGTTTGATTTTCATTAAACAAATTTATTTCGGAATCGTCCTAGTAACGCCATAGTTATTGCCCTTTAATTGATACAAATTACTTAATTCTGTTCGTCCACAGCCATATCTTGATAACCGCTTGTTTGATTTTCATTAAACAAATTTATTTCGGAATCGTCCTAGTAACGCCATAGTTATTGCCCTTTAATTGATACAAATTACTTAATTCTGTTCGTCCACAGCCATATCTTGATAACCGCTTGTTTGATTTTCATTAAACAAATTTATTTCGGAATCGTCCTAGTAACGCCATAGTTATTGCCCTTTAATTGATACAAATTACTTAATTCTGTTCGTCCACAGCCATATCTTGATAACCGCTTGTTTGATTTTCATTAAACAAATTTATTTCGGAATCGTCCTAGTAACGCCATAGTTATTGCCCTTTAATTGATACAAATTACTTAATTCTGTTCGTCCACAGCCATATCTTGATAACCGCTTGTTTGATTTTCATTAAACAAATTTATTTCGGAATCGTCCTAGTAACGCCATAGTTATTGCCCTTTAATTGATACAAATTACTTAATTCTGTTCGTCCACAGCCATATCTTGATAACCGCTTGTTTGATTTTCATTAAACAAATTTATTTCGGAATCGTCCTAGTAACGCCATAGTTATTGCCCTTTAATTGATACAAATTACTTAATTCTGTTCGTCCACAGCCATATCTTGATAACCGCTTGTTTGATTTTCATTAAACAAATTTATTTCGGAATCGTCCTAGTAACGCCATAGTTATTGCCCTTTAATTGATACAAATTACTTAATTCTGTTCGTCCACAGCCATATCTTGATAACCGCTTGTTTGATTTTCATTAAACAAATTTATTTCGGAATCGTCCTAGTAACGCCATAGTTATTGCCCTTTAATTGATACAAATTACTTAATTCTGTTCGTCCACAGCCATATCTTGATAACCGCTTGTTTGATTTTCATTAAACAAATTTATTTCGGAATTGTCCTAGTAACGCCATAGTTATTTCCCTTTAATTGATACAAATTACTTAATTCTGTTCGTCCACAGCCATATCTTGATAACCGCTTGTTTGATTTTCATTAAACAAATTTATTTCGGAATCGTCCTAGTAACGCCATAGTTATTGCCCTTTAATTGATACAAATTACTTAATTCTGTTCGTCCACAGCCATATCTTGATAACCGCTTGTTTGATTTTCATTAAACAAATTTATTTCGGAATCGTCCTAGTAACGCCATAGTTATTGCCCTTTAATTGATACAAATTACTTAATTCTGTTCGTCCACAGCCATATCTTGATAACCGCTTGTTTGATTTTCATTAAACAAATTTATTTCGGAATCGTCCTAGTAACGCCATAGTTATTGCCCTTTAATTGATACAAATTACTTAATTCTGTTCGTCCACAGCCATATCTTGATAACCGCTTGTTTGATTTTCATTAAACAAATTTATTTCGGAATCGTCCTAGTAACGCCATAGTTATTGCCCTTTAATTGATACAAATTACTTAATTCTGTTCGTCCACAGCCATATCTTGATAACCGCTTGTTTGATTTTCATTAAACAAATTTATTTCGGAATAGTCCTAGTAACGCCAGAGTTATTGCCCTTAAATTGATAAATGTCCCGTTGAATTATTCAGGCCGTGGGTTCAAATCTCACAGGAGGCATATTTTTCTTCTTTTTTTTTATTTCCATTTTTTTTTTCATGAGAAACCTTGGTTCATGGGTTCAATTTTTCTAGAAAAAAAAAGAAGAAAAAAATGAGTTCATAAGGAACCTTGGTTCATGGGTTTAGGAGCTTAGGGGCCCTTGTTGGATCAGTTTTACATAGAGTTATTTTAAATATTTTTTTTTTTTTATTATTGTTTTATTATTATTATTAATTTTTCTCATAAGAAGCCTTGATTCATGAGTTAATTTTTTCTTTAATGGGGAGCTAAGGGGCCCTTGTTGGATCAGTTTTACATAGAGTTATAGGGAAGAACT
Organism: Cyrtodaria siliqua; assembly: GCA_037043455.1. NCBI lineage: Eukaryota > Metazoa > Mollusca > Bivalvia > Adapedonta > Hiatellidae > Cyrtodaria > Cyrtodaria siliqua. The sequence goes on along the minus strand of JAWPHD010000119.1, from coordinate 399,524 downwards.
TCAAAAATATTCTCTGAAACTACAAGATAAAGGTTTAACCTTTTTTATTTATTATCAGCTTATGGATCCTCTACCAGTTTTGTTCAAATGGTGACCCCGGGGTCAAATTTGGCCCCGCCCCAGTGGTCGCAGTTTTACATAGATCTATATTATCTAGGGAAAAACTTTAAAAATCTTCTTCTCTGAAACTACAACAGTCCACGGTTTAATATTTTGTATTTACACTCAGCTTATGGTCCTCTACCAAGTTTGTTTGAATGGTGACCTTGGGGGTCAAATTTGGCCCCACCCCAGGAGTCATATGTTTTACATAGACTTATATAGGGAAAAACTTGAAAAAACGTCTTTTCTGAAACTACAAGAGCCAACAGTTTAATATTTTGTATTTACACTCAGCTTATGGTCCTCTACCAAGTTTGTTCAAATGGTGACACTGGGGTCAAATTTGGCTCTGCCCCTGGGTCACATGTCAAACTTGGTTTGAGTGTTTATATTAATGAAAGTTTGATTTATTTTAAAGCTAGCCAAACTTGAGCCAAATACATTCCTCCCCATGAAATAACAAGATCATCTGATAGGTAATGAGATGAAGTAAGCAGATTGATAAATATCACATGGCCAGGTAATTAAAAAGTAATCATTGATATACAATTCTACATTTCTTGTATATTACATTAATTTTATTACTATATTATACACACCTGCTAATATTACACCCTTTAGTCCCACTATAAGAGTCAATGCCTTAAAAAGGTACATCTTTTTTTTCAAATTTACTATGGTGATGAATTTCAAAAATACTATATAGTAGATATTCAAATTTATGAAGGCTCGAAGTCATGATTTATACTAATTAAAAAAAAATCCGAACACATTTCTTCCACTCAAGGATAATACATCATTCGGCGGGGGATATCGGTTCATTGAGTTTGCTTGTTGATAATGACGATATCTGGTGAATGACGATAACTGGTACACAACCAGTAGTTACACATTTATAAAGAGCCTTGAAATATATACCTGATCATCTTCATAAAGTATGTCTGCTTGTATGGACTTGTCAATGATTTTAGAAAATATGGTTGGTTCTGCTGTCTTCCTAGCAGACTGAGCCTTCGTTACTTCATCCGAGTCAGATGTACAGAAGCCCTGAAACAATGGATGAAACAACATACTTTCATTTAATATAGCTGAACTATATAAGAATGTTTTTTCATTCCACTCCAGTGTTATATATCATAGCATACTAGTGCACATGTATCATAGAATACCTGTAAACAATTTCAAATAAAACAGTCTATTAAAGACATTTTCTATAGTTTTTTCTGCATAACAGATTTTCTTTAAACTTTTTGTACAGTAAGTCTGTTAAATATATAGACAGAAAACTCAAAAATAATGGGCGGTCACCATGACTGTTAAAATTTTAAAAAATAATTTGTAATGCCACCGTCATGTCAATCTGTCCAAAAAGTTGAACAAGTCCATGAAATAGCTGAATAAGACATTTTTGAAGTCTAATCATTTATTCATTGGTCACAATTCTGCTTAAATTTTATTAAAGTAAAGAACATTTAATTACAATAACATTTAAAGCTAATCTTTATGTAAAACCTATATTTTTTACAAAATCTGTTGAGACCATTACCACAATTTATGCACAAATTAGCCCATAATGATACAATTTCCTTTTTTTTTTGTATGTTCCCAATAACAGAATTTTTTTAAACTTTCTAAGCACATAGTTTAACATATATTAAAACAAAATGTGCAATAAAAATGATAGGTCCCCATGCTTGTTTAGAAAAAAAAATTGAAACCCTACCCCTATGCTAAAAGGCCAAGTTTTGTATGAAATTATATAGAAATGGTATATTTTCCTTTTTTGTTATGTTCCTAATAACAGAATTTGTTCAAACTTCCTAGGAACTTATTTGAACATATATGTAGACAATATATTCAATTAAATTTATAGGTCACCATGCATATTGAGATTTAATATTGGTTTTTGAAACCGTACCATTATGCTTAAATTTTTTAATTTTGTTGGATTTTTTACAAAATGCTATATTTTTCCTATTTTATGTATCTAATAATAGGCCTTTATTTAAATAAATACACAATATAAAAATAAAAATAAATAAAAGATTTTAATAAAAAAAAAATTAAAAAAAAAAAATAAAAAAAAAAAATTAAAAAAAAAAAAAATTAAAAAAAAGACAAAAAATACAACTAGACATCAAAAGCAACATTCTAGGAAAATCCATCAAATAGTTTTAGAAGAGAAGTCGCCTAAAAAAGCTGCGCATGGAAAACTAAGCAAATGCCTTTAAATCATTTAAGAATTATTTGTATTATTAGAATTTTGTGTTTCTGGATACTCATTGTCAAGCAAAACCTCAGTGAGTTCTGAGGATGTAATGAGTTTTAAATTAACTGATTTCATTGGTCCATTTTTCATCACTGAACCAATCAGAATGCTTCATTCATATTTTCATTTGGTTGTTTCTATCATGACATCACTTTCTGGTATTTTGACATCACATCCTGGTATTATGACATCACGTCATGCCATTATGATGCAACTCGGTGTGTTCTGAGAACTGACTGAGCATTTGTAACAATTGCTGTGAGAAACAGATTAAGACTGTTTGTATCTCTCAATGAGTAATGAGTTTCTTGAAACCAAGAATCATACAATTCTAAATATAGAATAATTCTAAAATGATTTAATTGATTGAAATAACTGAAATCAGCATATTTGGACACTGTAAAGTATACCTGTGTGGCCACAAGCCTGGACGTCAGACTGACAGCAGTGAGGTACTTTATAGCTGATGTGACATGCCCTCTGCAACCCTGTCTCAACACCTGCCTACTGATGTGTAACATGGTATATCTCTGCAATTACAAAACAACGCTGTCTCAACACCTGCCTACTGATGTGTAACATGGTATATCTCTGCAATTACAGAACAACGCTGTCTCAACACCTGCCTACTGATGTGTAACATGGTATATCTCTGCAATTACAGAACAACGCTGTCTCAACACCTGCCTACTGATGTGTAACATGGTATATCTCTGCAATTACAGAACAACGCTGTCTCAACACCTGCCTACTGATGTGTAACATGGTATATCTCTGCAATTACAGAACAACGCTGTCTCAACACCTGCCTACTGATGTGTAACATGGTATATCTCTGCAATTACAGAACAACGCTGTCTCAACACCTGCCTACTGATGTGTAACATGGTATATCTCTGCAATTACAGAACAACGCTGTCTCAACACCTGCCTACTGATGTGTAACATGGTATATCTCTGCAATTACAGAACAACGCTGTCTCAACACCTGCCTACTGATGTGTAACATGGTATATCTCTACAATTACAGAACAACGCTGTCTCAACACCTGCCTACTGATGTGTAACATGGTATATCTCTGCAATTACAGAACAACGCTGTCTCAACACCTGCCTACTGATGTGTAACATGGTATATCTCTGCAATTACAGAACAATGCATTATACTTATTAAATTACCTAAATTGCATGTTTGAGAAGAATTTTACCGGTACACCCTCAATCACTAAAATGGTTCCAAAATGTTTTATTTTTTATTTTTTAAAAAGTGGTGCCTCCTAATGTGAAATACTGGATTCGACACTGGGGGAGGCGTGTAGTTCGCCACTGGGGGAGGCGTGTAGTTCGCCACTGGGAGAGGCGTGTAGTTCGCCACTGGGGGAGGCGTGTAGTTCGCCACTTGGGGAGGCATGTAGTTCGCCACTGGGAGAGGCGTGTAGTTCGCCACTGGGGGAGGCGTGTAGAAAATGCTTTAACGTCACATCCGTACCTCTGTAATGTGCATCTCTGGGCAATGTAACTCTCGTTTCGGCCTATTAGGACAAGAGGTTAATGACCTTGAATGCCCTACTAATAGTTAGATTTGTTTTTTATTTTATTATTTTTGTTTTAGATGTGTCTCAAATGAAATGTTAAGATGATGGGAGTACAATTTACTTTTTTTAACCTCCTTGGCCACCCGTGGGGCCCAGGGGAAGGGGTTTCAAAAGTTCAATTACCCTAAAAATTACACTAGCTATCATTTTACCATATTTCTTCACATCCTTGGTATATATACTGGTCTACTGAAGATAATTAAACAACGTATCAAATGATTTTATAATGTCCAACTCAGATCTGCCCAGAAGTGGGGGAGGGTAATTATGGAATGGCGAGTTGTCCGTCGTCCGTCCGTCCGTGGGGGAGGGTAATAACTGAAGATAACTAAACAACATATCGAACGATTTTATAATGTCAAACTCAGACGTCTGCCCAGAAGTAGGTGATGGGGGAGGGTAATGTGTTGTTTTTAGTAATGTAATGTGTTGTGTTATGGGATGGCGAGTTGTCCGTCGTCCGTCCGTTGTCCGTCGTTAACTTTTGTCTGAAGACGATAGGGCCTTTATTTTTCATCTGATCTTTACCAAATTATACCAGATTGTTAATATCAATACCAGCTATATCAGACCAGTAACAGCGGATTTATGACCCTTGATTTAGTTAAAATGCTATATTTTTCCTTGTTAAGACGATAGGGCCTTCATTTTTCATCTGATCTTTACCAAACTTTACAAGAATTTTTTTTTTTACATTTTATTTTTCCTTTTTTTATTTCCTTTTTATTTTTTTATTTTTTTAATTTGTTTGAAAAAAAAAATTCATTATTTTTTTTTCATTATTTTTTTATTTTTTATTTTTCATATTTTACTTTTTTTGTTCATTTTAATAATTTTATTTTTTTTTTATTTTTTATTATCTCTTCTGGTCTAGTTCGAAAACCAGCCAGATCGGACCAGTAACAGCTGAGTTATCATATGGCTCTTGATTTATTAAAAGTGCTATATTTTGCCTTGTTAAGACGATAGGGCCTTCATTTTTCATCAGATCTTTACCAAACTTTACCAGATTGTTAATGTCAATGAAAGCGCGAACAAGTTTGAAAACCAGCCAGATCGGACCTCTAACAAAGGAGTTATGGTCCTTGATTTAGTTAAAAATGCTATATTTTGCCTTGTTAAGACGATATGTAGGGCCTTCATTTTTCATCCGATCTTTACCAGATTGTTAATATCAATGAAAGCTCGGACAAGTTTGAAAACCAGCCAGATCGGACCAGTAACAGCAGAGTTATGGCCCTTGATTTCGTTAAAAATGCTATATTTTGCCTCGTTAAGACAATAGGGCCTTCATTTTTCATCCGATCTTTACCAAACTTTACCAGATTGTTAATATCAATGAAAGCTATGACACGTTTGAAAAACAGCCAGATCGGACCAGTAACAACTGAGTTATGGCCCTTGATATAGATAAAAATGCTATATTTTGCCTCGTTAATATTTCATCAGATCTTTACCAAACTTTACCAGATTTTTTAGTTATGGCCCTTCATTTAGTTAAAAATGCTGTATTTTGCCCAAAACTTTAAAAAAAAGCGTAAAATTTAAGTCACACTCTTCTTTGATGTTATAAGAGTCATGTTAGCAAGTAGAGCGTCCACAGGGCCCAAGACACAGGCCCTCTTGGGCCTCTTGTTTTAATTATTTTTTCTATCTCAAATTAAATGTTATGATGATAGTATATTACACAGCATATATATCTCCAGAGTTATCAAGTAGTTTCAGAGGAGTAGCTGCCACAAGTATTTCCAATATATAATAACTCTTAGTAAACAAAGATGGCCGCTGGCAGCCATGTTTAAAGTTGATCCCTATCCCGCCATTAACAGGCAAAATTAACAACAAAAGTACACCGTTTCTAAACATAGGTACTGTATTTTACACCCCGTGAATAAGCCTATACTGTTAATCTACACATATACTTTTTTATATGACCTGAACAACTGGGTAGAGTTTTAATTAATGGTTTTGTAGCGTAGTTTTACCGTTATTTGGCGGTTTATAGTTTCTTTAATGTCAAATCAAAATTAATTTTGTTTAGGACCAACTACATGTCATGCTTGTCATTTTGGTAAAGGTTCTAAATCAATAACACTTATGGTTTTTGAGAAGTAAGCAATGCAAAATTTTGTATTATAAAAATCTATTTTTAGCAGTGGTGGCCATCTTGAATTTCAGGTCAACCTGATTTTACTCAAGACCAACTATAGACATCAACAGGAAATAATCCTATTAAGTTTCATGAACATCCTTAGTATAACATCCTATTGTAGTAGGACTCAGATGGGGGTGTATGTACATATTATATTAGATAGGTTTATAAGCGCGTTACTACTGTCTCGTCGCATATATAATAAGCGCGTTACTACCGTCTTGCCGCAGTGCTAGCTTTTATGGCGATATAGGTAGAGTGTCTGCTTCACATGTTCAAACCCGCTGAGTGCTTAAATATTTATATGTAATTTTTCTTTTATTTTTTCTGGTCCGATTACAATACTGCAGTTACTGCTAGTACTGTTATCTGGAAGTCAATTTGCAACATTTACCAGCTGAAACTTTCAGTGTCACTGACATGAACATTAAGATATTTATAAATTAATGTGTAAGTGATAAGACCAACAGGTAATAATTCACTGACAGATCGTGAAAATATCTGATATAATTACTTTCACACAAGCTAAAAATTTACATTTACAACCTACCTATGACTCCGGACGTTTTGAACGATAAGTAATTTACTTGAACACCGGCTGCTCGACCAGCTCCCTCTGACGGAAAGTTTAGGCGTAAATTATCCAAACAATGACGAAAATTGCTGTCAAAAAGAAAGGCTATCTTACAGTGAAATGGTGTCTGTAAAACTTTAAACTAGATAAGCAGCTTTTAGACAAGGCTGCGTTATGTCTGTCCCTAAGCTTGATCAGCGGTTTGCTGACTATTTTGTCATTTGCGGGTTGGATGCCACTTCAGGTTTGGAACCCGATCAACTTTCTGGTAAGAAGTCTGACGGAGAGAATGGCACGTATTTCTGCTTCAACTATACTGAATGTTATTTTACATTTATACGTGATAATTTGTTTTGTGTGACTGAGCATAAGATGAAAAATACTGGTCTATTATATAAAAACGAAAAAAAGAGTCTGATGTCACTGTTCACTGCCACTGGCGAGATCTATCTATCTCTACATCCTGCATCACCACCTTCTGAGTATTATGTGCAACAAATGAAATCATTCAAAAAATGTGTTTTTTACCCCCAATGAACACCAAACGAGCGCATTTCATTCCTTGTATTTACATAAATATTTACCTTTAAAATGACGTTGATTTCTTCTCTATATAGTTTATTATACAGGGATTTTTATGGAGTAAAATGTAACAGCCGTTACGATCGGCAACATTTTAGACACACCCCTCATGCGCAATATTCTATTAAGTTAAGCTCCGCCCATCATCCAAGGGCATATTATGAGGTATTCCGAAGGTAATGGTATTCACTGGAAAATTAAATGCAGCGTGTCAAATAAGATTCATCATAGCGAATGCAATAGTGATGAAAATATTTCGGGATAACCATGCTAATATTTTGAGTGTGGGATGGTATGAAAAGGAGCTGTGTTGGCTGAGTGGCATACTTGCCTCTCGATCCAGAGGTCTTGGGTTTGATTCCCGGTGGTATCACGTCCCAGGTTTTTAAAAAGCACTCCTCAGTACCTTATAATTTTGGGCAAGGTACTGTGAAAAGTATGCCATCATTCAGAGGGATGTAAAGTAGGCAGTCCCTTGTGCCGGAAGATCCATACCCTGTGCGCTTTAAATATCTCACTGAACTCTGCGTTAATCAGTGGTACAAAAAGCCTGTAAACTATTCTTCGAAACAATGCGGCCTTGATATCAGAATTTATTGTATGCAGTTTCGGTAGAAAGAAAAAAGGTATTTGAGTGGTTTTATGGTCTAAAATTTTGTTTTAAGGCGACATGTGGCAGAGTCGTAAGCCATAATTTCAGACGGTAAAACCAATAATACCAGAAGTATAAAACAAAATCATACACACTTTATTCCTATAAAAACGCAAGTTTATGAGTGCAGGCATTTTGTTGATGTCATTGAATGACGTAACATACTTTTCAGGTGTAAATCAGCCATTTACAGGGTATACCCATTTACAGTTGTAAATTTGAGACGTTAGCCAATTGAGCAACCAGTGTTCTCCCCAGCGCCTTTAAGCACTAACGATGCTTGAAATTCAGAATCCCTATAAACGCTGTCCTTCAAATTAGCGCGGTCCTTTAAAATGCGAGTGTGGTGCTTAAATTTGAAAAAACTTACAAAGCCCCTCTATGCAGCTTGTAAGTGTCACTAGCCAGATTGTGTGAAATACACCTCCCAAAATAACAAGCTTTGACTCATTTTTGCCTCGAGGGTAGCGGGTCATCAAGTCGGTGACCTTCCAACCATCACCTTGCCGAAACATATCTAGGTCATATTTACTTTTGATCAATCAAATACAGAAAATTTTCATTAATCTAAATATTTATGGGCACAATGCAATTTTTTTTTTTTTTGCAACAAGCGTAAATCAAAATAAAATGCACATCCCTGGATTGTTTCCGAAAAATGCGAATATTTTTTAAAATACTCAAAGCACTCGTTTATGTTTATTATGTATATTTCATTGATAAAGTATGAAATTAAACACATGAATGTGCATCCTTCCCCAGAATGTTGCAAAATTTAGCGTAATCTTAGAATATAAAGGGAATTGTCCCCCAGCCACATGACCACCCTCTTGAAATCCCCACCATCCCCTACCCCAAACTGCGCTGTATGTGCCTGCGTCTGAAAAAAAAATCCTAGGGAGAACCCTGGCAACACGTTAGAATATTAGATTATATTTGCATTAGAACATTTTTCATACATGTATATTTTGATTCATTAAAGGGACACACGGCAATCTTGATTTTTTAAAAACTCACAGCGTTCCGTTAGTTTTTCTCGTAACTTGTATTTGTTCAGTCATTAATATTAATTGTTAGAATAGTTCAAAGCAAATTGTTTTCACATATTATTGACTTCTGATAATACTGCACCAATAATATATTTTAAAAAATGTGTAGATTAATGAAGGAAATAGAATTCTCAATTTTTTATTTAATTATATGAAAGCAGTTTTAAAGTCAAAATGATACAGGATTCAAAAATCGCTGTACTAATTGTAATGCCTGATATAAAACTCAAGATTGCCATGTGTCCCTTTAATAGTAGAAAGATAAAATAGTATTACCCACAATGCACATGCATGAAAATCTTTACTGTATGCACAAGTATTCATGGGCTGATTGTTATTTGGCGGATAAATTGGATGAATCAAATAAACCATATATTGCCACAAACTGCAAACATTTTTACACAGGTAAATTTTTGTGCCTTACAACTGGTTACATTGGCTACAAAAGTATTGAACATGTTTCCATAGGCTGGACATATAAAAAGTAAATACTTTTATTTTGTAACCAGAGTGTAGTCACAATATACCCTGTCAATAATCCATGTCAGGTGTGTTCCTGAATCGAAGCAAAACAAATATTTATTTATTTGAAGCTTGGAGGTATACCACACCTAGACATCTGTTCAGTAAAATCTTCACCACATGTATGAGCACACCTCTATTACGAGTAGAACAAAATTATTTCCTGGAAAAGTTTGAAGATTGTTTTATCTTGGAGACCGGGCTTCTAAAGAAAAAATATAACTTAATCTTAATTAAAGGGACTGTGTCCGTAAGTAGGCTGATATTGAGCATAATCAAATAACTGTCTGACTTTTATTCGGTGAAATGTATACACGAAAACATGAGCATAGACCCAAATAAGTTTGTAGTAATACATTCGTGAGTTTACGTTTTATGCTGATCACGTGACTTCCATAGCGTATTAGGTTTTCTACATAGTATGTATTGCGTAATATGTATGGCCCGCATACCTCAGGTAGGAGCGACGTCGTCTATTACCAGCAGTCTTATTACCAGTGAGTGTAATTTTAGTTTGGGTTGCTGGTTTAAACTCGCAAAGCGGTAGTACTTTTTTTGTACTGCGATTGAATTCCTTCAAACAATCTTGCTTTTAATTAGTAAATATTCAATATTGTTAGTGTGTAATGTTTGTGAACGTAATTAGTGTGTGTTTTATAAGCTAAAAGTTACGGACATTGTCCCTTTAATATTTACAGCGTAGATTTAATCTTGAATTACTTAGATATAGTTTGTTTGCATTACAGGTGATAATCTGCATTGTGCACCACTCCAGAGACCATACAAGTCCCATGTTCTGGCCAACTACCCAGAATCCCTCTCTTGGAACCCATTTGACAAGGATGCAGTTGGCATGGTATGTCCTAATAACAGAAGTACATTGTAGTAATTAACACATAGGTGTAGTTTGTTTCTTTTGCCATTTAACATACATGTCAGATTTAGATTTTACTTTAATATTAACTTAACCACCACATTTTATAATTTAAATACCTTTTCTTTAGATTTAAAAGTCCTTTTAACACATTGCATAGATGATTTACTGAAGTTCTAATGACAGTGTTCACTGAAAATTTATAAGAACAGAATGGCAAGAACCTCATTTATTTAACATTTTCTCTTCCCACATACAGCATGTACAGAGTAGGTCCTGCCTTCTCTTCACAGCAGTTGTAGTTACACTTACTGTGTGTCTATTCATTATGTTTGTATGTCTATGTAAGTGAAGCTTTCATCCAGAAAGTTCATATTCATCTTGGCACCATTTATATAACCTGTATTAGGTTGCAGTGTCGTAAAGCTTTTTTTCAGTGCCAGTGTTTTATCTACAAATTTAGTCTTGCGAGTCAATTTCCATCAAAATGACAAAATCAATGAGCCAGTATGTGGAAATTATCTAAAGTTTTTGAAGTTAATGAGTCATTTTAGAAAAAAGGAAGTATTTGACTAAAAAATGACAGGTATTTAAAATAAATCACTGCAATGGCCAACTTTCTTCCAAATCACTATGCTTTCTGTTTCTAAATACTTAAAACAATGCCTTCGTCTTTTAAGATTATGCTATGTTGCTATTCAAAATACAATCTACAAAGCATCCTTGTCCCATTAAAACATTTTCAAGTTTAATATTTACATATTTTATTATAAATTCTGAAACTTCTAATATTAAGTTAAATATTTTTTTCTTTTATTTGTAGCTAAGTTTACCGAAGGGACTGACATTTCGTACAGAGAAGAATGCGAGAAAGCCCAAGTTTCACTCGTTTATCATCACGCGGGAGGACGGTTCCCGCCTCTATGGTAGCTCGTTTGTGTTCTACGAGGAGGTGACAAACGCCCAGATCTGCGCCGCCATGCAGACCCTGCACCACATGCACCAGGCGGAGGTGAGCAGCTCCCTACAGAGTGTACCGTCCCTACTGGAACCACTAACAGATACAAGCCCCTTGATCGAGAATAAACACGTCGGCGGGGATTACAGTTACGACATAAACACAAACAAGCTGTATGTTTCTAAAACTATATGCCTAATATCTCAGATGCAGTATGTATCTGCACCCAGAACGTTTTTACGTCAGTTGCACGATGCCGTGATGAAGCCAATACCTACCCAGCTGTCAATGGAAGCATACGTGTATAACATGTTGTATGATGTGCCATTACCTCCGCCGGGACGAAGTATGAAGTTCTATGGTGTCATGTCACCCATCTTCTGTCAGCGCCCAAGTAAGTACACACTTGAACGTGGTTGTAGTGTAGTTTGCTGTCAAACATAGAACTAAAGATGTTTATAAATGTTTCATTATTGTTTGCATGATATGATACTTTGAAATCTAACAACTATTGTTTGGGGCGCTTGTTTCAGCGAAAGGTTTTTTGGACTTTTAAAATAAAATTAATCTATCACCTAAATAAGTCATATATGAAGCAGACATTTTTAGTGGTAAATAAAAATACCTTACTTTTCAAAATCGGTTGAGAAATAAAAAAAATTGTGTGCTAAAGTTGTTTTTCAGTGCAAAATTCTGCTGCATGAAAAATTTGAAGATTATTTTTTTAAGAATTTGTATCCAAAAATGGTTTTAAATTGTTGGATATTAGTAAATTAAGACACCCTGAACGTTTTATAGCAAAATATTAAGTATTACTGAAGTTATTTGACATTTAATTTTCTGCTGTCCCACCAACAAGGAATTTACATAGGAAAAGCCCCATCAAAAAAACATTTTGGCTGTAAAATATTTATTTCTCAACCGATTTTCAAAAGTAAAGTAGTTTTATTTACCACTAAATACCAGTTCTAATGATATATAACTGATGTGCGTATTATTTAAAATGCTCGAGTTACTGCAGAAAAACCTTTGGCTAAAACAAGCGCCCCAAACAATAGTATAATTACAGCAAGTAAACCAACACTAATTAACATTTTGATCTTTGCTCTTGCACATGGTTTTACATACTGTAATATTGATACTGCGTAAAAGGCCGACCATAAACAATTGTTGGTTTGCTATTTTCCTACCTTCCCACATTTTCTCCCCCACTATATAATATTTTTCATTAATTTCAAGATTATAATAAAAAAAAAACTACACACCTGTCCACATATGAAATCCTGGGTCGGGAAACAGAAAACAAATTATTTTGTAAGGATTGTCCAACTCAGTCCTATCAGATTATTATAGATGATATATGAGGGTGTGCAGCAGAATATATAGATGATATATGAGAGTGTGCAGCAGAATATATAGAGGTTATTTGTTGGTTTGGAGTGAATATAGGATCTATTAGAAAACTTATATTTTCACAAGTGCTTTAGCACGAGTGAAAATATAAGTTTTCTCACTTCGAGATGATTTATAACAAATATTCTATTTATTATATACTTTTTATCATGCAACACTACCAAACTGTTTCAAACAGAAAATACGTTTCGTTCCGACAGTTCCCCATTAAGGTATTCACGGATAACTATAGTAACACCAGCGCGTGAGGCAATTTACATATATATTTAGTGCGCATAGAATATAGTTCTAAACTTTGACACAAATTACGACTGTTATAAGCAGATGTAGAAAAAAGTAGTTCCATTTTTTTAAACAATGAGAATATAAGCTTTTTCTAACCATACAATCCACTATTCACTGGGAAGTATATATATATAATGATTAGATTTATAAATTCAAAAAATAAAGCAGTAAACTGCCTACTACTTGGGGCCACATTTTTTAGTCTTAACTAGAAGTAGGAAAGAGGTATAGCTGTGAAACATCGATACATTAAATATGTGTAGGGACAGATGAGACTGCTTCATTGAGGAATAGCTCAGGGAGTGGGCAGGTATAGTGGGTGGGGAATAGTACTGGAAACCATCATTGTATAGATCTCTTGTCCGGGTCTGTAGTATAGAAAACTGATACACCCCTCATATTTTTGGAAGGTACTTTTTGAAAAATATGCATTTTAACTGATGGAGACCTGGCCAGAATCAATGTTATTAGCCGAATGACACCCACTTGATTACAGCTGTTGAACAACAAATTATTAATTTGTCATTTTCAAGTTTTGTGAATTTCCTAAACCTGTAAATTATAGTGAATAAACATGTAGGCTACCTGTAATAATAAATATGCAAGTTTATTGACTTGTACTGAAAGTACCATTAGCAAGTTATTTAGGTTAGAGCTTTATTTAAAACTGAATATTATCAGAAAAGTTCTTCAGTAGTGCACTCCAGGCTAAATCAATTAGTTGGACTGATCACCATGGCAACATACATCATACATGTGTGTTCTGTTCATATTGTGCAGTAATATGTTTGCCTTTGATCTGTATATATATATATATAGATCTTTTCTGAGTTGGGTTTTTTTTTAATCCTTTATTTTAAGAAGACTGTCTTATTAAAATAACTGAGTAGTTGATATTGCCAAGGACACATTTTGATTTATTTTAGCACTTCTTCTGACTTGTAGGGGAGCTTATATCAGATTGTCAACTGCGTGCATTGTTATTGTCTACTGCGTGCATTGTTATTGTCTACTGCGTGCATTGTTATTATCTTCTTTATGGCTTTTATGTTTAACAGTTTTGTATTTACTGTGTTAATATTTTCAGCTGAATGGAAAGAAGTTAAACATGTCAAAGGTTTGACCTTTATTAATGCAAACTTCCAAAAATCTCAAGTGATCTGCACCAGTGTTCATCTATATCTTAAGAGTGTAACCCCAAACTAAAGTGCTTTACCATCTTGTTGAAATCAAGAATGTTGTGGAATTTCAGTTGAACTTTTAATAATTTCAGGTCAGCAGTTATTAATTAAGGGCATGTAAACAAATATCAATGGATGGCATAGGAGTGGTGATGGGGGAAGAAGAAATATCTTTGTCAACATTAAAAAAAAAAAGCAAACATGCAAATAGTAAACTTTACTGCTGCAAAATTGATTTAAATCAACATATTTATGAGTAGTCCGAAGTGCAGATTTGGACATTAAGTAGAGTGCATGTAGTGTTCTCCTCAGATAAGTTTGAAGGCATGTTAAGTAAGTAAAAATAAAACCTGTCTGAGCATGAATGGTTTATCATGGTCAGGTATTACTACTCTTTATCCAGATTTTGATGCATAAGAGTAAAATGTTGAAACTAAAAAACACATTTTAGTCTAAATTGGATATTTTTATGAAAATTAAGACATGCTTTACTCACATAGTCTCCTTATGACCCTGGGTAGAACACTGCAGTGTGTATAACCACAGAATGGTGCAAATCTGAATATCTGTGCAACTTGAGATTTTTGGATGGACAGTCTGTAACCATTTAGAAAGGTGATTTAAGGTGTCGGGATAGCAGCTACCTGTATTAGTCTAGGAGTTACTTATTGCAGGGGGCCAATATTAGCATAGGGGTTACGTATTGCAGGGGGCCAATATTAGCATAGGGGTTACATATTGCAGGGTGCCAATATTAGTCTAGGGGTTACGTATTGCAGGGGGCCAATATTAGCATAGGGGTTACGTATTGCAGGGGGCCAATATTAGATTAGGGTTTACGTATTGCAGGGTGCCAATATTAGTCTAGGGGTAACATATTACAGGGGGCCAATATTAGCATAGGGGTTACGTATTGCAGGGTGCCAATGTTAGTCTAGGTGTTACATATTACAGGGTGCCAATATTAGTCTTGGGGTTACCAGGGCCTCCTCTGGCCATTTTTTTTCTTGCGCCAACACTTGTGCCAAATAAAAAAAGTTGGAGCCAAATTGGAGAAATTGGAGCCATTTGGCTCTAATGGCCCAAGCCATATTTCTTCTAGAGTTTTATGTATAAATTTATTTTAAATGTGAAAATAAGAGATTTGGTTTATATCTGGTACACTAAGGAATGAAATGAATAAAACCAAACAATATTAATAAACAAGAGGTCAATGACCTTGAAGCTCTACTGATTGATTTTGATTTCTGGAACTACAGACTTGTTTTTTGAAAAAATATATTTAGCCGTGGCGGCCATCTTGAATTTCCAGCCGACCTGAAATTTTGCTAGGATCAATTAGACATCAAGAGCAACATTCCTGTGAAGTTTCATGAAAATCCGTCAAGTAGTTTCAGAGGAGTAGTCGCTACAAGTTTTCATTATATAACTCTATGTAAACAAAGATGGCCACTGGCAGCCATGTTTAACGTCGAATCAAAATAATGTTTGACTCTGATAACCATCATGTCATGCTGATCATTTTACAAAAAGTCCCATATCAATATCACTTATAGTTTTCAAGATGTAGTCGCTACAAACTTCTTTTTTAAAAATCTATTTTTAGCTGTGGCGGCCATCTTGAATTTCTGGCCGATCTGAAATTTTGCTAGGATCAATAAGACATTAAGAGCAACATTCCTGTAAAGTGTCATGAAAATCCGCCAAGTAGTTTCAAAGGAGTAGTCGCTACAAGTTTTTAATATATAACTCTATGTAAACAAAGATGGCCGCTATCAGCAATGTTTAACGTTGAATCAAAACAATTTTTGACAAGGACCAACATCATGTCATGCTGATCATTTTAGAAAAAGGCCCATATCAATATCACTTATAGTTTTCAAGACGAAGTCGCTACAAATTTGTATTTTGAAAATTTATTTTAAGTCGTGGCGGCCATCTTGAATTTCCGGCCGACCTAAAATTTTGCTAGGATCAATATGACATCAAAAGCAACATTCCTGTGAAGTTTCATGAAAATCCGTCAAGTAGTTTCAGAGGAGTAGTCGCTACAAGTTTTCATTATATAATTCTATGTAAACAAAGATGGCCGCTGGCAGCCATGTTTAACGTCGAATCAAAACAATTTTTGACAAGGACCATCATCATGTCATGCTGATCATTTTAGAAAAAGTCCCATATCAATATCACTTATAGTTTTCAAGAAGTGGTCGCTACAAACTTGTTTTTTAAAAACCTATTTTTAGCTCAACTGATCAGAGATCAGCGGAGCTTATGCCGTGGTGCGGTGTCCGTCGTCCGTCCGTCCGTCTGTCCGTCTGTCCGTCTGTCCGTCTGTCTGTCCGTAAACTTTTATTTGTAGCGACTTCACAGCTGAAACTACTGGATGGATATTCATGAAACTTTACAGAAATGTTGCCCATAAAGTCTAGTTGATCCTAGCAAAAATTCATGTTGATGTGAAATCCAAGATGGCCGCCAAAGCTAAAAATAGAGTTTTAAAATACAAGTTTGTAGCGACTTCTTCTTGAAAACTATAAGTGATATTGATATGGGACTTTTTCTAAAATGATCAGCATGACATGATGTTGATCCTAGTCAAAAATCGTTTTGATTCAACGTTAAACATGGCTGCCAGCGGCCATCTTTGTTTACATAGAGTTATATAGTAAAAACTTGTAGCGACTACTTCTCTGAAACTACTTGGCGGATTGTCATGAAACTTTACAGGAATGTTGCTCTTGATGTCTTATTGATCCTAGAAAAATTTCAGGTCGGCCGGAAATTCAAGATGGCCGTCACAGCTAAAAATAGATTTTTAAAAAATAAATTGTAGCGACTACTTCTTGAAAACTATAAGTGATATTGATATGGGACTTTTTCTAAAATGATCAGCATTACATGATGTTGATCCTAGTCAAAAATCGTTTTGATTCAACGTTAAACATGGCTGCCAGCGGCCATCTTTGTTTACATAGAGTTATATAGTAAAAACTTGTAGCGACTACTCCTCTGAAACTACTTGGCGGATTGTCATGAAACTTTACAGGAATGTTGCTCTTGATGTCTTATTGATCCTATCAAAATTTCAGGTCGGCCGGAAATTCAAGATGGCCGTCACAGCTAAAAATAGATTTTTAAAAAATAAGTTTGTAGCGACTACTTCTTGAAAACTATAAGTGATATTGATATGGGACTTTTTCTAAAATGATCAGCATGACATGATGTAGATCCTTGTGGAAAATTATTTTGATTCGACGTTAAACATGGCTGCCAGTGGCCATCTTTGGTTACATAGAGTTATATAGTAAAAACTTGTAGCGACTACTTCTCTGAAACTACTTGACGGATGTTCATGAAACTTCACAGGAATGTTGCTCTTGATGTCTAGTTGATCCTAGAAATATTTCAGGTCGGCCGGAAATTCAAGATGGCCACCACAGCTAAAAATAGATTTAAAATAAATAAATTTGTAGCGACTACTTCCCAAAAACAATAAGAGATATTGATATGGGACTTTTTCTAAAATGATCAGTATGACATGATGTTGGTCCTTGTCGAAAATCGTTTTGATTTGACCTTAAACATGGCTGCTTTGTTTACATAGAGTTATATAATGAAAACTTGTAGCGACTACTTCTTTGAAACTACCTGACGGATTTTCATGAAACTTTACAGGAATGTTGCTCTTAATGTCTTATTGATCTTAGCAAAATTTCAGGTTGGCCTGAAATTCAAGATGGCCGCCACGGTTAAAAATAGATTTTCAAAAAACAAGTCTGTAGCGACTACTTCCTGAAATCAAAATCAATCAGTAGAGCTTCAAGGTCATTGACCTCTTGTTAAATTTGGCGGCCATCTTGGATTTCACATCAACATGAATTTTTGCTAGGATCAACTAGACTTCATGGGCAACATTTCTGTAAAGTTTCATGAAAATCCATTCAGTAGTTTCAGAGGAGTTGTCGCTACAAAAAAAAGTTTACAGACGGACGACGGACGCCGCACCACGGCATAAGCTCTGCTGATCTCTGATCAGTAGAGCTAAAAATATTTATATATATATGTTTTCGAACCCCCAATATCTGGAAAGTTTCTGCATCGCATGTTTGCTTAAATCAACTAGCTGAACCTAATGACACCAGGAATCATACATAGAGGCTTTTATTTGATTGTTTAAGATGTATAGTTAGGCCTTTATATCAGTAACAAGTTCAGAACCAGCTGTTTTTTCGTATTTCCAGAACCACGAAAACCCATGACATTCGCTTATCTTTACGTCATTTTTAGCTCTACTGATCAGAGATCAGCAGAGCTTATGCCGTGGTGCGGCGTCCGTCGTCTGTCCGTCTGTCCGTCTGTCTGTAAACTTTTTTTTGTAGCGACTTCTCCTCTGAAACTACTGAATGGATTTTCATGGAACTTTACAGAAATGTTGCCCATGAAGTCTAGTTGATCCTAGCAAAAATTCATGTTGATGTGAATTCCAAGATGGCCACCAGATCTAAAAATAGGTTTTTAAAAAACAAGTTTGTAGCGACTTCTTCATGAAAACTATAAGTGATATTGATATGGGACTTTTTCTAAAATGATCAGCATGACATGATGTTGGTCCTTGTCGAAAATCGTTTTGATTCGACGTTAAACATGGCTGCCAGCGACCATCTTTGTTTACATAGAGTTATATAATGAAAACTTGTAGCAACTACTCCTCTGAAACTACTTGATCCTAGCAAACTTTCAGATCGGCCAGAAATTCAAGATGGCCGCCACAGCTAAAAATAGATTTTTAAAAAAGAAGTTTGTAGCGACTACGTCTTGAAAACTATAAGTGATATTGATATGGGACTTTTTGTAAAATGATCAGCATGACATGATGGTTATAAGAGTCAAACATTATTTTGATTCAACGTTAAACATGGCTGCCAGTGGCCATCTTTGTTTACATAGAGTTATATGATGAAAACTTGTAGCGACTACTTCTCTGAAACTACTTGACGGATTTCCATGAAACTTCACAGGAATGTTGCTCTTGATGTCTAATTGATCCTAGCAAAATTTCAGGTCGCCCGGAAATTCAAGATGGCTGCCATGGCTAAAAATAGATTTTCAAAATACAAGTTTGTAGCGACTACTACTTGAAAACTATAAGTGATATTGATATTGGACTTTTTGTAAAATGATCAGCATGACATGATGTTGGTCCTTGTCAAAAATTGTTTTGATTCAACGTTAAACATGGCTGCAGTGTTTTATCTACAATTGGCTACATGCGAGACATTTGACACACTCAGGCAAAAAACAATGCGTCAAAATCCAAACTTATGCATCACACTGAAACTGGTGATCAATTCTCAACAATTTAAAAAAAAATATGTTCATTTTTTATTGTTTTAATTAAACAAAATACCTTTCAAAGTATTTTATGTAGCCAATTGAAGATAAAACACTGGACTAACTAAGTCTTATTTTATTTTCATACAAAAAAAAACCTCGGAACAACTCATTTGATTGGACATTCACTCAATTCAGCCAATGAAAATCGTTGTGCGCGTGCGCGTAAATTACACTTATATCGTGAAAATCGCTTATGACTTAAGTTTATTTTACGGCTCCTTTTTCGGCTGCGTCAATGTACGTTTCGGCAACAATATTTGTGCGTCAAATCGGAAAATACTGCGTATTTGACGCATGACGCAGGGGTAGATAAAACACTGGGCTGCCAGCAGCCATCTTTGTTTACATAGAGTTATATAGTAAAAACTTGTAGAGACTAATCCTTTGAAACTACTTGGCAGATTTTCATGAAACTTTACAGGAATGTTGCTCTTAATGTTTAATTGATCCTAGCAAAATTTCAGATCGGCCAGAAATTCAAGATGGCCGCTACAGCTAAAATTAGATTTTTTAAAAAAGAAGTTTGTAGCGACTACGTCTTGAAAACTATAAGTGATATTGATATGGGACTTTTTGTAAAATGATCAGCATGACATGATGGTTATCAGAGTCAAACATTATTTTGATTCAACGTTAAACATGGCTGTCAGCGGCCATCTTTGTTTACATAGAGTTATATAATGAAAACTTGTAGCGACTATTCCTGTGAAACTACTGGACGGATTTTCATGAAACTTCACAGGAATGTTGCTTTTGATGTCTAATTGATTCTAGCAAAATTTCAGGTCGGCCGGAAATTCAAGATGGCCGCCACGGCTAAAAATAATTTTTCAAAAAACAAGTCTGTAGCGACTACTTCCTGAAATCAAAATCAATCAGTAGAGCTTCAAGGTCATTGACCTCTTGTTAATTAATTTTTGACTGCCATATACATTAAAAACATACTTTGGCAATGAAATACACATAAAACCTCCTGGAAACTGATTAATAAACCAGTGTTTTGTGTAAAATGTTTGCATTTTTTTGTGAAATCCAGATTCAGACACCTCGAAATTATGAATGAACAAAAACAAAACAAATGTCACGTGGATCTAGTCAATCATGTAAAATGTGTAAATTAATAAGGTGTTGATTTGTGTTTGATTGGTTAGAACCTGATTGGCTAGATATTATTCAGTGGTGTAATACTTTATGGTTGCAAGGTGTTGCATGAGAGACTTGATTACCCCCGAGGCGAAAACGACAGTCATCAGTTGTTATTTAGGGATTAAGTTAATTACAGGAACACTAAAGGTTATCAGCTTTGTTTGTTTATTTAATGTCAAGAGTTCGCTCGTGGTAGGTGTCAATTGGTTAGTTAACATATGTTGTTTTAGACTACATTCAATGTACACTCGCACGGTGATTAGTGTTGAGGTCTATTTGTAACAGGCCGATTACAGTGGAAATTAAACAAGTTTTTTTTTTTGGCAATTTCGATGGCGCCAAACACTTTCGCCAAAGTTTGAAATTTAGAGCCACTTTCTTTTTTCTTTCGCCATTGGCGCCATTGGCGCCAATGGCGATGCCCAGAGGAGGGCCTGGGTTACATATTGCAGGGTGCCAATATTAGTATAGGGGTAACGTATTGCAGGGTGCCAATATTAGTCTAGGGGTTATGTATTGCTGGGTGCCACTATTAGTCGAGGGGTTGCGTATTGCAGGGTGCCAATATTAGTCTATGGGTTACATATTGCAGGGTGCCAATATTAGTCCAGGGGTTACATATTGCAGGGTGCCAATATTAGTCTAGGGGTTACATATTGCAGGGTGCCAATATTAGTCTAGGGGTTACATATTGCATGGTGTCAATATTAGTCTAGGGGTTACATATTGCAGGGTGCCAATATTAGTCTATGGGTAACATATTGCAGGGTGCCAATATTAGTCTAGGGGTAACATATTGCAGGGTGCCAATATTAGTCTAGGAGTAACATATTGCAGGGTGCCAATATTAGTCTAGGGGTAACATATTGCAGGGTGCCAATATTTTTCTAGGGGTTACGTATTGCAGGCAGCCAATATTAGTCTAGGGGTTGCGTTTTGCAGGGTGCCAATATTAGTCTAGGGGTTAAGTATTGCAGGGTGCCAATATTAGTCTAGGGGTAACATATTGCAGGGTGCCAATATTTGTCTAGGGGTTACGTATTGCAGGGTGCCAATATTAGTCTAGGTGTTACGTGTTGCAGAGTGCCAATATTAGTTTAGTGGTTAAGTATTGCAGAGTGCCAATGTTAGTTTAGGGTTTAAGTATTGCAGGGTCCCAATATTAGTTTAAGCATTAAGTATTGCAGGGTGCCAATTAATATTAGTCTAGGGGTAACATATTGCATGGAGTCAATATTAGCATTGGGGTTACGTATTGCAGGGTGCCAATATTAGTCTAGGGGTAACATATTGCAGGGTGCCAATATTTGTCTAGGGGTTACGTATTGCAGGGTGCCAATATTAGTCTAGGTGTTACGTGTTGCAGAGTGCCAATATTAGTTTAGTGGTTAAGTATTGCAGAGTGCCAATGTTAGTTTAGGGTTTAAGTATTGCAGGGTCCCAATATTAGTTTAAGCATTAAGTATTGCAGGGTGCCAATATTAGTCTAGGGGTAACATATTGCATGGAGTCAATATTAGCATTGGGGTTACGTATTGCAGGGTGCCAATATTAGTCTAGGGGTTGCGTATTGCAGGGTGCCAATATTAGTCTAGGGGTTGCGTATTCAGGGTGCCAATATTAGTCTAGGGGTTGCGTATTGCAGGGTGCCAATATTAGTCTAGGGGTTGCGTATTGAGGGTGCCAATATTAGTCTAGGGGTTGCGTATTGCAGGGTGCCAATATTAGTCTAGGGGTTACATATTGCAGGGTGCCAATATTAGTCTAGGGGTTGTGTATTCAGGGTGCCAATATTAGTCTAGGGGTTACGTATTGCAGGGTGCCAATATTAGTCTAGGTGTTATGTGTTGCAGAGTGCCAATATTAGTTTAGGGGTTAAATATTGCAGAGTGCCAATGTAAGTTTAGGGTTTAAGTATTGCAGGGTCCCAATATTAGTTTAAGCATTAAGTATTGTATGGTGCCAGTATTAGTCCAGAGGTTAAGTATCACAGGGTGTCAATTCTAGTTTAGGAGTTAAGTATTGTAGGGTGCCAATATTAATTTGGGGGTTAATTATTGCAGGGTGCCAATATCAGTTTAGGGGTAAAGTATTGCACCCAATATTAGTTTAGGGGTAAAGTATTGCACCCAATATTAGTTTAGGGGGTAAAGTATTGTAGGGTGCCAATATTAGTTTAGGGGTAAAGTATTGCAGGGTGCCAGTCTTAGTCTATGATTTAAGGGGATGAATATCTAGCAATTGTTTTTTTTTTCTGCCTAATCAGAACACAGATGGGGAGTAAAAGAGGATTTTTGTACAGAATGAATAATAAACTAAAGCACTCACGTCTGTATAGAAATAGAACATGTATATATTGAAACAAGCTTTAATAAATATCAGCAAGTTTTAATTCTTTCAAATATTACTTTTGCATAAAAAACTGTTTCTGTATAAAACTTAAAAGTGAAAATTAAACTTTTGAAAAATGTGATTTTTACTTATTTAGCAAGTAGTATAATACCAGTGAACATTAGTTGATTAGTTCATGAATGCTCAGCACCCAGCAGTCTCTGTTAATCTGTATGTATGCTCGGCACCCAGCAGTCTCTGTTATTAGTTCATGTATGCTCAGCACCCAGCAGTCTCTGTTAATCTGTATTATTAGTTCATGTATGCTCAGCACCCAGCAGTCTCTGTTAATCTTTATGTATGCTCGGCACCCAGCAGTCTCTGTTATTAGTTCATGTATGCTCAGCACCCAGCAGTCTCTGTTAATCTGTATTATTAGTTCATGTATGCTCAGCACCCAGCAGTCTCTGTTAATCTGTATTATTAGTTCATGTATGCTCAGCACCCAGCAGTCTCTGTTAATCTGTATTATTAGTTCATGTATGCTCAGCACCCAGCAGTCTCTGTTAATCTGTATGCATGACAGATCCTAGTGGTACTGGTGCTTTATGCATGACAGATCCTAGTGGTACTGGTGCTTTATGCTTGACAGATCCTAGTGGTACTGGTGCTTTATGCATGACAGATCCTAGTGGTACTGGTGCTTTATGGATGACAGATCCTAGTGGTACTGGTGCTTTATGCATGACAGATCCTAGTGGTACTGGTGCTTTATGCTTGACAGATCCTAGTGGTACTGGTGCTTTATGCATGACAGATCCTAGTGGTACTGGTGCTTTATTAACGGGACATATGGCAATCTTGAAGTCTTTATCAAACATTAAAATTCGCCTCTCGATTTATTAATCCTGTATCATTTTGACTTTTAATCTGCTTGCAAATATTTAAATACAATTTTGATTTTTCAGCTTTTCTGTATTATTCTTCTGTAGGGTTGAATATATTATAAATGAAATGTAATAACAGTAATATGCAAACCAGTTGTCTTTATACTATTCTTATAATTAATATTAATGATTGCATACATGCAATTTATATAGAAAAACGGAACGTCATAAGTTTTTAAAAAAACAAACAAGATTGCCATGTGTCGCTTTAATGGTGATGGAAATTGTGAATAATTATGTATAATCAAGGTTTTTTCCAAGGGGAGGCATAGCGAGGTGTTTAGGCATTACAACTGTAACTATAGTTAGTTTACTATGTCTAACAGTTACTATAGTTACTATATCTAACAGTTACTATGTCACAGTATCTTGATTTTACCTTAAGTGACACAAGATGATTCATCCGTCTTTTGCTACAAGATTGAAGCTACATTTCAGGATGATTTATACAGCTTTATGTGTTCATTGATACATACAGCTTTATGTGTTCATTGATACATACAGATTTATGTGTTCATTGTTACATACATATTTATGTGTTCATTGATACATAGAGCTTTATGTGTTCATTGATACATACATCTTTATGTGTTCATTGATACATACAGATTTATGTGTTCATTGATACATACAGCTTTATGTGTTCATTGATACATGGAAATAGGTAGTAGATATCAAGTAAATATGGCTGGTTAAGTGTTAGGTGATACATGCAGATCTGATCATTTAGCTGGGTGATTCGTTTGCTGCGATGGCTTGGAGAGAACCTTGATCATTTCTACTAGTATATATTAATTACTTATTGTATCATAACTGAACTATATTCTTTTGAAACTGTTTTGAGATAAAACCACTTAACCACGCAATAACTAAAACTTTACATGACACTAGAATGCATATAACTAAATCCATAAACCAGCTTTGCAGGTAACTAAATACAGATTTTAGACTGCAGGTAACTAAACCAGACACTAGACTGTGCAGAAAACTAAATCAAGACATTAGACTGTGCAGAAAACTAAAACCAGACACTAGACTGTGCAGGTAACTAAATCAAGACATTAGACTGTGCAGAAAACTAAAACCAGACACTAGACTGTGCAGGTAACTAAATCAAGACATTAGACTGTGCAGAAAACTAAAACCAGACACTAGACTGTGCAGGTAACTAAATCGAGACACTAGACTGTGCAGGTAACTAAATCGAGACACTAGACTGTGCAGGTAACTAAATCGAGACACTAGACTGTGCAGGTAACTAAATCGAGACACTAGACTGTGCAGGTAACTAAATCCAGGCACTAGACTCTGCCGGTAATTAAATCCAGACACTAGACTGTGCCGGTAACTAAATCCGGACACTAGACTATGCAGGCAACTAAAACCAGACAATATACTGTGCGGATAACTAAAACCAAACACTAGACTGTGCAGATAACTTAAACCAGACACTAGACTGTGTAGGAAACTATAACCATTACACTTTATTTGGTACAACATACCATGAAGTCAGCAGGTTAAAGAGTATCACCCTTCTTTGTTTTTCTAACCTCGCCTAATGAACTTGATAGTAAAAGCCACATGCATAGTATTCACTATAGGATAAAATGTTCAAAATACTGTCTTTTAAAAAAATGAAATGAAGGCTCATATATTTAGAACTTTGTAGCAAGAAAATTTGAAATTATCTAAAAATAATAAAATTTGGCAGCACTGTTTGCCTGATAAACTTTCTACCTGGGTGGAGTAAAGACAATCTATTTCTATTAAAAACAACCTAAACTATTAAACAGGATTGACTGCCCACAGTTTTGCATTGGATGTTGTCTGAAATAAAACTAACAATAATAGGCAAAAAAGGGGTCAAACAAATCTATTGTTTTGCAAACTTTCATTGAAATATTCCTGTTTTTTAAAAGATTAAAACACCCATATTTTATTTAATTGTGTATGTAAACTGTGTATGTAAACAAGATAATTTGTTCATATGTTAAGCAGATCAAGTTATTACTGGCATGAACTTGTGCAGTACAGGACAATGAGTACTGTATACTTAATGTTTCAGGTACCAGTGAGCTTCCATTGTTCGACTTTTCTCTGTGGGACCTGGTACGTCTGCTGGGTCTGGATAACCTTATACATGTGTTTGTTAGTGTCATGTTGGAGCATCAGATACTGCTGTACTCATCAGGTATGTATCAGTCGGTCGGTCACTTAACATCCACTTGCAGATTATAGTTTAATTGGCCAATACAATTAAAATTTCATTGACTAAGATTGTTGTCTTGTAAATCAACATTTCTGCACAAGTCAACTCTTAAGTTAACAGTCCGATAAATATAATGTTTAATTTTACCATTTTTATATCATAAACAAGTGACATTATTTAACCATTTCAAACTGAAACCTTTTAAACTCTTCTTTGATGGTTCAGCAACGGATTCATCACTTGAATCAGTGTCAGAAGGCTTTGTTTTTTTCATCGCAGACGACAAGAAACTTGTCTGATTTGAGTACTTTCCTTGCGACATGATTATTTAGTACCGGATGTTTACAGTTTTTACACAGTTGAATGGTTTAAGATTAATAATATTTCTTCGTTACAAGCGAGTTAAATAATGTGACACAGTCTACTATTTTCATTCTCTAAGGTACGGAATTTTAGTACGAAACACACGTGGGTGAAAAATATAGTTGCCGTGCAATTTAATGAACTTGCGTTCACATGGATGCGCTGATACACCTTTTGAGGGTCATTTCATGAAAAAACGTGGCAAAAACATAATATTCCTGCATCAAAGAAAAAACTGGCCTACCTTGTCATGTACCCATGTTTTGCCAATATCTTTCAGACTACCACAGACTGGTTCTGGTGGCAGAGAGTGTTGCCTCCCTAATCATGTACGCATGTTTTGTCAATCTCTTGCAGACTATCAAAGACTGATTCTGGTGGCAGAGAGCATCAGCACGCTGATATTCCCATTTTGCTGGCAGCATGTGTATGTGCCTATCCTGCCTGCATCTCTCCAACATTTCCTGGACGCCCCCGTGCCATACGTTATGGGCCTCCATCACAGTGAGGATGACCGGAGTAAACCACAACTGCCAAATGAGGTACAGGATTTTCTGTTTATCTGATATGTACATGTTATATTTCGTATGACAACGCATTAAGTACATGCGCTTGGTGATGTTTTGCATGCTTTACAGTGAGTAACATTGTGCAGTGAGGCTTACAAGCTTGTTTCATGAATGAATTTACCAAACTTGTTTAATTAATCAATATGAAAAAATTAGAAATTACGATCCTAGATGTTGTGTCTTTTATGTTTAGGTTGTTAATTATGTTGAAGAAAAGAAGCAATTTGCAATTGTCTGCTGCTTTGATCAATCTTACGTAATCTTTTCTTTCCATCTGACTTTAGAGTTTGGATTTCTGTAAACAGAATGAGATCCTGCAAGAAAAGGTTTATTTTCATTTGATTTCACCTCAATCCATATGCTTCTATATATCATCCTGTAAATCCTGTGTTCATTTGCGAGTCATTCCATGTTTATTCCATGTTATCATTACTCCTGTCCAGACTTATCCACCACAAAGCAGACTTGAATCCCATATTGTGATATGTAGGTAATAAATAACATTTGTGAAAATGCATATACATTTGTTTATCACAAGCTATGTTGAACAATGAGCTCATGTTATTTTGATTAATCTGTTTTGATGATAAACCGAGAACATTTAATTAAGAATTAAGTGCCACATATTTGTATATGAGCCGCAACACATGAAAACGTCCGTTTGGACGTTTAAACGACAACGTCATAAAGTAACAATTTATGACGTCGGCCGTTAATCAACTAATTACTAATCAAATTTCTCGCACTTCTGTGTTTTACCTAATTATTATATCATAGGGAATATGTTTTCTTAATATAAATAGTTGATGCTATAGAAAATGGTAATTGTTTATGTTTTTTGTTCTTATTTAATCAACGGCGTCGTGCAGGACGCCGACGTCAACGTCAAAATAAATGGCGAATACAATCTTAAATTTTAAATTTTTAATTAAGATATCAACATAAAATAAAGAGATTTTTAAAGAGAAAATCACCGTGTTTCATAAACATCAAAAAACATAAAATGTCAACATTTTGTCTGAAGGGTTGTTTTCACGTGTTTCGGCTCATATGGTATTTATTAGTTTATAACAGCAGTATATTAATATTGTTTGATGTGTATTTCTTATGACAAAACAGGTGCTCAGTTATGTACAGTACAGCTCACGCGAAACCCACACTTTACTCTTTCACGCCGAGTGAGGAATTCAGAAATCGCGTAATTTCGCGGAGTTTGGACGATAAAACTACGCCGAGTAAAAATCAGCTACGTGACGAACGACTAGCGTAACTTCGCCGAGATACTCCGCGTAGACAAACTCGGCATTCGCTGAGTCGCCAAGCATTTGCCGAGTCGCCAATTATACAGGTAAATGACCTTTTTAGTGGCCTTGAACGAACGACTAGCGTAACTTCGCGGCGATACTCCGCGTAGACGAACTCGGCATTCGCCGAGTCGTCAATTATTCAGGTAAATGACCTTTTTATCGGACTTGAATGTTTATGTCTGAAACAATGATGAACGGCATTCGTACAGGTAATGTACATCTGCATAGATCTACGTGTTTTATTTTTATGTTTGTTTTAAATGTACACTGTGCGCGAAAGTAATAAAGTTACCTTATAGTTGACGTTTGTGCTGCTGTACTCTCAAATGCAATTAAACACAACTGTCATGAGGACGAAATAAATATTAAGTTTTAATCTGTAACGGCAACCAATGCTAGCTTCCAAACACAAAACTTAAATACACACTCTATTTCTTAGCACACGTTGTCTTACACGTTGTCAAGCGCGTTGCCATGGTCAGGACTCTGAATCAGGCGTTTTCATGTGTATTGAGCAGAGTTACGATATTGTAAACATGTACTTTACATGTACATGTCGCAGTAACCAGGTTAGATCACGCTTCCATTACACTAGTATAGATAATTAGGGACGTATCGTGATATCGTGGTATTCTCTTGGATAAATAAAATATGTTATGTAATATGTATACTGAGTAAAGTACAGTATATACATGTATGTAAATACATATTTCGTTTGCGTGCGTGATTGCCTTAGATGTTTTGTGGTATGAACCTACGTAAGTGGATTTTAAGACCAACTTTATAAAAATATTTGCTGATTTTGTCAAATACGAGGTTTGATCAACAAAAAAAGTTGATACTGGCCTTATAATTCCTTAATTACAAGTTATTTGAAAAAAAAACATATTATGAATTTAGTCCGTCCATTGACAATTTCCTTGACATATGAAAATGTTCAAAAGTATGGTGTGTTTTTTTTTATGAACTGCACCTGCCGCAATCCGTCGCACCAATAATAATACATAATGAAATATTTAACACTGGCACTGCAGTAGGCTATCTATTTATAAAAATGATGTAAAATTATCCTTAAACCTAGTAACCAGGGCATCCATTATTGTGAACAGAGGTTTGGTCGTAGAAACACTTAAAAAAAAGTATAAAAGTCGAACAGGAAAAGCAGCTTCCCCAGAATACAGTTAACTCTAAAACACGCAAAACGACAAACATGAATGGAAATGTTAATATGGAATATGACGTCAAAAACACACAAAAAAGGTTGACAATAGGGCTGTCGTCTTAAAACGGTTAGTGGCAAAAAAGACTGGGGTTTAAACCAGGTTCTAGGGTGCACCAAACCTCATAAACCCTACTGTCATCCCAAACTCGAAGCTAGTTTTGAGAGCATAACTCATTCCTTCTGATTCATATGGTGTAGTCTAGTCGATATATCGCAACATCTACATCATTCTTGGTTTGTGATCACTCAGTTACATATTAACATCTGCTAACAAACACTAAACTATTGTGAATTAATAAGAAAAACACTAAACTATTGTGAATTAATAAGAAACAAAAAACACAGAGTCCTCATGTTTTAATATACAAGCATGTTTTATTTGTGATATTGTGAATACTGTTACTAGTAACAATGACATTTAGAGCTACTAAACAAGGAAGATATTTGCTTCCTGGTTCAGTACGACGTCCACAAGAAGCACCAAATCTGCACGAGCGGCTTTTTTTAGAACGTCGGAAAAGGTAAGACATTTTGTACACATTTGTATGATTACACAAAAGTAATTAAATTGGTCTAAAGACATCGCCCTGGCGATTTCCTCTATTCACGAATTAAATCGTAGTTGTAGTGGGAGGGTAATTATTTTTTTTACAATTGTGTCTACCTGCATCTATTGTTTTTTTTCTTATCGATGTTTAATAATGATCTTACACGAGTGCCTGATTAATATTGATTTATCAAACGAGTTGGATACTGCGTCCATTAAGTTATACCAAGCAGCATTTTACGCGATTTACATATTCCAAAAGTAATTAAAATTAAATCGTAGTTTAGTCGGAGGGGGACTTTTTTTTTAATAGTGTCTACCTGCATCTATTGGATGTTATCGATGTTTAATAATGATCTTACATGAGTGCCTGATTAATATTGAATTTATCAAACGAGTTGGATAAAATTATATGATGTGAGGCTATGCGAGAATTTTATCCAAATTGTTCAATAAATTCAATATATAGTGAAAGGGATCTCGTTGCATGATTTCCGTAATCCATGATGTTTTTTTACAATTGTGACTACCTGCATCTATTGTTTTGTTTCCTTATCAATGTGTAATATTTAATGATCTTACACGAGTGCCTGATTAATATTGAATTTATCAAACGAGTTGGATACTGCGTCCATTAAGTTATACCAAGCAACATCTTACGCGATTTACATATTCCAAAAGTAATTGAATAGGTCTAAAGACATCGCCCTGGCGAATTCCCTTATTCACAAATTTAACAAAAGTAAAACTGAAATAAGCCTGAATATTTTTACATGTAACTTGCAGTTGAATATGTTTATACACTTTTATCTAGACTGTGCTATACTTGAATATTAAATATAAAACGTGTGTATTGATCTATGCCATACTCATAGCGGGCACGCGGGTATACAATAGGAAATGAAATTAATCTGATTGCACTTGCTTTTCATCATCTCCGGTACTATTCTGCACATAATCAACAGATACATGTACATGACATGATGTACGAACTTGTGCACCGATATAAATCTATTTGCTGATCAAACTTTTACCTGAAAAGAAAGTTGTAATATGTTTAGAGAGCAATATATTGCACTGAATTGCCAATTCCGATTGGTAGACCTCTACTTGTTTTTATCAATATAATCTTGCTTCATAATTTGATTAATACTCCTCGTCACAATCAAGCATTTGTTGTGTGCGCGTGCCTATATTTATTACATTACATGCATGTACTTGGTGGCCCGTGATTGGAAATATTCTATTCGATTCTCAAAAAAAAATGGCCGACGCCGAAGGAAAATTACAGTTAATTAAATTTTACGCCGAGATACGCGGCATCCTTCACGCCGAGTTACGCGGAGTTCACAGGTGTGCACTTTTGCTTAATTGGATTCTACGCGGAGTAACTCGGAGTGGCTTTCACTCGGCAATAGCGTACTTTCGCCGCGTGAATTCGCCGAGTACAAACACTGACTCCGCGTAGATACGCGCGAAACTCGATACGACCAAACTCGGCGAATCGAGTGAAGTGTGTGTTTCGCGTGAGCTGTACTGTATGAGGGCTTTCCCTTTGTTTTTAAGTAACAGGGAAAAATTTAAAAGTAGGCGGGTATTTTATTGTGCTACTTTTTGTTGTTGTATTGAGGGCAGCTAAAGTAGCCGGTCAGCTTACCGAAGTAGGAGGGTAAATCACCCGCCTACTGGCTATAAAGGAAAGCCCTGTGTATATTTAGTTGTGAGTAAATATGTTATTTTTATGTTTTTTACTACTATCTTGATTGTTGTATTTTCCATATGAACCATATTTATAAGCATGTCTAGAGGATCGCATCATTCTCCTTGGTCTCCTTTACCAGTATATCCATTCTTTATAATTTCAGGCCAACTTGTGTTTTGTGGACATAGACACCAACACAGTACAGGTGCCTGAGGAACTCCCAGCATTTCCCTTTGAACAGGAACTTAAGGAAGAACTGTATCAGGCCATTGTTAGCTCTAAAGAAAAAATGCTCAAAGAAACTTTCACTGACAGTGTGATATCTAGTCCTAAACGTAAAAATACTAGTCGATGTATCGAGCCCTCTCTCAGAAAAAATAACAGTTACTCTGGCTCCATGGGTAAAATGGAGATCTTGCAGCAGAGTGAAGCGTGGTCCAAAATATCGGCCATCGCGAAAAAATCTGGGGTGTGGAGCAACGAGTTTGATGATTATAAAATGGACACGTCCGCAAAAATTGCTAAGGAAGAAGTGGTGACAGAAAAGTTCCAGGAGTTGAACTGTATGCCAGTGAGAGATCTGGAAGAACTCAAATTCAATAACGCTGTGCGAGAGGTATTCTTGAACAGATTTGTGCAAATGTTTTGTTGGTATGAGGATTTTGTTATACAGACTTCGCAGGATATGGATTCGTGGATTAGCAATCGGGAGTCCATGCAGAACTTTGACAAGGCGTCCTTCCTCAGTGATCAGCCAGAAGGTTACCTCCCTTTTCTCTCTCCATTTTTAGAGTCGCAAATGTTTGCCACCTTGATTGATAATAAAATTTTATCTCAATGGGAGGATGCTGATCCCAATCTGAAAGTGTTCGATGGTCGGGTGAAAATTTTGCGGGAAGACTTGGATAAAGCTGCCCCGAGATCTCATATGTACGTGAGTTGCTCAAACATCAAAGAAACAGGTAACTCACTTTGCCACTAATGAACAGTTTTTGTATCGCCATTTCTTATAAACAGAGGAATACATACACCAAAATGTTCGTCATCTTGGGTCCGATGTCTTGCAACTTATTGGGTCTTTTGGCACGTTGGGTATAACATTTTAATTTCTTAATATTTACACTTCCTGAAAATTGTCGAATTCTGATAAAATGTAAATTGTATGAACTTAAACCTTAAAATCATGTGTACACACTGGTGATTATGCGATGTATACAGATTTTATTTGAAATGCCTAATGTGTGTCTAGAATTCAGTTAATAATGATGGTTAACAATTCAGTGCTTACTTGTAGTGGATGGGTAATGAAAACAAACAATTTAAATCAAACTATAATTCAATCTTCAGATCTGTCAGACTATTCATGGTCCCTTTATAGACTTCATGTAATCACAATTCAGTTGTGTACACATTGTGAACATAGGCACATCACCACATCATTATATAAAGTTCATGGTCACAGATAGATTCAAACTAAATTCCCTGAACCTTTTTCATTTCTTCAAAACCCTTGGCTGTATACACATTATGACATAACTACATGATCACCAGACCAGTAAATAAAGGTCAAGGTCACAGCCAAGATCAACACACTAAATATAAAGTTCATGGTCACAGATAGATTCAAACTAAATTCCCTGAACCTTTTTCATTTCTTCAAAACCCTTGGCTGTATACACATTATGACATAACTACATGATCACCAGACCAGTAAATAAAGGTCAAGGTCACAGCCAAGATCAACACACTAAATATAAAGGTCAATGTCAATGTCATTGTTTCAGTTCAAAAGATGTATTTCAAATTCATTACTAATTCTGTCTCCAGTAATTGTTCAGAACATATTAATACTATGGGCTAGGGATATAACAGAGTATATACATCCTGGCAGAATTTGTATAACGTGTAATATTGTGTGTAACATGTGTAATATGGTGTGTAATATGGTGTAACATGTGTAATATTGTGTATAACATGTGTAATATTGTGTATAACATGTGTAATATTGTGTATAAGATGTAATATTGTGTGTAACGTGTAATATTGTGTATAACATGTGTAATATTGGGTATAACGTGTAATAATGTGTGTAACATGTGTAATATTGTGTATAACGTGTAATATTGTGTGTAACGTGTAATATTGTGTAACATGTGTAATATTGTGTATAACATGTATACTATTGTGTATAACATGTGTAATATTGTGTGTAACATGTATACTATTGTGTAACATGTGTAATATTGTGTGTAACATGTGTAATATTGTGTGTAACATGTATAATATTGTGTGTAATATGTATAATATTGTGTATAACATGTATAATATTGTGTACAACATGTGTAATATTGTGTGTAACATGTATAATATTGTGTGTAACATGTATAATATTGACATGTATAATATTGTGTATAACATGTGTAATATTGTGTATAACATGTATAATATTGTGTGTAACATGTGTAATATTGTGTATAACATGTGTAATATTGTGTGTAACATGTGTAATATTGTGTAACATGTGTAATATTGTATGTAACATGTGTAATATTGACATGTGTAATAGTGTGTATAACATGTGTAATAGTGTGTATAACATGTGTAATAGTGTGTATAACATGTATAATATTGTGTGTAACATGTATAATATTGTGTATAACATGTGTAATATTGTGTGTAACATGTATACTATTGTGTAACATGTGTAATATTGTGTGTGACATGTGTAATATTGTGTGTAACATGTATAATATTGTGTGTAATATGTATAATATTGTGTATAACATGTATAATATTGTGTACAACATGTGTAATATTGTGTGTATAATATTGTGTGTAACATGTATAATATTGACATGTATAATATTGTGTATAACATGTGTAATATTGTGTTTAACATGTATAATATTGTGTGTTACATGTGTAATATTGTGTATAACATGTGTAATATTGTGTGTAACATGTGTAATATTGTGTAACATGTGTAATATTGTATGTAACATGTGTAATATTGACATGTGTAATAGTGTGTATAACATGTGTAATAGTGTGTATAACATGTGTAATATTGTGTATAACATGTATAACATTGTGTGTAACATGTATAATATTGACATGTGTAATAGTGTAATATTGTGTGTAACATGTATAATATTGTGTAACATGTGTAATATTGTGTGTAACATGTGTAATATTGTGTGTAACATGTATAATATTGTGTGTAATGTGTATAATATTGTGTGTAACATGTGTAATATTGTGTATAACATGTGTATAACATGTGTAATATTGTGTGTAACATGCGTAATATTGTGTGTAACATGTGTAATATTGTGTGTAACGTGTATAATATTGTGTGTAACATGCGTAATATTGTGTATAGTGTATAACATGTGTAACATTGTGTATATAACATGTGTAATATTGTGTGTAACATGTGTAATATTGTGTGTAGCATGTGTAATATTGTGTATAACATGTGTAATATTGTGTGTAACATGTAACCTATTGTGTAACATGTGTAATATTGTGTGTAACATGTGTAATATTGTGTGTAACATGTATAATATTGTGTGTAATGTGTATAATATTGTGTATAACATGTATAATATTGTGTACAACATGTGTAATATTGTGTGTAACATGTATAATATTGACATGTATAATATTGTGTATAACATGTGTAATATTGTGTATAACATGTATAATATTGTGTATAACATGTGTAATATTGTGTATAAGATGTATACTATTGTGTGTAACATGTGTAATATTGTGTATAACGTGTAATATTGTGTGTAACATGTGTAATATTGTGTAACATGTGTAATATTGTGTATAACGTGTAATATTGACATGTGTAATAGTGTGTATAACATGTGTAATATTGTGTGTAACATGTATAATATTGTGTAACATGTGTAATAGTGTGTGTAACATGTGTAATATTGTGTGTAACATGTATAATATTGTGTGTTATGTGTATAATATTGTGTGTAACATGTGTAATATTGTGTATAACATGTGTATAACATGTGTAATATTGTGTATAACATGCGTAATATTGTGTGTAACATGTGTAATATTGTGTGTAACGTGTATACTATTGTGTGTAACATGCGTAATATTGTGTATAGTGTATAACATGTGTAATATTGTGTATAACATGTGTCATATTGTGTGTAACATGTGTAATATTGTGTGTAACGTGTATAATATTGTGTGTAACATGTGTAATATTGTGTGTAATATGTATAATATTGTGTATAACATGTATAATATTGTGTATAACATGTGTAATATTGTGTATAACATGTATAATATTGTGTATAACATGTGTAATATTGTGTATAACATGTGTAATATTGTGTATAACATGTATAATAATGTGTATAACATGTGTAATAGTGTAATATTGTGTATAACATGTATAATATTGTGTATAACATGTATAATATTGTGTATAACATGTGTAATATTGCGTAATGGCTGTGTTACAGAGATGTTGATAGACAAGAGGTCTCACTACATCGATCACGTGGCCAAGAAACCCCAACTACCTGAGGACACACCCGCACCACCACCCATAGAAGTTGGAGTCTTCCCGTCCTCGATAAAACTATACTCAACTCAGAAACAGCTACATCAAAGTAAGTGTCCACAGTTTATTAATGACATTTCAGTGATTATGGGTAAAAATTATCATTTAGAAAATTCATAGTTACTAATAACTATGAACACAAAAATAATGTTTAATCATAACATTAATGATAGTGTTGAGAATGTCATCCTCGTAACATTTTGATTAAAATCATAACAAACGGATTTAACATATATAAATTAACCCCTGGGTTCGGTTATAAGGAAATCCTTCATTCGATGGCATTGTTTGTTTTCACTAACTCGCATCCACTTCACTTGTTCGTTAAAGGGACCACGTGATTACCATCTGTTGAAGGATTTCGCTATATCGAACCCAGCAGTTAAATAATCTATATCTCCAGGCATATCTGAGATATCTTTCTGGGGACTAAAATTGTAATCTGGTTGTCCAAATAAGTCTGAGACCATCTTCTATTTGAGACCATCTTTTATCTATCTGAGACCATATCTTCTATTTGAGACCATCTTCTATCTCAGACCATCTTCTATCTCAGACTATCTTCTATGGATAGCAAAGATTCATTCGTTTGGTGTGTAGCGTGTTTATGGAATCTATTTGCGAAGAGTTTTTCCCCCTAGGTTAGAGATTATTTAATGTTGTCTGTCTATCAATACTTCTTTTCTCTTTGTAACTTCGATAAATGAATAGAAAAATTACACAATAATATAAAAGAAAAAAACAAAAAAGTATAAGCTCTCTCTGTGAGGAGTTTCAACTTTGTGGTTTATTGATATAAATTAAGAAATTTCGCGTTGAGATTCCACTACTTTCGATTTTGTGAAATGCGCAGCTAGCCGGATTATATAATTAGCACTTGCTCTAATACCCTTCTCACATCAGCCACGTGCCTGACCCTTGAAAAAACTGGACAAAACCAGTTTTACCTGTCAAATACAGACCCCACTGAGTTTTAATTGCTTTACAACTTGTTACTTCGGCTGCCTCAAATGAAATAAGATTAGATGGGTGGGGCTATAATCGGTGATTTACAAATTATGGACGTCCGTAGTAAAGAATCTCTGCGTACTTTGAAATTTTTAGAAGTACACTAGGCCTTGGATGTCAGTTTTCGTCGTACAACTACAATTTTTGGACGTAATTTACACCATACATCCATTAATGAAAGCCTCAAATAAGCTAAAATTGTTCAGCCAAGATTATACAATGTAGATAGAATACAGGAGTAACTATTTGTACCTTGCATATAACAGACCAAAGACAAAGGACAGTGCCAAATGGAGAAGAAAGGACAGACTACTGCAGCAGTCACAGCATCTCAAACTGAACTCTTCACAGAGAGAGGTACGTTTGATGTAACCTTTCATATACAGCTGTATACCTGTTATTTGAATGTTGTTTGCGTGAGTTTACAAAGTAGCTAGAATGTGTCTGTGTGTAGCAGTATGTAACACTGCCTTGTTTTGCCAGATTCGGTCTTTGTATGTTGTGAACTTGCCAGCATTAAATGTTGTGAATTTGCCAGCATTAAATGTTGTGAACTTGCCAGCATTAAATGTTGGGAACTTGCCAGTGTTAAATGTTGTGAACTTGCCAGTGTTAAATGTTATAAGATTGTAACTAAATGTTTAATATGCTGAGCAATTTTAAGATTTACATAAAATTAATCCTTCAGAAGTGTTGCTCTACAAGATGATTTAAAAAAATAAGACGAATTATTTCAATATGTTTTCTATTAGTATGTGTTTTACATATATTTAATAACATGGGGTTTTTACATATATTTAATAACATAGGGTAAAATTAGAGAATTATGTGAAGTGCAAGTACATAATATAAGGGTTATCCAAAAATGGGTTGACATTAGTAACAATATTTGATCCTTTAAACAACCCTGCCCCATTGTCAAGCGCCCCATTGTTAAAACAAAAATAAATAACCGCCCTCAATCTCATTAAAATCAGACCCTTTATCACGCTACGATACTCTACACTACAAGGATCTGACAACATTCCATTGTAGGTCACGTCAGATTGACTTTACGATTAGCCAATCAGATTTCAGCATACAAAATTGCTCGATATAGACTGCTTCACTGCGCATGTCACGTTTCAGTAAAACGCTGTGGAGCAGTCTACGCTCGGTATTGAAAGAGACAATTCCGTAACTTTTAGCTTATAAAACACAAAATTATTGCATTGACAAACATAATACACCAACCATTATTAAATATTTCTTGAAAAAAAAAAGAAAGAAAAGATTTTTTGATGGAATTTAATAGCGGTACAAATTTGTTACCGATTCGTGGGATTGAACCCACACCAAAATGACACCCGCGGGTCAACAGTCGAGTTCGCTATCAACCGAGCTAAGCGGGCCAGATGTACTATGTCTTACTATTTAGAGTACTAATCTCGTAATAATTTCGGTGGTATATATATTTTCAAAACACACATGGCAGCGCCCATGATTTTCTTCGTATCTTGATATAAAACATGCCATTTAGTGCATTCTTTGAATTTATCGTGCATTCCATAGCAATAACACACAAAGACTTTATATTTATTCAGATATAGATCTATGTGTTTTATGTAGATTTTCGTTTGTTCAGTTCATCTGAAGTGCATATGGTTAAATTTAGTTGATCTTCTCATGAATATTGATTGGATGAAAGGTCGATCTGACATGACCTACAAGGGAGTGTTTTCAGATCCTATAGTGCAGAGTATCAAAACATAATTAGGATATGATTTTAATGGGATTGAACCGCCCTCTTCATCATTGGTTATTCTGAAGTAAACATCACCAGTTGTTTCAAACACAGTACATACGTTCATTATCAGTATCAACTTCTAATTTAGTCCTTTTACATCAGAATGATAAAATCTTATGGCACACATGATTACACTCGAGATCTCATGTCTCAGTAGATTTTCGCATGACCTCATTTTTGACTAAACCATATGTCTACAGCTGAACATAGTATATTTACACAGCAGTGTGAATTTGTGTGTTTATGAACCCCCTCTTTGCAGTTCATTTAAGCCCATCTTGTGTGCCAATACAGTATACAGATGAAAGTAGCTTAGCTCGTTAAATAAAACTTCTGCACACTTCAGATGTAGGTTATTCATTGCAACTGTGTAAACTATTCCAGAACTTCCCAGATGCT
This sequence comes from Cyrtodaria siliqua, assembly GCA_037043455.1. NCBI lineage: Eukaryota > Metazoa > Mollusca > Bivalvia > Adapedonta > Hiatellidae > Cyrtodaria > Cyrtodaria siliqua. The sequence continues at coordinate 359,783 of JAWPHD010000119.1, read as the reverse complement.
CCTTTAAAATGTAACGACTTGCTAGATTTGTATCAACGTTATCCATAACCTATGTATCTACCCTTGTACATTAGGGATGAACCTTTGTATATTATGTATCAACCCCTGTACATTATAGATCAACCCTTATACAATACATTATGTATTAAATCTTGTACATTAAAAACTTCTCTGGTTAGATCATATTGCTTGTATTGTTTGTGTTGATGCTTGTTGTGGTGACCTGTGTATTTATGTATATTTTTGTCATTTTAAGTTATCTGTAGAGGGGTGTTTAGCAAAGCAATCTTGGCTAGTAAGTGTTTTTGTTCTTTCACTGCCAACCTTATTCTTGCTCTGTTTGCACATTACTCTATTCATCGCTTAAAGAAGTTGCTTTGAATCTTAATTCATCTATAAATACTTAAGTTCGTGCAACAAAGTCATTCCAACAGAGAGTTCATAAATTATCTGATTTCAGAATGTAGTAGACAATTTATCTGATTTCAAAATGTAGTAGATGAATAATCTGATTTCTAAATGTAATTTAAAGAATTTATCTGATTTCTAAATGTAATTTAAAGAATGTATCTGATTTCAACATGTAGTAGATAATTTATCTGATTTCAACATGTAGTAGATAATTTATCTGATTTCAAAATGTAGTAGATAATTTATCTGATTTCAACATGTAGATAATTTAGATAATTTATCTGATTTAAACATGACGTAGTAGATAATTTATTTGATTTCAAATGTAGTTTAAAGAATGTATCTGATTTCAACATGTAGTTCAGTTATTGATAATCTCATTGCAAAATGTGCTATATAATTGATCTCAATTCATTATTTACTAACATCACATTTATCTTCCCTTTGTTTTTTTTCATAATACATTTTGTTTATTACATAATGAATTATAGAGAAATTATAGCTATCAGGGCTGGAAAATTACATTCATCTGCTCATATTGAGGAGTGGATTTGAAATTAGGAAGAGAAATAGTATTGAGAAGTATATTTTGAGTTTGGATGAGTGTGGAGTGGAATTGAGTTTGGATGAGTGAGGAGTGGAATTGAGTTTGGATGAGTGGAGTGAGTTTGAGTTAGGATGAGTGAGGAGTGGATTTGAGTTTGGATGAGTGAGGAGTGAGTTTGAGTTTGGATGAGTGAGGAGTGGGTTTAGTTTGGATGAGTGAGGAGTGGGTTTAGTTTGGATGAGTGTGGAGTGGGTTTGAGTTTGGAGGAGTGAGTTTGAGTTTGGATGAGTATGGAGTGGTTTTGTGTTTGAATGAGTTAGGAGTCGGTGAGTTTGAATGAGTGAGGAGTGGGTTTAGTTTGGATGAGTGAGGAGTGGGTTTGAGCTTGGATGAGTGAGGAGTGGTTTTGTGTTTGAATGAGTGAGGTGTGGGTTTAGTTTGGATGAGTGAGGAGTGGGTTTGAGCTTGGATGAGTGAGGAGTGGGTTTGAGCTTGGATGAGTGAGGAGTGGGATTAGTTTGGATGAGTGAGGAGTGGGTTTGAGCTTGGATGAGTGAGGAGTGGGTTTCAAGTTTGGATGAGTGAGGAGTGGGTTTAGTTTGGATGAGTTAGGAGTTAGTGAGTTTGAATGAGTGTGGAGTGGGTTTTTAGTTCAGATGAGTGAGTAGCGGGTTTGAGTTTGGATGAGTGAGGAGTGGGTTTGAGTTTGGATGAGTGAGGAGTGGGTTTGAGTTTGGATGAGTGAGGAGTGGGTTTAGTTTGGATGAGTGAGGAGGGGGTTTGAGCTTGGATGAGTGAGGAGTGGTTTTGTGTTTGGATGAGTTAGGAATGGGATTGATTTTGGATGAGTGAGGAGTGGGATTGAGTTTGGATGAGTGAGGAGTGGGATTGATTTTGGACGGGTGAGGAGTGGGTTTAAGTTTGGATGAGTGAGGAGTGGGTTTAGTTTGGATCAGTGATGAGTGGGTTTAGTTTGGATGAGTGAGGAGTGGGTTTGAGTTTGGATGAGTGAGGAGTGGGTTTGAGTTGGATGAGTGAGAGTGGATTGAGTTTGGATGAGTGAGGAGTGGATTAGTGAGGAGTGGATTAGTGAGGAGTGGTTTTGTGTTTGGAGGAGTGGTTTGTGTTTGGATGAGTGAGGATTTAGTGAGTTTGGATGAGTGAGGAGTTGGTTTCGAGTTCAGATGAGTGAGGAGAGGGATTGAGTTCGGATGAGTGAGTGCGGAGTGGATTTTAGTTTGAATGAGTAAGGAGTGGTTTTGTGTTTGGATGAGTGAGGAGTGGTTTTATGTTTGGATGAGTAAGGAGTGGGTTTGAGTTTGGATGAGTGAGGAGTGGGTTTAGTTTGGATGAGTGAGGAGTGAGTTTAGTTTGGATGAGTGAGGAGTGGGTTTGAGTTTGGATGAGTGAGGAGTGGGTTTAGTATGGATGAGTGAGGAGTGGGTTTAGTTTGGATGAGCGAGGAGTATGTTTGAGTTTGGATGAGTGAGGAGTGGGATTGAGTTTGGATGAGTGAGGAGTGGATTAATGAGGAGTGGTTTGTGTTTGGATGAGTGAGGAGTGGTTTGTGTTTGGATGAGTGAGGAGTTAGTGTGTTTGGATGAGTGAGGAGTGGGTTTCGAGTTCAGATGAGTGAGGAGCGGGATTGAGTTTGGATGAGTGAGGAGTGGATTTTAATTTGGATGAGTGGGGAGTGGTTTTGTGTTTGGATGAGTGAGGAGTGGTTTTGTGTTTGGATGAGTGAGGAGTGATTTTGTGTTTGGATGAGTGAGAAGTGATTTTGTGTTTGGATGAGTGAGGAGTGATTTTGTGTTTGGATGAGTGAGGAGTGGGTTTCAATATTGAAGGAGGAGTTGCAATGTTGTCTGTTCATTGATGATTGAGTATACACCTTGAGTATGGTAGATGTAATACTTCGGTGAAAATCTGAGTAAAATTGCAAGCTGGTAGAATCTTGTGTAGGAGAAGAAGAGTTTTGTTGGCACTTGCCTTGTATTGAACATCCAGCCCTGGTCATAAATGGATTATTGTTAAGTTTTATGTGGATTTTTTTGCAATTTAATTTACAGTCAAACTTCGTTAACTCGAAGTCACTGGGACCGTAAGAATATGTTCGAGAAATCGGGAGGTTCGAGAAATCAAAGTTGTCGACAAAAGAAATGATCTATCCGAACTTGTGTACCGTCGAAAACGGTACTACTTATGTACGCACTTAATCTTTTTCAACATGTTCTTAGTTGCTTGCATGTTTGTTTAATCTGATTAACAGATGTATTTAAATGTAATTATTACCAGGAAACTACAAAACTGCAAAACATATGTTTGTTTTATCTTTATTAAGTAATTATTTAGAGAAATAACGCAATTCATACAAACCGGAAATCAGAATAATGAGTTGAATATAACTGAATAGAATATACAAACATCAAGTTTACAAATTAGATAAACAGCACACTGTTATTTTTTATTTAATTGATCATAATTAGTCATAAAATAAGTTAACACAAATTAGACATTTTATCTGTTTACTATCGCTAATCGAACATAATTTTTACACCGTTTGGTTTTCTTTCACGCTTCGATTGAACTTAAGCATCGTGTAAAATCAATGGCCGATGTCGCATGGCAACGGATCACAATTTAGAGTTTCAGGTGGGTATTTATCACACATATACGATCTCCGGTCCATAAAACGCCTTCGAGTTCGGGGTGGTATTCGAGAAAAAATATTCGAATGACCGAAGGTAAATTACATTGAATTATATAGGAGTTGTGCCGGGACCGGAGTATGAGTTACCGATGGTATTCGAGGAATCAACATTTGAGTTATCGAAGTTTGACTGTATAACAATTTCCTGAAGTAATAACATTCATTTGCCTATGTACATGTAGGTATGTGGTATATTACAGAGAATGGAGGCGAAGATTTTTTGAACTCCACTTTGATTATTGTTTTGAACATTTTTTGAACATTCTTTGTTTGTGAAACTCATATTAAGCTTTACGGCTTTGCGAAGTACTTGTTTTGGTATTGAATTACAATTTTACTTAATTGTATGAACAGCAGATAGCAAATATAAATAACAACAGTGATAGTTTTATTATTTCAAAATGTAAAATAATCTAGGGAAGGTTATTCCTCATTCCATGAAAAAAAAATTATAAAAAAAATAATTCTATTTACTAACTTGTGATTTGGGAACGGTGGGTTAATGCCCTTATTTTAAAACTTTGTGAATAAAGAAGGCTAGGTCATAAAATGACATGAAATCGCCTCCAGTCTAATTAATATTTCACAGATCACAGAGTAATTATAAATTAGTTTCCTGTGTTAACCTCACAGATCACAGAGTAATTATAATTTAGTTTCCTGTGTTAACCTCACAGATCACAGAGTAATTATAATGTAGTTTCTTGTGTTAACCTCACAATTCACTGAGGATATGTACATGTTTTAAGAACACAAGACAAAATATGACAGTTGTTTCCATGGATACTGGCTTCTTTTGTTCTGATGATTTGACCTTGACAATAGATGGAGAAGTATACAGTTTTCTGTGACCTTGATAACCTCGCCTAGCAGCTGTAGTGCTGGTGCACGGCTTTTCCTCGCTTTATTTGTATCTTTAAAATAATAGGAACTATAAAGTAGAGGGGTATTGTTTAAGAAGTTGGGCTGGGCTGGGCTGGGTTTGGCTGGGCTGGGCTGGGTTTGGCCGGGCTGGGCTGGGCTGGGCTGGGCTGGGCTGGGCTTGGCTGGGCTGGGTTTGGCCGGGCTGGGCTGGGCTGGGCTGGGCTGGGCTGGGCTGGGCTGGGCTGGGCTGGGCTGGGCTGGGCTTGGCTGGGCTGGGCTGGGCTGGGCTGGGCTGGGCTGGGCCGGGCTGGGCTGGGCTGGGCTGTCACCTTTGAATTATATTATTGTGCCACCTGGGAAACTTGTCACACATTTTATCCATTTTCATGTTTCATCTCTGTTGGCATGGTTACAGAGACTGCTTATAAGCATTTATAAGTTAGGCTATTGGGTGCAACACTGGTGTTAATGACTGGGTATTCAACACATTTGCCTAAGCTTGACAACTAATATGTTCCTGCAGGTAACACCCAATACCAATATGTTCCATGTAACACCCAATACCAATATGTTCCATGTAACACCCAATACCAATATGCTCCATGTAACATCCAATACCAATATGTTCTATGTAACACCCAATACCAGTATGTTCCATGTGACACCCAATACCAATATGCTCCATGTGACACCCAATACCAATATGCTCCATGTAACATCCAATACCAATATGTTCTATGTAACACCCAATACCAGTATGTTCCATGTAACACCCAATATCAATATGTTCCTGCAGGTAATCCCCAATACCAGTATGTTCCATGTAACACCCAATATCAATATGTTCCTGCAGGTAATCCCCAATACCAGTATGTTCCATGTAACACTCAATATGTTCCATGATATACCCAATACCAATATGTTCCATGTAACACCCAATACCAATATGTTCCTGCAGGTAACACCCAATACCAGTATGTTCCATGTAACACCCAATACCAGTATGTTCCGTGTAACACCCAATAAGAGTATGTTCCATGTAACACCCAATACCAACATGTTCCTGCAGGTAACATCCAATACCAATATGTTCCATGTAACACCCAATACCAGTATGTTCCGTGTAACATCCAATACCAATATGTTCCATGTAACACCCAATACCAATATGTTCCATGTAACACCCAATAGCAATATGTTCCAAGTAACACCCAATAACAATATGTTCCAGGTCCCACCCAATACCAACATGTTCCTGCAGGTAACACCCAGTACCAAAATGTTCCATATAACACCCAATACCAATTTTTAGCTCGACTGATCAGAGATCAGCAGAGCTTATGCCGTGGTGCGGCGTCCGTCGTCCGTCCGTCTGTCCGTAACCTTTTATTTGTAGCGAGAACTCCTCTGAAATTACTGGATGGATATTCATGAAACTTTACAGAAATGTTGCCCATAAAGTCTAGTTGATCCTAGCAAAAATTCATGTTGATGTGAAATCCAAGATGGCTGCCAAAGCTAAAAATAGAGTTTTAAAATACAAGTTTGTCGCTTCTACTTCTTGAAAACTATAAGTGATGTTGATATGGGACTTTTTCTAAAATGATCAGCATGACATGATGTTGATCCTTGTCAAAAATCGTTTTGATTCAACGTTAAACATGGCTGCCAGCGGCCATCTTTGTTTACATAGAGTTATATTGTAAAAACTTGTAGCGACAACTCCTCTGAAACTACTTGGCGGATTTTCATGAAACTTCAGAGGAATGTTGCTCTTGATGTCTAATTGATCCTAGCAAAATTTCAGATCTGCCAGATATTCAAGATGGCCGTCACAGCTAAAAATAGATTTTTAAAAAATAAGTTTGTAGCGACTATTTCTTGAAAACTATAAGTGATATTGATATGGGACTTTTTCTAAAATGATCAGCATGACATGATGTTGATCCTTGTGGAAAATTATTTTGATTCGACGTAAAACATGGCTGCCAGTGGCCATCTTTGGTTACATAGAGTTATATAGTAAAAACTTGTAGCGACTACTCCTCTGAAACTACTTGACGGATGTTCATGAAACTTCACAGGAATGTTGCTCTTGATGTCTAGTTGATCCTAGCAAAATTTCAGATCGGCCGGAAATTCAAGATTGCCGCCACAGCTAAAAATAGATTTAAAATAAATAAATTTATAGCGACTACTTCTTCAAAACTATAAGAGATATTGATATGGGACTTTTTCTAAAATGATCAGTATGACATGATGTTGGTCCTTGTCGAAAATCGTTTTGATTTGACGTTAAACATGGCTGCCAGTGGCCATCTTTGTTTACATAGAGTTATATAATGAAAACTTGTAGCGATTACTCCTCTGAAATTACTTGACGGATTTTCATGGAACTTCACAGGAATGTTGCTCTTAATGTCTAATTGATCCTAGCAAAATTTCAGGTCGGCCGGAAATTCAGGATGGCCGCCACGGTTAAAAATAGATTTTCAAAAAACAAGTCTGTATCGACTACTTCCTGAAATCAAAATCAATCCAGTGATTTTTTTTGGTAGGTTTTACTACCGAATATCGGCGGTTTCCCCTAGAAATAATTTCCCAATTTGCTGCATATTTTCCCAATTAGAATGATACACAAATTGGAAATAGTAAATTAACTCTTAAAGTATAGGGAAAAGTGCTTTCCGTAAGCGTATGTCATTGTAATTTCCGCGAAAACCTATATCGTCGTACAGCCAGGTTGGGGTAAAAGCCGTACTGTACTTCGATAAAAATAATCATTGTGCTGAATAGCTAGTTCATTATCTAGAACATTCGTCGCTTTTACCCCCTCTGCACAACAACCTTGTAGTCGCGCGCGCACCTGCTATCCCATGGGCGTCTCGCTTTTATATTTTGTCACCATAATCAATCGAACGCTTTAAATTGGCATAGTATTATACGAAACAACGACGAAAGGCGTTCTTTAACCAAGATTTTCTTCGATATCAACAAACTCCGTCATGTCATCACATAATTCAAAATATTATGTAAAAAAGTTAAAAAAGCAGGACGCAAAGGGCTTGCAGAGCAAAAGCTCTTTGTTTAAAAAGATGAGCGGGAGTCCGATTCAGACGGGTGGTGATGAACCCGACAAATGTGACTCTGACAAACAGATTTCGTCAGAAATATCTGCAGGTACTGAAATTTCCCAACCTACGAGTGACAAAAAAAAAAGAAAACTGTGTTTTTGAATGACTGAATTCCAATAATAACATATTATGAGCAATAAATGCCTTCAAAGTACTTTGTTTTCATGTAGACAATACTGATTATTGAATTCAGAAAATTTCCCAATTTTGTAAAAACGTCGCTAAATTTTCCCAATTGAAAAGGTAGAGGTACCTTTGAAAAAAGGTAAAAAAATCACTGCAATCAGTAGAGCTTCAAGGTCATTGACCTCTTGTTTTTCTTCCGATGGACAATCAAGCTCTAAGCTGGCCAACTAAAGTAAATCATTATGTATAAATGTTCCATATATGGTAATTTAGAACTATGATGTCATAGTTCTCAAAATGGTGGCTTCCATATACATTCTAGAGCTCTCAATAAAACACATTCCCATTAATCCATTTTATATATAACTGAAATATAAGTTTTTTGAACTTTCACTTTTTCTTTTCAGTCACATCCCTAAATCAAAATATCATTTAAATTTGATATTTAAAATAAAAACAAAACAAAAACTTCAGTCAACATCATTATTGTTTCCTCTGTTCTCTAGAAACTAACATTGACCTGTAGCATAAATCTCCAGATATGTTATATATATGTCTAAAGGAATGTTTCATATAACTCTACAGGAATGTTCTTTAAAGATCTACAGGAATATTCTATAAAAGTCCAAAGGAATGTTTTATATAACTCTACAGGAATGTTCTATATAACTCTACAGGAATGTTCTATATAACTCTACAGGAATTTTCTATATAATTCCACAGAAATGTTCTATATAACTCTACAGGAATGTTCTACATAGATCTATAGGAATGTTCTATAAAATTCTGCAGGAATGTTCTATATAAATCTACAGAAATGTTCTATATATAGATATACAGGAATGTTCTATATAAATATACAGGAATGTTCTATATAGATATACAGGAATGTTCTATATTAGTTATGAATGAAGTTGTTAGTTTCCTTTATTGTTCGGGGCGCTTGTTTCAGCCAAAGGTTTTTCTGCAGTAACTTGAGCAATTTAAATAATACGTACATTAATTATATATCACTAGAACTGGTATTTTTAGTGGTAAATAAAAATACCTTAGCTTTTAAAATCGGTTGAGAAATAAATATTTTACAGCCCAAGTTATTTTTTGATGGGGCTTTTTCTATGTAAATTCCTTGTTGGCGGGACAGCAGAAAATTAAGAAATTTCAAATAACTTAGTTAGCCTCCATATTTTGCTATAAAACTTTCAGGGTGTCTTAATATACCAATATCTAACAATTTAAAAACATTTTTTGTATAAAAATTCAATTTTTTCATGCATCAGAATTTTGAACTGAAAATGCCCCATCAAAAAAAGCTTCCATGCATGACATTTATATTTCTCAACCGATTTTGAAAAGTAAGGTAATTTTATGTACCACTATTTTTTTTTGAATTGGGGTTTTTACGGTGCACCAACACAAGAAAGTTTATATGGTGCCAAACAAGGATGAACATGCCAGGCTCATCCATTTACATCTAAATAAAAATATGGGAAATTGGCCTAGGACCTTCTAACTTGCAGAACTGCAGAGTTGCTGCAAATTCTCCATTTACGATGGAGCCATGTATCCACATTTGCATATGCGGTGTCATGAAGAAGATCTTGAATGAGCATGATAAAAAAATGACAAAATGAACATGAGGGGAGGAGGGGGGAGTGGGGGTGTCCTACCCCTCTGCCTCTAGCGGGATTTGCAGTGGTTGTATTCTGTTCCACTGATATGCAACTCATTTAGGTACTACATGAATTTTATCTTAAAACTCCAAAAAAACTTTTGCTGAAACAAGCGCCGCAAACAGTATTCAGACTGAGTGGTGCATCATGCACGACAAACTTGAATCTTGGGTAGAAAGCGGCAGCATAATGCTGCATAGCCTGGTGCATATTCCATATACAGCAGTGATCCAGCAATAATGCTGCATAGCCTGGTGCATATTACGTATACAGCAGTGATCCTGCAATAATGCTGCATAGCCTGGTGCATATTACGTATACAGCATTGATCCAGCAATAATGCTGCATAGCCTGGTGCATATTCTGTATACGGCAGTGATCCAGCAATAATGCTGCATAGCCTGGTGCATATTTCGTATACAGCAGTGATCCAGCAATAATGCTGCATAGCCTGGTGCATATTACATATACAGCAGTGATCCAGCAATAATGCTGCATAGCCTGGTGCATATTCTGTATACGGCAGTGATCCAGCAATAATGCTGCATAGCCTGGTGCATATTATGTATACAGCAGTGATCCAGCAATAATGCTGCATAGCCTGGTGCATATTACATATACAGCAGTGATCCAGCAATAATGCTGCATAGCCTGGTGCATATTCTGTATACGGCAGTGATCCAGCAATAATGCTGCATAGCCTGGTGCATATTACGTATACAGCAGTGATCCAGCAATAATGCTGCATAGCCTGGTGCATATTACATATACAGCAGTGATCCAGCAATAATGCTGCATAGCCTGGTGCATATTACATATACAGCAGTGATACAGCAATAATGCTGCATAGCCTGGTGCATATTACGTATACGGCAGTGATACAGCAATAGTGCTGCATAGCCTGATGCATATTCTGTATACAGCAGTGATCCAGCAATAATGCTGCAAAGCCTGGTGCATATTACGTATACAGCAGTGATCCAACAATAATGCTGCATAGCCTGGTGCTTACATTAGTGATCCAGCAATAATGCTGCATAGCCTGGTGCATATTCTGTATACAGCAGTGATCCAGCAATAATGCTGCATAGCCTGGTGCATATTCTGTATACAGCAGTGATCCAGCAATAATGCTGCGTAGCCTGGTGCATATTCTGTATACTGCAGTGATCCAGCAATAATGCTACATAGCCTGGTGCATATTCTGTATACAGCAGTGATCCAGCAATAATGCTGCATAGCCTGGTGCATATTCTGTATACAGCAGTGATCCAGCAATAATGCTGCATAGCCTGGTGCATATTACATATACAGCAGTGATCCAGCAATAATGCTGCATAGCCTGGTGCATATTACATATACAGCAGTGATCCAGCAATAATGCTGCATAGCCTGGTGCATATTACATATACAGCAGTGATCCAGCAATAATGCTGCATAGCCTGGTGCATATTACATATACAGCAGTGATCCAGCAATAATGCTGCATAGCCTGGTGCATATTACATATACAGCAGTGATCCAGCAATAATGCTGCATAGCCTGGTGCATATTCTGTATACAGCAGTAATCCAGCAATAATGCTTACTTAATAATAGAAATTGCTTGGAATTAAATAGAATAAGTGCTTGTAAATCATGTAAATATACGAGTTAACACAGGGTTATGATATGGAGTTCTTCTGAGAGGGTTTGTATAGAAAGTGGAAGCGAAATGTAAATGTTATTTATCTGCTAGTATACGTTATTATATCTTGGTGTAAGATGCTTGTTTAAACCATGTCAGGGAAAGGTAATGGACGTAAAAAACAAAACAAACAAAAACGAATGTTTTCTGGAATGTTTAATTATGAAAGATTTAAGTTGCAACTTTATCGTTTCTTTTTTTTTGTATGTTCAGTTCTATAAGCCTTTGTCAGTATTACAGTTATGTGAGTGCTCCAGCTAGGCATTAAAGGAAGGCTCCTAGGATGCCACTCACAACCTTGCGTGTTTGCCCTTCCCTAGCTATTAAGCCTTCTGCTTAAACAAAAACAAACTTAAACACTTAAAAAGATGGATTATACACATGCTTTAGGGGATGTGGGCATTATTGTTCATGACAGTGGTAGTGTAGTGACAATTTTTTTTAGCAAATTTATATCTTGTTTTACCCCATTTAAAGACTTGGACCGCTACTAGCACTTACTGGAGTAATTCCGCTATAACTTTCAATACCTGACTGGAGCACTGGGTACAGCACTGGGTACATACAGTACGTGGTAGTGGATCTATTTTGTTAATGATTAATATTAAAATTAACGAATTAAAGGTGTTGTACTGATGGTTAATTGCAGAAATATATGGCGGAGGCACGGGGTAAGCTTGTACATCAGCCCAAGTTGTCAGATCTGGCTGCCGGTGGTGTCACGCAGACCAACTGGAAGTTTGTGGAAACTTTGCTCAAGGAATGTAAAACAAAGGTGAGCGAAATGGATGACCAATAATAATTATTGAGGCAAGCACAAAATAAACCTATGGTAGGGCTTGCTGATTGTCTATTCCGCCATTTTCCTATAGATCCAGTAATAGTGTAATAAGTAATGGCCATATAATGCCATAGGACATGGCAAACTGTATCCTTTATGATAAAACCTGGAACTGGCATATTCTACGCCAGCATTTTTCCTTGTTTCCATAACAACTGAGCTTAATGTCATAACAGGAAAAATGTAGATTCTTACCAGCCTGTTTCCATATAAGAAGTTTTATCCACCCAAAAAAACATTACAGACCTAGGTCGGATTTGAGGTTGAGTGTGGATATGACTGTGGTCTATGATGGAAACAGAAAGGTAGTAATCTCAGACTTTGTGTCCAGTATTAAAGTAATAATAATAATAAATGGGAGAAGGTCGTACAGGACTGCAGACCTGTGTACATATACACGCAGTTAGCTCATATCTTGTGAATATCACTGCAGATATGCTGGACATTGTGTTGACATACACATACCACAACACTGCCAATTAATAAAACATGTTCCACTTCAGACGAAGCGTATGTTGGTGGAGAAGATGGGGCAGGAGGCTGTAGAACTGGGTCACAGTGAGGCAAATATCACAGGCGTGGAGGAGAACACGCTGATAGCCAGTCTGTGTGATCTGCTGGAGAGGATCTGGAGTCACGGTCTACAGACTAAAAAGGTATGGTCCTACTAGTAGGTGGTCATAGATGGCCTTTTGTACTTTATAATGTCTGTTAATGTTATTCTACACTCTGTTATTACTCCAAAACTATAATGTCGCCAAACTGAGTACATCAGAGGTTGCATTTGGTTATACTATTTGATTTGGGAAGATTCTGCCAATTATTTGAACTTGTATTAAATAAATGCTTATGAATTGTTTGGCCAATAGTTTTGATTCTGATTGTATTTCATAGGGATGCTTAACCACCACACTCCCCTTCCACTCAAATTATATTTGGATCTTATTTATCAGGATTCACCCATTATCAGATGTAAGCCAGCTACTTCATTATCAGATGTAAGCCAGCTACTTCATTATCAGATGTAAGCCAGCTACTTCATTATCAGATGTAAACCAGCTACTTCATTATCAGATGTAAACCAGCTACTTCATTATCAGATGTAAGCCAGCTACTTCATTATCAGATGTAAGCCAGCTACTTCATTATCAGATGTAAGCCAGCTACTTCATTATCAGATGTAAGCCAGCTACTTCATTATCAGATGTAAGCCAGCTACTTCATTATCAGATGTAAACCAGCTACTTCATTAAAAGAAATGTGTTGGTGTAGTTTGAATGGAGTATATATGGCGGTATATTGCCCTGCTCATTGTCCCGCTCAGCGGTGCTCTTGCTTTCTTTGTTAGTTGATAACTTTGCTTCGAAAAGACCTTTAGCTATTCATTTTCTTAATTTGATTGCTAATCCAATGATCAAAGTTTATAATCTGAAGTAGTCTTTTGAATTAGAATAAAATGTAGACAAGCACGTGAACCAAAAGGATGCATGATAATGCATTTCATTGTTACAAGATGGCATGTCCTTCTATTCAATGTTACATGAGGATTTGTGTTTCAGGGCAAGCCTGCTGTATGGTCGCACCTCTAGTTTGTACTTACATGTTTCAGGGTAGGCCAGACATATGGTCACACCTCCATATGGTCTCGCCTCCAGTTTGTACTTCTCTGTTTCTGGGCAAGTCTGCCATATGGTCACACCTCCAGTTTGTACTTCTGTGTTTTAGGGCATGTCTGCCATATGGTCACCCCTGCAGTTTGTACTTCTGTGTTTCAGGGCATGTCTGCCATATGGTCACACCTCCAGTTTGTACTTCTATGTTTCAGGGCATGTTGGCCATATGGTCACACCTCCAGTTTGTACTTCTGTGTTTCTGGGCAAGTCTGCCATATGGTCACACCTCCAGTTTGTACTTCTGTGTTTCAGGGCAAGTCTGCCATATGGTCACACCTCCAGTTTGTACTTCTATGTTTCAGGGCATGTTGGCCATATGGTCACAGCTTCAGTTTGTACTTCTGTGTTTCAGGGCAAGTCTGCCATATGGTCACACCTCCAGTTTGTACTTCTGTGTTTAAGGGCATGTCTGCCGTATGGTCACACCTCCAGTTTGTTCTGCTGTGTTTTAGGGCAAGTCTGCCGTATGGTCACACCTCCAGTTTGTACTGCTATGTTTCAGGGCAAGTCTGCCGTATGGTCACACCTCCAGTTTGTACTGCTATGTTTCAGGGCAAGTCTGCCGTATGGTCACACCTCCAGTTTTTACTTCTCTGTTTCAGGGCAAGTCTGCCATATGGTCACACCTCCAGTTTGTACTTCTATGTTTCAGGGCAAGCCTGCTGTATGGTCGCACCTCTAGTTTGTACTTACATGTTTCAGGGTAGGCCAGACATATGGTCACACCTCCATATGGTCTCGCCTCCAGTTTGTACTTCTCTGTTTCTGGGCAAGTCTGCCATATGGTCACACCTCCAGTTTGTACTTCTCTGTTTCTGGGCAAGTCTGCCATATGGTCACACCTCCAGTTTGTACTTCTGTGTTTCAGGGCATGTCTGCCATATGGTCACACCTCCAGTTTGTACTTCTATGTTTCAGGGCATGTCTGCCATATGGTCACACCTCCAGTTTGTACTTCTATGTTTCAGGGCATGTTGGCCATATGGTCACACCTCCAGTTTGTACTTCTGTGTTTCAGGGCAAGTCTGCCGTATGGTCACACCTCCAGTTTGTTCTGCTGTGTTTTAGGGCAAGTCTGCCGTATGGTCACACCTCCAGTTTGTACTGCTATGTTTCAGGGCAAGTCTGCCATATGGTCACACCTCCAGTTTGTACTTCTATGTTTCAGGGCATGTTGGCCATATGGTCACACCTCCAGTTTGTACTTCTGTGTTTCAGGGCAAGTCTGCCGTATGGTCACACCTCCAGTTTGTTCTGCTGTGTTTAAGGGCAAGTCTGCCGTATGGTCACACCTCCAGTTCGTACTGCTATGTTTCAGGGCAAGTCTGCCGTATGGTCACACCTCCAGTTTGTACTGCTATGTTTCAGGGCAAGTCTGCCGTATGGTCACACCTCCAGTTTTTACTTCTCTGTTTCAGGGCAAGTCTGCCATATGGTCACACCTCCAGTTTGTACTTCTATGTTTCAGGGCAAGTCTGCCATATGGTCACACCTCCAGTTTGTACTGCTATGTTTCAGGGCAAGTCTGCCATATGGTCACACCTCCAGTTTGTACTTCTGTGTTTCAGGGCATGTCTGCCGTATGGTCACACCTCCAGTTTGTTCTGCTGTGTTTTAGGGCAAGTCTGCCGTATGGTCACACCTCCAGTTTGTACTGCTATGTTTCAGGGCAAGTCTGCCGTATGGTCACACCTCCAGTTTGTACTGCTATGTTTCAGGGCAAGTCTGCCGTATGGTCACACCTCCAGTTTTTACTTCTCTGTTTCAGGGCAAGTCTGCCATATGGTCACACCTCCAGTTTGTACTTCTATGTTTCAGGGCAAGCCTGCTGTATGGTCGCACCTCTAGTTTGTACTTACATGTTTCAGGGTAGGCCAGACATATGGTCACACCTCCATATGGTCTCGCCTCCAGTTTGTACTTCTCTGTTTCTGGGCAAGTCTGCCATATGGTCACACCTCCAGTTTGTACTTCTCTGTTTCTGGGCAAGTCTGCCATATGGTCACACCTCCAGTTTGTACTTCTGTGTTTCAGGGCATGTCTGCCATATGGTCACACCTCCAGTTTGTACTTCTATGTTTCAGGGCATGTCTGCCATATGGTCACACCTCCAGTTTGTACTTCTATGTTTCAGGGCATGTTGGCCATATGGTCACACCTCCAGTTTGTACTTCTGTGTTTCAGGGCAAGTCTGCCGTATGGTCACACCTCCAGTTTGTTCTGCTGTGTTTTAGGGCAAGTCTGCCGTATGGTCACACCTCCAGTTTGTACTGCTATGTTTCAGGGCAAGTCTGCCATATGGTCACACCTCCAGTTTGTACTTCTATGTTTCAGGGCATGTTGGCCATATGGTCACACCTCCAGTTTGTACTTCTGTGTTTCAGGGCAAGTCTGCCGTATGGTCACACCTCCAGTTTGTTCTGCTGTGTTTAAGGGCAAGTCTGCCGTATGGTCACACCTCCAGTTTGTACTGCTATGTTTCAGGGCAAGTCTGCCGTATGGTCACACCTCCAGTTTTTACTTCTCTGTTTCAGGGCAAGTCTGCCATATGGTCACACCTCCAGTTTGTACTTCTATGTTTCAGGGCAAGTCTGCCATATGGTCACACCTCCAGTTTGTACTGCTATGTTTCAGGGCAAGTCTGCCATATGGTCACACCTCCAGTTTGTACTTCTGTGTTTCAGGGCATGTCTGCCGTATGGTCACACCTCCAGTTTGTTCTGCTGTGTTTTAGGGCAAGTCTGCCGTATGGTCACACCTCCAGTTTGTACTGCTATGTTTCAGGGCAAGTCTGCCGTATGGTCACACCTCCAGTTTGTACTGCTATGTTTCAGGGCAAGTCTGCCGTATGGTCACACCTCCAGTTTTTACTTCTCTGTTTCAGGGCAAGTCTGCCATATGGTCACACCTCCAGTTTGTACTTCTATGTTTCAGGGCAAGCCTGCTGTATGGTCGCACCTCTAGTTTGTACTTACATGTTTCAGGGTAGGCCAGACATATGGTCACACCTCCATATGGTCTCGCCTCCAGTTTGTACTTCTCTGTTTCTGGGCAAGTCTGCCATATGGTCACACCTCCAGTTTGTACTTCTCTGTTTCTGGGCAAGTCTGCCATATGGTCACACCTCCAGTTTGTACTTCTGTGTTTCAGGGCATGTCTGCCATATGGTCACACCTCCAGTTTGTACTTCTATGTTTCAGGGCATGTTGGCCATATGGTCACACCTCCAGTTTGTACTTCTGTGTTTCAGGGCAAGTCTGCCATATGGTCACACCTCCAGTTTGTACTTCTGTGTTTCAGGGCAAGTCTTCCATATGGTCACACCTCCAGTTTGTACTTCTCTGTTTCTGGGCAAGTCTGCCATATGGTCACACCTCCAGTTTGTACTTCTGTGTTTCAGGGCATGTCTGCCATATGGTCACACCTCCAGTTTGTACTTCTATGTTTCAGGGCATGTTGGCCATATGGTCACACCTCCAGTTTGTACTTCTATGTTTCAGGGCAAGTCTTCCATATGGTCACACCTCCAGTTTGTACTTCTATGTTTCAGGGCAAGTCTGCCATATGGTCACACCTCCAGTTTGTACTTCTGTGTTTCAGGGCAAGTCTTCCATATGGTCACACCTCTAGTTTGTACTTCTCTGTTTCTGGGCAAGTCTGCCATATGGTCACACCTCCAGTTTGTACTTCTCTGTTTCTGGGCAAGTCTGCCATATGGTCACACCTCCAGTTTGTACTTCTATGTTTCAGGGCAAGCCTGCTGTATGGTCGCACCTCTAGTTTGTACTTACATGTTTCAGGGTAGGCCAGACATATGGTCACACCTCCATATGGTCTCGCCTCCAGTTTGTACTTCTCTGTTTCTGGGCAAGTCTGCCATATGGTCACACCTCCAGTTTGTACTTCTCTGTTTCTGGGCAAGTCTGCCATATGGTCACACCTCCAGTTTGTACTTCTATGTTTCAGGGCATGTTGGCCATATGGTCACACCTCCAGTTTGTACTTCTGTGTTTCAGGGCAAGTCTGCCATATGGTCACACCTCCAGTTTGTACTTCTGTGTTTCAGGGCAAGTCTTCCATATGGTCACACCTCCAGTTTGCAGGGGTTCCACTAATTTTCAAATCAAGGAAGTTCAAACTTCCTTCATGTCAATTTTGGAAGTTCAAGGGAAAATTTAAGGAAGTTCACACTTAACGCGACATCACCGTTCGAATTAGTGTTTGTGTTAATAAAATATAAATAACTATGCATAGTTCATGTTCTTTAAATGTGTTTTTAAAACATTTAAAGTACATAATTTATGGATATTTTTTAAATTTATTAAATGATTTATTAAATTATTCATTAAATTAAAATATATTAAATAGCTTAATGTTTGTATTAAGTTTACTTTAAGTTTATTGAATTTATCATCATCATGATTCATCAATCATCATCATCATCATCAACAACAAAAATCATGGCCCTTTGAAATGTTGGCAACTTGCAGCTTGACACACTTTGCAGAACATACGCTTAGAGTCAGAATTGAAGTCGAGCCAATCAAACTGACGGAGCATGGCTTCTTGGAACACTTTTGGTCTACTACTATTATCCACCTTAGGTTTTTTAGCTGGCAGCTGTATTTCACAGGAACTTACAGTGTGCGCGGGCGCAGCATCATTTTTACGTTTTTGAGTGACACCGAAATGCAATAGAGAACGTTGCGACATTTTGACGCTTATGACGGTCTAAACTAAAGCAGACAATATTTAACCCTTTCTTAAATTTACTCATATTTTTACTCATTTTCATAAATAAAAGATGTTCTATTATGCTTTAAAATTGCTTCTCGCCGTATACAAACAATCATATAAATCGGCAGCTAAGATTTTATTCAAAACAATTACTCGATCGTCAAACTGTTGCATCTTCATAATCAGCTAATGTCTCGTAATCCGTTTGCCATTTCTACCTTTCATAATTAGTCAATCAGTCACAACGTCAAAGTAAAAAATCGCGCTGAATGCAAACAATCGCAAACAATCATTATAAATCGGCAGCGTAATATTTTATTTAAAACAATTACACGTTCGGATAAGGTATCTGTAATAAACAAACGGGTGCATAAAACGAACCTGCCTTTCATAATTAGTCAATCGGTCACTAACGTCAATGTAAAAATTCGCGCTGAATGCAAACAATCGCAAACATTCATTATAAATCGGCAGCGTATTCCGTAATATTTTATTTAAAATAATTAGGTGCATAAAACAAACCTGCCAATCATAATTATTCAATCAGTCATCAATTAAACGTAATCCACTTTAATCCCATTAATTAATTGCCACACTTCTTTGAACCCAGAAGCGATGTTTGTTTACATAATACTTGACACAATACACAATTCAATTTACACACGTGGCTAACCCCATAATAAAACTGGATCCAACCGGTTTCACCTGTCGAACGCTGTCACAGTAACACAGTGGGTGTTAATTTAATCGCTTTACAACTTGGCTGTGCAGCGTTTGGATGTAATTGGACCCGATGGGCGGAGCTATATCGGTGATTTAAGCAATTTGACACTGACAGCTGTACGCCCGCGGTATAGAAAGTCGGCGTACATTGATGTTTTTGGAAGTTCAGTGTACGTCTTTGATCTCAATTTTCGGCGTACAACTCAAATTTCCGGACGTAATATACGGCCGTACGGCCATTAACGGAACCCCTGAGTTTGTACTTCTCTGTTTCTGGGCAAGTCTGCCATATGGTCACACCTCCAGTTTGTACTTCTGTGTTTCAGGGCATGTCTGCCATATGGTCACACCTCCAGTTTGTACTTCTATGTTTCAGGGCAAGTCTTCCATATGGTCACACCTCCAGTTTGTACTTCTATGTTTCAGGGCAAGTCTGCCAAATGGTCACACCTCCAGTTTGTACTTCTATGTTTCAGGGCAAGTCTGCCATATGGTCACACCTCCAGTTTGTACTTCTGTGTTTCAGGGCATGTCTGCCATATGGTCACACCTCCAGTTTGTACTTCTCTGTTTCTGGGCAAGTCTGCCGTATGGTCACACCTCCAGTTTGTACTTCTGTGTTTCAGGGCAAGTCTTCGATATGGTCACACCTCCAGTTTGTACTTCTATGTTTCAGGGCATGTTGGCCATATGGTCACACCTCCAGTTTGTACTTCTGTGTTTCAGGGCAAGTCTGCCATATGGTCACACCTCCAGTTTGTACTTCTGTGTTTCAGGGCAAGTCTTCCATATGGTCACACCTCTAGTTTGTACTTCTCTGTTTCTGGGCAAGTCTGCCATATGGTCACACCTCCAGTTTGTACTTCTCTGTTTCAGGGCAAGTCTGCCATATGGTCACACCTCCAGTTTGTACTTCTATGTTTCAGGGCAAGCCTGCTGTATGGTCGCACCTCTAGTTTGTACTTACATGTTTCAGGGTAGGCCAGACATATGGTCACACCTCCATATGGTCCCGCCTCCAGTTTGTACTTCTCTGTTTCTGGGCAAGTCTGCCATATGGTCACACCTCCAGTTTGTACTTCTCTGTTTCTGGGCAAGTCTGCCATATGGTCACACCTCCAGTTTGTACTTCTATGTTTCAGGGCATGTTGGCCATATGGTCACACCTCCAGTTTGTACTTCTGTGTTTCAGGGCAAGTCTGCCATATGGTCACACCTCCAGTTTGTACTTCTGTGTTTCAGGGCAAGTCTGCCATATGATCACACCTCCAGTTTGTACTTCTGTGTTTCAGGGCAAGTCTGCCATATGGTCACACCTCCAGTTTGTACTTCTATGTTTCAGGGCAAGTCTGCCATATGGTCACACCTCCAGTTTGTACTTCTGTGTTTCAGGGCAAGTCTTCCATATGGTCACACCTCCAGTTTGTACTTCTATGTTTCAGGGCAAGTCTGCCGTATGGTCACACCTCCAGTTTGTTCTGCTGTGTTTTAGGGCAAGTCTGCCGTATGGTCACACCTCCAGTTTGTACTGCTATGTTTCATTGCAAGTCTGCCGTATGGTCACACCTCCAGTTTGTACTGCTATGTTTCAGGGCAAGTCTGCCGTATGGTCACACCTCCAGTTTTTACTTCTCTGTTTCAGGGCAAGTCTGCCATATGGTCACACCTCCAGTTTGTACTTCTATGTTTCAGGGCAAGTCTGCCATATGGTCACATCTGCAGTTTGTACTTCTATGTTTCAGGACAAGTCTTCCATATGGTCACACCTCCAGTTTGTACTTCTATGTTTCAGGGCAAGTCTGCCATATGGTCACACCTCCAGTTTGTACTTCTATGTTTCAGGGCAAGTCTGCCATATGGTCACACCTCCAGTTTGTACTTGTATGTTTCAGGGCAAGTCTGCCATATGGTCACACCTCCAGTTTGTACTTCTCTGTTTCAGGGCAAGTCTGCCATATGGTCACACCTCCAGTTTGTACTTCTCTGTTTCAGGGCAAGTCTGCCATATGGTCACACCTCCAGTTTGTACTTCTATGTTTCAGGGCATGTCTGCCATATGGTCACACCTCCAGTTTGTACTTCTCTGTTTCTGGGCAAGTCTGCCGTATGGTCACACCTCCAGTTTGTACTTCTGTGTTTCAGGGCAAGTCTTCCATATGGTCACACCTCCAGTTTGTACTTCTATGTTTCAGGGCATGTTGGCCATATGGTCACACCTCCAGTTTGTACTTCTGTGTTTCAGGGCAAGTCTGCCATATGGTCACACCTCCAGTTTGTACTTCTGTGTTTCAGGGCAAGTCTTCCATATGGTCACACCTCTAGTTTGTACTTCTCTGTTTCTGGGCAAGTCTGCCATATGGTCACACCTCCAGTTTGTACTTCTCTGTTTCAGGGCAAGTCTGCCATATGGTCACACCTCCAGTTTGTACTTCTATGTTTCAGGGCAAGCCTGCTGTATGGTCGCACCTCTAGTTTGTACTTACATGTTTCAGGGTAGGCCAGACATATGGTCACACCTCCATATGGTCTCGCCTCCAGTTTGTACTTCTCTGTTTCTGGGCAAGTCTGCCATATGGTCACACCTCCAGTTTGTACTTCTCTGTTTCTGGGCAAGTCTGCCATATGGTCACACCTCCAGTTTGTACTTCTATGTTTCAGGGCATGTTGGCCATATGGTCACACCTCCAGTTTGTACTTCTGTGTTTCAGGGCAAGTCTGCCATATGGTCACACCTCCAGTTTGTACTTCTGTGTTTCAGGGCAAGTCTGCCATATGATCACACCTCCAGTTTGTACTTCTGTGTTTCAGGGCAAGTCTGCCATATGGTCACACCTCCAATTTGTACTTCTATGTTTCAGGGCAAGTCTGCCATATGGTCACACCTCCAGTTTGTACTTCTGTGTTTCAGGGCAAGTCTTCCATATGGTCACACCTCCAGTTTGTACTTCTATGTTTCAGGGCAAGTCTGCCGTATGGTCACACCTCCAGTTTGTTCTGCTGTGTTTTAGGGCAAGTCTGCCATATGGTCACACCTCCAGTTTGTACTGCTATGTTTCAGGGCAAGTCTGCTGTATGGTCACACCTCCAGTTTGTACTGCTATGTTTCAGGGCAAGTCTGCCGTATGGTCACACCTCCAGTTTTTACTTCTCTGTTTCAGGGCAAGTCTGCCATATGGTCACACCTCCAGTTTGTACTTCTATGTTTCAGGGCAAGTCTGCCATATGGTCACATCTGCAGTTTGTACTTCTATGTTTCAGGACAAGTCTTCCATATGGTCACACCTCCAGTTTGTACTTCTATGTTTCAGGGCAAGTCTGCCATATGGTCACACCTCCAGTTTGTACTTCTATGTTTCAGGGCAAGTCTGCCATATGGTCACACCTCCAGTTTGTACTTGTATGTTTCAGGGCAAGTCTGCCATATGGTCACACCTCCAGTTTGTACTTCTCTGTTTCAGGGCAAGTCTGCCATATGGTCACACCTCCAGTTTGTACTTCTCTGTTTCAGGGCAAGTCTGCGATATGGTTACACCTCCAGTTTGTACTTCTATGTTTCAGGGCAAGTCTGCCATATGGTCACACCTCCAGTTTGTACTTCTATGTTTCAGGGCAAGTCTGCCATATGGTCACACCTCCAGTTTGTACTTGTATGTTTCAGGGCAAGTCTGCCATATGGTCACACCTGCAGAACTTCGTGGAGATAGAGGAAGGGAATGATAGCGGGAGGCAGGTTGACCCCAACCTGTTGTCCCCAGGTAATAAAGTGGACTGTCACGGTGCGCATACATCTCATTCTCAGTCATACTTCCCTGGCCCCGTAAAGCTAAGTACACAGTAATCTCAGTAAGGCAGAGATCGGGAACCGGCAGTTCTAATAATGTTGGAGAAAAGAAAGTCAGAATCTTTAAATAATATTTATTTTAATTCTGATATAATCATTTTTTCTCGATGTCAGCTTCTGATTGAATTTACTTGTAGTACTCACATACATTTTATGAATTATGTCAAAAAATAAAAAAAGCGCTCATTTGACATTGATTTCCTTGAACATGCATTTGAGGAAACAGGTAATGTGATAATAAAACAACAAATTGACTGTGATTTTCTGGACAGATAAATAACTTGTCTTTCCTATCTACAAGGTTTGCATACCCTTCATCCACTTATTTAGATTGTGTACTTAACTTATGGGTGTACTGTTCTTATGCCTGCTCTGTGGTAATTACAGAGAAATTTCTCTTACATAGCCGAACAAAAAGTTTGTATTTTTATTTATGATTCTGTTGCTGTGATAATATGGCTGGACTTTTTCTTTTCCCTATATGAAAGAAATCATCAAAGACTTCTGGAGTTTTCACAAATGAAGTCTATTTAAGTAAACAGTTTAAACATCATTGCATAGAATGTTTCAGGTTATTATCCTAAATATTCCAAATTTTAACCACAAATAGTTTACATATCAGATGCTCAGAACAGTGATGTCTTTCTGAGCAGCCAGGCACTGATGATAATATGGTTAACTATAATTAATTATGTGAAAACCATAAATTTCTTAATAATACAAAAACAGTGAGAAAAAAATCAGAGAAATTTATCGGAATAGTTTGAGTTTGACAGAACGGTGGCTATTAAAAGATCTTGCACTGTAGAATGTGTCTCGCCTCTTTTTATTTGTTTAGCTTACAGCTCTGCTAATTCCACATGCACTGGTACCATTGCTAATTCCACTTGCATTGGTACCATTGCTAATTCCACTTGCATTGGTACCATTGCTAATTCCACTTGCATTAGTGTCATTGCTAATTCAAGCTTGCATTGTTGCCATTTTCATTTGAATTCATCTTTGTTAGTATTTATTACAGACATTTATTAGTTATTTATATGTGGTATCTCAAGTTACATCCCTTACCTTGTTTGCATGTCAAGTTAATTCCCTTACCTTTGTTTGTATGTATGTGTTTCAAGTTACTTCCCTTACTTTTGTGTTTTAAGTTACCTCCCTAACCTTTGTACTTCAAATACCTTGGTATGTGTTTCAAGAAACCTCCCTTACTTTTGTATTTCAAGTTACCTTCCTTACCTTTGTTATATGTGTTTCAAGTTACCTCCCTTACCTTTGTTATATGTGTTTCAAGTTACCTCCCTTACCTTTGTTATATGTGTTTCAAGTTACCTTCCTTACCTTTGTTATATGTGTTTCAAGTTACCTCCCTTACCTTTGTTATATGTGTTTCAAGTTACCTCCCTTACTTTTGTTATATGTGTTTCAAGTTACCTCCCTTACCTTTGTTATATGTGTTTCAAGTTACCTCCCTTGCCTTTGTTATATGTGTTTCAAGTTACCTCCCTTACCTTTGTTATATGTGTTTCAAGTTACCTCTCTTACCGTTTTGTGGTTCTACCCAAGTGCCCGCCCGTGCACGAAAATTGCCCGGAGGGGCACCTGGGGTCTTCCTCCACCAATGGAAGCTGGAAAGTCGCCATATGACCTTAGCTGTTGGTGCGAATATAAAATCCAATTCAATTCAATTCTTACCGTTTTACCTCTCTTACCTTTGTGTTTCAAGTTACCTCCCTTACTTTTGTGTGTATATGTTTTACCTCTCTTACCTTTGTGTTTCAAGTTACCTCCCTTACTTTTGTGTGTATGTGTTTTACCTCTCTTACCTTTGTGTTTCAAGTTACCTCCCTTACTTTTGTGTGTATGTGTTTTACCTCTCTTACCTTTGTGTTTCAAGTTACCTCCCTTAATTTTGTGTGCATATGTTTTACCTCTCTTACCTTTGTGTTTCAAGTTACCTCCCTTACTTTTGTGTGTATGTGTTTCAAGGTACCTCCCTTACCTTTGCGTTTCTAAACATATATGGTCAACATAAATGATCATGGAAGCCTCCCAAAATGCACTTTATGTGAGAGAAAAGCTTAATTTGCAGATGTCTGTTTGAGATGGACTTAACTGTTTAAAAGATAGACTATTTTGTGGGGCTGATATATACTTTATTGTCTAGGCCAACTTCTGTGAAAGAAAGACTTTTAGGTTGATTTCTGTGAGATATTATTATAGACTTTATTGTGTAGGCAGTATGTTGTATTTCAGCTAACTTCTGTAAGAGATGGACTTTATTATTTAGGCTAACTTCTGTGAAAGAAAGACTATTTGTTAACCTGATTCTGTGAGATATAGTCTGTATTGCTTTTGGCTAGCTAATTGAGAGAAAGACTATTGTATAAGCTGACATCTGTGAGAGATATCACTATCTTATATGAGAGATAAACCTGATAGGCTTTATTGTTTAAGCTTACTTCTGTGAGAGAGAGATAGGCTTTATTGTTTAAGCTGACTTCTGTGAGAGATAAGCTTATTGTTTAGGCTGATTTCTGTGAGAGATAGGCTTATTGTTTAACCTGACTTCTGTGAGAGATAGGCTTCATTGTTTACTCTGAATTCTGTGAGAGATAGGCTTTATTGTTTACTCTGAATTCTGTGAGAGATAGGCTTTATTGTTTAGGCTGACTTCTGTGAGAGATAGCCCTGATTATTTTTGCTTCATTCAGTGTTCATTTACACCATGCCAAGCTTGTAAGTGTTGTGTTTATTTGAAATCATAGTAATATATGTACCTTGACATTGTACTAATATATAAATATTGACATTGACATTGTAGTAATATATAATATTGACCTTGTTGTAATACACAATATTGACCTTGACATTGTAGTAATACACAGTATTGACCTTGACATTGTAGTAATATATAATATTGACCTTGTTGTAATACACAATATTGACCTTGACATTGTTGTAATACACAGTATTGACCTTGACATTGTGGTAATACACATTATTGACCTTGACATTGTATTAATATATATTATTGACCTTGTTGTAATACACAGTATTGACCTTGACATTGTAGTAATACACAGTATTGACTGTGACATTGTAGTAATATATAATATTGACCTTGTTGTAATACACAGTATTGACCTTGACATTGTAGTAATATATAATATTGACCTTGTTGTAATATACAATATTGAGCTTGGCATAGTAGTAATATATAATATTGACCTTGTTGTAATACAGAGTATTGACCTTGACATTGTAGTAATATATAATATTCACCTTGTTGTAATATACAGTATTGACCTTGACATTGTAGTAATATATAATATTCACCTTGTTGTAATATACAGTATTGACCTTGACATTGTAGTAATATATAATATTCACCTTGTTGTAATATACAGTATTGACCTTGACATTGTAGTAATATATAATATTCACCTTGTTGTAATATACAGTATTGACCTTGACATTGTAGTAATATATAATATTCACCTTGTTGTAATATACAGTATTGACCTTGACATTGTAGTAATATATAATATTCACCTTGTTGTAATATACAGCATTGACCTTGACATTGTAGTAATATATAATATTCACCTTGTTGTAATATACAGTATTGACCTTGACATTGTAGTAATATATAATAATCACCTTGATGTAATATACAGTATTGACCTTGACATTGTAGTAATATATAATATTCACCTTGTTGTAATATACAGTATTGACCTTGACATTGTAGTAATATATAATATTCACCTTGTTGTAATATACAGTATTGACCTTGACATTGTAGTAATATATAATATTGACCTTGTTGTAATATACAATATTGACCTTGACATTGTAGTAATATATAATATTCACCTTGTTGTAATATACAGTATTGACCTTTAATATTTCAAATGATGAATAGCATTCTTCAACTTTTTTAACTTTGTTGAAACAGTTTTATATTAATATCACCATTTGAATAATTACAAGTGCTGTTTGGTGTTAATCCAGTTGATAACACACATACTTTGAAGTATGTTTAATAACTAGCTTATAACATTTTTGTATGATGTTGAACTATCATGAAATCATATGGACTATGCACTTTTCATTCTAATAAATATAGTTTGCTTTATATTTGTGTATATTTTACTCAAGTTTTAGAAATTTAAAGAAAGGGAATATGTTAATACCTATTGTAGGCTATGTATGTACAGAAAGCACCGTGTACCAAGTTACGAAACGTCACAAAAATAAAACAACAAAATGGCGGCTTTCACATCAAAAATGACATTCTGTTAAAATGGGGGGAAATGGACAGTTGTAAAAAACATTAAGGTAATCTATGTGATAAAATAACTCCAAATCGGGATCAGTGCCTTTTTAGATCAGATTTGATAGATGTGGTACGAAAACGCAGAATCGCTCTGCAGAACCGCTCCATCTTTATTTCTTAACCTCATTCCTTGCTCACATCACTAAGAGCAGTGGCAGAAAAACAATAAACGTGGCTCCAACATAATTGAGTGTCTACAATAGAATTTGCAGCAACTCTGCAGTTCAGGGTGAGAAGGTCCTGGGCCTATTCTCCATATTTTATCTCGATGTTCATGGAGGATGAGCCTGGCATGTTCATGCCTGTTAGGCGCCATATAACCTTTCATGTGTTGGTGCGCCTTAAAACCCAATTCAATTCCAATCAATTCATTTGACAAACTTTATCTCAATACAAACTGACAGTTAGACTTTTATAACAATAAATTCCACATGCAACGGTACTATAACAGTTGTATAACAGTAGTGTAACAAGAGAATAACAGTTTGTGTGTGATGTTTAACAGTTTTGAGCCCGTTGGATCGGAGGGGAAGTAAATCACTAGAAATCAATTCATTCGCCGACCTTTACGTGACACTCTGCAGTAAGTCTAGAGTTAGGAGTGTGGCGCATTCTGTATTTGGATTTTAATTGTGTTTAATACTTAACAGCATGTATATTCTTACTAACTCTGGTAGTAGGAGTGACAGGTGATGGAAATATATGCTGGTGTTTGGAAATGTATTATCTTTATTATTTTATTTGGCGTGCGTTATGAAAACCATGTCAGCAGTACATTCCCATTTGTCTTACAGCCAGGCGTTACATGAAGACATTTGGTCGCACCCTTTCAAAGAGACATGTGCATTTGAATATAAATTTATGTTATTTAACAAACTAAACTGTCTCTTTTTTTTGTGTTGCTTTTTCAAAGAAAAATGTGATGTATAGGGATCACTTTGTACATCATCTTCCGAGCATCTGTCTGGCATCACGGAAATGTAACATGAGCTACAACTTTTTTCGTTTCTTCATCAAACTTTCAATATATACATTTCATGGCAATAGATAAAGGTCAAGGTCACAGTCAAGGTCAAATTCTGTGTAAGAGTCAGCATTGGGTATTTTTTATTCTTCATCAAACTTTCGATATCAACACATTATGATAAAAGTCATGTGACCACACCACTATATCAAGGTCACAGACAAGGTCATACTCTTGGTTCAGAATCATTTTTTGGTCACATATTCCCTGAAACATTTTCATTTCTTTATAAAACTTTGGACCCATTATCACATCATCAAACCAATATATAAAGGTCAAGGTCATAGTTTCAAAAGTCATTCTATGATCTCAACTTCCCTATGACCTGTTTATGTCTTCACCAAACTTCTATGATCTTAACATTCCCTGTGACCCTTTTATGTATTCATCAAACTTTGCATGTTTGCACTTGATGATTATAAAATCTAAAGTGACAGGTCAGTATTACTGATGATGATTCAATTGAAATAAAATATGCTTGGCGATGGGAACTGTCAACTTGGCGCTGGGACCTGTCTTTTTGTGTTGCCTGCGTAGCATGGCAGACAGTAGGGATCACTTTGTCCATCATTGTCGTCCGTCCGTCCATCCGGCACACCTGCAACCTAACTCTGGCCATAACTTGAAAACTATTTGACCTATGTTCATGAAACTTCACACACATCTTCAACTTACCCCAAGGATTGTCGTTACACGTATTCAGTAACTCTGACTTTCATTTTGGCAGAGTTATCCCCCTTTTCATAAAACTTTAACCTGCAACCTAACCTAGCTCATAACTAGGCAAAATATTGACCTATGGCCATGAAACTTAAACAGTTCTTCCTTATCATTATCCTATGCAGATTTTGCCCCTTTTCATAAACTTTAACACGTCAGATATACATTCTGCTCTGTAATTCATAAAGTAGTGCACCTGCTGACTTCAGACTTTATAGTTTGATTGTCCTTCCTGAAATAATCACATGGCAGGTGACACCAGTGTTCTGTGTAACACCATTCTAGTATTTAGCAAGTTGACACTGACAGAGTTTAAATGTCATTGTAAGTTTTACAATCGAGTAATGTATGTTCCTACAATGGAGTAAAGTATGTTCCTACAATGGAGTAAAGTATGTTCCTAATGGAGTAAAGTATGTTCCTACAATGGAGTAAAGTATGTTCCTACAATGGAGTAAAGTATGTTCCTACAATGGAGTAAAGTATGTTCCTAATGGAGTAAAGTATGTTCCTACAATGGAGTAAAGTATGTTCCTACAATGGAGTAAAGTATGTTCCTACAATGGAGTAAAGTATGTTCCTAATCGAGTAATGTATGTTCCTACAATGGAGTAAAGTATGTTCCTAATGGAGTAAAGTATGTTCCTACAATGGAGTAAAGTATGTTCCTACAATGGAGTGAAGTATGTTCCTAATGGAGTAAAGTATGTTCCTACAATGGAGTAAAGTATGTTCCTACAATGGAGTAAAGTATGTTCCTAATCGAGTAATGTATGTTCCTACAATGGAGTAAAGTATGTTCCTACAATGGAGTAAAGTATGTTCCTAATGGAGTAAAGTATGTTCCTACAATGGAGTAAAGTATGTTCCATATCATTCTAAGGTTGATAATGAAGTATTAAATGTCATACCATGTCATTCAAAGTTTTCAATCATTTTTACAGAGAATTAATAAACATACCATACTAACATTTCTCATTTCTCACTAACAGCTCTAGCATGGTGCATTCTGCGTAAGAAATATCAGAGTATGTTATGTAACTAATTCATTAATATTCTTCATGCATGATCGGGCTTCCATCGTGATGGGACAAGAAAGAGTGAAATATTGGATACAAGCTATTCTGATTATTAAGGATCTAATTCAGGGGTGTTATTAACTTCATAAGTAAGAGCAGAGTAGCTGGATATTTTGATCGATACTTGTATAAAATACAATTAGAAGTATTCGTAGTAGCTGAGTAGACCAGTCAAAGAAGCAGGGGGAAATCCCCACCTCTTAATGACACCCTGATAAAAGTGAAGTTCATGTTTATATGAAACTATCAGACATTAAGATTGCACTTTTTCCTAATTAATTTCTTAAAGGTATACGTATCAGCAGTGATGAATACAGGGGTTTCACTCTTTCTTGTCACATGTTGGCATTTATGCAAAAACCCTGTTAGTTGTTTTATTTTTGTCC
Organism: Cyrtodaria siliqua; assembly: GCA_037043455.1. NCBI lineage: Eukaryota > Metazoa > Mollusca > Bivalvia > Adapedonta > Hiatellidae > Cyrtodaria > Cyrtodaria siliqua. Next base: position 329,266 of record JAWPHD010000119.1, on the reverse strand, counting down.
AAAATGGTATTTCCATGTCATCCTCTTAGTTTTTTGGGGTAAATATAACCCCTGATTGAATGAATGGTTAATTCAGTTTTATTTGTTTTGTTGCTTGTTTGCTGTTTACAAATTGTGAGTTACAATACCTCCATAGATGAAGGTATACTGGTTTCAGTGTCTCTGTCTGTCTGTAGATACCACCTTGTCCTCACAATATCTCATGGAAATACACAGGTGGACTGTCCTTGGTAAGAGAAAGCCCCCTATACATTTTGGGGTCAGTCAATAGATCAATGGCAATGATATACTGTTGTTAGCCTTGTCGTAGGAGAAGCGTCTATTGATTTGGGGATAAATAGCTCCATGACACCAATCATGCGCTCTACACCAGTACAGTTAATGGCGGGGTTAGTGTCAGTCAGCCATGATGTACTGTTGTTAGCCTCGTCAAAGGAGAACCGTCTATTGATTTGAGGATAAATAGCTCCATGACACCAATCGTGGGCTCTGTACCAGGACAGTTAATGGCAGGGTTAGTGTCAGTCAGCCATGAAGGATGACAGTTCTAGTTTTAAAGTCTAATAATGTATATTCTTACTCACTTCCCCCCACCCTCCATATTATCATGCTTATATGTAAGGTATACCTATAGTTGCATTTATTAACATTACCGGTATATTACTTATTTACATATACTGAACCAAACAGCTAACGCACCAGTAGGCAATACCTTTAATATCTCAATAATAACAATCAATAAATCAAAACAAATTTCATTCTGAATGAGACAACTATCTTGTCATATATTGACAAGATATTTGTCACATTCAGAATGAAATTTGTTTTGATTTAACTTTAAAAAAAATCATTCAAATCACCTGTCTCCAACGGTACCAGTCGCCATATAATAAGTTCATACATTCAAGGTATTGTCTACAGGTGCGTTAGATGTTTGGTTCAGTATATGTTTATATATTTACTTACCTTTTCTATATGATATGGTGAATTACTACTTGTTCTTTCTATGCTCTGTTGAAGAAGGCAGAAAGCATGTCTTACGTCTACATTCTTGCCATGTGATAAGGTTCCTTTCCATGTGATAATTAAATCTCTTCATATGCTTATAGTCTCTTCCCATGTGATTATAATTTATATTTTAAAGTATATTTACATGTGATTTTAAAGTGTCTTTTCCTGTGATTTTAAAGTATATGTCTGTGATTTTAATATATATTACCATGTGATTTAAGCGATAACCATGCTAAGATTTTCAATCTGGGAAGGTATGTGGTTGGTTTCAGACCGTAAAACCAACCACATACCGTTCCAGGTTGAAAATCTTAGCATGGTTATCTCAATTCTAATGCTTTTCCATTTAAATGCCAGAAATATAAAGTAAAATTATACATACACACTTGTTTTTCTATGAAAACTCAAATTCATCAGGGGGGCGTCCGTCGCCGAGTGGTTAGAGTCTCTGACTTGCAATCACTTGCCCCTCACCGCTGTAGGTTCGATCCCTCAGGGGCCTAGGAATCTTTATGTGAGGAAGCTATCCAGCTGGCTTGCGGAACGTCGGTGGTTCTACCCAGGTTCCCGCCCGTGTACGAAAATTGCCCGGAGGGGCACCTGGGGTCTTCCTCCACCAGTGGTAGCTGGAAAGTCGCCATATGACCTTACCTGTTGGTGCGACTATAAAATCCAATTCAATTCAATTCAAATTCATCAGTAACAGCTTTTTGTTGATGTCATCCACGTCATCCAATGATGTCATTTGTTACAACGTTATGTGATGTCACTTACCTTTCAGACGGTAAATCGTGCATTTTACAGTCGCAACTTTTAGACGTAAGCCAATAGAGAAACGTGTTACATAATAGTTGCATTAAAATATCAAATATACTTCTGTGATCTAAAAGTCTCTTTCCATTTGATTTTACCATGTGATTTTAAAGTATATTTCCATGTGATAATAAAGTCTCCTCTTTCCATGTGATTAGAAAGTATTTTTGCATACAATTTTTAAGTCTCTTTCTGCATGATTATATAGACTTCTTCATTTCAAATTTTGATTTTAAAGTCTCCTATTTGATTATATAAAGCCCTTTTACATGGGGTTACACTGTCATTCTTTTCTCTCAGTGCCGACATTTCATCTTTGATTCAATATAAGAATTGTTTAGTTTCGGTTTGTTTAATGATTAAGCCCTTTTACATGGGGTTACACTCAATCTCATTAAAATCAGACCCTTTATCATGCTACGATACTCTACATTACAAGGATCTGACAACTCTCCATTGGAGGTCACATCAGATTGACCTTACGATTATCCAATCAGATTTCAGCCTACAAAATTACTCGGTATAGACTGCTTCACTGCGCATGTCACGTTTCAGTAAAACGCTGTGGAGCAATCTACGCTCGGTATTGAAAAACGTAACTTTTAGCTTATAAAACACAAAATAATTGTGTTGACAAACATAATACACCAACCATTATTGAATATTTACCGGAAAAAAAGATGCCATTTAGTGCATTTCTTTGAATTTTATCATGCAATCCACAGCAATAACACAGGCAGATTTTACCTTTATTCGGATATAGATCTATGTGTTTTATGTGGATTTTCGTTTGTTCAGTTCACTCGAACGTCATCTGAAGTGCAAATGAAACGCGCGATTTCATTGGTTGAATTTCTTCTCGTGAATATTGATAGATGAAAGGTCGATCTGACGTGACCTACAAGGGAGTGTTTCAGATCCTATAGTGGAGAGTATCAAAGCGTAATAAAAATATGATTTTAATGAGATTGGGTTACACTGTCATTCTTTTCTCTCAGTGCCAACATTTCTTCTTTGATTCAATATAAAAATTGTTTAGAATCGGTTTATTTAATGTATTTGTTTGCTTCAGTTGCATGAATTTTCTGAGCATTGCTGTTTAATATACAATGTTTCATTTTTACATTCATCCACAAAAAGCATTTCTGATATAGTTTTGTGCTGAACTAGACTTGAACAGGGTATGCAGTAACATGTCGTATATACTGTACTGAATAACCTGTACTGAATAACCTGGTAATTATATGCTGGATCAGTGATGAAATACAATATTTTTTGATATTTAGTTACTTATTTTTATTTCAAACCATATTTAAATTAATGTGTTTGTTTCCTAGATGTTGTATTAAATTCTAGCTTGTTTAAGGCTGAATGTGAAAATCTGTGTTTTCCCAGTAGAACTTGTATGGTGTTGTATGAGTTTAGTATACCATTGTTATGTTTTACAGAATGCATTAATCTTAAAAAATGATTGTTTTACGGTTTGAATCTTCATATTAAATTGAAATTCTGATATATAATTGTTCACCTTTCTTGTATTCAATCAAATACAAATTTGAAATAAATGTAACATTTCAACTCATTATTGTGCAAATTACAATAATAACCATTGTACAGTAAACATTTTATAGAATTAAATTAATAATTATCAGTTTTCAGTGTTTTGATTGTATTAAAACTAAATTACATTCTCCTTGATAGATCTGTCTTCCATGGCTTTGACAGAAGGGGAGAAAACTGTTAAACGAGGTCACCGTCGGACAGGAAGTCGAGGTAACATAGAGTTACCATCCCTAAAACCTCTACCTCAGACGCTCGCCTACGACATGAAGTAAGTAAACTACCAGAATTAGTTGTATATTAATAATTGGTGTGCTTATATAGATGGAAGAATGTCTAGTAACTCTAGGGGAAATAAGTCTAAAGCATTTGTTGTGACATTTGAAACCTCTGCATTGTGTTGAAGGGAAGAATGCACAAGCCATGTTAGAGTTTGTCTATAATAAATGTTTTTCCTGGGTTGCAAATTCTTATGATAAAATGAAGTTTTAGGGGGTATATAGGAGTCACTTTGTCAGTTGGTCAGTCAGTCTGTTCAAAATATTGTCTGTCCTGTTTCTCCATAACCGTTGTTGGATTTTTATGAAACTTTATGATACGCATCAGTATGAAGTGGAGATGTGCATAACATTGCCTTGTTCTAATTCACTTATTTTGACAGAGTTCTGGTCCTTTGAATATTTTTACCCAAAATCTTATCCATGCTATTTCTTCACCACTCCTTGACGGATTGTCGCAAAACTTTATAAGAAGCATCAGTATGAAATGAAGATATGCATAACATTGTCTCGTTCTGGTTCAAGATTTTTGACAGAGTTACAGACCCAGTTTATTAATAAAAGAACGCATAGTTTCGTTTATAAATGCTGCTTGCATTCAAGAACGCAATTGATTTGTATTTTAAAAAATGCATTTATAAAAATGAAATGCAAACGATGGAATGCAAACAGAGCGCAGACGGAATGCATTTTTGGGGGTACTTGAATGCAACTGGGTCTGATTTTTGACAGGGTTATGGCCTTTGAATATTTTCACACAAAAATCTTGTCCGCACTATTTCTCCATAACCCCTTGATGGATTTTTGACAAACTTTGTGAGAAATGTCAGTATGAAGTGGAGATGCGCATAACTTCGTCTTGATCCAGTTCAGTGTTTTTGGACGGAGTTATGGCCCTTCGAATATTTCTCAGAAAAATATTTTCTGTGCTATTTCTCCATAACTCTTATACGGATTTTCACCAAACTTTGTAAGAAGCATCAGTATGAAGTGGAGATGTGAATATGGTTATGTTCGCAGGGGTATTAATCACTTCCAGTGATGGTTCTAGTTCCTTTAATAAAATGAGATGTAATCTTGAGTAAAATATAACAATCTTCATAAAATATAGAAATGTAAGGATATATGAGAAATTAGGATGTAAGCTGGTTTGTTTTATCGTAGGAAAGTGCAAGAAATGAGAGCTATAAAGACTGATGTTGGTTACGCCCGGGCTTGGGTGCGACTGTCCCTGGAGAAGAAGATGTTGTCTACACACCTGAAGGAACTCCTGTCTGACTCGTACCTGCTCAGGTAAGTCTGTCTGTAAAATGGGGTATCATTTTCAGTTATTGTTTTTTAGGTCTGATAATTATTGCAATTTGTATTTATGTTGTATTACAAATTTGACAATATAACTTAATCACCAGATGTTGTTTTGCTGTTAGAAATGGTCCAGTATCCACTCCTTGTTGAGTTTTCATCGCTTTAAGACTATGGGTGCCAAACGTGGACCACAAGTGCATCTTGGGAACTACATTGCATATCACTGTTATTTTTTTTTGCAACACCAACTTTCCATGCTGCATTGACTGTCCAATTTTAGCTTGACTATTCGAAGAATAAGAGAGCTTATGTAATCACCCCGGCATCGGCGTCCCACATAAAGGTTTGCGTGTAAGCTATGTTTACAAGTCTATGTCTCTTACATTTCTTATCCTAGCACAACCAAATTTGGCCATACGCTTCCTTATAGCATTATTTTAAGGCCTGCATAAGCAATGTTGGTTCCTGTAATCCATGGGCTCCGATGGAACCCAAATTCTGATAGCCCTAAAAATGTGTCTATTTCACATCAAATTTTGCATGTAAGCTGTGTTTACAGGTCTATATCCCATTTCTAGTTAAATAAATGCAGTCCTCTTTTTTGCTATTTTTATAACAAATGTGTTCTATTTATTGTTAAGTGATTACGAAACAGGGAATTTAAATTCTCTGATACCTGAATAAGGTCATTATTTACATATTGTTGGTTAGACCTATGGTTGCATTGATGAGAAGGGACTGTAACTCAAAAACTTGTGTTGGTAGGAGAAGGACTATCTACAAACTACCGTGCAATTTTTCCTCTAAATCTGACTGTTTCTTACTGTTTACAGGAGCCTGTACAAGAGATATGCGTTCCTGCGGTGTGAAGATGAGAGAGAACAGTTTCTGTATCACCTGCTATCACTGAACGCCATGGATTACTTCTGCTTCACCAATGCATTCATCAACACAGGTAAACAAACTTCATATACACATAATAACTGATGATCTTTTGTCCCTTTACAATACCCATTGTTGATTGCCTAATTATTACAGAATGACTTAGAATTTTAGTGTGGGTATTCATCACCTTCAGTGATAGTTCTAGTTCAACCAGGTGTTACAACAGAAAATCTGGTTATTAGATAACCTTTGGGTAGGCAGGTGTCTTCTTCAACTTTTGGTTTCTGCTCAGTAACTTGGATAAGTAATTTTATGTAAAGATTTTTGTTTGCCATTAAATAACTTAGTTTCTTTAAAGATATCAAAGTGACTTTTCTTGGATATGTCCTCGTATCAAAAAGAAAGCATGGGGTTGCTTTTCAGGTTACCAATGTCAACTGTTCCTATCAATGGAATATTTTTTTTTCTGCTCAAGAACAGTAGTTTCAAAGGTATGAGTCGAGGTGAAATTTCATGGATAGATTCCCCGTATTAAAAGGAAGAATGAGATTGCTTTTCAGGATACTCGGATCAAGGTCATTGTTATTAGAAATAGAATTTTGCTCCAATTTTGGGTGTGCCATACAGAAATACCTTAGTTGACCATTTCCAGTTGTGTCGCACGGAGTCATTTATGATTATACAATACCATACTGTAAAAAGTAGTTATATTTTTCGTCATGAAGACTTGCAGTGTATGGTTGTATATTTATCCGATGTCGTCTGTTTTCAGTTGTGCCATACCGAGTGCTGATATTCCCCAGTCTGAAGTTCGGTTGTACAACAACTAGTGCCAACCCCTGGATTAACTTCGCTGGTCACATGGGGGAAACAGGGGTCATAGAGATCCCTAAAGGAGTTCTGGAATTCTGCGTAGAGGTATAAAAAACATCCAGTATTGAAAATGAACTTTTTTTTTAAAAGATAATTTTTGTGTTTTTTGTAAGTCATTATTTTTTCCCCTCAGTTTCAAGGGATGTAATTCCATCATGATCAGTTGCCTGGGGGAATTAATCAAGAGACAAATGATTACTTTGTGTTTCTGGAGTTCGTACATTTTATACATTTTTAATGGTCTCATTTATAACAAGATTTTGAAATTTTGAATCGGTTCATCAATCAACTTTGTACAGAACCAATAAAATCGGTATTTACCAAGCACTGTCAGATAGAAATCTCATTTTGACACAGGGGTTTCACATGCAACATTGACCTACATTTTCATAAGGAAATTACTCTGTCAATTTAAAAGAATTAATCATTTTGTGTTTTAGCTCCTATTTGTATGACCAGTCTCATAGCTTAGTGGGTAATGCCTTCCCTCTGGGTTTTCTCCCTGGCGGAGGCATGTAGGACGGGAATCCCCTCCGAGGTGGCTCTCCCTGGCGGAGGTATGTAGGACAGGAATCCCCTCCGATGTGGCTCTCCCTAGCGGAGGCATGTAGGACGGGAATCCCCTCCGAGGTGGCTCTCCCTGGCGGAGGCATGTAGGACAGGAATCCCCTCCGAGGTGGCTCTCCCTAGCGGAGGCATGTAGGACGGGAATCCCCTCCGAGGTGGCTCTCCCTAGCGGAGGCATGTAGGATGGCCATTCTTCCTCTCATCTCCTCAGGTTGCTATTTCAATATAGCCTTATATAATGTGTTGTGTTAACCAAGGAAATACCATTTTGTTTCATTTCCAGTCTCTGTTCGGCGAGACATGAATCTGCAAATTTCTTATGATATTATCATGAAATAATCTATGTACATTTCAGCACAAGAACCTTGGTGTAGTGACCACTCTTCGTATTGGTCATGATAACAGTGGCCTAACGCCAAAGTGGCTTGTGGAATATGTGCTTATTAGGAACGAGATCTCTGGTCACACCTACAAGTAAGTAACCTTGACAACAGTGGCCTAATGCCCAAGTGGCTCGTGGAATACATGCTTATTAAAAAACACATTCTTAGCACAAAAAAAACCCAGATTATATGGCTGGACTCAAACTAAAACAGCTGGATTAACTTCTTCAGTGAGTATTTATTTTACATAGAGATGATTGTGTCACATTTAAATATTTGCAATACTTTCGGAAATGTTACATGGATTTAATTCCAACATGGTGTAGAAAAATACCGTCAAAAGGCAGTACTGCCCATATTACTTACAGAGAAGAGGAAGTGGAGATTATACTTGTAAAATATAATACGGAGAGAGGGAACATAAAATTTGTAATAAAACTTGTTAAACATAAAATATGAATACCACAGAATATATGTCTGTCAGCAACATGTCACGTGCTTTCACTGCTATATTTACAGATTTACGTGCGGTCGTTGGCTGGGCAAGGGTGTAGATGATGGTAGTATTGAGCGCTTGCTGGTGGCCGAGTTATTACCGCAGAACACGGATACAGACGGTAGGTGGGAAGTAGACAGAAAGAACAATCGGCAATCTTGGTGTCTATTTTACATGTTTTATCCGGCAGAACAAACATCTATAGAAGTGTCTTCATTTGTTCTTCCTAACCCCACTTGTTCAAATCTACATTTTTATTTTGTTTATCCTGCAAGTTGAGGGCTGGCATGGCACAGTCGGTACCGCGGCAGATTTGTAACCGGAGGCCCCGGGTTCAGTCCTCTGTGGTGCCACTGAGTTTCGTCGGTACAATTTCCCTTTGCTTCGTCCGTCCGATGGGGACGTAAACGGGCGGTCCAGTCTGTGTATCGGTCTATCCTCCGAGCACGTTTAAGAACATAGGAATCTATTCGATAATAAGAGTAGGGCACGGTTCCCGGATTCCTATGCATCCTTCCCCTCTCTCTTGGGCGGCTCTAAATAACCTATACTGTGTTGATGAGCCGTTGATCAACATTCAATTATCCTGCAAGTTTTATCATTTAAATTGAATAATGTTTTCGGCTAAAGAAAATTTACCGGAGTGATTAAAATCAATAAGTGGCTATATGTTGTGTGTAAAATAAGAACAAAAAAGGAGCTAAAATGACATCAGTTAAAAAGTGCTTATTACAGTACCTCTGTCTGGTTTAACTTTCCCAGGGCATGTTGTATTAAACCTGTTGATAGATAATTAAACAAAACGCTATTCTTTGATGAGTACAGATTTGGAGTTCCAGAATTGATGAGTACAGATTCGGAGTTCCAGAGTTGTCTGAGGTACAGGTTTGGATTTCTAGAGTTGTCTGAGGTACAGATTTGGAGTTCCAGAGTTGTCTGAGGTACAGATTTGGATTTCCAGAGTTGTCTGAGGTACAGATTCGGAGTTCCAGAGTTGTCTGAGGTACATATTTGGAGTTCAGAGTTGTCTGAGGTACAGATTTGGAGTTCCAGAGTTGTCTGAGGTACAGATTTGGAGTTCAGAGTTGTCTGAGGTACAGATTTGGATTTCCAGAGTTGTCTGAGGTACAGATTTGGAGATCAGAGTTGTCTGAGGTACAGATTTGGAGTTCCAGAGTTGTCTGAGGTACAGATTCGGAGTTCCAGAGTTGTCTGAGGTACATATTTGGAGTTCAGAGTTGTCTGAGGTACAGATTTGGATTTCCAGAGTTGTCTGAGGTACAGATTCGGAGTTCCAGAGTTGTCTGAGGTACATATTTGGAGTTCAGAGTTGTCTGAGGTACAGATTTGGATTTCCAGAGTTGTCTGAGGTACAGATTCGGAGTTCCAGAGTTGTCTGAGGTACATATTTGGAGTTCAGAGTTGTCTGAGGTACAGATTTGGATTTCCAGAGTTGTCTGAGGTACAGATTCGGAGTTCCAGAGTTGTCTGAGGTACATATTTGGAGTTCAGAGTTGTCTGAGGTACAGATTTGGATTTCCAGAGTTGTCTGAGGTACAGATTCGGAGTTCCAGAGTTGTCTGAGGTACATATTTGGAGTTCAGAGTTGTCTGAGGTACAGATTTGGAGTTCCAGAGTTGTCTGAGGTACAGATTTGGAGTTCAGAGTTGTCTGAGGTACAGATTTGGATTTCCAGAGTTGTCTGAGGTACAGATTTGGAGATCAGAGTTGTCTGAGGTACAGATTTGGAGTTCCAGAGTTGTCTGAGGTACAGATTTGGAGTTCCAGAGTCGTCTGAGGTACAGATTTGGAGTTCAGAGTTGTCTGAGGTACAGATTTGGAGATCAGAGTTGTCTGAGGTACAGATTTGGAGTTCCAGAGTTGTCTGAGGTACAGATTTGGAGTTCAGAGTTGTCTGAGGTACAGATTTGGAGATCAGAGTTGTCTGAGGTACAGATTTGGAGTTCCAGAGTTGTCTGAAGTACATATTTGGAGTTCCAGTTGTCTGAGGTACAGATTTGGAGTTCCAGAGTTGTCTGAGGTACAGATTTGGAGTTCCAGAGTTGTCTGAGGTACAGATTTGGAGTTCAGAGTTGTCTGAGGTACAGATTTGGAGTTCAGAGTTGTCTGAGGTACAGATTAGGAGTTCCAGAGTTGTCTGAGGTTCAGATTTGGAGTTCAGAGTTGTCTGAGTTAAGGAGTACAGATTTGGAGCTCCAGAGTTGTCTGAGGTACAGATTTGGAGTTCAGAGTTGTCTGAGTTAAGGAGTACAGATTTGGAGTTCCAAAGTTGTCTGAGGTACAGATTTGGAGTTCAGAGTTGTCTGAGGTACAGATTTGGAGTTCCAGAGTTGTAGATTTGGAGTTCAGAGTTGTCTGAGGTACAGATTTGGAGTTCAGAGTTGTCTGAGGTACAGATTTGGAGTTCACAGTTGTCTGAGGTACATATTTGGAGTTCCAGAGTTGTCTGAGGTACAGATTTGGAGTTCCAGAGTTGTCTGAGGTACAGATTTGGATTTCCAGAGTTGTCTGAGGTACAGATTTGGAGTTCAGAGTTGTCTGAGGTACAGATTTGGGGTTCCAGAGTTGTCTGAGGTACAGATTTGGAGTTCAGAGTTGTCTGAGTTAAGGAGTACAGATTTGGAGTTCAGAGTTGTCTGAGGTACAGATTTGGAGTTCCAGAGTTGTCTGATGTACATATTTGGAGTTCACAGTTGTCTGAGTTAAGGAGTACAGATTTGGAGTTCCAGAGTTGTCTGAGGTACAGATTTGGAGTTCAGAGTTGTCTGAGGTACAGATTTGGGGTTCCAGAGTTGTCTGAGGTACAGATTTGGAGTTCAGAGTTGTCTGAGTTAAGGAGTACAGATTTGGAGTTCCAGAGTTGTCTGAGGTACAGATTTGGATTTCCAGAGTTGTCTGAGGTACAGATTTGGAGTTCCAGAGTTGTCTGAGGTACAGATTTGGATTTCCAGAGTTGTCTGAGGTACAGATTTGGAGTTCAGAGTTGTCTGAGGTACAGATTTGGGGTTCCAGAGTTGTCTGAGGTACAGATTTGGAGTTCAGAGTTGTCTGAGTTAAGGAGTACAGATTTGGAGTTCCAGAGTTGTCTGAGGTACAGATTTGGAGTTCCAGAGTTGTCTGAGGTACAGATTTGGAGTTCAGAGTTGTCTGAGTTAAGGAGTACAGATTTGGAGTTCCAGAGTTGTCTGAGGTACAGATTTGGATTTCCAGAGTTGTCTGAGTTAAGGAGTACAGATTTGGAGTTCCAGAGTTGTCTGAGGTACAGATTTGGAGTTCCAGAGTTGTCTGAGGTACAGATTAGGAGTTCAGAGTTGTCTGAGGTACAGATTTGGAGTTCAGAGTTGTCTGAGGTACATATTCGCGCAGTTCCAGAGTTGTCTGAGGTACAGATTTGGAGTTCAGAGTTGTCTGAGGTACAGATTTGGAGATTTGGAGTTCAGAGTTGTCTGAGGTACAGATTTGGAGTTCCAGAGTTGTCTGAGGTACAGATTTGGAGTTCAGAGTTGTCTGAGGTACAGATTTGGAGTTCAGAGTTGTCTGAGGTACAGATTTGGAGATTTGGAGATTTGGAGTTCAGAGTTGTCTGAGGTACAGATTTGGAGTTCAGAGTTGTCTGAGGTACAGATTTGGAGATTTGGAGTTCAGAGTTGTCTGAGGTACAGATTTGGAGTTCCAGAGTTGTCTGATGTACAGATTTGGAGTTCACAGTTGTCTGAGTTAAAGAGTACAGATTTGGAGTTCCAGAGTTGTCTGAGGTACAGATTTGGAGTTCAGAGTTGTCTGAGTTAAAGAGTACAGATTTGGTGTTCCAGAGTTGTCTGAGGTACAGATTTGGAGTTCCAGAGTTGTCTGAGGTACAGATTTGGAGTTCCAGAGTTGTCTGAGGTACAGATTTGGAGTTCAGAGTTGTCTGAGGTACAGATTTGGAGTTCCAGAGTTGTCTGAGGTACATATTCGCGGAGTTCCAGAGTTGTCTGAGGTACAGATTTGGAGTTTTGGAGTTCAGAGTTGTCTGAGGTACAGATTTGGAGTTTTGGAGTTCAGAGTTGTCTGAGGTACAGATTTGGAGTTCCAGAGTTGTCTGACGTACAGATTTGGAGTTCAGAGTTGTCTGAGTTAAGGAGTACAGATTTGGAGTTCAGAGTTGTCTGAGTTAAGGAGTACAGATTTGGAGTTCCAGAGTTGTCTAAGGTACAGATTTGGAGTTCAGAGTTGTCTGAGTTAAGATGCATTACAGTTGCTCAATTTTTCTCAATTCTTTCAGAACTTATTGCAGTCAGTAGGACACCACCAAGGTCAAGGTCACCAGTATCACCAAGGAAACAGATGGAACAAGGTAAGTGATACATGTCATGTCCTGTAAACTCATATGGAGGGTTTTGTTGATGTGTGATGTCGTTTAAACCATTAAATGTTTAAAGGTGAATCTATAAAATTAAACTCTCCGCATTAGGAGTGAGATTTACTTCTGTTACACATGGAAAGTGCCTTTTTTCACTATTGAGTATTCGTAAGATCCTGCAGTATATTGAACCATGACTGACCCTCACTTCTGAGTTGACAGTGAATTGAACCATGACTATGATACAATCAGAACCGGATACAGCATTCAAATGTATCAAATGATCATATTGTTACTTATGTAGTATAACTTGTGCATGTTACCTGAGCCTAAATAAACAATCTGTTCTGATTAGATTATTATCTGTCAAAAATAAGGTAATTTGAAAGAAAAACGTGTTATTGTTGTTATTTTATCATCTTCAACTGGGATTACAATACCAGATATTGTTGTTACTTTATCATCTTCAGCTGGAGTTGCAATACCAGACATCCAAGAAATGTTGGGACACGCTGTGAATGGCATCATAAAGCACTTCTACAAACCAGAAAAGGAGGTAAACTTATATATAACCAGATAGATGTTAATGCAACACCAACAACACCAACATTTTTATAGGATGGCGAGTTGTCCGTCGTCCGTCTGTCTGTCCATCCGTCATTAAATTTTGTCTCGTTAAGACGATAGGGACTTCATTTTTCATATGATCTTTACCAAACTTTACCAGATTGTTATTGTCAATGAAAGCTCGGACAAGTTCGGAAACCAGCCAAATCGGACCAGTAATGGCGGAGTCACTCGCTTCATTGATGTTATAAGAGCCATATTAGCCAGTAGAGCGGTCACAGGCCCTATTGGGCCTCTTGTTTTGATGTATTCAAGTTCTACTGGATTTATGCTATGGCATTTTTACTCATTCTGTCAAAATGTTCATGTGAACACAATAACTTACATAGCAAGTTGGCAGTTTTTGAGTTTCTGTAACTTGAGACTTGATGGTTTGTCTCCCTCAGATCTTTAATAAGCTTCACAATAAGCAGTATATTGATGTGTGCTTTTCATAGTTGAAAAATGATGTAAAATGAGTTCTGATTTTCACACAATTCATCATAAAGGTTTGTTCCAATAAGGTTTCAAACATGTTAGACAGTGAGTAAAATTGTATGTTCCAGAGTTATTGCCCTTGATTATTGCAAACCACAATTTCAGATTGTGAATGTGATAACAGTTTCTGATTATACCAAACTTGATTGAAGGTTTGTTTCGATAAGATTTTTAACAAGTATTTACAATAAGCAAAATTTGACGTGTGTTACGGAGTTACCATTACATAAATCAGTTCCTTTTAACATTGTTGCGTTGTAAACCTTCTCGCCTCTCACTGCTACGAGTTCGAAAACCCACCGGGAGCTCAACTTGTGAGAAAGTGTTGATTCTTGCGGATGGAGTGAGGTATACAATACTGGTTTTACCCAGGAATAAGTGGGTGGTCTGCCTCCACCACAAAATAAAATTGACTCATACATAGCCTAAAATGTGCCAAAAATAACGGTAAACACCAAACCAACATGAGAGCAAGTTTAAACAGTAAAGCATTCTCAAGCCTCGTTTATATTTTCACGGATCAAAATAATCTACAAACACCTTGTTTTGATCTTGTATGTGCACCATAACCAGATAATTGATTACATACATACTTGTACCATTACAGATATCTACTGCGTGTAGAGAGAGGTCTGGTACAGTGTCTAGAACACATCTTCCTGTAGTTAGGCTATTACATACATGTTTGTACCATTACAGAGAGGTAACCTGACATATCTACTGCGTGGAGAGAGAGGTCTGGTACAGTGTCTAGAACACATCTTCCTGTAGTTAGGTTATTACATACATGTTTGTACCATTACAGAGAGGTAACCTGACATATTTACTGTGTGGAGAAAGGGGTCTGGTACAGTGTCTAGAGCACATCTTCCTGTACGGGTTTAGGTCATCTAGGATATTCCGTAACAAGTTCTACATATGGGACTATTTAGGTATGTACAAACACATTCTTGTGTTGCCCAAGATATGCCTTGACACAGTTGTCACATGATATGCCTTGACACAGTTGTCACATGATTTGCCTTGACACAGTTGTCACATGATATGCCTTGACACAGTTGTCACATGATTTGCCTTGACACAGTTGTTACATGATATGCCTTGACACAGTTGTCACATGATTTGCCTTGACACAGTTGTCACATGATATGCTTTGATACAGTTGTCACATGATATGCCTTGACACAGTTGTCACATGATATGCCTTAACACAGTTGTCACATGATATGCTTTGATACAGTTGTAACATGATATGCCTCGACACAGCTGTCACATGATATGCCTTAACACAGTTGTCACACGATATGCCTTGACACAGTTGACACACGATATGCCTTGACACAGTCGTCACACGATATGCCTTGACACAGTTGTCACACGATATGCCTTGACACAGTTGTTATACGATATGCCTTGACACAGTCGTCACATGATATGCCTTGACACAGTTGTCACACGATATGCCTTGACACAGTTGTTACATGATATACCAGCGACACAGTTGTCACATGATTTGCCTTGACACAGTTGTCACACGATATGCCTTGACACAGTTGTCACATGATTTGCCTTGACACAGTTGTTACATGATATGCCTTGACACAGTTGTCACATTATTTGCCTTGACACAGTTGTCACATGATATGCTTTGATACAGTTGTCACATGATATGCCTTGACACAGTTGTCACATGATATGCCTTAACACAGTTGTCACATGATTTGCCTTGACACAGTTGTTACATGATATGCCTTGACACAGTTGTCACATGATTTGCCTTGACACAGTTGTCACATGATATGCTTTGATACAGTTGTCACATGATATGCCTTGACACAGTTGTCACATGATATGCCTTAACACAGTTGTCACATGATATGCTTTGATACAGTTGTCACATGATATGCCTCGACACAGCTGTCACATGATATGCCTTAGCACAGTTGTCACACGATATGCCTTGACACAGTTGACACACGATATGCCTTGACACAGTCGTAACACGATATGCCTTGACACAGTTGTCACATGATATGCCTTGACACAGTTGTCATATGATATGTCTTGACACAGTTGTCACATGATATACCAGCGACACAGTCGTCACATGATATGCCTTGATACAGTTGTCACATGATATGCCTTGACACAGTTGTCACATGATATGCCTTGACACAGTTGTCACACGATATGCCTTGACACAGTTGTCATACGATATGCCTTGACACAGTTGTCACATGATATATGCCTTGACACAGTTGTCACACGAAATGCCTTGACACAGTTGTCACATGATATACCAGCGACACAGTCGTCACATGATATGCCTTGACACAGTTGTCACATGATATGCCTTGACACAGTTGTCACACGATATGCCTTGACACAGTTGTCATACGATATGCCTTGACACAGTTGTCACATGATATATGCCTTGACACAGTTGTCACACGAAATGCCTTGACACAGTTGTCACATGATATACCAGCGACACAGTCGTCACATGATATGCCTTGACACAGTTGTCACATGATATGCCTTGACACAGTCGTCACATGATATGCCTTGACACAATTGTCACATGATATGCCTTGACACAGTTGTCACATGATATGCCAGTGACAGTCATCACATGATATGCCTTGACACAGTTGTCACATGATATGCCTTGACACAGTCGTCACATGATATGCCTTGACACAGTTGTCACACGATATGCCTTGACACAGTTGTCACATGATATATGCCTTGACAAAGTTGTCACATGATATGCCTTGACACAATTGTCACATGATATGCCTTGACACAGTTATCACATGATATGCCTTCACAGTTGTCACATGATATGCCTTGACACAGTTGTCACATGATATACCAGCGACACAGTCATCACATGATATGCCTTGACACAGTTGTTACATGATATGCCTTGACACAGTCGTCAAATGATATGCCTTGACACAGTTGTCACATGATATGCCTTGACACAGTTATCACATGATATGCCTTGACACAGTTATCACATGATATGCCTTGACACAGTTATCACATGATATGCCTTGACACAGTTATCACATGATATGCCTTGACACAGTTGTCACATGATATGCCTTGACACAGTTGTCACACGATATGCCTTGACACAGTTATCACACGATATGCCTTGACACAGTTGTCACACGATATGCCTTGACACAGTTGTCACATGATATGCCTTGACACAGTTATCACATGATATGCCTTGACACAGTTGTCACATGATATGCCTTGACACAGTTGTCACATGATATGCCTTGACACAGTTATCACATGATATGCCTTGACACAGTTGTCACATGATATGCCTTGACACAGTTATCACATGATATGCCTTGACACAGTTGTCACATGATATGCCTTGACACAGTTATCACATGATATACCAGCAACACAGTCGTCACATGATATGTCTTGATACAGTTGTCATAGGATATAACCGGTGACACAGATGTTACAGGATATGCCTTGATACAGTAGTTACATGCTGGTGACACAGTTGTCATTCATAAATACAAACATTCTGGATCTCCCATAAGATATTTGGTTACAAGCTAAACTAACTGGTGAACTGTGTATAATGTACCATCTTTATTCCAACTGTGTATAAGTGTATAATGTACCATCTATATTCCAACTTTGTATAATGTACCATCTATATTCCAGCTGTGTATAAAGTACCAGCTGTATTCCAACTGTGTATAATGTACCATCTATATTCCAGCTGTGTAGATGTACCATCTGTATTCCAACTGTTTATAATGTACCATCTGTATTCCAACTGTGTATAATGTACCATCTGTACTCCAACTGTGTATAATGTACCATCTGTATTACAACTGTTTATAATGTACCATCTGTATTCCAACTGTGTATAATGTACCATCTGTATTCCAACTGTGTATAATGTACCATCTGTATTCCAACTGTGTATTATGTACCATCTGTATTCCAACTGTTTATAATGTACCATCTGTATTCCAACTGTGTATAATGTACCATCTGTATTCCAACTGTGTATTATGTACCATCTGTATTCCAACTGTTTATAATGTACCATCTGTATTCCAACTGTGTATAATGTACCATCTATATTCCAACTGTGTATTATGTACCATCTATATTCCAACTGTGTATAACGTACCATCTGTATTCCAACTGTGTATAATGTACCATCTGTATTCCAACTGTGTATAATGTACCATCTGTATTCCAATCTGTATTCCAACTGTGTATTATGTACCATCTGTATTCAAACTGTGTATAATGTACCATCTGTATTCCAACTGTGTATTATGTACCATCTGTATTCCAACTGTGTATAATGTACCATCTGTATTCCAACTGTATAATGTACCATCTGTATTTCAACTTTGTATAATGTACCATCTGTATTCCAACTGTATTATGTACCAACTGTGTATAATGTACCATCTGTATTCCAACTGTGTATAAAGTACCATCTGTATTCCAACTGTATAATGTACCATCTGTATTCCAACTGTGTATAATGTACCATCTGTATTCCAACTGTGTATTATGTAACATCTGTATTCCAACTGTTTATAAAGTACCATCTGTATACCATCTGTATTCCAACTGTGTATTATGTTCCATCTGTATTTCAACTGTGTATTATGTACCATCTGTATTCCAACTGTGTATTATGTACCATCTGTATTCCAGCTGTGTATAATGTACCATCTGTATTTCAACTGTGTATTATGTACCATCTGTATTCCAACTGTGTATTATGTACCATCTGTATTCCAACTGTATATAATGTACCATCTGTATTCCAACTGTGTATTATGTACCATCTGTATTCCAACTGTGTATAATGTACCATCTGTATTCCAACTGTGTATAATGTACCATATGTATTCCAACTGTGTATAATGTACCATCTGTATTCAAACTGTGTATAATGTACCATCTGTATTCCAACTGTGTATAATGTACCATATGTATTCCAACTGTGTATAACGTACCATCTGTATTCCAACTGTGTATAATGTACCATCTGTATTCCAACTGTGTATTGTTTGTCCTACAGAGCGTGTTAAGTGCCACCTGGAGGGCCTACTGGAGGGAGAAGTGAGACACGCAGTCTCAGACTCAGAGAAGGCAGGTTTCTGGCTCTTCTGTAATCTGCTCAACAAAATCAACGAAGCAGCCGAGACTGTCGGTAAAGATGGCAAGTTCCAGATCTTCGTTTGTGTTGGTGTGAGGTAAGAAGGTGCAGATATTCTGTGTCAAAACACAGTTTCCTTCATTTTAAATGGTTTTCTATACAGTGGTCATTGTTCCGCTTGCTAACAATGTTCAAAATTTGCACAATACAAGTCGACCAAGTATCAATAGATTTTCTCATACCAAAAAAATACAAAAATACAAGCAACCCCACTGCACAATAATACTACATGACTTAAAAGTCTTGGGTAATGTGTTTATACCATGAAACATGCAAAGAGACTGGAGACTAGATGGACAAACAATGACTGTCTATCCAAATATTAATACAACCATACAGAAGATGCACATACCATTGGTGTAATTCTTGTTATGGAAAAGCTTGCTCTGGAAAAGTCAGACTCAGCAAGTTTGCATATTTAAAATAATTTGAAGTTTTACAACTATACAGTCTGTAAACAGAACAAATGTGTCCACATAAACAAACCAGGTTTATTTCTGTTCACTCTAAATCAAACATGAAAGGAAGTAGGGATGGGTGTAGTTTTAAAACAAATAGTGTATTTTTAATAACAAACATACTTGCACCCATCAGCATAGCTACCATTAGGCCATATATGCTTGGGCCTATACGAGGGTCATTCAAAAAGTTCTGTCACTAACGCTTGATACCAAATGAACGAGAGTTTCAATACCATTCCATTGATGGTAAAATGAATGATGTATCTTTTGTGTGACGAAAGTTATGGAACATTTAATACACATCACTTATACACACTGAGGCAATTTCGTCCTGAGTTTTTTTCAGGTTTGTTAATTGTTACTTTTTTAAATGCCTGTTTTTCTTGAAGTACTTGTCGAAGACCTTTGACATTTCTCGTACATTACCAGTTATATCTGTGCATTACAAGATTCATAATTTAAGTATGGTAGATGAAAAGGCATTGTCTTAGAAATTAACATTTTAAGCTAACGTGTAAAATTAATTTAATGATAAATGGACATTAAATGGAAGGGCAATCTTCTGAAATAGCGTTTTTGGATGATCAATATTTTCTCTAAACATTGTACAAAATTCTACAATAATGCGTTGAATATGAAATTTAAACACTGAAGGACTATGATTTGTAAACAAATATGAAAACATATTAATACTATGAGAATAATTACGACATTTAAAAGATATTATAACATTTCCTTAAACAAAATTAAGAAAATCAGTGTTATTTCTGCTTAAATTAAGGGATATGCATTCACTCATATCTGGTTTGCAGCAAGACCTTTCCGAATTCTCGACAATCATTTTCAGGGATTATGGATGAATAACAACAGATGGTGTACAAGAAAATTTAAAAGCATAGACTTATTCAAATAATTTTTACAACGTTTTGTAACAAGGACTTTTCAGAGATGCCAGTGTCCAAAAGGTGTGGTAGTGGGAGGTAATTCAGGGGTATAAATAACCGGACATTTTTCATTTTTGTTGTGGACTTTAAGACAGCGAACCCAGTAGTACTATAAATACATTACTTTATCTCAGTGTAATATCCAGTTTAAAGGATATATGCCTAGTGACAGAACTTTTTGAAGCACCCTCGTACATCAATTGAAAAAATGAAAAAGTCGGAGTGGGTGGGGAGTGAAGGGTCAACATTTGTTTCTTATTTTATTTTGTAGTGTAGGTAACCCAACTTCGTCAAATGTTAATTCACAAAATTTGTCAAAAAACATTTCTTCAGCTACCACACAAGTTTTGTCAGATATATGCAAAACTCACCATTACCATGATTACATAGCTAAATTTTAAAAAGTTTTCAGGTCAGCTACGCCCCTGGCACCTGCGGGTTCGAATCCCCCTAGGAGCTTGACTTGTCCAGTGAGAAAGTGTCAATTCGTATGGATGGTGGGAGGTATGCAGAACTGGTTCTACCCAGGAAAAATGGGGTGGTCTGCCTCTACCACAAAAAAGAATCGACTATAATATATGTGCTAAAAATAACGTGAATCACCAGACAAACAAATAGTAAATCTTTAAAGCAAACATAGATGAAATGATTTTAATAGTAAGTTTGTTGCACACATTTTGAAGTCTGTAGAATTTACCAAAAAAATGGCTATTTGTTTTTCAGGGATCACACGTTACAGAAATGGCTGCCAATGATTGCCAGGACAACCGTCACAGCCCAGATGTACGAGGAGAAATCGTTCATGCGCGACAATGACCTTATCATCTTTATCATCCATATTCTTGATACGCTCAATGATTTTGATATTGTGTTGGAGGCATCCCTTGTCAGGGGTTTGAATATCTGAGTTCAGAACTGCAGACATAGTGATCTAGTTTTCAAAACGTAGTGTCCAAGGGGCTGAATATCAAAATACCTCCTTTTTAAGTGCCGAATATCAAAACACATAGTTTATAGTCTCTGATTTTTATTTAGTTTATAGTTAATTTTGAAGATCATCATTACATTATCTATGACAGTTCTTAAGGCTAACAGCCCGTAAGATTATTCACAAGACTAATTACACAATGACAATAATTCATGAGGCTAACAACCCTAAAGATCATTCATGAGACTAACAATTATCGGTGATAATAATTCCCGAGGCTAACAAACCAAAAGATTATTCATGAGACTACCAATGATCGGTGATGATAATTCATGAGGCTAACAACGGGGAATATCACTCGCGAGACACCAGTGATCACAATGACAATAATTCAGGAGGCTAACAACCGGGAATATCACTCGCGAGACACCAGTGATCACAATGACAATAATTCAGGAGGCTAACAACCGGGAATATCACTCGCGAGACACCAGTGATCACAATGACAATAATTCAGGAGGCTAACAACCTGAAAGATCATTCGAGACTACCAATGGTCGCTGTGAAGATATGAGGCTAACAACCCTGAAACCTGATCTCACTCATAATTTACCCTCTCTAAACATATGACAAATTGTTTTCTAGTCTACACATTTTTATGGTGCAAACTCATTACTATAAAATTGTTTTATTTCGTCTGGCTGTGTAAGTGACAAATATGATTCCTCATCTACACATACGCATATCTAGCTGTGTAATGACAACTGTTTGATGTGTAACTTCTGCCCATCTACACATATGTATATCTGGCTGTGTAAGTGACAACTGTGATGTGTAAATACTGCCCATCTACACATGTATATTTGAGTGTGTAAGCGACAACTATGTTTAATGTGTTATTATTGCCCATCTATACATATGTATATCTGGCTGTGTAAGCGACAACTATGTTTAATGTGTTATTATTGCCCATCTATACATATGTATATCTGGCTGTGTAAGTGACAAATATGTTGACTGTGTAGCTACTGCCCATCTACTCATATGTATATCTGGCTGTGTAAATGACAACTATGCTGTGTAACTACTGCCCATCTACATATGTACATGTAAGGGTGTTATGATCTCTGTAAGGGAGAAGGTAACCAGATAAAGCTGTCGGGCTGTGTGCTTTGTATGCCATGTGCCACAAACGTCGGGGAGGCATGAAACGTTATTTTGTCATTTTTTTATCATGCTCGTTCAATGTCTTCATCATGACACCGCATATGCAAACATGGAAATGTGGCTCCATCGTAAATGCAGTGTCTACAATAGAATTTGCAGCAACTCTGTAGTTCTGCAGGTTAGAAGGTTCTAGACCCATTCTCCATATTTTATCTAGATGTAAATGGAGAATGAGCCTGGCATGTTCATCCCTGTTTGGCGCCATATAACCTTTCTTGTGTTGGTGCGCCGTAAAACCTCAATTCAATTTCAATCACTTAATATATTCAACCAAATAATAAAACTCAAAGTTTTACTAAATGTAAACGAAGTATAAAAATGAAACTTTTAGTTAAATGTGGGATACAGGTAGTTCACAGTCTTCAGAATGAATTGATACCAGGAGCGTAGCTTGGCTGAATATGATGTGTAGGACGACTTCTCGGGGGTATGCTCCCCCGGAATTTTTTTTTCAACTAGACTGTCGGAGGTGCATTTTGGGGTATATTTCGTACCGGTGAATATGTCTATAAGAGCATCAATATCCTTACTTTTTACCGTAAATTATATATCTTATAACAAAAAAGAAGCTGAAAACATTTAAAGAAATTTAATGTTATTTATATTAACACGAAGTACTAGTATACCCCTTACCCACCTAGGCCTCCGATTTTTATTGCATTTTTGGCATTTTTATTTTTTCGATTTCTCAGAAAAAAGTGTAGGCCGCATTCTACAAGGCCTATAGGAAGCTACGCCCCTGGATACTAAATGTCAGAATACTATAATTTCGAGATTTTAGAATGTATTTTTTATTATGTGTTTTATAAATGTTACTTTTAGTAAGGTTATGGTGTTAAATACCCAACGGCCCCCTTTTTTGTTCCAAGGCGGGAGCCCTATTGTCAACCCTATTGTGTTTGTGATGTCCTATTTTGCCTGTTATTCATCTTTTAAGTTGTTTTTGTATGTTTGTTGTTGACTCGTCCTTGAATGCTACTTTTACTGCTCGATTTTTGTATCTACTTTTATTAATCTGTCATATATTCTATTTGACAATACAATTCAGAATAATCAAACAAGGATCCATCAGATACATTCTGGAGACAACCCCTTTAATACTGGAGATGTGCTACTGTGCTATTGGTCCATTTGTAGCTTTAATACTTGTGTAGATGCACATTAAGGTCTCGGATTAAGATCTCTGCGCACTGAGGCCCCCTGTGGGTGTAAAACAACCCAAAATGCATATCTAGCTCCATTTGTTGCTGTAATATTGAATACATTTTCTTGTGGTCCATTTGTAGCTTTAATACTTAAAGATGTGCTGTGTTGTTATGGTCCATTTGTAGCTTTAATGCTTGAATATATGTTTTTATGGTCCATGTGTAGCTTTAATGCTTGAATACATGTATTTATGGTCCATTTGTAGCTTTAATGCTTGAATACATGTTTTTATGGTCCATTTGTAGCTTTAATGCTTGAATACGTTTTTATGGTCCATTTACTTGAATACATTCTCTTATGGTATATTTGTAGCTTTAATATTTGAAGATGTGCTGTACTGTTAAGGTGAATTTGTAGCTTTAAGATTATTTTTTTTGTTGATATTTGCTTAGCTTTACTAGTATATTTTTATGATCTACAGTATTTGAGATGCATACCGAGGGGTCGGAGCGAACTGATTGTTTCTTGTTGTTTATTTATTTATAGTTTCAATAGCTTCACCTTCACCCCACGAATTATATGTATTATGATCTACAATTAACAGTTGCTTTCTTCAAATTGAGTTTGTATTAATATTTTAAGTAGTGATATTGAGTTTATAGGGCATGTTGTAGATGCACATATAAACAGATGGGTGGGGCTTTTATTAAAGGGTATATGGTAATTGTATGTTTAAAATGAAAATGCAGTAAATCAAGACTAGAGTCGTATGTGTTCCAGGCAATGTGTGAATCATGGGCATAGAAGGTAATTGATTCAGAAACCTGTTTGTGATTTCTGTACTTTTGCCTTGACTGGGAAATCATATTTGTGTTTGGTTTTCATTACGTTTTATGTATGAATTACAAGGAAAAATGGATAGAATCAATGGTTTGTGGATGAACTTGTAAACACACGAACAGTTAAAAGAAAATACCGGTATTTGTATTTATCAAATGAAGACACTTTTATGTAATTTCATGACTGTAATTTCGCGACGCCATTTCATATTTTTGATATTATGCATGTGTAATATAATCTGCCGATATCATGCAATGTTCGATATCATGCAATGTTCGTATGAACAAATATGAAACTCATAGACTAATCTCATCTTTCATAAGTCAACCTCGTGTCAGATTCTCTAACATTTGTTGCTAAGTATTAAGTAGTATTTTTCCTGCCCCGTGTGGATCCGAGGGCGCCGTTTGGTTACGGGGCAAAGAATAGGGCCAATGCAAATCCTGTTGGAGGGGAAGGCAGAGGGGTAGAAACTCCCCCCAATTCATGTTCATTTTATCATTTTTTGTTCATGCTCATTAAAGGTCTTCATCATGACCCCTGCATTGTTTCAGGTGCAATCTTGCTCATATCACTAGAGCAGTGGCAGAAAAACTATAACGTGGCTCCAGCGTAAATGGAGTGTCTACAGTAGAATTTGCAGCAACTCTGCAGTTCAGGGTGAGAAGGTTCTAGGCCCGTTCTCCGTATTTTATCTCGATGTACATGGAGGATGAGCCTGGCATGTTCATTCCTGTTAGGTGCCATATAACCTTTCATGTGTTGGTGCACCTTAAAACCCCAATTCAATTCAGTTCAATTTGATATTCAATGATTTAGTTAGAGGGATACACAAACAAGTAGCTTTTGGTCTACTTAAATGATATCTAGGATGATAATCTATCTGGTCTTATTGCTGTAATTTGCTGAGCTTTGGTAATATTCAGTCATTAGTCTGGATTTAACCACACAACCTGGGTATGTCATCTGGTCTACAATTAGAGAGGTATTATGTCTAGTGTCATTGGCATGTTACTTATATTTGTTACTGTCTAAAGTTGATTAAACTGTTATACTGAGTTAGTGTACTTATGCTTGTATATCCCTGTCTTGGTACATTCATGTATATTAGTAGTTATTCAGTAAATGGGCTGACATTCCCTGCCACCCATTATTGTCTCGGGTAGCGAGACATAGCAGTCACTTTTCCGGCAGCGGCCACATTTTAAATCAACTATTATCTCAACAACCGCTGATTACATACTTAATCATATGTATTGCTGGCATTGGTGGACATCGCTGAACGACAAAAAATACCAAGGTCAAGGTCATATTTTGTATTATTTTCCCAAAACTACACCCTGGTTAAACCACTTAACCTCAGTAACAACTTCTTATTTAGTAACTTCTTGTGATTACCTCGCTTTTATTTGTTTGATACTTGGTAATATGAAGTGTTGTCTTTGGTGGACATCATTTAAGCACAAATTTAATAAAATATTCCATATGCGGATTGCCGCGGTGGGCGAGACACCCGAGGTCTTGTATTAATCCAAGCTCTCATGAGAGGGAGTATATATTCCTAGACAATGAATCCAACTTTAGAATTGTCATACTGAAAAAAAATTCTGTTTCTTTAAAAAATAACTTTAACACATTCCAAGACAAGGTCCTATCACGTGACACACATACACACGTCTAGTTAAACATTTATGTTAAACGTTTGTTGTCTGGTCACTCCCCATTACTGATAGGTAACACGTGAATAGATGCTACGTCTTTAACAGATCGCTCACATGCAGAAAGATAGGACCAGTCGGACTGCAGACGTAATATTCTTCATGAATGATAGGACCAGTCGGACTGCAGATCGTAACATTCTTCATGAATGATAGGACCAGTCGGACTGCAGATCGTAACATTCTTCATGAATGATAGCACCAGTCGGACTGCATTCTTCATGAATGATAGGACCAGTCGGACTGCAGACGTAACATTCTTCATGAATGATAGCACCAGTCGGACTGCATTCTTCATGAATGATAGGACCAGTCGGGACTGCAGACCAGTCGGACTGCAGACCGTAACATTCTTCATGAATGATAGGACCAGTCGGACTGCAGACCGTAACTTTCTTCATGAATGATATGACCAGTCGGACTGCAGATCGTAACATTCTTCATGAATGATACGACCAGTCGGACTGCATTCTTCATGAATGATAGGACCAGTCGGACTGCAGACCGTAACATTCTTCATGAATGATACGACCAGTCGGACTGCAGACCGTAACATTCTTCATGAATGATACGACCAGTCGGACTGCAGACCGTAACATTCTTCATGAATGATAGGACCAGTCGGGACTGCAGACCGTAACATTCTTCATGAATGATAGGACCAGTCGGGACTGCAGACCGTAACATTCTTCATGAATGATAGGATCAGTCGGACTGCAGACCGTAACATTCTTCATGAATGGTAGGACCAGTCGGACTGCAGATCGTAACATTCTTCATGAATGATAGGACCAGTCGGACTGCAGACCGTAACATTCTTCATGAATGATAGGACCAGTCGGACTGCAGACCGTAACATTCTTCATGAATGATAGCACCAGTCGGACTGCAGACCGTAACATTCTTCATGAATGATAGCACCAGTCGGACTGCATTCTTCATGAATGATAGGACCAGTCGGACTGCAGACGTAACATTCTTCATGAATGATAGCACCAGTCGGACTGCATTCTTCATGAATGATAGGACCAGTCGGACTGCAGACCGTAACATTCTTCATGAATGATAGGACCAGTCGGACTGCAGACCGTAACTTTCTTCATGAATGATACGACCAGTCGGATTGCAGATCGTAACATTCTTCATGAATGATACGACCAGTCGGACTGCATTCTTCATGAATGATAGGACCAGTCGGACTGCATTCTTCATGAATGATAGGACCAGTCGGACTGCAGACGTAACATTCTTCATGAATGATAGGACCAGTCGGACTGCAGACCGTAACATTCTTCATGAATGATAGGACCAGTCGGGACTGCAGACCGTAACATTCTTCATGAATGATACGACCAGTCGGACTGCAGACCGTAACATTCTTCATGAATGATAGGACCAGTCGGGACTGCAGACCGTAACATTCTTCATGAATGATAGGACCAGTCGGGACTGCAGACCGTAACATTCTTCATGAATGATAGGATCAGTCGGACTGCAGACCGTAACATTCTTCATGAATGATAGGACCAGTCGGACTGCAGACCGTAACATTCTTCATGAATGATAGGACCAGTCGGGACTGCAGACCGTAACATGCTTCATGAATGATAGGACCAGTCGGACTGCAGACCGTAACATTCTTCATGAATGATAGGACCAGTCGGGACTGCAGACCGTAACATTCTTCATGAATGATACGACCAGTCGGACTGCAGACCGTAACATTCTTCATGAATGATAGGACCAGTCGGGACTGCAGACCGTAACATTCTTCATGAATGATAGGATCAGTCGGACTGCAGACCGTAACATTCTTCATGAATGGTAGGACCAGTCGGACTGCAGATCGTAACATTCTTCATGAATGATAGGACCAGTCGGACTGCAGACCGTAACATTCTTCATGAATGATAGCACCAGTCGGACTGCATTCTTCATGAATGATAGGACCAGTGGGATTGCAGACGTAACATTCTTCATGAATGATAGGACCAGTCGGACTGCAGACCGTAACATTCTTCATGAATGATAGGACCAGTCGGACTGCAGACCGTAACATTCTTCATGAATGATAGGACCAGTCGGACTGCAGACCGTAACATTCTTCATGAATGATAGGACCAGTCGGGACTGCAGACCGTAACATGCTTCATGAATGATAGGACCAGTCGGACTGCAGACCGTAACATTCTTCATGAATGATACGACCAGTCGGACTGCAGACCGTAACATTCTTCATGAATGATAGGACCAGTCGGACTGCAGACCGTAACATTCTTCATGAGTGATACGACCAGTTGGACTGCAGACCGTAACATTCTTCATGAATGATATGACCAGTGGGGACTGCAGACCGTAACATGTATGGGGCGTCATCTACTATAAATTAGATTGCAGATTTGTCATGTACTACACTCAGTACATTTGAAAACGCACATCTTTTTGCTGATGAAATTTATTATGATCCCATAAAGCTACAACAACAAAATTTTGTAGTATTCATATATCATCTTTATTTTATTCATTTGCCAAATTTCATCAATATTGTACAGAAAATTCATGTATTTTAACTTATTCAAAGTTACCCACTTCATAAACCAAAGTCACAAAGTTAATATCGTGTGTGACCACCTCGAGCGTTTAACAATGCCTGGCACCTTCGCCGCATTGATGCAATTTTTGTGGCTATAGACCTTTGAGGAATATTCCTCCACTCGTCCACTAATGCACGACGGAGATCAACAATATTTTGCGGTGGGTGAACACGCCCATACACGCGCCTTTTTAACATATCCCAGACATGCTCGCTTGGCGACATATCCGGAGACAATGATGGCCAATCGAGCACATGAATATTGTTCTGGGCGAGATAATTGCGAGTGATACCTACTGTATGTGGGGTGGCCCCATCCTGTTGAAATGTTCCTTGCCCCCTCCGGAAATTTTCATGTGCCCGATTGGCCATCATTATCTCCGGATATGTCGCCAATCGAGCATGTGGGATATACGCTCGAGGTGGTCACACGCAATATTAACTTTGTGACTTTGGTTTATGAAGTGGGTAACTTTGAATAAGTAAAAATACATGAATTTTCTGTACGATATTGATGAAATATGGCAACTGAATAAAATAAAGATGATATATGAATACTACAAAATTTTGTTGTTGTAGCTTTATGGGATCATAATAAATTTCATCAGCAAAAAGATGTGCGTTTTCAAATGTACTGAGTGTATTTAATACTGTTTGTCTACTGACCTGAAGGTTCAGGGTTCTAGCCTCATACAACGCAACATTTAAAAACCAAACACTAAAGTATTTTAAAAATATTAAAACTATTACTGAATAAATCTGCTTGGTTCCTACAATTCTGCATGCGAGTACTCCGTTAATGACAAAGGTCAATGGATTGTGACTGAGAAAACTAACATGGCTAAAAAGAAAATTTATTAATAATACAAACTGACGTACATTAAATTAAATGTTTTGACAATATTTAGCACACACATTTACACACCGTATTTATATCAGCAGTACAGGTTACATTACTTCTACTTTAAAAATAGTTTTTTTAGTTAAAGAATATTAAAGAATTAACTTGATCCAGAAACAATGCATTTGCTTACATGTACCTTTTCAGGTAGCAATTCAGTCCACTGCAGTCATTTACTTCCTCTGCAGTTGTCTTTACTTTTAGAAGCACGCAACATTTGTTCTTAAAAAAAAGTTTATTTAATAATTTATTTACACTTGGCTTTTAATAGTTATTTCAAATGAGGTGTGCTTGAAACTAGCTGTATCAACTGAGGTGTGCTTGAAACTAGCTGTATCAAATAAGGTGTGCTTGAAACTAGCTGTATCAAATGAGATATCAAAATTAGATGCACCTGGAACTTGGCTATTGAGGTGCACTGTCTTGTCACTTGGCTGAATCATAATGTCTTAATGCCTGCCTTGCTACATCAAATTAAGTGCATTTGTTACTGGCCTTATCAACTGAGGTGCATTTGTTACTGGCCTTATCAACTGAGGTGCATTTGTTACGGGCCTTATCAACTGATTTGCATTTGTTACTGGCCATATCGACTGAGCTGCATTTGTTACGGGCCTTATCAACTGAGCTGCATTTGTTACAGGCCTTAACAACTGAGGTGCATTTGTTACAGGCCTTATCAACTGAGGTGCATTTGTTACTGGCCGTATCGACTGAGCTGGATTTGTTACGGACCTTATCAACTGAGGGGCATTTGTTAATGGCCTTATCCACTGAGCTGCATTTGTTACTGGCTTTATCAACTAAGGGGCATTTGTTACTGGCCTTATCCACTGAGGTGCATTTGTTACTGGCCTTATCGACTGAGGTGCATTTGTTGTTAAATCAAATGAGGTGCATTCAATATTGGCCATATCAACTGAGGTTCTGTGTTGTTATACCAACTGAGGTGCAGTTGTTGTTTTGTCAATGAATATATGAAATGACTAGCTTGTTCCTTGATATATTAATAAGGTCCACTTTTTACTTATAATATGAGGTACATTTACGAATTGATTCACATTTTATTTTGTCATTTATGCCATTTTAAACACCAGAAGTAAATGGCATGCGTCAACGCTTTATGGTAAATTTGGCATTCACTACTAGAGTTTAAAACCGCATAAATGCAAATAAAATGTGAATCCAGTCTAATTTTTACAATATTTTCCCATTCCGTGGAAGAATAATAATGACAAAAATGTGCAAGTGTCGACTACCACCAGTGAATGTTCAGACAGTGGAATTATCGTTTTATACTGATATATTGGATGTGTGTGCAGTAGCTCCACCTCCTTGAAAAATTAAGTTTATCTAAAATTAAACGCTGATTTTGTTAACAAAGAAACAAGTGAATGTCAGTATTTGTAACAAGAGGGCCAAGACGGCCCTATATCGATCACCTGAGTACTGACCCATTACAGAATTTCTTCGAAATCTCATGGTCATAAACAATCTGTGCAAGTTTGGTTAAGATTGTTCAAGAAATGTGGCCTCTGTTGTGTTAACAACATTGATATAAAGACACTGACAAAGTTTGGTAAAGATCAAATACAAAATGAAGGTGCTAGAGTGTAATCCCTGGGCCATGGCCAAATGTGACCCAAGGGCTACATGTAATATATGAGAGCATTGTGCCTTGTGGTTTCAGAGAAGGAGATTTTTTTAAGTTTTTCCCTATACAAGTCTATGTAAAACATGTGACCCCTGGGGCGGGGCCAAATGTGACCCCATGGTCACCATTTGAACAAACTTGGTAAAGGACCATAATCATAAGTAAATGCAAAGTATTAAACCTCTGGCTCTTGTAGTTCCAGAGAAGAAGATTTTTTTTCCCCCCCTATATAAGTCTATGTAAAACTGTGACCCCCGGGGCGGAGCCAAATTTGACCCCAAAGTCATCATTTGAACAAATTTAGTAGAGGACCATAAGCTGATATGAAAGCTCTGTGCCTTGTGGTTTCAGAGAAGAAGATTTTTAAAAAAAAAATCCTATATAAGTCAATGAAAAACATGCAAAATCCCAATATACAAACTTTCGACTCCCGGGGCACGGCCATTTTTGATCCCGAGAACTTCATTTGATTAAACTGGATAGTCTAGGCATTGGCGATCATTTTAAAAGAAAAACTTTCGAAATCAGTCCAGCGGTTCTTGAGAAGATTTTTTAATGTTTCGACCATATATGGTAATGGTGGCCATCTTGGATGTCACGCTGACCTAATTTTAGCAAATCTAAAAAATATTTATCTATGGATCATCCACGTGAAGTTTGGTCAAAATTGGTCAAGCGGTTTCTGAGGAGGTCGTTTGAAGCAAAAGTTAACGATGACGACGACAAGTGGACGACGGACGAAGAGTGATCCCAATAGATCACCTTGAACCTTCGGCTGAGGTGATCTAATAAGCTATATACACGATATAAATGCCTTGTTATATAGTTTTTTTTATTTCAATTTCTTAATTGAGATTTATTAACTCATATATATAGAGGATATTTGTTGTTTTGGAGTGAATAACAGATTTTATTTCGTCGAGAAATGTGAAAACTTTATATTGAGGTTTGATCACTTCGAGATGAAATAAAATCTGTTATTCACGACAAAATAACAATTTTATTTTATGCTTTATAATCAAAGTGTACGACAGTATACAGAAAAAATATATAAAATTTCCAAACTTCTTAGCCAATTTCAATAATTTACAACTTAGATTAGTTAAGTTATTGCCAATCCAATGATATAACTTTCATAGCAACATTCTGAAAAAAGTAGTTTTGAAAAAAATGACCAACTGACAATTTTCACTGTAAATGATAACAATTTTGAAATATCTGACCAGTTTTAAAAACTATTGCTCATTTTCTTACTTAGACGATTTACAGTCGAATGATATACATTAAACAGTTATTTCCTAAACAAATAAAACAAATTGTTTTTGATATTGAAAAAAAAATAAAAAATACTTCTGGCAATGGAAAAAAAACACTATATTTCACACGTTTTTTTCATTGCTAAAAAACACTATTTCACTGCTAAGTATAACTTAACAAGAGGTCAATGACCATGAAGCTCTACTGATTGATTTTGATGTTAGGAAGTAGTCGCTACAAACTTGTTTTTTGAAAATTTATTTTTAGCCGTGGCGGCCATCTTGAATTTCTGGCCAACCTGAAATTTTGCTAGGATCAATTAGACATCAAGAGCAACATTCCTGTGAAGTTTCATGAAAATCCGTCAAGTAGTTTCAGAGGAGTAGTCGCTACAAGTTTTCATTATATAACTCTATGTAAACAAAGATGGCCACTGACAGCCATGTTTAACATCGAATCAAAACGATTTTTGACAAGGACCAACATCATGTCATGCTGATCATTTTAGAAAAAGTCCCATATCAATATCACTTATAGTTTTCAAGAAGTAGTCGCTACAAACTTGTATTTTGAAAATCTATTTTAAGCCATGGCAGCCATCTTAAATTTCCGGCCGACCTGAAATTTTGCTAGGATCAATTAGACATATAAAAAAAAATACTTCTGGCAATGGAAAAAAAACACTATATTTCACACGTTTTTTTCATTGCTAAAAAACACTATTTCACTGCTAAGTATAACTTAACAAGAGGTCAATGACCTTGAAGCTCTACTGATTGATTTTGATGTTAGGAAGTAGTCGCTACAAACTTGTTTTTTGAAAATTTATTTTTAGCCGTGGCGGCCATCTTGAATTTCTGGCCAACCTGAAATTTTGCTAGGATCAATTAGACATCAAGAGCAACATTTGTGTGAAGTTTCATGAAAATCCGTCAAGTAGTTTCAGAGGAGAAGTCGCTACAACTTTTCATTATATAACTCTATGTAAACAAAGATGGCCACTGGCAGCCATGTTTAACGTCGATTCAAAATAATGTTCGAATCAGATAACCATCATGTCATGCTGACCATTTTAGAAAAAGTCCCATATCAATATCACTTAGAGTTTTCAAGAAGTAGTCGCTACAAACTTATTTTTTAAAAATCTATTTTTAGTGTGGTGGTCATCTTAAATTTCTGGACGATCTGAAATTTTGCTAGGATCAATAAGACATTAAGAGCAACATTCCTGTAAAGTTTCATGAAAATCCGCCAAGTAGTTTCAGAGGAGTAGTCGCTACAAGTTTTTACTATATAACTCTATGTAAACAAAGATGGCCGCTGGCAGCCATGTTTAACGTCGAATCAAAACGATTTTTGACAAGGACCAACATCATGTCATGCTGATCATCTTAGAAAAAGTCCCATATCAATATCCCTTAGAGTTTTCAAGAAGTAGTCGCTACAAACTTATTTTTTAAAAATCTATTTTTAGTGTGGTGGTCATCTTAAATTTCTGGACGATCTGAAATTTTGCTAGGATCAATAAGACATTAAGAGCAACATTCCTGTAAAGTTTCATGAAAATCCGCCAAGTAGTTTCAGAGGAGTAGTCGCTACAAGTTTTTACTATATAACTCTATGTAAACAAAGATGGCCGCTGGCAGCCATGTTTAACGTCGAATCAAAACGATTTTTGACAAGGACCAACATCATGTCATGCTGATCATTTTAGAAAAAGTCCCATATCAATATCACTTGGAGTTTTCAAGAAGTAGTCGCTACAAACTTGTATTTTGAAAATCTATTTTGAGCTGTGGCGGCCACCTTGAATTTCCGGCCGACCTGAAATTTTGCTAGGATCAATTAGACATCAAGAGCAACATTCCTGTGAAGTGTCATGAAAATCCGTCAAGTAGTTTCAGAGGAGTAGTCACTACAAGTTTTCATTATATAACTCTATGTAAACAAAGATGGCCGCTGGCAGCCATGTTTAACGTCGAATCAAAACGATTTTCAACAACGACCAACATCATGCCATGCTGATCATTTTAGAAAAAGTCCCATATCAATTTAGAGTTTTCAAGAAGTAGTCGCTACAAACTTGTTTTTTAAAAACCTATTTTTAGATTTGGCGACCATCTTGGATTTCACATCAATATGAATTTTTGCTAGGATCAACTAGACTTCATGGGCAACATTTCTGTAAAGTTTCATGTAAATCCATTCAGTAGTTTCAGAGAAGTAGTCGCTACAAAAAAAGTTTATGGACGGACAGACAGACGGACGACACACCACGGCATAAGCTCTGCTGATCTCTGATCAGTCGAGCTAAAAATGAGTTAATATACAAAATAAGCAATATTTAAGGTAACCATTGTAAAAAAACTCTATATTCCCAAAGTCTCTAATAAACATTGAATAAGGTGCACTTGTTACAATATCAATGTAGGTGCACTTGTTACAATATCAATATAGTTACAATATCAATGTAGGTGTTTGTTACAGTATCGATATAGGCGCACTCGTTAAATATCAACATAGGTGCACTTGTGACAATATCAACATAGGAGCACTTGTTAAATATCAACATAGGTGCACTTGTGACAATATCAACATAGGAGCACTTGTTACAATATCAACATAGGTGCACTTGTTACAATATCAACATAGGTGCACTCATTACAATATCAACATAGGTGCACTCATCACAATATCAAAATAGGTGCACTCATCACAATATCAATATAGGTGCACTCATTACAATATCAACATATGTGCACTTGTTACAATATCAACATATATAGGTGCACTTGTTACACTATCAACATAGGTGGACTTGTTACAATATCAACATAGGTGCACTCATTACAATATCAACATAGGTGCACTCATCACAATATCAAAATAGGTGCACTCATCACAATATCAATATAGATTCACTCATTACAATATCAACATATGTGCACTTGTTACAATATCAACATATATAGGTGCACTTGTTACACTATCAACATAGGTGCACTTGTTACACTATCGACATAGGTGCACTTGTTACAATATCTAAGGGTGAAGCCTATTTTCCGAAATTTGGTTCTTTAAACTCAATTTTGCATCTATGGGTGGGTGTTAAATTTCAAAAGTGCCTTCCTGGGGTCACATGTATGTTTTAATGGAATAGCCCTTAATATTAACCCAGCAACTGGTTCTAAAATAATATC
Organism: Cyrtodaria siliqua; assembly: GCA_037043455.1. NCBI lineage: Eukaryota > Metazoa > Mollusca > Bivalvia > Adapedonta > Hiatellidae > Cyrtodaria > Cyrtodaria siliqua. Next base: position 293,529 of record JAWPHD010000119.1, on the reverse strand, counting down.
AGATGGAAATCTCTGCATTGACACAATAAATACCATAGATCAATATAAAATACATATATCCTTGCTGTATATACTATCAGCAAGTTCAGCAGACGACAAATTAACGGGGGTGAATCAGGCTTGTCGTAAGGGTCTACGGGTTCGACTTAAACTTGACAAATAACGATACTTCGTATTCTAAAGGCCCAAAACATTGTGAAGAACCCTAAAATGACCTTATTTACAATTGAATGTTGTTTAACGGCTCATCAAGACAGTATAGGCTATTTAGAGCCGCCCCAGAGAGAGGGGAAGGATACATAGGAATCCGGGAACCGTGCCCTACTCTTATTATCGAATTGATTCCTATGGTTCTTTAATGTGCTCGGAGTATAGACCAATACACGGGACCGCCCGGTTTATGTCTCCATCCGACAGACGAGGCTAAGGAAAAGTGTCTTGCCCAAGAACACACCGACGAAACTCAGTGGCACCACGGAGGATTGAACCCGGGGCCTCCAGTTACAAATCCGCCGCGCTACCGACTGCGCCACGCCAGCCCTCCCTTATTTACAAAGTAATTTTGCACAGTAATATGTACTATCCTAGGTTGTACACTAGGGTTAATTTAAACTTCTCCGGCCATGTTTTTTTTCATGAACATATTTATGTTTATTTAAATCGAAATCAATACACAACAATAGTTATTTACAATTCACACATTGCAATATCTGGGAAAAGTGAGAATACATTTTTATTTGATGACCTAAAAAACTTTGAATAGGTAAATTAATCCACAGGTAAATGTATTTATCAATTAACTGGCAATAGTTGTGCAGATATACAATTCAGATTTACCTCATTTCCCCGTGCAGTCACGCAGTGGTAAACGTAGTATCTACGTCATGCAAATAATACTTATTTTTACGTACAACTTAGTAGCGGTTTTAAATATATGTTTCTCTCCGGGACTATCAAGAAATGTTCATATGGTGTTTAAGAGATAAATGTTTTAATTGATAATACTACAAAAAGGGTAGATATTTACCTTTAAGTATTTTAACCCATGTTTCATTCAATGTCAATCATACAGTATAATGGTGAATGCCAATTTTATACATGATAAATATGGTGCTTGTATTTTGATTGATGACATTTTTATCATGAAATGAAACATTTAAAAAAGTTTTTTGTTTTTTTCTACAAAAATCCTGATCTACCAGTACTCCTTTAAGATTATCTTTTACAATAAGTTACTTCTTCATGTAATGCATCCATATAACGCATGTCACAAATAATGTTAACACGTGTTTATTGTACTGAATTGTCTCCCCTTGGACAGTCTTGTGGACGTATACATTTCCCATAATGCACTACTTTATCTGCTGGACACTGACAGCCAGCCACGCATGGTTTGTAACAATTCTCTGAGAGGTCACCAAGGGGTGTCTGCCAATTGTCACATGTCCGCTGACAGACTGGTCCACAATCATCAAACAGGAAACCATTGTTGGTATCACAGTCTATGGCTGAAATATTCAAACACAATAGTGATATTTTCTTTATGTGTTTATTTTACACTAAATAAATTATTTATGTGCTTATTTTACACTAAATAAACACATAAAATTTCATAAATGCAAGCTTATAGATATTGTTCAAAAGTAAAAATACTGTAAATCATGTAACATAAGTTGCAGTTTTATTAAAAGCCATATTCTTAAATTTCAAACTATATAGGAACATGGCTATTTTTCATTATGTTTTTTTCACAAATGCCTCCGATTACACAATCACTGGCAAAATCAAGAAAACACTGACAGTGAGTGTAATGCACTGTAAATAATAAACACTTTTTAGTAATAAGATAAACATAAATATAACTCCTATACTGTCCTGTTTATATCTATCCATATGTTAACTAGTTTCTATAGTTACCACAAAGTGCCGGGGATCTCCACTGGAGTCTCACACCTGCCTTGGCACACTCTTTAGCATAGGAGGCCAGAATGTCACACAGACAAATGGACTGGTTTGTACACGCACATAGATCATACACGCATGAGGAGTAATAGGCATCCATGGCAACCACTCTGTGACAGGCTGAGAAACTGCGACTCTAAAATAATAAAAAGGTTTGAATCAAATCCGTCTTAGCTGTCACGTGTATTTACAGTTTACATCTTTTTAAAGAGGTAACTTTTTTTTAAAGCATTTACATATTTAAAGAGGTTGTTTTTTAAACCAAATATAGCTAATATAACAAAATGAAACTGCCTTCAATACTTGGTATTTCTCCTTCCCTCTCGCATTACTACTGTAATTGTCGGCATATAACACACATGCGCAGATAGCATGCACTAGCATGCACCTCAACTTTGAGACCTCAAATATCTTTTGTTTTGTATTGTACCGTAAATCACGCATGTAAACTTTCGTCTTCAATTTCAGAACAGAGGATCACTGTTTTGAAGCCTTGGCCGCAGAGAAATTGTAAAATGAAGTCTGATTGGCTAAAAATAAGCTGCCTGTTAGACTGTGTTTGTGTTATTTACTCAAGTTTCAATAAAACATTCACAACTCTCCGTGTTTTTTATGTTCTCAACACCTATTCAAACATCTCAACAGTGACTCAAATTCCTCGTCGCCAACTTAAACTTCTCAAGTACTTATTAACAATCAATGAAAATTAAACAAACTTTAATAAATAAATTAAAATTTGCAATATACTGAAATTAAACTTTGTATTCAAGTTGTACCGATAATCTGTATAGTACCACTCAGTAAACAGTCTGCTCTTTAAATTGGAAATCACCGGATACTGAAATTCCCAGCCGCGTTTTTGTTTCAAATTTTTAATACAGAACAAACAACGATATTTTTATTGTATTTCGTTGTAAATAATCAACAAAACACAAGGTGTATGGTAATTTTACTGTGTAATAAAAGTAAACATATCCAATGCATCATATTTTATACAGAAAATATGGAACATGCCAACTTTTGTTAGATTTATACTCGTTGGTAAACAGTGGTGATACGTCATTCTGGCGCTCCAACTTCTTTGATTTACACGGAAACAAAAAGGGTAAACAATTAGGTGTTTCAGGGACCGCGCACCCTTTCTACAAGCTCAAAATCTGGGTAAAAAAAGGTGATATCTGCCGACAGATTCGGTATTAAGAAGTTGGTTCTCAAGATGAGACCTTAATGACAAAATGTTAATCAAATAAAATTACCCGTATAACTTCACATGTAGAGGCAGCACGTTTCCTGACCCTGTAGCCAGCCTCCACACATGGGTCCATGTCTGTGGCGTCGCTGCAACTCACGGCTGGTTGGTCCGAGGCCTTGAAAATATCATCCAAGTTGCAATAAATATGTCATGCTGTTGTTTTGTTTAGTCCATCTTTAAATATCCGTAATCAGGGACATGTGTAATACTTGAATTGAATGGAGTTGTTTAACGGCTCATCAACACAGTATAGGTTATTTAGAGCCGCCCCAGAGAGAGGGGAAGGATACATGCCCTACTCTTATTATCGAATAGATTCCTATGGTTCTTTATCGTGCTCGGAGGATAGACGATACATGTTACTGCCCGGTTTACGTCCCCATCTGACGGACAAGGCTAAGGGAACATCTCTTGCCCAAGAACACACCGACGGAACTCAGTGGCACCACGTAGGATTGAACCCGGGGCCTCCGGTTACAAATCCGCCGTGCTACCGACTGCGCCACGCTAGCCCTCTTTGTGCAATACTTGAACAATTTTATATAATTTTTATATACACACAAACATTTTATCACTATTTCCCAATTCCAACCTGATCTGACCTGAGCTACCATTCATTCATTTATTGTGGGTAAGAATTTTCATAAATATGTCAAAATGTACAAGAAATTACGGTAAAGCACATGCAGAGCTCATACTATACTGAGAGAAAAAAGTTTAGCAAGTTTTTTAGTTGAAATAATACTGTATACAAGATATACTAACATTTTGGGACTTTATGGGCTTGACCTCTACGTTCATTTATTGTTACGTCATTAAGATGTTTGACTGTTATTGATGTGTGTTTAATAAAATATTGTGTCTATGGCAGTAGTTTCTTGATTTTACAACCAAAAATGTATTATTTCCAGGGTGCAACAAAAACTTGCTTAACTTTTTTCCCTCAGTATATCAAGTGAATTTTGTATAATTAAATCTGGAGAAAAAACTCCTTAAGGCAAGTTTTAATAAGATAAGCTTCTAAAGTAACCATGGTAACAGCTTGGGACTTTTTATTAAACTGAAATAGATTAACTAACTGTGACAATGTGACAATGTCAACAAAAGTGTTTATAAGATCACTGGTGAGGTTAAAAAAGCAAAAAATCTTGGTTTCAAACACAAACTATTTTAAAAAATAATAAATAGTTTATTCAACCATTGAATTTGTTTATAATGAAAATTGAAATTATTAACTTCAGAATGGACGCTTTTAATTTTTTTGTTCGATCCCCGGCACTCATTCCAGAAAACACTCAACTATTGTGTGAATACTTCTGTAATAATTCAACGAACGGTTGAATAAAGTCTATATCAATACTTACCTTGCAGCTATTGCCAAACATGGCTGGTGATTGTGTTCTGTATTTACCTTGCAGCTATTGCCAAACATGGCTGGTGATTGTGTTCTGTATTTACCTTGCAGCTATTGCCAAACATGGCTGGTGATTGTGTTCTGTATTTACCTTGCAGCTATTGCCAAACATGGCTGGTGATTGTGTTCTGTATTTACCTTGCAGCTATTGCCAAACATGGCTGGTGATTGTGTTCTGTATTTACCTTGCAGCTATTGCTAAACATGGCTGGTGATTGTGTTCTGTATTTACCTTGCAGCTATTGCCAAACATGGCTGGTGATTGTGTTCTGTATTTACCTTGCAGCTATTGCCAAACATGGCTGGTGATTGTGGGATTTGTGCTTACCTTCCAGCTATTGCCAAACATGGCTGGTGATTGTGTGATCTGTACCTACCTTTCAGCTATGGCCAAATATGACCGGTGATTGTGTGATCTGTACTTACCTTCCAGCTATTGCCAAACATGGCTGGTGACCTTCATCTCTACTTACTTTCCAGCTATTGCCAAACGTGACTGGTGATTGTGTGATCTGTGCTTACCTTCCAGCTATTGCCAAACACGGCGGGTGACTGCGTGATCTGTACTTACCTTCCAGCTATTGCCAAACATGATTGGAGATTGTGTGATCTGTACTTACCTTCCAGCTATTGCCAAACACGGCGGGTGACTGTGTGATCTGTACTTACTTTCCAGCTATTGCCAAAAATGACTGGTGATTGTGTGATCTGTGCTTACCTTCCAGCTATTGCCAAACACGGGGAGTGACTGTGTGATCTGTACTTACCTTCCAGCTATTGCCATCATGGCCGGTGATTATGTGATCTGTACTTACCTTCCAGCTATTGCCAAACATGGCCGATGATTGTGTGATCTGTACTTACCTTCCAGCTATTGCCAAACATGACTGTGATTGTGTGATCTGTGCTTACCTTCCAGCTATTGCCAAACATGGCGGGTGACTGTGTGATCTGTACTTACCTTCCAGCTATTGCCAAACACGACTGGTGATTGTGTGATCTGTGCTTACCTTCCAGCTATTGCCAAACACGGCGGGTGACTGCGTGATTTGTACTTACCTTCCAGCTATTGCCAAACATAACTGGTGATTGTGTGATCTGTGCTTAACCTTCCAGCTATTGCCAAACACGGCTGGTGACTGTGTGATCTGTACTTACCTTCCAGCTATTGCCAAACATGACTGGTGATTGTGTGATCTGTGCTTACCTTCCAGCTATTGCCAAACACGGTGAGTGACTGTGTGATCTGTACTTACCTTCCAGCTATTGCCAAACACAGCGGGTGATTGTATGATCTGTACTTACCTTCCAGCTATGCCAAACACGGCGGGTGACTGTGTGATCTGTACTTACCTTCCAGCTATTGCCAAACATGACTGGTGATTGTGTGATCTGTGCTTACCTTCCAGCTATTGCCAAACACGGCGAGTGACTGTGTGATCTGTACTTACCTTCCAGCTATTGCCAAACGCGACGAGTGACTGTGTGATCTGTACTTACCTTCCAGCTATTGCCAAACACTGTGGGTGATTGTGTGGTCTGTACTTACCTTCCAGCTATTGCCAAACAAGGCGGGTGATTGCGTGATCTGCCCAGACTTGGTCTTCATGTCATCCTGAGGAAATCCATTAAAATTCCCACACAGTCCACACATCTTATGCTTGTAGTTGCCAGGGACAGACAACTCTGCATAGCTCTCCCCGTTCCAGATGAGCTACAAGAAGACCATCAATTTTAGTTAACTTGGTGAATGAGACTTAGCAGATGCCTGTAGTAGTATATTGCATACATGCCTACAGTAAAGATCAGTAAAGAGTAAACCATGTTGTAAATATATGTTTATTTTATAAAACCTGACAAAAATCTGATAAAATACTGATCATGAGAAAAACAACATGTTTAAGAAATGAACCACCAAAAATATGTTTTGTTCTTCAGTTCTGTGCAAGTTAAATCTATTGACCCACTGACCCAATTCAGACCTGTGAACTGAATGTACAATTAGAAGAATGTTTCAGTGGGAAAACAGTTTTCTACATCAAGTCCCTGTGACCTTAACCTTCAAACAAAATAATTTGGCATCTTCATTATACCAAAGTCAACCCACATATATGCATGACAACATCAGGGCACTTACTGGGCAGTCCCAGTACAAGAGTCTATACGCTGTACAGCTGGGCAGTCCCAGTACTAGAGTCTATACGCTGTACAGCTGGGCAGTCCCAGTACTAGAGTCTATACGCTGTACAGCTGGGCAGTCCCAGTACTAGAGTCTATACGCTGTACAGCTGGGCAGTCCCAGTACTAGAGTCTATACGCTGTACAGCTGGGCAGTCCCAGTACTAGAGTCTATACGCTGTACAGCTGGGCAGTCCCAGTACTAGAGTCTATACGCTGTACAGCTGGGCAGTCCCAGTACTAGAGTCTATACGCTGTACAGCTGGGCAGTCCCAGTACTAGAGTCTATACGCTGTACAGCTGGGCAGTCCCAGTATTAGAGTCTATACACTGTACAGCTGGGCAGTCCCAGTACTAGAGTCTATACACTGTACAGCTGGGCAGTCCCAGTACTAGAGTCTATACACTGTACAGCTGGGCAGTCCCAGTACTAGAGTCTATACGCTGTACAGCTGGGCAGTCCCAGTACTAGAGTCTATACACTGTACAGCTGGGCAGTCCCAGTACTAGAGTCTATACACTGTACAGCTGGGCAGTCCCAGTACTAGAGTCTATACGCTGTACAGGAACAAGCAGAATATCAAGTAACCCAACAACTCACCTTCATACCAAGTTTGGTGTTAACCAACACACTGTCGTCTCTCCTCTCCACGGACAGGTCAGAGCCCAGGGTGTACGGTAACCTCACTGCAGTGTTATTCACCTGGACAGATTAACAAATAGTCATGGGTAGGAACAAATTATCAGGGTCCCAAATCAATATTAGTCAATTATTTTAGGAGCAGTAGATCTACCATATATGGATAGCTTAAATTTCATTTAATATTTCACCATGTAAATGGCATAAACTCAGACAGTTAAATTGTTAGTCTATCATAAAAGCATACAAAGGGGGACAACTGGCCAGCCAGCCGCTAGACCGACCGACCGACCAAAAGACAGACAGACAAACAGACAGACCATGACTATGTGATTCTGCAGCAGATCAATGCGTAACCCAGCTGTCATGATTGTGAAGTTCTGCGCCCAGGACACACCAGCCACACCTCGGTCATCATGCTGTACCTCCACACTGCAATCACAACGGGTTAATCAAGTATATTTAAGAGATAACCATTCTTAGCTTTTCAATCTGGGACGGTATGCGAGAGGTTTTACGGTCTGAAATTTTGTTTTATGGCAAAACATAATTTCAGACCATGAAAATGACCACATACCGTCCCAGATTGAAAATCTTATATCATTATTATCTCAATTCTAATGCTTTTCTATTTAAATGCCAGAAATATAAAGTAAAATCATACATGCACACTTGTTCTTTTATGAAAACTCAAATTCATCAGTAACAGCATTTTGTTAACGTCATCTAATGACGTCGCTTGTTACGTTATGTGATGTCACATACTTTTCAGACGGTAAACCGGGCATTTTACGGTCGCAAATTTGAGACGTTAGCAGCCAATGGAGTTATGCATTACATTATAGCTGCATTAGAATTATGTATTGTTTGCACGATTCGCCAAAGTTTATACAAAATATTTTCAGAAACATAAATTAAATAATTTTAACTACAACAATTCAATAAATATATTTTCTTAAAAAAAAATAAAAAATTCAAATGCTTTTTTTTCTCAAAATATCTGAATTCTCCCAACTGTATTCAAACTTTGTTTACTTCATTTTAAAGCTAAAATGTATTCAAATATCCAAGCGTTACAAATATTGAAATTTGAAAATTGATAGTGTGGTCCAAAATTTTAATAACAATATAAGACAATGTGCAAAATTTGATGGGTGAAAGGAGTTTTACGTGAAATCCTGTGTATCGCAGTCCGTGGCCATGACATATTTGCACGTGCCCTGGAAGTGAAGGGTATTGCCATCAAATGTCCTGTAGTGGGGATCACCATATACCAAACACGTGCCAGGCTCTATAACATACAGAATATTAATTTAGGTATGAACAACTAACTGACTGAAGGATTTTAAAGAATCGGACATTACATCAAAGATAGTTATGGTCATGTGATGTGTCCCAGTTAAGTTGTGCTGTATCCCAGTAAGTCACCATAGATGTTAAACTAGTAATTTAGACAGACATCTAGACGAGTGGGAGGGATGGACAGATGAGATGGATGGATGGATGTTCATTAAAGGTCATCATCATCGTCCCTGTATTGTTTCAGATGCTGATTCAGTGGTGGCATAAATCCTGCTCAATATGGAGCATTAGAATTTACATAAATCGGCAGTTCTGTAGGTGAGACGGTTCTAGGTCCATTCTGCAAATGTTATCTAGATATAATGGAGAATGGGCTGGAACTAATATTCCTGTTGGTGCCGTCTAACCTTTTTGTGTATGTGAGTCATAAAATCCAATTCAATTCAATTCAGACAATAGATTAAGCGCGAGTACTTACTTGCAAGGCATAGAGGACAGCAAGTCCCAGGTAGTACTGTGAGACTATCATTGGGTCCACACCGTGGTGTGAGACACGTGTCCGGCACACATGATACTACCCCACCCACACACTGACACGTTGTACACTCATCCAACCTCCACTGCTCTCCACCCTAGCCAATTACAACAGTAGATCGATAAAATAATGTCTACTTATTTTTTAATCAATTTCAGCCACAGTTTCGAAACAAATATAAGGAGATAGAGAGTTTTAGAAAAAGCAGTACTCTTGATCACCAGTGCTTGCATTTTACAAACTACCAACTCCAAGACCAAGCGTCCATGATGATCAAGACTACACTGATGGTCACTTGGTTACATGCACTTCCATTTTCATTCATTTCCTGCTATGTTTCTTCATAATTGTGCACGATTGTATATCAAAGTAAAATAACACAGTTGTGGTAAGTTGTTGAGCATACAGAAGAGAGTTGTTTACAAGATGCAATGTACGGTCAAACTAAACTGATGACGATGAATATTTGTTTGTATTGTACTTACACAATATGAAGATTTGTTTGTGCTGTACTTACACAATATGAAAATTTGTATGTGTTGTATTTACACAATATGAAGATATGTTTGTGTTGTATTTACACAATATGAAGATATGTTTGTGTTGTATTTACACAATATGAAGATATGTTTGTGTTGGATTTACACAATATGAAGATATGTTTGTGTTGGATTTACACAATATGAAGATATGTTTGTGTTGTATTTACACAATATGAAGATTTGTTTGTGTTGTACTTACACAAAATGAAGATATATTTATGTTGTATTTACACAATATGAAGTTTTGTTTATATGAAGTGTTGTTTGTGTTGTACTTACACAATATGAAGTTTTGTTTGTGTTGTACTTACACAATATGAAGATTTGTTTGTGTTGTACTTACTCAATATGAAGATTTGTTTGTGTTGTACTTACTCAATATGAAGATTTGTTTGTGTTGTACTTACACAATATGAAGATTTGTTTGTGTTGTACTTACACAATATGAAGATATGTTTGTGTTGTACTTACACAATATGAAGATTTGTTTGTGTTGTACTTACTCAATATGAAGATTTGTTTGTGTTGTACTTACACAATATGAAGATATGTTTGTGTTGTACTTACTCAATATGAAGATTTGTTTGTGTTGTACTTACTCAATATGAAGATTTGTTTGTGTTGTACTTACACAATATGAAGATATGTTTGTGTTGTACTTACACAATATGAAGATATGTTTGTGTTGTACTTACACAATATGAAGATTTGTTTGTGTTGTACTTACTCAATATGATTTGTTTGTGTTGTACTTACACCATATGATTTGTTTGTGTTGTACTTACACAATATGAAGATTTGTTTGTGTTGTACTTACACAATATGAAGTTTTGTTTGTGTTGTACTTACTCAATATGAAGATTTGTTTGTGTTGTACTTACACAATATGAAGTTTTGTTTGTGTTGTACTTACTCAATATGAAGATTTGTTTGTGTTGTACTTACACAATATGAAGATATGTTCGTGTTGTACTTACACAATATGATTTGTTCGTGTTGTACTTACACAATATAATTTGTTTGTGTTGTACTTACACAATATGAAGATATGTTCGTGTTGTATTTACACAATATGAAGATTTGTTTGTGTTGTACTTACACCATATGAAGATTTGTTTGTGTTGTACTTACACCATATGAAGATTTGTTTGTGTTGTACTTACACCATATGATTTGTTTGTGTTGTACTTACACAATATGAAGATTTGTTTGTGTTGTACTTACTCAATATGAAGATTTGTTTGTGTTGTACTTACACCATATGAAGATTTGTTTGTGTTGTACTTACACCATATGAAGATTTGTTTGTGTTGTACTTACTCAATATGAAGATTTGTTTGTGTTGTACTTACACAATATGAAGATGTGTTTGTGTTGTACTTACACAATATGAAGATTTGTTTGTGTTGTACTTACACAATATGAAGTTTTGTTTGTGTTGTACTTACACCATATGAAGATTTGTTTGTGTTGTACTTACACAAGATGAAGTTTTGTTTGTGTTGTACTTACACAATATGAAGATATGTTTGTGTTGTACTTACACAATATGAAGTTTTGTTTGTGTTGTACTTACACAATATGAAGATTTGTTTGTGTTGTACTTACACAATATGAAGATTTGTTTGTGTTGTACTTACTCAATATGAAGATTTGTTTGTGTTGTACTTACTCAATATGAAGATTTGTTTGTGTTGTACTTACTCAATATGAAGATGTGTTTGTGTTGTACTTACTCAATATGAAGATGTGTTTGCGTTGTACTTACACAATATGAAGATTTGTTTGTGTTGTACTTACTCAATATGAAGATTTGTTTGTGTTGTATTTACACAATATGAAGTTTTGTTTGTGTTGTACTTACACAATATGAAGTTTTGTTTGTGTTGTACTTACTCAATATGAAGATGTGTTTGTGTTGTACTTACACAATATGAAGATTTGTTTGTGTTGTACTTACTCAATATGAAGATGTGTTTGTGTTGTACTTACACAATATGAAGATTTGTTTGTGTTGTACTTACTCAATATGAAGATTTGTTTGTGTTGTACTTACTCAATATGAAGATGTGTTTGTGTTGTACTTACACAATATGAAGATTTGTTTGTGTTGTACTTACTCAATATGAAGATTTGTTTGTGTTGTACTTACTCAATATGAAGATGTGTTTGTGTTGTACTTACTCAATATGAAGATGTGTTTGTGTTGTACTTACACAATATGAAGATGTGTTTGTGTTGTACTTACACAATATGAAGATTTGTTTGTGTTGTACTTACTCAATATGAAGATTTGTTTGTGTTGTACTTACACAATATGAAGATTTGTTTGTGTTGTACTTACTCAATATGAAGATGTGTTTGTGTTGTACTTACACAATATGAAGATTTGTTTGTGTTGTACTTACTCAATATGAAGATTTGTTTGTGTTGTACTTACTCAATATGAAGATTTGTTTGTGTTGTACTTACTCAATATGAAGATGTGTTTGTGTTGTACTTACACAATATGAAGATGTGTTTGTGTTGTACTTACACAATATGAAGTTTTGTTTGTGTTGTACTTACACAATATGAAGATTTGTTTGTGTTGTACTTACACAATATGAAGATTTGTTTGTGTTGTACTTACTCAATATGAAGATTTGTTTGTGTTGTACTTACTCAATATGAAGATGTGTTTGTGTTGTACTTACTCAATATGAAGATGTGTTTGTGTTGTACTTACACAATATGAAGATTTGTTTGTGTTGTACTTACTCAATATGAAGATGTGTTTGTGTTGTACTTACACAATATGAAGATGTGTTTGTGTTGTACTTACACAATATGAAGTTTTGTTTGTGTTGTACTTACACAATATGAAGATTTGTTTGTGTTGTACTTACACAATATGAAGATTTGTTTGTGTTGTACTTACTCAATATGAAGATTTGTTTGTGTTGTACTTACACAATATGAAGATTTGTTTGTGTTGTACTTACTCAATATGAAGATTTGTTTGTGTTGTACTTACACAATATGAAGATTTGTTTGTGTTGTACTTACTCAATATGAAGATTTGTTTGTGTTGTACTTACACAATATGAAGATTTGTTTGTGTTATACTTACACAATATGAAGATTTGTTTGTGTTGTACTTACTCAATATGAAGATTTGTTTGTGTTGTACTTACTCAATATGAAGATGTGTTTGTGTTGTACTTACACAATATGAAGATTTGTTTGTGTTGTACTTACTCAATATGAAGATGTGTTTGTGTTGTACTTACTCAATATGAAGATTTGTTTGTGTTGTACTTACACAATATGAAGATATGTTTGTGTTGTACTTACACAATATGAAGATTTTTTTGTGTTGTACTTACTCAATATGAAGATGTGTTTGTGTTGTATTTACACAATATGAAGATATGTTTGTGTTGTACTTACACAATATGAAGATTTGTTTGTGTTGTACTTACACAATATGAAGATGTGTTTGTGTTGTACTTACACAATATGAAGATTTGTTTGTGTTGTATTTACACAATATGAAGATATGTTTGTGTTGTACTTACACAATATGAAGATGTGTTTGTGTTGTACTTACACCATATGAAGATATGTTTGTGTTGTACTTACTCAATATGAAGATTTGTTTGTGTTGTACTTACACAATATGAAGATGTGTTTGTGTTGTACTTACACAATATGAAGATTTGTTTGTGTTGTACTTACACAATATGAAGATTTGTTTGTGTTGTACTTACACAACCCCTTATTTCCCCTTATTTCTGGTATACTGATCCAGTAAAACAAGATGGAATATTTGACATAAATTTATCTCTGGTAGTAAGTCATGAATGTTTGTTGAATATATGAATTAACCACGAAATATCCAAGAACAGCTATCACTTACTTGTTTAGATGATCCCTGATGTACGCAGCCTGTATCTGCTACTCTCTCACAGACTGGGCAACACTGATCTGGGACAGAAACCAGTCTCTCATCATCCCTACACTGCTTGGCTGGGGCACATTCTATCTCACTACACACTACAGAACCAGTCTGTAATAAAAATATTTTAAAAAACATCTAAATAACCACAGTTATATTCCGCTTCTATACACTACATGTTTGGTATAATAACGGTCATAATTCAATTATTTTTTCTAAACAATGATGAAACGTAGCTTCAGACTCATTTTTACGTCTGCTACATTTTTTAGTAACAGCTGAAACATTAAAATTAAAATTTCATGGAACTGAATGTGTCACCTGAAAATTGTAGATGAAGAGTTTTTTCTCAAAATGAATTGTGACATTACTTTCATCATTGCAGTAGATATAGACATAACATCAAACAAGGGTAAGAGAATGTTTGCATTGAGGGCTGACCAGTTACTATCAGGAAGACATGAGACTCAACAATATAAGCTACATTCACAGCAAGTTTCATTCCAACTGGTCGTTCCTGACTAAAGTTATAGTCTGGAAACAATTTTTTTTTTATTATTATTAACAGCGACACTGACCCCAAAAAACTCAAATGCAAATGTGATAACAGCAGTAGATCTATGTTTAGACAGTAAACTGTTCCCCCGTTTTAATAAAAAGATGTTTCCCTTGTCGAGATGTCCACAGTTCACGGAAATGGTGGCAGAGTATGACTGATGACATCATATCTCCGTTGGGTGCAAAAACTGCACACACGTAATCAGTTAAGTTCAACCAATATTACCGGTATATCAGACATAGTTTTTAGCTCTACTGGCCAACGGCCAGCAGAGCTTATGGGATGGCGAGTTGTCCGTCTTCCGTCCGTCCGTCCGTCGTCCGTCGTTAACTTTTGTCTCGTTAAGACGATAGGGCCTTCATTTTTCATCCGATCTTTAACAAACTTTAACAGGTTGTTAATATCAATGAAAGCTCGGACAAGTTCGAAAACCAGCCAGATCGAACCAGTAACAGCGGAGTTATGGCCCTTGACTTAGTTAAAAATGCTATATGTTGCCTCGTTAAGACGATAGGGTCTTCATTTCTCATCCGATCTTTACCAAACTTCACCAGATTGTTAATATCAATGATAGCTCGGACAAGTTCGAAAACCAGCCAGATCGAACCAGTAACAGCGGAGTTATGGCCCTTGACTTAGTTAAAAATGCTATATGTTGCCTCGTTAAGGCGATAGGGCCCTCATTTTTCATCCGATCGTTATCAAACTTTACCAGATTGTTAATATCAATGAAAGCTTGGACAAGTTTAAAAACCAGCCAGATCGGACCAATAACAGCGGAGTTATGGCCCTTGGTTTAGTTAAAAATGCTATATTTTGCCTCGTTAAGACGATAGGGCCTCCATTTTTCATCCGATCTTTACCAAACCGTACCAGATTGTTACTATCAATGAAAGCTTGGACAAGTACGAAAACCAGCCAGTTCGGACCAGCAACAGCAGAGTTATAGCCCTTGATTTAGTAATAATTCTATATTTTGCCTCGTTAAGACGATAGGGCCTTCATTTTTCATCCGATCTTTACCAAACATTACCAGATTGTTAATATTAATGAAAGCTTTGACAAGTTCGAAAACCAGCCAGATCGGACCCGCAACAGTGGAGTTATGGCCCTTGATTTAGTTAAAAAAAGTATATTACGATAGGGTCTTGATTTTTCGTCCGATCTTTACCAAACTTTACCAGATTTTTAATATAAATGAAAGCTCTGACAAGTTTGAAAACCAACCAGATCGGACGAGAAACAGCGGAGTTATGGCCCTTGATTTAGTTAAATATGCTATATTTTGCCTCGTTAATACTATGATAGGGCCTTCATTTTTCATCCGAACTTTACCAGATTGTTACTATCAATGAAAGCTCCAACAAGTTTCAAAACAGCCAGATTGGACCATTTACACCGGAGTTATGGCCCTTGATTTTCTGAAATATGCTATATTTTGGCTTGATTAAGAAGAAAGGGCCTTCATTTGGCCAGATTTCAGTGAAACTTTTCAAGGATGATCAGTACCAAGCCTAGTTGTACATATCGTCACTGTGTTCCAGTTGAATGATTTTGGAGGAGTCCCTTTAAAGGTTTTAATACACAAACTTTGTCTGGACTAGTTCTCCTGAACCCCTGGCTGGATTTGAACGCAACTTGATAAGGATGATCAGTATCAGGTCTAGTTGTGCAAATCATTGCCGTGTTTCGGTTGAATGATTTTTGGCAGAGTTATGGCCCTTTAAAGGTTTTAATACACAAACTTTGTCTGGACTAGTTCTCCTGAACGCCTCCCCACATTTCAACGAAACTTTACAGGGATGATCAGCAGCAAGCATAGTTGTGCATATCATCGTGGCATTCTGGTTAACAGATTTCTGGTGGAATTACTTTAAAGTTTTTTGATACACAAACATTTTCCGGGCTAGTTCTCCTGAACCCCTGACTGGATTTTAACGAAACTTGACAAGGATGATCAGTGTCAAGCCTAGTTGTGCATATCGTCGCCATATTCGTGTTGAATTATTTTTGGCAGAGTTATGGCCCTTTAAAGGTTTTAATAGCCAAACGTTGTCCAGATTAGTCTCTTCTGAATTCCTTGCTGGATTTCAACGAATCTTGATGGGGATGATCAGTACCAAGCCTAGTTGTACCTGTCATTGCCGTGTTGTGGTTGAATGAATTTTGGCAGAGTTATGACCCCTTAAAGGTTTTAATACACAAACTTCGTACAGACTATTTCTCCTGAACCTCTGGCTGGATTTCAACGAAACTTGTCAGGGACAATCAGTACCAAGCCTAGTTGCGTATATCATCACCATGTTCTGGTTGAACGATATTTGAAAGAGTTATGGCCCCTTATACATAAACTTTATCTAGAGCCAGTAGAGCGTCCACAGGCCCTCTTGGGCCTCTTGTTTATTTAGTTAAACATGGATAGTTAACTGTAGTCAGCTGGAGTGTAAGTACCACAGATTCTTCAGTATTCCATTCAGAGTTTGTGTGCATTATGTGCCAGAGGTGTCATGGTTATATATCTTACCTGACAGACACAGGTGATACAGGGGTTGTCGGGACGTTTCCACACGACCCTTTCATCATAGTATTCTCTAGTACTAGCATCATAGCAGGCTGTAATAGTGGGCAACAGTCAATGAGTTGATAACAGTAGCTAATTTAATTATTAAAAATCCAAATTTTAATTGGTCCAAAAAACATGCAAAACGAGTACCAATAATACCTAATTATAAACTGGGCTAACTGCAAAACTGGACGCCACAGACGTTGACAACGACAACACTCAGAAGGGGACAATGGTTGTTTTTTTCCCTTAGAAAGTCTAGATTGGTGAAATAATAATTTTTATAATTGTTTTTAATTATTTTTAATTCATCTTAAAAAATAGAAAATATGTCACGGAAGTCACGCTCTGCATTTGGACAGTAAGAAAGCCGCATCATTGAAGAAGGCAAAACTATAATTATGCTTCTTCAGCAATAACCTAGACCAGGAGGAATGGTTTGAATCAAACGTTGTTCAATGTTTGCAAAAACAATTTAAATAGTAGCACCTCAATACAGCATACTCATATGTCAGGAATAGTGGCAAACCAAAACTGGTTTAATGTGTTTGAAAACCCTAAGATAACCTGAACAGTCTGTATCAACTATTATATGACCCTTGTTCAAACAACCAAGGTACAACTATATTTTTATATATTACAAAATATTCCTTTTACCCTAATACAATTTATTTATCTACCATCTGAAATCAATTCCCCAACCAAGCACCCAAAACAATGTTACCTGGACAGCTGCGGCAGCATTGCCTTGGCGTGGCTTGTTGTATGGACGTGTGACATGGCAGGTCTGGGCACTCTTCACGGGTACACACCCATTGAAAGGAACTCTGAAATGATTAAATTTTGGTGTTTAAATGATGACCTGCATCATAATAACATAAGTTGAAATAACAACCAGTTATGTGTATAATTATATGACTTCACAAATAATCCATATTCTTTTTAAACAGTTTGCATCCAAGGTATTACGCCATGCACAACTACATGTATCAGTGGACTTCCACCAGTAGGAATTTATCTAGAAATAATATTTATTTTTCTCAGAAATCTCGATAAATTACAGGCAGAAATGTTATATAACAACTGAGGCAATTGACCAATTCCATAATGATGCTGTGTTATATGCACAGCATCTTTCAAACAAATGGCCGAGCCAAGTGGAGAATAATAACCAACCTGACATTCACAGTAGAGTAGAATAATGACTAACCTGACATCCACATTAGAGTAGACTAATGACCAACCTGACATTCACAGTAGAGTAGAATAATGACCAACCTGACATTCACAGTAGAGTAGAATAATGACCAACCTGACATTCACAGTAGAGGAGAATAATCACCAACCTGACATTCACAGTAGAGTAGAATAATGACCAACCTGACATTCACAGTAGAGTAGAATAATGACTAACCTGACATCCACATTAGAGTAGACTAATGACCAACCTGACATTCACAGTAGAGTAGAATAATGCCCAACCTGACATTCACAGTAGAGGAGAATAATGACCGACCTGACATTCACAGTAGAGTAGAATAATGACCAACCTGACATACACAGTAGAGTAGTTATAATGACCAACCTGACATTCACAGTAGAAGACAATAATGACCAATCTGACATCCACAGTAGAGTAGAGTAGAATAATGACAAACCTGACATTCACAGTAGAAGCCGGGATCATCAGGCAGTAGAGTAGAATAATGACCAACCTGATATTCACAGCAGAAGCAGGGATCATCAGGATGTGAGCGGAGAAAAATTACCAACCTGGCATTCACATTAGAGTAGAATAATGACCAACCTGATATTCACAGTAGAGGAGAATAATGACCAACCTGACATTCACAGTAGAGGAGAATAATGACCAACCTGACATTCACAGTAGAGGAGAATAATGACCAACCTGACATTCACAGTAGAGGAGAATAATGACCAACCTGACATTCACAGTAGAGGAGCATAATGACCAATCTGACATCCACAGTAGAGTAGAGTAGAATAATGACAAACCTGACATTCACAGTAGAAGCAGGGATCATCAGGCAGTAGAGTAGAATAATGACCAACCTGATATTCACAGTAGAGGAGAAAAATGACCAACCTGGCATTCACATAAGAGTAGAATAATGACCAACCTGATATTCACAGTAGAGGAGAATAATGACCAACCTGACATACACAGTAGAGTAGAATAATGACCAACCTGACATTCACAGTAGAGGAGAATAATGACCAACCTGACATCCTGAGTAGAGTAATATAATGCCCAACCTGACATTCACAGTAGAGGAGAATAATGACCAACCTGACATTCACAGTAGAGGAGAATAATGACCAACCTGACATTCACAGTAGAGGAGCATAATGACCAACCTGACATTCACAGGAGAGGAGAATAATGACCAACCTGACATTCACAGTAGAGGAGCATAATGACCAACCTGACATTCACAGTAGAGGAGAATAATGACCAACCTGACATTCACAGTAGAGGAGCATAATGACCAACCTGACATTCACAGGAGAGGAGAATAATGACCAACCTGACATTCACAGTAGAGGAGCATAATGACCAACCTGACATTCACAGTAGAGGAGAATAATGACCAACCTGACATTCACAGTAGAGGAGAATAATGACCAACCTGACATTCACAGTAGAGGAGCATAATGACCAACCTGACATTCACAGTAGAGGAGAATAATGACCAACCTGACATTCACAGTAGAGGAGCATAATGACCAATCTGACATCCACAGTAGAGTAGAGTAGAATAATGACAAACCTGACATTCACAGTAGAAGCAGGGATCATCAGGCAGTAGAGTAGAATAATGACCAACCTGATATTCACAGTAGAGGAGAAAAATGACCAACCTGGCATTCACATAAGAGTAGAATAATGACCAACCTGATATTCACAGTAGAGGAGAATAATGACCAACCTGACATCCACAGTAGAGGAGAATAATGACCAACCTGACATTCACAGTAGAGGAGAATAATGACCAACCTGACATTCACAGTAGAGGAGAATAATGACCAACCTGACATTCACAGTAGAGGAGCATAATGACCAATCTGACATCCACAGTAGAGTAGAGTAGAATAATGACAAACCTGACATTCACAGTAGAAGCCGGGATCATCAGGCAGTAGAGTAGAATAATGACCAACCTGATATTCACAGTAGAGGAGAATAATGACCAACCTGACATACACAGTAGAGTAGAATAATGACCAATCTGACATCCACAGTAGAGTAGAGTAGAATAATGACAAACCTGACATTCACAGTAGAAGCAGGGATCATCAGGCAGTAGAGTAGAATAATGACCAACCTGATATTCTCAGTAGAGGAGAATAATGACCAACCTGACATACACAGTAGAGTAGAATAATGACCAACCTGACATTCAGAGTAGAGGAGAATAATGACCAACCTGACATCCTGAGTAGAGTAATATAATGCCCAACCTGACATTCACAGTAGAGGAGAATAATGACCAACCTGACATTCACAGTAGAGGAGAATAATGACCAACCTGACATTCACAGTAGAGTAGAATAATGACCAACCTGACATTCACAGCAGAAGCAGGGATCATCAGGATGTGAGCGGAGAAAAATGACCAACCTGACATTCACAGTAGAGGAGAATAATGACCAACCTGGCATTCACATTAGAGTAGAATAATGACCAACCTGACATTCACAGCAGAAGCAGGGATCATCAGGATGTGAGAGGAGAAAAATGACCAACCTGACATTCACAGTAGAGTAGACTAATGACCAACCTGACATTCACAGTAGAGGAGAATAATGACCAACCTGACATTCACAGTAGAAGCAGGGATCATCAGGACGCGGATATGTCATCTCTCCAAACCTGGCTCGTGTACAATCTGTGGACACTGAAACAGGATACAGTAGGATGCATATTTCAATACTACAAACTGTTATATTAACATTACGTAATATTTTGTGCTGATTTTTTTTGTTTGTGTTGTGTTACATAATTTTTAGCACGTTTTAGGCCATTTATGACAGTTGATTTTTTTTTGTGGTACCACAGGGTTATGCTCCAGACAATAATTAAAAGTATAATATTACAAAGGCCAATAAGTCTATGAATGAAGACTGAGTTACAGGTTTGCACTTCGCACTCTTAATGCTCTCTATAATTGTGTCCCATAAGTAGTTTTGAAGTTATGCTCCGGACAAGAATTCTAAGTATAAAATTACAAAGAGCAATAACTCTTATATGAATGAAGACAGAGATATGTTTCTTATACGTGGCACTTCCTCTCATTGATCTCTATAATTGTGTGAAGTTTCATTGCAGTCCCGTAAGTAGTTTTGAAGTTATGCTCCGGACAAGAATTTGAAGGACGGATGGAAGGAAGGATGGACAGACATCAGACAAAGCAGCACTTTATGCTCTACGGATATTTTTAGGGAGCATAAGACATACTTGCATAATCAAGTATTAAATCTTAAATTTGTTTCATACATTTATCACAGAACTAATTCTTTTTATTAGTTTGAAACCAAACATTTGTGATGTGTCATATAATATCCTTAGTTTGAAAGTGAAACCTTTGTTTCAAAGGTTATGAGTGCATGTGTGTAGTGTAATGCGTCTATCTACAGTCTACTTGTAGCAGATATATTGCTGCCACACTGAAATACCATGCCATAGTACACGATACCCCACCCCTGAGTCACATTATTCTGATACTGGATCAACTAGACATAGCAATGCTCATTATTTGTTCTTCAAGCGAGGGTTCTAAGTGACTACTATCATTTTTTTAAAGTCTTTTATTTGACGCAGTCGGTGATTGAACCCAAACCACTACACCAATATGCTTCTGTGTTACTGAGTCAAATTTAATTATGCTCGGCCTTCTATGCTCAATGCAAATGGTGTCTTCTGAACCAAGGGAAGTAATCCTGCAACTATTACAGTTCAATCAACTTAACCTTCAATAGAATTTGTATTACAATGTCAAAATATAAGCACCGGTTTGCAAAGTTTTTATCATTTGAAGTTTCCTGCAGTTTGGTTTATTTGTAGTGATGGTGGCCATCTTGGATCAAGGGTAGCAACATAAAACACAAATCTGATAGCACACCCAAAGAACATTGATTTTCAGTTTCATTGAAAACTGACAGAAGTTTCTTTATACATTTCTCCTTATAACTCTATGTAATCTGTGCGACCCTGTGGTGGCATGATCTTTAAAAGTTGAAAAACATAATTTTTATGGTGATCCATTGAGGAAATATGCGTATAAAATTTTATTAGCACTGCATAAGCGGTTTCGGAAAATTCATCATTTAACAACTTTTTTATTTAAGGCAATGGTGGCCATCTTGGATTACAAGTAGAGACAAAAAGCACAAATTTGAAAAGGCCTCACCTAAGAAACATTTTGTCCAGTTTCATTGAAAAACTGACAGCAGTTTTAGAGATGTCACAGTTTCAGAGATGTCACAGTTTCAGAGATGTCACAGTGTCACAGTTTCAGAGATGTCACAGTTTTAGAGATGTCACAGTTTCAGAGATGTGAATTTTACTCTGTGCTATGTAACCTTTATGTCACCTTGAAATTTGACAAAAAAAACAACTTACATTATAAAAGATAGTGTAGCACCAGGTGGTCAATTCTAAACAAGAGGTCAATGACCTTGAAGCTCTACTGATTGATTTTGATTTCAGGAAGTAGTCGCTACAGACTTGTTTTTTGAAAATCTATTTTTAACCGTGGCGGCCATCTTGAATTTCCGGCCGACCTGAAATTTTGCTTAGATCAATAAGACATTAAGAGGAACATTCCAGTGAAGTTTCATGAAAATCCGTCAGGTAGTTTCAAAGAAGTAGTCGCTACAAGTTTTCATTATATAACTCTATGTAAACAAAGCAGCCATGTTTAAGGTCAAATCAAAACGATTTTCGACAAGGACCAACATCATGTCATACTGATCATTTTAGAAAAAGTCCCATATCAATATCTCTTATTGTTTTGAAGAAGTAGTCGCTACAAACTTATTTATTTTAAATCTATTTTTAGCTGTGGCAGCCATCTTGAATTTCCGGCCGACCTGAAATTTTTCTAGGATCAACTAGACATCAAGACCAACATTCCTGTAAAGTTTCATGAACATCCGTCAAGTAGTTTCAGAGGAGTAGTCGCTACAAGTTTTTACTATATAACTCTATGTAACCAAAGATGGCCACTGGCAGCCATGTTTAACGTTGAATCAAAATAATTTTCCACAAGGATCTACATCATGTCATGCTGATCATTTTAGAAAAAGTCCCATATCAATATCACTTATAGTTTTCAAGAAGTAGTCGCTACAAACTTATTTTTTAAAAATCTATTTTTAGCTGTGACGGCCATCTTGAATTTCCGGCCGACCTGAAATTTTGATAGGATCAATTAGACATCAAGAGCAACATTCCTGTAAAGTTTCATGACAATCCGCCAAGTAGTTTTAGAGGAGTAGTCGCTACAAGTTTTTACTATATAACTCTATGTAAACAAAGATGGCCACTGGCAGCCATGTTTAACGTTGAATCAAAACGATTTTTGACTAGGATCAACATCATGTAATGCTGATCATTTTAGAAAAAGTCCCATATCATGTCACTTATAGTTTTCAAGAAGTAGTCGCTACAAACTTATTTTTTAAAAATCTATTTTTAGCTGTGACGGCCATCTTGAATTTCCGGCCGACCTGAAATTTTTCTAGGATCAATTAGACATCAAGAGCAACATTCCTGTAAAGTTTCATGACAATCTGCCAAGTAGTTTCAGAGAAGTAGTCGCTACAAGTTTTTACTATATAACTCTATGTAAACAAAGATGGCCGCTGGCAGCCATGTTTAACGTTGAATCAAAACGATTTTTGACTAGGATCAACATCATGTCATGCTGATCATTTTAGAAAAAGTCCCATATCAATATCACTTATAGTTTTCAAGAAGAAGTCGCTACAAACTTGTATTTTAAAACTCTATTTTTAGCTTTGGCGGCCATCTTGGATTTCACATCAACATGAATTTTTGCTAGGATCAACTAGACTTTATGGGCAACATTTCTGTAAAGTTTCATGAATATCCATCCAGTAGTTTCAGCTGTGAAGTCGCTACAAATAAAAGTTTACGGACAGATGGACAGACGGACAGATGGACGACGGACGCCGCACCACGGCATAAGCTCTGCTGATCTCTGATCAGTAGAGCTAAAAATAACTGCCAACATTGTGAGTGTATGACTGACAAACTTACATCCAGCGCATGTAGGACAGCAAGTTCCGGGTGCTGGATCTCTCTGCTGCTCCCGCGGACATTCTGCCACGCCCGTACAGGTGTCATGGTAACACCGCAGATTACCATCCTGTATGTATACAGGAAATTCAGGCATCTATATTTACATTGAGTTTTGTAGAATAACAAACATTTACTTTACCTGACAGAAATATTTATTTTGGTTATAATGCAAACTCATTAATTGTAGTAAGAAACAGAAACTATTCATTTTAAGTCCGAACAAGTGGAAAAATGCTTTATTTATCATTCTTATACTTAACTAGAACTAACACTAAAGCGATTAATACCCCCGCTGAGATACTGGACCCTGGAGCTAAATGCAAAACCTTTACCTGCAGAACAATGGATAGACAGATGGATGGACAGACAGACGGACAGACAGACTCTGTCACTGCTGTATACCATCCCTAAACTGTTGTTTTCTTTGTGGGGGTATCGGATGGAAACTGTAGATGTGCACACAAGAATGCATTCCCTAAATGCAGTTAAGAAATAAACTAAAACAAAAAGGGGCATAACTCAATAAACAAGAGGGCCAAGATGGCCCTAAATCGATCACCTGAGTACTGGCACATTATCAAATTTCTTCGAAATCTTATGGTCATATACAATCTGTGCAAGACTGTTCAAGAAATATGGCCTCTGTTGTGTTAACAACATTGATATAAAGACACTGACAAAGTTTGGTAAAGATCAAATACAAAATGAAGGTGCTAGAGTGTAACACCTGGGGCAGGGCCAAATGTGACCCCAGGGCTACACCAGGGTCAATATTTAAACAAACTTGGCAGAGGACCATAAGCTTATAGCAAATGCAAAATATTAAACATCTGGCTCTTGCATTTCCAGAGAAGACGATTTTTATAAAGATTTTCCCTATACAAGCCTATGTAAAACTGTGACCCCTGGGGCGGGGCCAAATGTGACCCCAGGCACCATTTGAACAAACTTGGTAAAGGAGCATAATCTTATAGTAAATGCAAAATATTAAACCTCTGGCTCTTTTAGTTTCAGAGAACTTTTTTAAAAAAAAAACCTGTATAAGTCTATGTAAAACTGTGACCCCCGGGGCGGGGTCAAATTAGACCTCAAGGTCACCACTTGAACAAACTTAGTAGAGGACAATAAGCTGATGCTACATATAATAC
Source organism: Cyrtodaria siliqua (assembly GCA_037043455.1). Classification (NCBI taxonomy): domain Eukaryota; kingdom Metazoa; phylum Mollusca; class Bivalvia; order Adapedonta; family Hiatellidae; genus Cyrtodaria; species Cyrtodaria siliqua. The sequence continues at coordinate 268,146 of JAWPHD010000119.1, read as the reverse complement.
ATGAAAGCTCTGTGCCTTGTGGTTTCAGAGAAGATTTTTTAAAAAAAAATCCCAATATATCTATGAAAAACATGGCAATTATTTTAAAAGAAAAACTGTTGAAATCTGTCCAGCGGTTCTTGAGAAGTAGATTTTTTTAGGTTTCGACCATATATGGTAATGGTGGCCATCTTGGATGCCGTGCTGACCTAATTTTAATAAATCATTAAAAAATCATTCATCTACGGATCATCCATGTCAAGTTTGGTCAAAATTGTCCAAGCGGTTTCTGAGGAGTAGTCGTTTGAAGAAAAGTTGATGACAGACGAAGAGTGATCCCAATAGATCACCTTGTGCCTTCGGCTCAGGTGATTTAAAAATCATCAGACAGAATAGCTCCGACAATATGTGCATTTCCACCTTATGTCAGAGCTGCATACCAAGTTTCATTTCAACCAGATGGAACCTTCATATCTCACAACACTATTACCTCCCTTGAATACTCGTGCCCTACAGATAAAGGAGGTAGATAAAAAAAATCCTCTTTTCTACAGTTTACAGGATACACTGATTTATCTTTACCAGGTTCTAAATCTACAGCAATTTTGGAAGTGATCACAGAACAATTCATGCTGATATAATATTTCTGGCTAATTCTGCCTCATTTTACACATCATGGGTCTAATCACCACAGGGTTATATTTTTGTGTAAATTTTGATACGTGACGCAAACATGAAATTAAAATTTGTTCAACCTGGTAAATATTTGTTAATTGTGTTTTAAATTGCAGATATTGGATCAATGAAAAATTTAAGCATAAATACATGTTGTAAATTTTGTTTATCTCTTTGCAACGAACAAAAATATTACAATGGGACCCTGTGGAAAATTAATTGTGATGTGAGACATGAAGGAGGCGTTGCGTGCACAAGAATACATTCACTATATGCAGGTTATAAGACATAAACTGGATATAAGAAATAAACTAAGTTGAAAAAGGGGCATAACTCTATAAAAAAAAATCTTCAAACAGAAAAGACCCGATACTATGCGTTATATCCACCACATCAGGGCTGCTTACCAAGCTTTATTTCAATCAGATTGAAACTGTACGAGGACTTACGCATATAAGGTACATGGGAGGTAAGTAAGAAAATACGAACAAAGGGATTCCTTTGTAACCCACCACTTCTATTGAAGCGGGCATTGAAGTGAGGGTATAATGACAATCAATAATTTTTTTGAGAGGTGAATTTGAACACAATACATTTCTGCTTATTGTACAGGTGAAGTGCTCACCCTACATATGCACGTGTCGCACGGGTCTCCACTAGGACTAAACTTCTCCCCATCTCCATACTCTGTACCAGCATAGCTGCATGCTGAAATAGAACCAAGAACAGATTGCGTCCATGTACTGGCGAGTTAATATCCTTGAGGTAAAATGTAACAGAATTGAAATTACCATCTACCTCTATGGTATGTAATCACCAAAATATGCCTCTGTGACTGCACTGAGAACTGGTAGGGAGAGAAGATAAGATTGAGGGTGGGGTACATCCTGCCCAATAAAGGTTAAATGACATGAATGGTGTTTTAGGCACATCGACACATAAATAGGTCATATTGTGCACAAAAACTGATGGAAGATGAAGAAGTTATTAAGAATTAATATAAATAAATAAAGATATATGTAAATCAACAAATAAAGGAACTAATAATTAAAGGAAGGAAGAAAGAATAAAAATAATGAACTGATAAATGTACAAGGAATTAATTACATTATGAGAGTATGACATAGATAGAAAATGCAATATGCGTGTATGGAATACATTATGAGGGAACAAAATACATAATGAGAGTACAAAATATGAGTGTACAAAATACACTAGGAGTAAATAAAACACATTATGAGTTTATGAAATACAATATGGGTGTATGCAATACAGCTGAAACTCGGTATGACGAAATTGCTTGAGGCTAACTTCTGGTTGTGTTGAAATTTTTTCAAAATCCCGTCAAATTTCCTTCTTTAATTATGCAATTTGATTCCAGTTGTATTGAAATTGGACATGTCAAAATTCCGTTTAAGTCCAAATGATTTTCTGGTCCCGTCAATCAATTACCTGTGTAATGTCTACTCGCTATGTCCAACTGTGGACATTTCTGTGTAAGCGGCGACATCAACGTGAGCTCGTCTCAACCTAATCACACTTGTAACCAATTGTTTATGCAAACTGTTCATAATTAGTTTATTTATTTCAAATACATTTATTAAACAAAATATAAATACAAGTATACTCCATGTCGTCTTTACACACTCTCTTTAACAAACTATACATGCAGTTAGCATCGTGTTCAATTATAGTTTTAGACTGGGTATTTGTTTATGCCAAATTCAATTTTCATAGGTCCTTTGGAATTCATGATACCGAGTTTCTACTGTATATTATGAGTGTATACATTATGAGTGTATCAATTACATTATGTGTTTATAAAATACATCATGTTTATATTTATTATGACTCTACGAAATACATTATGTGTGTAAGAAATACATTATGAGTGTATAAAATGACTGTTTGAAATACATTATGTGCGTATGAAATACATTATGAGTGTATAAAATGACTGTTTGAAATACATTATGTGTATATGAAATACAATGAGTGTATGCAATACATTATGACTGTATGACATGCATAGTGTATGCAATACATTATGAGTGTATGAAATGAGTGTATGAAATACATTAGGAGTGTATGAAATACATTAAGAATGTATGAACTACATTATGATTGAATGAAATACATTAATTGTGTATGAAATACAGTATGAGTGTAGTGTTTGAACTACAATGAGTGTATTTAAAAATATTTATTCTGCAGGAATGATGATTTTCCTGAATTTTGGTTTCGAATTTGTGTATTTCGCCATTTGTAAAGTATTGTTTTGATCATGACAAGTGGGAGAGGGAAAACTGTTATGGATAATACTCGGACCATACCTTAACCGTACCATAACTTGGCTTTATAAGCTTTCTTTAACAGTAAAAATTAACCGAAGAAATGTTAGATTCTTTCATTTTTAAAATAAACCACATTTTATCCAAATTCATTTGAAGTAATAAATACAATGGACATTTTTAGAGCACCAATAATCACAATAAAGTTACGGTAATGGTAATAAGAATGTCACTACTGGAGTTAGTTTTCTTAGAGTAAAAGGTTTAGTTGAAAATAAAGTTAACTGATACTAACACATCAAAACACATTACGATATCTGTTCCAAAATAGGGAAGTTAGTCATTCCTACAATGTACGGTACAGCCCGCGTTTTAAACGTCATCGTACAGCCCGTGTTTTAAACGTCATTGTAATCGCTCTCCTAGCGAGGAGGTAGAATTAGTTTCAGTATTATTGCAACGCTGCAGAAAAGCTGTTAACACTTTTATTTTTTCATTTTTGATCGATATTTTGACCGATACAGATATGTTCGATGTGATGTATCAATCAAACCCTAAATACCGGTATTCGATCTGTATCGTGAACAGGTACGCACCCCTAGTAGGCAATACATTATGAGTGTATGAAATACATTATGAGTGTATGAAATGAGTTTATGAAATACATTAGGAGTGTATGAAATACATTAAGAATGTATGAACTACATTATGAGTGAATAAAATACATTATGTGTGTATGAAATACAGTATGAGTGTATGAAATGAGTGTATGAAATACATTAAGAATGTATGAACTACATTATGAGTGTATGAAATACATTATGAGTGTATGAAATACATTATGAGTGTATGAAATGACTGTTTGAAATAATTAATGATTATGAAATACAATATGAGTGTATAAACTGCATTATAACTGTATGACATTACATAATGCGTGTATGCAATACATTACGAGTTTATGAATGTTTATACATTATGAGTACATGACTGGATTGATACTCACTAAGACATGAGTACATGACTGGATTGATACTCACTAAGACATGAGTACATGACTGGATTGATACTCACTAAGACATGAGTACATGACTGGATTGATACTCACTAAGACATGAGTACATGACTGGATTGATACTCACTAGGACAGACGGGACAACACTGCCCAGGAATGGTAACCGAGTTAGTACATGGTGTGAAGCACTGCATCTCCATGCACGTGACAAAGCCACCAGTACATGCGCACGTGATACAAGGATTGTCACGCAGGGACCACTCAGCACCGTCATTGTACTCAGCACCATTATATATACAATCTGCAGTAATCAGAGAAAGAAATTATTACAAATAATGTAACATGTTACACAGCAAACGACAAAAGACGTACCGCATTTCTCCTGACAAGAGCTCCTCCCCTAATAGTATACTTAACAAAAAAAGAAACTTCCACATTTTAAGCTGTGATTTGCATAGGGTTGACTTTGTCACACTTTGTACACCAATCTAGATACAATTTCATCATTATATATTTATCACTCAATCATTCTGATCAATATTAATAATCATCAAAAACCAGAGTTAGTGTCTTGCTGCTAAAACATGTTGTATTCAAATTGCGAAATCACTATATTTGTATTATAAAGGGAGGTAATCTGAAAATATTCATTCTTGAAAGATGTATGGCGCAAAAGTGAGTGAACAGGTCAGGTTACTTTCTCCGCCTTTTTGGTGCTAGGGTTATCTTCTGTTTATTTCAACAGAACAAAACTGTGTTAAATCAAAGTTTAAACCACAAGACCCGGAAATGCTGTTTAAACCAAAACAAGGGGAATAACTGTGCTTACAAGTTTGATTCAAGGGAAAAAAAAATCATGACAGTGCTGGCCTTTTAACAAAGCTATTAACATATAAGACCAAACAAAATATATTTTCATTGTGTCTACATGTATGGGTAAAGTTGCGGAAGTTTCTTTTTTTGTTGAGTATAGCTTACGGTATGTCTCATTGAATTGTGTATACAAAATAATGTTACATAGATGATAAGTATTTTATTAAATTATATTATGTTAAGAGTTGCTTACATTAAATAATACCTGAACAATTTAACATATGCAGCCAGTAGATAACATATGGGGCACAGGTAGTTTAAACTATGGGGCACAGGTATTTTAACATATGGGGTGCAGGTAGTTTAAACTATGGGGCACAGGTAGTTTAACATATGGGGTGCAGGTAGTTTAACATATGGGCACAGGTAGTTTAACATAGGGGGTGCAGATAGTTTAAACTATGGGGCACAGGTAGTTTAACATATGGTGTGCAGATAGTTTAACATATGGGCACAGGTAGTTTAACATATGGGGTGCAGGTTGTTGGCATATGGGCAATGTAGTTTAATATATGGGGCACATGTAGTTTAAAATATGAGGCACAAGTAGTTTAACATACGGGGTGCAGACTGTTAACATACTGGCACACGTGGTTAACATATTAGTATAGGGTGCAGGTTGTTGACATATGGGCAAGGTTGTTTAACATATATGGGCACACATAGTTTAATATAAGAAGCACAGGTAGTTTAACATACAGGGTGCAGATTGTTAACATATGGGCACAGGTAGTTATATGGGAACAGGAATTTTAACATATGGGATACATGTAGTTTAACATATGGGATACATGTAGTTTAATATATGGGACACACATAGTTTAACATATGGGGTGCAGGTTATTAACATATGGGCACAGGTAGTTTAATGTATGGGAACAGGTAGTTTAACATATGGGACACAATCATGTAGTTTAACATATGGAACACAGGTACAGACCCATCTGCATTCAAATGCAAAATGAATGCAGAATGAATGCAGAATGAACGCAGAACAAACGATGTGTGTCTTTAGGCAAGACATTTTCCTTAGCCTGGTCCATCGGAGAGGAACACAAACAGTGCTGTCCCATATATTGGAGTCCAAGCATGTTGAAGGAATCTATTTGACATTAAGTGAAGAATCAAAGGAATCTATTTAACATTAAGGTTCCTCTCAACTGCCCAAAATGAAAAAAAAGTAAATTTAGTTTTATATGTGATTTTGTTGAAGTTTGTGCATGTTTTGCATATCATTTTAAGCGTCTTTGAACCAAGGTTTTGAAAATAATAATGATTTTGCACAATTCTTTTTATTATTATTAATATTTTGTAAAAATGTAACTGTAAGATGGGCATCATACGACGGAATCTCAAGTTCTTTTTATTTTACGGCTTTGGAAAAAATAATTATGAAGATGTCAACTTCAATGTCTACCTCAGGCAGTGCCTTTTGAATTTTGTCAAAATTTAATGTAACAATACCCATAATTTATAAAAAATAAAACACCTATATTTTCAAATATATTTACAATTTGGGCCTATTTTTACCATTGTCATTTATATCTTCACGTGCATGCTTGCACGGGATATTATGGAGGTTTGACAGCTGGATATGAATACGGTTTTATGAATGTTTCATGCTGATCAGGAGGCGATCGCATAAGCAACCAACTTTAGCTAGGTGAAACAATCATATAGCTACCTTGTTTTGTCAAATGCTGTATAAAACTCGTCCATATCCAGAAGAAAATTGCAATATTATCTTTTTCGCGATTTCATCAGTACCAAATAACATACACCGGAAATTATAACCGAAAAAGTAGGTCCCACGTTGCAGGTGTGAAAATATTAAAGGATGTAGTAACTGTGTAATATTTATACAAAATTAGGATGCGTATGATCTAAAATAAACACGGAAATAGAAAACTTTATTATTTGAAAAAAACTCCCCATCTTACTCGATGAGTTTGAGAAGACTATTTCTGGCGTAAGAATACAATTTCGCCGAAACAGAGTGAAGCCAGAAAATTATTGTAAACAAACGTCGGCGAACCTATAAATAAAGCGCCATCTCATGTCCGATCAAAGAACAGTATTGACGGTATGGTTAAATATAACACTGATGATATATTGCATGTTCATCTTTTACTAGAAACTTCACTTAAACGCGTGTATTTGGTTTATATGCATCACCACTGTTTAGGGCAAAAAATGGCGACATGCAGTTCAACATGAGGTCACTTTCGAGGTAAATATACGTAACGTTATATTAGTTGGCATGGGATTTTCGGCTTGGCACAACCTTCAGTATATCAAAACAGAATTATTTTCATTATAAATTTTCATTTATTTCTCATTTTGAAGTAACTTGAGATTTTGTTGTATGATGCCCAAATTACGGTTACATTGATACAAAATATTAATAATAAAAAAAAAAATTGTGCAAAAAAAATATTATTTTCAAAATCTTGGTTCAAAGACGCTTAAAATGATATGCAAAACATGCTCAAACAACAAAATCACATAAAAAAAATATTTACTTTTTTTTTATTGGGCAGTTGAGAGGAACCTTAAGTGAAGAACCAAAGGAATCAATCTGACGTTAAGAGTAGGGCACAGTTCCCTATGTGTCATTCCCCTGTCTCTGGGGCAGGCTTAATTACTCTAAGATATTGTATTGATGAACTGTTAAACTACAATTCAATTATTGCCGGCTGTATTTATCCCGCCTCAGAAAGCTTCTATGGGTGTTGGAATGTGTATCAACGTCATTTTACTGTTCATAAAACAACTGTATTTAAGTAAGAATACCAGGATGCAGTCAAATTGGTATACAGGCATTTTATTGGTCTTCTACTACTTGAATTACATATCAATTTTAGGGATACAGTCTACAAATTCTGATCTGCGCATGTGCGTAGAACTGGTTCTAACTGGTTTTTACTTCAAGAATTAGATGTAAATTTCAGGGATAAAGTCTATAAATCTGTTCTCAGCATGCGAATACAGCTGGTTCAAATCGGTATCGTCACTGATTATTGATTGATGTTAAACTTTATTAAAGTGACAAATGGCAATCTTGATTTTTTGAAAGCTTGTGGAACCCCGTTAGTTTTTCTACATAACTTGCATTTGTTCAATAATGAATATTATTTATAAGAATAATATAAAGAATATTACTGTTTGTGTGTACAGCTATATATAAATATACTTCTCTTTGGTGCTGTCTGATTTTCGTATTATATAAACATTATACAACACAGATGCCAAAATTAAAACCATGTTCATTCTGTCTCATGATGACTAGTATATCTAGTGCTCACATCTTTCATGATAAATGTGTTTTGATTGTTGACAATTACAAATAAAAAAATTGTAACATCTACGCACTGTTTGTTTATTTTTATCATAATTTCACCCCCTTTCTGTTTTCTTATGTAACTGTTCTGACCGGCTTATGTAACTGTTCTGACTGGCTTGTGATACTGTTTTCTTGTTAATATCATGAGCAATTTTAGCATTTTAGGGCACATGGTGGTCTTTTTTTGTACTTACCTTTACACACAGGGCAACATTGGCCTAGCCTGGTTACCTGTTGCAAACACGTTAATCTAGGGCATGGTTTCACAGAACAGGACACGGAACCAGTCTGTAATTAGAAGAAATTTATCTCTATGAAGGTGGATCCAAAAGTCAACAGTAACATCACATGTACCCCTTACCAGCACAATGCTGCTCACCCAATTTGATGCTTCATATGACATTAAATATGGATGTCGTTGGCCAAGCAGTTTCTGAAGGAGAAATTATTTGGCACCATATAACATTTATTGTGTTGATGCACCATAAAACCCAATTCAATTCAATTTATCATTTTTTATTCTAAACAAGTCTGGCAAAGATCGGATGAACAATGAAGGACCTACAGTGACCTAAATATGCAAATCATGGCACTTACATTCAATCAAGGGCCATAACTCTGTAGTTTTTGCTTAAATCTGGCTGGTTATCAAACTTGTTCAAGTTCGGTTTGTTTGGTGTTTTACGTCATTTTCAACACATGTAAGGTTATATATAACGGTCAATTTGTTGTTGTCTTTTTTGTATTGGAGGCAGAGCATCCACTTTTCCTGGGTAGAACCATTACTGTATACTCTGACCAAGATTAATAAATATCAGATTAACAAGAGGCCCAATAGGGCCTGTATCAACTACTTTTTTAAATAATTTCTTATCTCATTCTTAAAATCGTCACACAAATTTGGTGGATTTTGAGTGAAGAAATAGTTAGGTAAAGATCTGATGAAAAATATAGGAGCTAGAGAGTCAACAAAGCGAAATTCAGAATTTTTAAATAATTCAAGGGCTATAACTCTAATGTTTCTAGTCAAACATTGCTAGCATTTTATTTTATTCATGTTTTCTTCTCCAACTCCTACTCCTCCCCTACCGGGATACAATTTGATAAATACATATAACAATGAATGAAAAATATTAAAAACGACTGTCAACAATAAATCAAATCCAATAACAATCCCAAACATGACATTTTTACGACACAAATCGGTGGGGAGGGGCGTGGGTGTTGGGAGGGGTGGAAGAAGGAAGTAAGAGTAAATCAAATCAAATAACAGATAAAAGAGAAGTAATAAACATATTTATCTACTTCTTACATCTCTGCAGGTAACGATTCTAAATACACATTTTTACAATAACGTATGGTGAGGGGTGAAGGAGGAGAACAATCACCTTATTTCGTCATTCGCTAAGATTGTGGGTAACAGATAACAACATATACATTTCGCCAATAACAGCATAACAGAATAACCCTTGCCCCACTCATCTTATGAAATCAATAAAATTAACACCAACATGTCAAACCTATACAAAAGTGGACCCGTCCATGGCTATATCAATAGGGATATATCTTGGCTAATGCTCAATGACCTCACATACTGTGTAAACCTCTCAATACTATGTCCGACATAATATTGTATATATACCGTGTAAGCAATAAACTGTTTGTCCGAAATCATTGACCGGTTTAGTTTATTTTTAGAACATACCATATCTAAAAAAATCGAGCCCTATCTAAAAAATTGGCACAAACATGTCACCCTATTCCGGGAAGTGGACCTTTCTTTGGCGAGAAAAAGTACACAAAGGAAACAAGCGTCTATCTGTGTAGGATCTAACTATGATCAGATTGGTACCCATGTCTGTATTACCGTTCAATTCCACTTTTGTGCAGACAACCAAGTGTTAACGTACTGGTACTCACTGTATAAAGGTCCAACTTTTGAACAGAGAACCGGTTATTTACGCTGATAAACCAAAATGAATACATCAGGCTAGCACCCAAAGGTGCAAGCCAAAAATACAATGTATATATTTATTATTTATTCAATTCAAACTTTATTTATTGCTGGATAAGCATTAAAATCAGTCAAGGTCAAAACAAGCTACCAAACTGCTAATTCTGTCATTCATCTCAGTTACAAACATTGAATTTTGAAACAAAACAAATGCTTCTGTTCTGAGCCAATTAACAAGTGTCAATTATTCCCTATGTACAAACTGTTAATCCCTAAAACAACAGTAGATCACCTGGTCACATGATCACCAGGTCACATATGTATTACTCAGTGAAGTCAGGAAAGCTCTCTCCCAAATTTTTCCCATGTCACATGAATACCAGGTCAGATGTGTATTAATCAGTAATATGTGACACAATTGAGAATTTAAATGTGTTTTTACAATAATGGCAGTATGGCGTATAATTTGAAAGTCAATAGTCCTTAAAACAAAAAACAACAATTGCAAGAGAATTGTCTTCTCACATTTCTTTCAGAATTATGACTGAAATACTATTAATACCAGTTATTATTAGGTCTATACACCAAGAAATGGAGAGTTTTTGATAATATTTCATTTAAATCTATACACAACAAACATGCTTTTTAAAGGGACAAAATAGAAACTTGCTTCTAATATGGGCACATAGAAAACTTGCTTTTAAAAGGGACACGGCAAACTGTTGAATATGACTGGAGAAAGTTCTGAGGTACTTCAGACAAAGTCTTCAAATCATTGAACTAGCGAATATTAAATTAGATATTTTTTGTTGTACTCATGCTCCAAGTTGGACAGTTAACTGTTTAACATATACCGTGTATTTGACACTTTTTTATATAACAAATAACTCACTTGTTATCACTTCCCAAACTACTGGGGGATTTGTGTCTACCAAGCAAAACAAGAAAATCGGTAGAACCAATGGATGCTCCCGGAAATGTATCCTCAACTTATCATATGGCCTTGTATCACCCAGCGGTTTTCAATTTGCAGTTCCATTAGTAGTTTACGCTCCGGATAAAAAATCTCAGTACAAAATTATGAAGGGCAACTCTTATTTGAAAGAAGACAGAGTAATAGTTCTTGTATTACGCACTCCACTCATTGCCCTCTATCATTGTGTGAAGTTTCATTGCGTCCCCTCAGTAGTTTTGAAGATATGCTCCAGACAAAAATTCTAAGTATAAAATTATAAAGGGCAATAACCCTAATTTGAATGACAACAGAGTTACAGTTCTTGCACTCTGCACTTCCACTCATTGCCCTCTATCATTGTGTGAAGTTTCACTGCAGTTCCACCAGTAGTTTTGAAGATATGCTCTGAATAAAAATTCTAAGTATAAAATTTCAAAGGGCAATAACTTTAATTTGAATTATGATAGAGTTACAGTTCTTGCACTCTGCACTTCCACTAATGCTGATGGGGTCATTGTCGTATCGGGTACTACAGAAAGGTACCCGGGGTACATTTATGTATACAGAAACGTACCCGAAAATCTTTGAATTCCAGAACGGCCCCCAAATATACAGAAACGTACCCGGACAAACAAGATCTCATTCTTTGAATTGGAAAAAAACAACTACTTAAACAATTTTGTTTATCATTAACTATTGCGCTATTGTTCTTAAAAACATATTGAGGCTGCCATAGTTAGTAATAAAATACAGAACGTATTGTCGTAAAACCGGAAGTTGCAAAAAAAGTAAACAAATATGCAGCTCGTCATTCAAGAAGAGTTGTTCAAATATTTAGACCAACTGCATTCCTTTATTAGGCGGAGGAAACTGCAAGCGGCTTTTAAAAAGTGAATCAATTTACTTTGTAAACAATGAATGTTTCGTTTCCGTGAAATAACAGTACGCGTTATGGCCGCGTTTTACGACATTGTATTTTGTCTTGGGTATATTTATGTATATTTGGAGGCCTTTTTGGATTTCGATGATTTTCGGGTACGTTTCTGTATACATAAAAGTACCCCGGATGCCTTTATGTAGTACCCGGTACGACAATGACCCCATTAGCTCCACTAATTGCCCTCTATGATTGTGTGAAGTTTCATTGCATTCCCACCAGTAGTTTTGAAAATACGCTCTGGACAAAAATGCTAAATATAAAATTACAAAGGGCAATAACTCTAATTTGAATGACGACAGAGTTACAGTTCTAGCACTCTGCACTTCCTCTCATTGTCCACTATCATTGTGTGAAGTTTCATTGCAGTCCTATCAGTAGTTTTGAAGATATGCTCCGGACAAAAATTCTAAGTATAAAATTACAGAGGGCAATAACTCTAATTTGAATGATTACAGAGTTACAGTTCTTTCACTCTGCACTTTCACTGCCCTCTAACATTGCGCAAAGTTTCATTGCAGTCCCACCAGTAGTTTTGAAGATATGCTCTGGATAAAAATTCTAAGTATAAAATTACAAAGGGCAATAACTCTAATTTAAATGAAGACAGAGTTATGGTTCTTGCACTCTGCCCTTCCTCTCATTGCCCTCTATCATTGTGTGATGTTTCATTTCATTCCCTTTAATACTTTTCGAGTTATGGTCTGGACAAGAAAGTGTGATGGACACACAGACGGACAGACAAAGCGTAACTATATGCTCCCCTGCAACTATATGCTCGCCCTTTGGGGAGCATAAAAATATTTATATTTAACCTGTTTGGTGTACGGTTCTATATATAATATTTTAATGCAGCTTCACGGAAAAGATTACTTTTAACAAATAATTCAAATTATTATATATTTACAGTGAAATAGTTGATTGTTTGACTAAAATAAAACCTTATATTTTCATTGTTTATATTTCACGTGTGAAATACTGAAAATGACACAATGCCGTTGTTGACATTATTGACGTCATTGTTTTGGCGCATTATGTTTTTTCTGCATAAGTTTCAAGGTTGTGAGTAAATAATATAAATATACTCTATTTACTAATTTTAACGCTTGCCCGGTTGTTGAATTTTCTTTTTTAATATTATGTAAATATGTATCTGGGCCATTTTACAAAATGTTTCCTTTGCATAATATGACTTTTTTATTCCTTAAACAGCCCTTCAATATAATGTTCTTTGGTGAAGTTATTACACCTCAGGGCTGTATCAGCATGAATAAATTAATTATACCAAATAGAGGAAATAGTTCTACTGTGCATTTCAGGGTGCCTAGACGTTGAATATGAATCGATACTTTCCATATGCTTATGAATGAAAACGGACACTCCTGAATCTGTTTGCAATCTATGCGTAGCCATCCTCTAAGCTTCACAAAGCCAAAAATTAATTTTGACCCCCTCTGTTTACATGTAATTCACATGTTATTACATGTCAAATGCCGACGGCGTAACATTCCATTTTTCTAGGGTAGGGTGACTTAAAAAATCAGTTGACCATTAGTGGTTTAAATAATAAAATATAAATTTACCTACTTTTTATTTGCTAGATATAATGTTTTTCATTCCAAAATAAAGTATAAGTATGATCGATTGCTGGAGGTGCTTAACATTGAACAACAACACCACCCTGCATAACGTACGTTTTACTTTGTACATCCGAACCCTAGAAACAGACATGCGAGGATAACAATTTCTAAAAATAATGCCGCCATGTTGTTTTACTTTTTACACTGTAAACAAGGGGGTCAAAATGAATTTTAAGCTTTATGAAGCATTACGGATGGCTATGGGAAGATTGTAAACAGATCCAGGAGCGTCTATTTTCATTCTATCTAAAACATATCAGGTATGAAAATATATAGTAAGTAATAAAAAAAAAAGATTCATATTTGACGTCCAGGTACCTTGAAATGCACAGTTGACATTGAAGTGCACTTTGTCTTTGACAATACTAGTCATTTACAGAGACATACAACTGCCAAACTTCCTGCAGGAAAATGACCAACTTCATAAAGATAAAAAAATACAGGCTGTTAAGAATAAATGTTTCATATTCAAATGATCATGCAAAAAAGAGGAAATTGTCCAAGAAACCTTAGATTAATCTAAGACTAACTGAGAGGAATTATTTTTTTATTGATTTTTTAAAACATTTAATTAAATAACTGTAATTGTCCAAAAAAGAAATTGCAAAAAGAGTAATCAAATCTGGGATTATTTATTTTTCAACAATAAAATTATATAAGTTTGCCAAATACCCAATAGCATATGGCATTGCTTCTGTTCTGAGCCAATTAACAAGTGTCAATTAGTTCCTGTGTACAAACTGTTAATCCCTAAAACAACAGTAGATCACCAGGTCACATGATCCCCAGGTCACATGTGTATTACTCAGTGAAGTGTGATATGGCTGAGAATCTCTCACCCATATTTCATCCAGACAATCTTGACACTTTGTCCCCCAATTAACAACAAACAAACAATCTAATTAACACACTTCCTCTGGTCCTGGGTAATGCCAAGGTCAGCAATAATGAAGTAGTCGGAACTTTTTTTTGAATGCAGAAAATTGTCTGGAGTGCAGAACCCTCACCCACACCTCCAACCCCACCACCCCACTGACAAAATCACCCTTGCAAAATCTGATATTGTTAAAGACAAAATCACCCTGGCAAAATGTGATATTACCAAGAAAAAATCATCCTTGATTAAAATGTTATATTTTGACAAGAATTTGCTCTGCCTAACATTTATTTATAACTCTATGGACTTTTAAGACTGGTTGTAAATTATTTTAATTATTGCGCTGTATTATAGAAACCGGTTAATGTTCCATCTATATCTATAACCGGTTAATGTTCCATCTATATCTATAACCGGTTAATGTTCCATCTATATCTATAACCGGTTAATGTTCCATCTATATCTATAACCGGTTAATGTTCCATCTATATCTATAACCGGTTAATGTTCCATCTATATCTATAACCGGTTAATGTTCCATCTATATCTATAACCGGTTAATGTTCCATCTATATATATAACCGGTTAATGTTCCATCTATATCTATAACCGGTTAATGTTCCATCTATATCTATAACCGGTTAATGTTCCATCTATATCTATAACCGGTTAATGTTCCATCTATATCTATAACCGGTTAATGTTCCATCTATATCTATAACCGGTTAATGTTCCATCTATATCTATAACCGGTTAATGTTCCATCTATATCTATAACCGGTTAATGTTCCATCTATATCTATAACCGGTTAATGTTCCATCTATATCTATAACCGGTTAATGTTCCATCTATATCTATAACCGGTTAATGTTCCATCTATATCTATAACCGGTTAATGTTCCATCTATAACCGGTTAATGTTCCATCTATATCTATAACCGGTTAATGTTCCATCTATATCTATAACCGGTTAATGTTCCATCTATATCTATAACCGGTTAATGTTCCATCTATAACCGGTTAATGTTCCATCTATATCTATTACCGGTTAATGTTCCATCTATATCTATGAGCTATTTCACGTTTTAAATGGTCATTTCATCCTTTTTTATGTTTTTAAACAAGTTAGACCCCAAAGCCTGATGTACTCCCTTTATATAAAAATATTTATGAAATTTCATTCCATAATGTCAAAATTAGCATATATGTCTAAAAAATAGCAGTCAGGGTGGGGGGTGTACTTTGGTATTTTTGTCCATAAGAGATATTTTGATAAGCCCAATTCATTTAAAAGAGCACTTGTTTTTTAAAGGGACAGAAGGAAATCTTGGATTTTAAAGCGACACATAGCACATTTATTTCTTAAATAAGAAGCGATGACCTGAGGATACTTTACTGGCTCAATTATTGGTTCTGCCTGAACTGAACACAACAATTGTATGACCTCTTATTCGAAGCATGGCAAACTGATATGTCAATAATTGTATTGGACTGTTCAACAGTCCTGAAAATCCGAATTTGTAGTGGTCTGTTCACAAGTCTCAAAAATCACCAGTCTCAAATATATTTGAAGAATAATTTATATAATTATGACCAATATACATACTATTTCCTTCATGTCTGACAGCAAAGTGTGTTTTCATTATGTTATATATTGTATAATCCCTAATGAACGCCCCTTCCCTAATGAACCCTTCCCCACCTCTCCCTACCATTTTTGGACGATGACATCATCGCACCTTTCACCATATATGACATATTGACAAAATATATTTTAAAACAAAGAAAATCACTGTTAATTGATTAAAAATAAATATACATATGTAAAATGTATAAATTATATGCTTATTTTTCATTTGCAGTGATTTTCTTTGCTTTAAAAGACATTTTGTCAATATGCCATATATGGTAAAAAGGCGCGATGATGTCATCGTTTCAAGATGGCCACCCCCATTTATGTTTCTTTGCAAATTTTCAATAGGTCATATCTCCTATATTTTTCATGGCATTCTGATAATTCTTTCAGCTTTTTTCAGAGTCCTTTAAAATAAAACTTGTTTGAAAATAGTGCATCAACCGCTTTAACAAGAACATAATATTCAGAATGAAAAAATCATACATTTCAAACAAATATTTTTAACAGGATGCAGTTGGCACCAGGTTAAAAAATTGTTAAATTGAAATGTATGACTTTTGTGATTCCTAATAAAGCATGGGAATATAATGTTCTTTGTTGCAGTGATTATAAGCCTCGGGGCTCAATCAGCCGGAATAAATTGTTTTAAACATTAATAATTATATAAAATGGAGGAAATAGTTGTAGACTAATTGCACTTTGACAAGACTAGTCATTTACAGAGACGTACAACTGCCAACCTTCCTGTAGGCAAATGACCATGCATTAAGAGAGAAAAATACAGGCTGTTAAGATTAAATGTTTCATATTTAAATGATCATTCAAAAAAGAGGAAATTGTCCAAAAGACCACAGCATTTACCTTTTATTTATAAAAAATATAATAATCTAAGTCTTCCTGAGAGGATTTATTCGACTGATTTTCAAACACATTTAATTATTTAACAGTAATTGTCCATAAAAATAGCAAATGAGTAATCAACTCTGAGATTATATATTTGTCAACAATAAAATTATAATAGTTTGCCAAATACCCAGTAGCATATGGCATTGCTTCTGTTCTGAGCCAATTAACACCTGTGTACAAACTGTTAATCCCTAAAACACAGTAGATCACCAGGTCACATGATCACCAGGTCAGATGTGTATTACTCAGTGAAGCGTGATATGGCTGAGAATCTCTCACCCATATTTCACCCAGACTATTGTGACACTTTGTCCCCCAATTAACAACAAACAAACTACCTAATTAACACATCCCACACTTCCTCTGGTCCTGGGGTAATGCCATAGTGAGCACAAACTCATTTTTTGTCACTTATTGCTGAATAAACAACTTTTCATTCCCTATAAAACCCTTTTTTTTAGCTTTCATATCAGTATCTCTAAATACCTAAGTCTGTGCTCATGTCTCCCAGTTGAAATTTATGCTAAAACTTATTTCTGCATGTACTTGGTTGATGCTAGTTTGACTAATTTACTAGCACAATCCTGTGCTTGCAGGAATTAAATTGAAAATGACAACTTATTTCAAGGATGGTACATTTTTTTTTTATATATATAAATTGGATTTTAAAAATAAACATTCAGTATTTATTTCTGCAGGTACTTGGTTGATGCTAGTATTCCTAATTTACTAGCACAATCCTGTGCTTGCAGGGATTAAATTGAAAACCACAATGACAACAATGTTATTCTGTCCAGTGCATGCACAATTCTAAGGAATATTAAAGATCACCGAGTACCATCACGGATGGGGGATTATTGTTCCAAGTTGCAGGTACTTGGTTGATGCTAGTTTACTACAAACTTACTAGCACTATCCTGTGCTTGCAGTGATGAAGCAAACGCTCCACAAATTCTTGGATTTTCTTATGATTTGGTCGAATCTTATTTGGTACTTTTCCAACAGTTCAAATTCAAGTTCAATTTGGATATATATGCCAGAAGAGGATTAAAATGTGAACCATATTTTTGAAATTCTCAAAGTATTCATTTTCCACTAGCGCTACATGATAGGCAGTAAAGAAATGATGGAAAACCTTATTTGTGCGGGTACTTGGTTGCTGCTAGTTTGGTATATTATACTAGCACAATCCTGTGCTTGCAGAAACAAGGATATGTGCTTCCTGACTAGAAAGCTGTTTGTGGGTTCTTGGTTGTGCTGGTTAGTGTTGCCGCAAGCACACTCAGGCAATGTATACGGCAGTATGTATGGCAATGTATATGGCAGTATATATTTGATGCGGGGAGAAGCAAGCCCTGCACCAAGTTTATACTACCCATTTACATTGTTCACAATCATCTACGCACATCATTGTATGGCGAGGAACAGCGATATATGAACTGTGTGACCCCATATCGGAGATTGCTTGTGTCTCATTCACAACTAGCACTTTCTGATGCTGGGTTATACGGACATAATTACTAATTAGGGCCAGAAGAGTGTACATTAATACAGCTTAGCACTATTTAGTTGTAGGTATGGTTTTGTGCTTGTTGTATCTATTACTAGCACAATCCTGTGCTTGCAGCTAGATTGAGCATCACACCATAGAAAGGAACAAGTAAACATTATGTTGCAAGATTAAATATATGTGAACCACATAGAAGAACTGTGTTTGCTAGCGGCGGGTACGTGGTTGTGCTGGTTTGAACATATTACTAGCACAATCCTGTGCTTGCAGCTGGAATGCACATCACATCAGATTCGCGGAACTTGGCCAGTCAACACGAAACAGGTAGCGAAGTAATATTGTAGTTGAACACTTCAGCACTATTTAGTTGTAGGTATGGTTTTGTGCTTGTTGTATAGAATTACTAGCACAATCCTGTGCTTGCAGCTAGATTGCGCATCACATTGTAGAAATCAACAAGTAGGTATTGAGTAAGATATAAGGTGCTAGATAGAATATATTGCTAGAATCGAAAATGGTATGTATGCCTGCTTGCTTTGGATACTTTGTTACACTGCTGTGACTATTACTAGCACAATCGTGTGTTTAAATGGTTACCAATTGCATTTTTTTGGGGGGAAAACATGGTATTAGTGAAAGCTGCTCTGGTTTGCATTCTATACATGAAAATATAAGAATTTATATCGTAGTTGCTGTGGGTACTTTATTGGGCTTTATTTTTTACTATCTGAAGCATTACCAACTGTAATTATGATATTAGTGCTAACTTCTGCGAGTTCTTTATTGTGCTGGTTTGTATATTTTACTAGCACAATCATGTGCTTGCAGGAACTAGCATTGCAGGCTTGCAGGAACTAGCATTTCAAACATCGGGGTTTCCAAACTTCTGGTTTTAGCATTTTTATTATGCTATTGTGGTATAACAGGGTAAAAATTTATCTGAATTTTAACAAGGGTTATGGTCACTGTGAACGCTACATTTCCTGTTCGACTTCTATACCTAATTCACAATTGAATTGTTTCTTTTGTCACATAATATAATAATACCAGACTAGAACATTTTATTTAATTACTGATGGTGATAACTGGAGAGAGAGAAGATGCCAACTGTTTCCCTGTATATTGTATGTGCCGGTTGACAAAGTATACTAGCACTATAATATGCTGGGGCATACCAGGCAATCGTCAACTATCTACACTTTGTGATTGTTCATTTGATAAAACATAGGGGACAAATTGGGAAATTGATTACATACCTCTGTTTTGGGATTTCATTTATATTTTAACTGTGTGTAACATTGTGCTCACAAAAATAATGTGCATCTAAAAATTATAAAAACCTGTCTGAAACTAAAACACTAAAATTATCCATTGCCAAAATGTTGAGATTTTACGTAGGTGATAAAATTTGTGTTACTCGGTTTTTATCCTTAGGTTCTATAGTAAAATAATTTTCAATCTTTGGCAGAGTAAAAAGGATGATAAATTTCAAAATTCAATTTGATACATATATGAATCAATTTGCATAAATGTACATGACATACTCTCACTGTAAATACCTTTTTTTTTAAACAGCAAACTTGGTTGAACTTCTACGATAAAGACCGGGTCACCTACCAGAATTTAGAGGTGTGTCAGTTTATTTTGATGCTGTATCAAAATTATGAATATACAGGAGTAGGAAGACAACTTTCATTTCAGATTAAATGTTTATTGGTGCTAAATTTTACATTTTATTGTGTAAACTTAATTTGACTAACACGAGGTAGTGTATAACTCAGTAATGTAAGAGTTGTTTATTCCGTGTAAGACGCATTTTGACTCACCAACACATTCTGACCCGATTAGGAAAATCGAGAAATTGATTAACCAGTACATCATTTTGTTTACTGGCGGTCGGTAACCAATCTTTCTTGTCAATCTTTTTGTTGCGATGGCTTGTTCATTAAATATTTAATGCCCTCACTTGATTTAGTGTGTGGTACAGTATGGACTGACAGCAATGTGAATCTGGGTGCGGTATTCTATAGGGCCATTTTTATTGGTAACAAGCGGCAATTAACTTATTGAATGAACAATAATTCTGTACTGCATAATTAGTCGATACTTGTTATTGAAATCATTCAAGATAATATTTACACAAACTTACAACCAACTTTGGCAACAATAGGATGCTATTTAAACTGATACTTCATTCATAATTTTGATACATCATCATCAAAAAAACCAGTTAGTGACCAAAAATAAGATACATTCTGTCTTTGTCCTTGATGTTAAAATTAAGGTATTCTTTGAATCTTTTAAAACCCTGCATATTTCATGCACATTCATGCAAATTGATTCAATACATGCATCTTTCAATATCAAAATCTTAATTTATCATCATTTTACTCTGCCAAAGATTTTTATTTTATCATAAAACCTATTTTACAAATTTTATCACCTACTGAAAAATTGGCAATAAACTGCTAAAATAAAGGCATACATGTAGATTCGGACAATGGGCTAATAACTTATTTATATGATGGCTATATTAGTTAAATTTGTTTCAAATGAACGGGATGAAATGTGTGTAAATGTATGCATGTCTGCTGGTTTGACACTATTACTAGCGCAATCTTGTGTTGAAGTTCATCACATCTCATAACAAAGAACTTGGTTGGTCAAAATGAAATTGATAGAGAACTAATAATGGAGTTGAATACTTGGCATTATTTGGTTGTAGGTATGGTTTTGTGCTTGTTGTACTAGCACAATCCTGTGCTTGCAGCTATATTGAGCATCACATGGTTGAAATGAACAAGTAGGTACGAGGACGCTATGTGAATACTTTATGGCATGTATGCAAGCCTGCTGCTGGTACGCGGTTGTGCTGGTTTGAACATATTACTAGCACAATCCTGTGCTTGCAGCTGGAATGCGCAGCACATCACAGCTTAAATGTGCATTACTTCATAATAAGGACTATTTAATAGTCGACCATCTTTGAAAAACAATCCAACCAAATAGGCACGAGCAAAGTCAACCATACAAATGGTATGCATGCCTACTGTGGGTACTTGGTTGTGCTGGTTTGAAAATATTACTAGCACAATCCTGTGCTTGCAGCTGGAATGTTCATTACTTCATAGAGTAATATGGTACAGATGAAGATAGTTTGGTCGCTTGGTCATATAAATGGTATAAAGTATGCCTGCTTACTGTGGGTACTTGGTTGTGCTGGTTTAAAAATATTACTAGCACAATCCTGTGCTTACAGCTGGAATGTGCATTACTTCATAGAGTAATATGGTACAGATGAAGACAGTTGGTTGCTTGGTCATATGAATGGTATAAAGTATGCCTGCTTACTGTGGGTACTTGGTTGTGCTGGTTGAAAATGTTACTAGCACAATCCTGTGCTTGCAGCTAGTATGTACATCACAGAACACAAAACTTGGTCAGTCAACACAACAAGAAGAAGGTAGTTGCGGTCAACACAACAAGAATAATGTACTTGCTGTAGGTAAATAATAATAAAAGATAGACTAAATAGTAAATTGAATGAAAGGAAATAAATAAAAGCGGTACTTTGTATTGATGGTAAATTGAATGAAAGGAGATAAATAAAAGCGGTACTTTGTATTGAGGGTAAATTGAATGAAAGGAGATAAATAAAAGCGGTACTTTGTATTGATGGTAAATTGAATGAAAGGAGATAAATAAAAGCGGTACTTTGTATTGATGGTAAATTGAATGAAAGGAGATAAATAAAAGCGGTACTTTGTATTGATGGTAAATTGAATGAAAGGAGATAAATAAAAGAGGTTCTTTGTATTGATGATGACAACGCTTTTAATGTTTATGTCATATACCATACCAGTGTCATAGTAAATAACTCCCGTAATCAAATCCATTAGCAGTAAAGACGAAAAAAATGTGTGTTTTTTTCAGGACCTTTTGGATTTTTGAAGGAGGTAAGGTTTCTTAAAACAGGTGGGTGCTTCTAATAGGGAAGGTGCTACTAAAAGGGGAAATACGGTACCACATTTCTTTTGCCATGTATGCATGCCTGCTGCTGGTACGAGGTTGTGCTGGTTTGAACATATTACTAGCACAATCCTGTGCTTGCAGTAGGAATGTGCAGCACATCACAGCTTCAATGTGCATTACTATTTAATAGTCAACCATCTCTGGAAAAAATCCAAAATCGATGGGATATGGTCAAGTGAATTGTTCAACCAAATACATATTTTAGGTACGAGCAAAGTCAACCATACAAATGCATGCTTAATGTGGGCACTTGGTTGTGCTGGTTTGAAAATATTACTAGCACAATCCTGTGCTTGCAGCTGGAATGTGCATTACTTCATAGAGTAATATGGTACAGATGAAGACAGTTGATCGCTTGGTCATATGAATGGTATAAAGTTATCATGCTTACTGCGGGTACTTGGTTGTGCTGGTTTAAAAATATTACTAGCACAATCCTGTGCTTGCAGCTAGTATGTACATCACATCACAAAACCCAAAACTTGATCAGTCAACACAACAACAAGAAGGTAGTTGCTGCGGGTACTTGGTTGTGCTGGTTTAACTGTTACTAGCACAATTCTGTGCTTGCAGTAAATACCAGATATACACAGCAAGGGAAATATTATACATACAGAAAAACGAAAACAAAGCATCGGATCTCGTGGAAACCAACAGTTATGATATTAGTGCTAGCTTCTGCGGGTACTTTATTGTGCTGGTTTGTATATTTGACTAGCACAATCCTGTGCTTGCAGGAACTAGCATTTCAAACATCTGGTTGTATCCCTTTGTTATGAGAATGTAATAATTATAATTCACTTTTTAAAAATGTATTGGTTTACTAGGGTAGAAAATAATTAAAATAATCAATTTTTAAATCACAATTAAATTTCTTTTGTTACATAAGATTGGGTCTGGTACCTGACTTTGGCAAAAACAACAACGTTATATTTAATTAGTGACAGAGACAGAAAATGCCAACTGTTTCCCTGTATATTGTATGTGCTGGTTGGTTAGGAATACTAGCACTATAATATGCTGGAGCATACCAGGTAATCGTCAACTATCTACACTTTGTGATTGTTCATTTGATAAAACATAGGGGACAAATTGTGAAATTGATTAGGTTCTGGTATCTAACTTTGGCAAAAACAACAACATTATATTTAATTAGTGACTATGATAATTGAACAGAGAAAATGCCACCTGTTTCCCTGTATATTGTATGTGCTGGTTGGTTAGGAATACTAGCACTATAATATGCTGGGGCATACCAGGCAATCATCAACCAGCTACATTTGTTCTAATTGTCCCTTAATTGAAAAAAAATAGGGAAAATTTATTATAAACCCCTGTTTGGGGATTTAATTTTAATTTACAGCATCATGTTCAGAAAATAATATGTGTCTGTAAATGATAAAATCTGACGGTGCCACTGCATTTGGGTGCTGTGGTTTCTAAGCGACCATTTTTATTGCTAACAAACTCACTTCAATTTTATTAAAAGTAAGAGCAATAACTCTGTACTGCATAATTAATACTTATTATTGAAATCATTCAAGATAATATTTACACAAACCTACAACCAACTCTGGCAACAATAGGAGGTTATTTGAACTGATACTGCGATAAAGTGCTAAAATAAAGGCAAAAATAGACATTAAATAAATAGATGATGTCGGACATCAGAAAATGCCACAAAACTAATTTTGTTATTTATAAATATAAGCCACTTTACATTTCACTCTCCCCAATTTACAAACATTCCCCCCCGCACCCATTAAAATATTTTGAAGAATAATGAAAGGCAAGTGCATGCTTGCTGCTGTACTTGGTTGTGCTGGTTTGACTGTTACTAGCACAATCCTGTGCTTGCAGCTAGTATGTACATCACATAACATAGAATTTGATAAGTCAACAAAGCGGGGAAGAAGAAATAATGCAGTTGCTGTGGGTACTTGGTTGTGCTGGTTTGAAAATATTACTAGCACAATCTTGTGCTTGCAGCTGGAATGTTCATTACTTCATACAGTAATATGCTACAGAGATAGTTTGGTCGCTCGGTCTTATGAATGGTATAAAGTATGCATGCTTACTGTGGGTACTTGGTTGTGCTGGTTTGAAAATATTACTAGCACAATCCTGTGCTTGCAGCTAGTATGTACATCACATCACAGAACACAAAACTTGGTCAACACAACAAGAATAATGTAGTTGCTGCAGGTAAATAATAATAAAAGATAAACTAGTAAATTGAATGAAAGGAGATAAATAAAAGCAGTAATTCGATTGATGACGACAATTATTTAAGGTTTATGTCATAGACCATACCAGTGTCATAGGAAAAAACTCCCGTAATCAAATCCATTAGCGGCAAAGACGAAAATATTGTGTTTTTTTAGGAACTTCTCGATTTTTGAAGAAGGTAAGGTTTCTTAAAAAAAAGGGTGGAGGCGCTTTTATTAGGGATGGTCCTACTAAAAGGGGAAATACGGTATTTGATTTTTGGCATGTATGCATGCCTGCTGCGGGTACGCGGTTGTGCTGGTTTGAACATATTACTAGCACAATCCTGTGCTTGCAGCTGGAATGTCATTATTTCATAGAGTAATATGGTACAGATGAAGATAGTTGGGTTGCTTGGTCATATGAATGGTATAAAGTATGCATTCTTACTGTGGGTACTTGTTTGTGCTGGTTTGAAAATATTACTAGCACAATCCTGTGCTTGCAGCTGGAATGTCATTATTTCATAGAGTAATATGGTACAGATGAAGATAGTTGGGTTGCTTGGTCATATGAATGGTATAAAGTAAGCCCGCTTACTGTTGGTACTTGGTTGTGCTGGTTTGAAAATATTACTAGCACAATCCTGTGCTTGCAGCTGGAATGTGCACATCATAGAGTAATATGGTACAGATGAAGACAGTTGGTCGCTTGGTCATACGAATAGTATAAAATTATCATGCTTACTGTGGGTACTTGGTTGTGCTTGTTTAAAAATATTACTAGCACAATCCTGTGCTTGCAGCTAGTATGTACATCACATCACAAAACCCAAAACTTGATCAGTCAACACAACAAGAAGAAGGTAGTTGCTGCGGGTACTTGCGGGTTGTGCTGGTTCGACTGTTACTAGCACAATTCTGTGCTTGCAGTAAATACCAGATATACACAGCACGGGGAATATTATACATACAGATAAACAAAAACAAAGCATCGGATCTCGTGGAAACCAAAAGTTATATTAGTGCTAGCTTCTAAGGGTACTTAATTGTGCTGGTTTGTATATTTTACTAGCACAATCCTGTGCTTGCAGTAACTAGCATTTCAAACATTTAGTTGTATCACTTTTGTTATGAGAATGTCAACATTAAAATTCACAATGTATTGGTTTACTAGGATAGAAAATAATTAAAATAATCAATTTTTAAATCACAATTAAATTGTTTCTTTTGTTACATAAGATTAGTAATAACCAACAACATTGGATTAAATTAGTGACTATGATAAATAGACAGAGAAAATGCCACCTGTTTCCCTGTATATTGTATGTGCTGGTTGGTTAGGAATACTAGCACTATAATATGCTGGGGTATACCAGGCAATCATCAACCAGCTACATTTAACGTCCAATTGTTCCTTCAGTGAAAAAAATATGGGAAATTTATTACAAACCCCTTTTTGGGGATTTAATTTTAATTTGCATCATGTTCAAAAAATAATAAGTGTCTGAAAATGACAAAATCTGACGATGCCACTGCATTTGGGTCCTGTGGTTTCTAATGGACCATTTTTAGTGCTAACTAGCTGAAATTCACTTCAATTTTATTAAAAGTAAGAGCAATAACTCTGTAGTGCATAACTCTGTACTGCATAATTAGTCAATACTCTTTATTGAAATCATTCAATATTTACACAAACCTACAACCAACTTTGGCAACAATAGGAGGTTATTTGAACTGATACTGATTTTTGAAGAAGTGGAAATACGGTACTTGATTTTTGGCATGTATGCCTGCTGCTGGTACGCGGTTGTGCTGGTTTGAACATATTACTAGCACAATCCGGTGCTTGCAGCTGGAAAATTCATCACATCACATGTGCATTACTTCATAATTAAGGACTATTTGTCGGCCATTTTTGAAAACAACAAAATCGATGGGATATGGTCCAGTGAATTGTTCAACCAAATACATATTTTAGGCACGAGCAAAGTCGACCATACAGATGGTACATGATAAAAGATGCATGCCTACTGTGGGTACTTGTTTGTGCTGGTTTGAAAATATTACTAGCACAATCACGTGCTTGCAGCTGGAATGTTCATTACTTCATAGAGTAATATGGTACATATGAAGATAGTTTGGTCATATAAATGGTATTATGATATAAAGTTACCATACTTACTGTAGGTACTTGTTTGTGCTGGTTTAAAAATATTACTAGCACAATCCTGTGCTTGCAGCTAGTATATCACAGAACACAAAGCTTGGTCAACACAACAAGAATAATGTAGTTGCTGCGGGTACTTGGTTGTGCTGGTTTGACTGTTACTAGCACAATTCTGTGCTTGCAGTAAATACCAGATATACACAGCACGGGGAATATTATACATACAGAAAAACGGAAACAAAGCATCGGATATCGTGATACTGACAGTTATGATATTAGTGCTAGCTTCTGCGGGTACTTAATTGTGCTGGTAGTATATTTTACTAGCACAATCCTGTGCTTGCAGCAACTAGCATTTTAATCATCTGGTTGTATCCCTTTTGTTAGAATGTTAACATTAAAATTCACACTTTTTAAAAAATTATTGGTGTACTAGGGTAGAAAATAATTAAAATAATTTTTGAATCACAATTAAATTTCTTTTGTTACATAAGATTAGGTTCTGGTACCTGATTTTGGCAAAAACAACAACATCGTATTTAATTAGTGAGCGCGATAATTGGACAGAAAATGCCAACTGTTTCCTTGTATATTGTATGTGCTGGTTGGTTAGAAATACTAGCACTATAATATGCTGGGGTATACCAGGCAATCATCATACATGTGATATCTCCCGCCGGGAGCTAATTTCTCCCGGAATTTCATGGGATCTCCCGGCCTCCCGCCGGGAGCTCCATTTCTCCCGGTATTTTCCGCCGAGTTACAAAATTTCGCTATTTGCGAATCCTTTTGGGTAATTGCTATGATTTTTTGGATCAAGACCGAATTTTCCAAATGACCTAGAATAAACACTTGCCGTCTTATCTATATCTGTGAAAACATTGCCCCTGGGCGGGTAATTAAAAGGATTAGCATGTCAGGTAATTGGTTAATTGTGTGAAAATAATGATTGGATTGTTTGTTTATGACACGTGGCGGCGATACCTTTAATGTCCATGGGAGGTTGATTATGATAGGATTAAGGAATACACCGACTGTAAGTGGGGTGGTAATTAGCGAATTCGGCAACGTGATATTTGGTATATAATATTGATGAGTGCCAAGTTTAATAATGTGAACAATTGTGTAGACTTTCAACCGACAAAGGTGATGCTGGCAGCAGCCAAGTCTTGTTGTAATTAGTGGTTAAAAAGTGGACAGAGTCTCAAGATATATACCCTAGCAGATTTAAATGATGTTATTTTATGGTATGTTTATGAAAGCAGATTAATGATCATCATTAACTAAAAGGTGATGCTGGCAGCAGCCAAGTCTTGTTGTAATTAGTGGTTAAAAAGTGGACAGAGTCTATATAAAGTGTTTAATTACATGCTATACTTGATTATATGCTATGCTAACATGAAATAAACAGTATTCAACTATTGTATGTATAAAATATCATGTTTTTATGCTGATTTACCCCCTTTATTAAGGTTTATATCAGAAAAAATATATACCGGTACGCGTTAAAAATTTGAGTATAAAAACCTCCCTGAATTTTGTCAAATCTCCCTGAAAAAAAGTCAAATCTCCCTGGTAACCATCCTGAAAATATCACATGTATGAATCATCAACCAGCTACATTACTTCTAATTGTCCCTTTGATGAAAAAAATTAGGGGAAAATTACTATAAACCCCTTTTTGGTGATTTAATTTTAATTTACAGCATTGTGTTTGCAAAACAATGTCTGTCTGAAATGACAATCTGACTGTGTCACTGCATTTGGGTGCTGTGGTTTCTAATGGACCATTTGGGTGCTGTGGTTTCTAATGGATCATTTGGGTGCTGTGGTTTCTGTTGCTGTTTCCAGGTTATAATAGCGTAAATGAGTCTCCATTGCCCTTCCATAGTAAAGTTAGAATTTTGACAACCTGTTAAAAACTCAAACCTTGTTAGAATTCTGGGAAACTTAATTTATCATACAAATAAACATGTCTGCTATTAAACATCAACAAGGAAATAGGGGGTTTAAAACATTTCTTCAGTTGTATACCAACACCGGGTCAAAGGTCACTATTTTTACCCCTTGCAATTTCATACCCTGTCTACTTTCACTTTTCAAATTTATATCAAAAACTGTCAAAAACATGATGAGCTGCATTTTCAAATATCAACAACATGTCCAGAATACAGTTACAGCCAAAAAATAACCGGAAACTGCACTAAAAAAAGTTTTTAAAGAAAAAAATATTAGCACTCTTTAATACAGAACTACTTTCGACTGCACCAGACAAGCACATTCTGTTGATTTAGTGTAATTAGACCTCCATTTTATTAAAAGTAAGAGAAATAACTCTGTACTGCATAATTAGTCAATACTCTAAAGTAGGAGAAATAACTCAATACTCTTTATTGAAATCATTCAACATAATATTACAAACCTACAACCAACTTTGGCAACAATAGGAGGCTATTTGAACTGATACTGCAGAGGCAATAAAGTGTTAAAATAAAGGCATAAATAGACATTAAATAAATAGACAATGTCGGACATCGGAAAACGTCAAAAAAAAAAATTATTTATAAATATAAGGCACTTTGCATTTCACTCTCCCCAATTTACAAACATACCCTCCCAACACCTCCACATCCCCCTCCCCCAACACCAATTTACTTCTTTTTTCATTTCTATTTTGTGGGCCTTAAAATATTTCGATGAATAATGAAAGGGAAGAAATAAGTGTAAGTGCATGCTTGCTGCTGTACTTGGTTGTGCTGGTTTGACTGTTACTAGCACAATCCTGTGCTTGCGGCTAGTATTAAATCACATCACACAGAACTTGATCAGTCAACACAATGGGCAAGAAGGAATAATGTAGTTGCTGTGGGTACTTGGTTGTGTTGGTTTGACTGTTACTAGCACAATCATGTGCTTGCAGTAAATACTGGATATCTACAGCACATGGAATATTATACTTAAAGAACAATGGCAATGGAAATAAAGCATCGGATCTCAAGGATAACCAACTATATATATTTAGAAGAAATAATGTAGTTGCTGTGGGCACTTGGTTGTGCTGGCTTGACTGTAACTAGCACAATCCTGTGCTTGCAGCTGGTATGTACATCACATCACACAGAACTTGATCAGTCAAAACAAAAGTGAAAACAAAATAATGTAGTTGCTGCACCTAATTTTTAATCGCAATTCAAAATTGTGTTATATCATTTTGAGACGATCCATAGAGAATATATATAGATATATAAGAACCTGACTTTGGCAAAATCCAACATTACAACTGAAGACAGAAAATGCCAACTGTTTCCCTGTATATTGTATGTGCTGGTTGGTTAGGAATACTAGCACTATAATATACTGGGGTATACCAGGCAACTGTCAACTAGCTACATAGATGTCCAATTAACATGCTCGCCCTATTGTTGATGTCGGAGAATATTGATAATAGTTTATATAACACAGCTGCACATGCTTTATACACGTGCTGTTGTTTGTCGGAGGTATCGTTCTGGTTTGATTGGTTGAAATGGATAAATGATTGACAACTGGCGACATGTTAATTGATCAGATGTAAATACATATTGATTACAGAACCTTTTTTCTTGGGCATTTGGGAAGGATCCTAAACACTATAATAACTGCCTATATCAATAATATAAATACTACATTTACCAATAAAAGCTTTATTGTTCAAGTGGTAATACCTTTAAACATAATTTTTAATCAAAGTAAAAATCATATATTAACAGCAGAAAAATAATGTAGATATTGTCAATCATCCAAAAGATAGCTTTCCTTTTTTGGACTCCCAACAATATCTGCTTTTTCTATTATATATCGTCCCAGGTGGTAGCCAGGGTAGAATACAACCACTGCAAATCCTGCAAGAGGCAGAGGGGTAGACCTCCCCTCCCACTCCCCCCACACCCACCCCACAACCTTCATGTTCATTTTATCATCTTTTATCATGCTCATTCAAGGTCTTCATCATGACACCGTATATGCAATTGGGAAACGTGGCTCCATCGTAAATGGAGTATTTTATTTAGAATTTGCAGCAACTCTGCAGTTCTGCAGGTTAGAAGGTTCTAGCCTCATTCTCCATATTTTCTCTTTAAATGCAGAATGAGCCTGGCATGTTCATTCCTGGCGCCATATAACTTTTCATGTGCGCCGTAATACCCAATTCAATTACATCTGCCTAAACTTGGATTACCAACAAACAGGAGGAGACAACCTAACTAGATTATGAGGTAAAAATCAATCTAGTAAAAATCTATGTAACTACATCAACATTGTTCATACAGATATGTCGATCATAAGTATAGATTCTAATGAACACCTTATAGTCTATAACTAAAGTAACTTCAGTTCCAACCAAGCTTTGGAGCATGGTCCAATTTGTGATGTTTGGTGATTAACGTCATTTTTCAGCATATTGAAGACTATGTATGACCGTTGATTTTAGTGGTGGAGGCAGACCATCCACTTATTCCTGGATAGAACCTGTATACCTCCCGCCATCATAAGAATCGATACTTGGTCCAAACTATAGTTCCGAATAACCTGGACCGATCAAAACTGGTTTAGGGTTTGTGTATTATGTTAATCGTAATTTGATTGGATGAACAACACCTATCGCTTGTTATTACATGCATTAAAGCTACAGTCTCTATATCAATTGATTTCTTCTTTGTAGGCGTGTCTTTATTTGTAACTTCATGTTCACCAGCTCATGTCGAAATCGGGTATTTAAGCGAGCAAATATAAGGCAGAACATTATTTATTGTATAGACATCAAGCAGTGCACATTGTACCTGTACACAGGTAACATAATGATTAATACAGAAGAAAAAAAAATAGCCTCTTTTGGGACTCGAACACGCAACCTTCTGATTTCAAGTCAGGTGCTCTATCCACTATTTCTTTAGAAAATGATATACAAACTACCATTTATTATGAGACAAAATAACATATTTGAACGCAACAAGATGAATCCACAAATATATAGTCCGTCTTTTCGGACGTGTAAATGAACATTGGCTGGTGTAATACTATATTTTATCAATATGAAACTAATATTTTGCATCAAACAACCATATCTAGAATCGTTATTTAGCGCTTGATGAGTTTGTGTGCGCGCTAGTTATTATGTAATGCCTATTTAGTGTTAATAATGCTGAAACATACCAATAAGTAGCCGTGGTCTAGTGGTTAAACGTACGGCCATCAAAACGGGTGTGGTTCAAATCCCGTTCCGGGCAAGTCAAAAGCTGTGTTTACAAGCTGTAATTCCCTTCCTTTTTTCAATTTAAGGGCAATAACTCTGTAACACGTGTCAATAATGCTCATTGTAGAACTCTCAGGCTTAAAAGAAAAAAGAGTTTGTTTCCGCTAACCCGACCGACCTTTTATTTAGCCGCCGACCATAACTTATTGCAAAAAAAAAAGGAAAAAAAAAAAGTTGAACCCATCAACCAAGGTTTCTTATGGAGATAAAAAAATAATATATTCCTCCAGTGAGATTTGAACCCACGACCCCTGGGTTTTCCAGTGTACATTACCAAATTTTGAAAAAGGGCCATAACCATGTATTATCTAGGCAGTAATACCTTCCCCAGTATTTTTTATTATATTAAAAGTGTTTTTCCATTAACAAAAATAAGGTCATTAATAATAAAAAAATTAAAAAAGTTTTTGCCTACCTACCTACCCTATAAAAATTAGGGTTACTAAGGTAGGTAGGCAAAACTAAGCCGTTTTTTTGTTTGGCCTCATTAAAACAAAACTGACAAATCAAGTTTGGCAAACATTATCAGCTGTTTCTAAACATTTTTGTGTAGATAAGCTGAAATGCCCTTATTTTGACATACTCAAGGGCAATAACTCCGTAGCACACATGCCAACTACGCTCATTGTCGAAATCATTCAAGATGGTTCTTCATATCAAATATCAGACAAGAAATGTGGGAAATTCCACGAAAAGCAGGTTCGCCTTTTGAAATGCTGTTACATTACCTAAAGTAACAAAAGCTTTTTTCTGCAAAAAATACCACAGCAATTACATAAATGAAGTTGCTGAAGTTCTAGTATATAAACAGTGCACAATATAGAATAAATAGCATGACATGTGAATCACAAACATAAATGCATTCACAGCAAATAAGGACTGTAAAGAAAGAAACAAGAAATGTCACTGTAAGTGAATTGAATTGAATTGGCTTTTAAGGCACACCCAACACATGAAAGGTTATATGGTGCCTAACAGGAATGAACATGCCAGGCTCATCCTCCATGTACATCGAGATAACATATGGAGAATGGGCCCGGAAGCTTCTACCTGCAGAACTGCAGAGTTGCTGCAAATTCTATTGTAGACACTCCATTTATGCTGGAGCCACGTTTATTGTTTTTCTGCCACTGCTCTAGTGATGTGAGTACATGATGAAGACCTTTAATGAGCATGAACAAAAAATGATAAAATGAACATGAATTTGGGGGGTTCTACCCCTCCGCCTACCCCTCCAACGGGATCTGCAGTGGCCCTATTATTTGCCCTGGAAGCAAACTGGGTCCCCGGAACCACACGGGGCTCACTGTAAGTATCAAATGTCCCCGAAGTGACCTTTAACCTCTAAGTATTACCTTGACCTTGGAGCCACGGACCTGGATCTTGTGCGCGACACACCATCTTGTTGTGGTGAGCACTTGTGCCAAGTTATTTGAAAATCTGTCCATGAATGTCGGAGTTATTAACTGGACATGAAAGCACTTCATTTTGACCTTTGACCTCTAAGTATGACCTTGACCTTGGCACCACGGACCTGGATTTTTTACCACGACACGTCTTGTTGTGGTGATTGTGAAAAGGTTTTTAAAAATCCGTCCATTATTGTCAAGAGTTATTTACCAGACACGACACTGTACGGACGAACGGACGGACAGACGATGCGACTACTATATGCCACCCTTGGGGGCATAAACATTTGTTAGAAATGCAATGAACTACATACACAGTTCATTGCAATATCTCATTTCTAACTGAGCGAAAATCGTTTTTCTATTTTTAGTAACAGTGACCGTTATTCCTTTTTTTGTAACAGTGACCCTGAACTTGACCTCAGTGACCTCAGTGACCCCAATTGCAATCCCAAGCTTCTTTCCATATAAGGTATCTACACAACAAGTTGCGTTCCAACATCTCATTCCCAACTAAAGTTATTGAGCGGAAACCATTTTTCTATTTTTAGCAACAATGACCTTAACCTTGACCCCAGTGACCCAAAGTGCAATCCTAAACTTCCCTCTGATATAAGCTACATACACAGCAAGTTTCATTCTCATATCTCATTCCTTACTTAAGAACTACTTGAAAGAAAGTGGGTGGGGAATGGTAAATATTTGTTTGCATTAAATAGACACGTTTCTTTTTAAAAGGTCAATTCAATACTACTAAAGAGAACAGGAATAAAATACACTTGAAATGTAAATTTTTTTTTTTTAAAAATTACAAGAATATAAATATTGAGTTTAATATCTTAAAGTTTGATGCGAAAATACTTGTATTTATTAACTGAAAAGATTATTTTAGACAAAATACATATAATCTATTTTTCAAATGGTCATTGGTCGTTTGATATACGGCTTTGTAAACAGGAAGCTGGTAATTGGAAATCAATACAGAACTACACATTCCATAACATTCAGCACAGTCCTAATTAAAATAACCATGCTAAAGCCAAGGGGTTTTGACAATCCTTCTTTAATTAGCTTTAACTGCCTTAATAGCGTAAATTGTTACATGTGAATATCATGCACCATCATTTCAGACGAACGTCGCCAATTTACTCCGAAAGGTGTGAAATATAACAAGCATGTCAACAATAATTAATCAGGTTGGTCTGGCCTCAATCACGGGTGAGAAAAACATAGTATTAGTGATCAACGGGACCAGGGTTTCAGTTCGAGAGTTCGAGCCATAGGTGTTCTAGTCATCCCTTGTGGAACAGTATGAAATTTATAGAGAATTTGCCGGGACAGAAGTTTTAGTTTGAGCCATCAGTGGTGTTCGAGCAATCCAAGTTCAAGTCAACAAAGTTTGACTGTATGTCTATCAGGGGGAAAAAAACATATCTTTGTTTATATATATGTCTATCAGGGGGAAACAAACACATCTTTGTTTACATCTTAGTACCGTCATTCAGGAGGAAACAAACACATATCTTTATATATATGTCTATCAGGAGAAAACAAACATGTCTTTGTTTACATCTATCTCTATCAGGGGGAAACAAACACAGATCTATGTCTATCAGGAGAAAACAAACACATCTTTGTTTACATATATGTCTATCAGAGGGAACAAGCACATATCTTTGTTTACATCTATGTCTATCAGGGGGACACACACACATATCTTTGTTTACATCTATCATTCAGGGGGAAACAAACATATATCTTTGTTTACATATATGTCTATCAGGAGAAAACAAACATATCCTTTGTTTACATCTATGTCTATCAGGGTGAAACACACACATATCTTTGTTTACATTTGTCTATGAGGGGGAAACAAACACATATCTTTGTTTACATCTGTCTATCAGGGGGAAAACAAACACATACCTTTGTTTACATCTGTCTATCAGAGGGAAACAAACACATATCTTTGTTTACATCTACTTTTGTCAGGGGGAAACAAACACATATCTTTGTTTACATCTACCTGTCAGGGGAAACAAACACATATCTTTGTTTACATCTGTCTATCAGGGGGAAACAAACACATATCTTTGTTTACATCTATGTCTAACAAGGGAAACAAACACACATCTTTGTTTACATCCATGTCTGTCAGGGGAAACAAACACATATTTTTGTTTACATCTGTCTATCAGGGGGAAACACACATCTTAGTTTACATCTATGTCTATCAGGGGGAAACAAACACATCTTTGTTTACATATATGTCTATCAGGAGAAAACCAACATATTTTTGTTTGCATCTATGTCTATCAGAGGAAACAGACACATATCTTTGTTTACATCTGTCTATACGGGGAAACAAACATATAGTTTTGTTTACATCTGTCTATCAGGGGGAAACAAACACATATCTTTTTTACATCTGTCTATCAGGGGGAAACAAATACATATCTTTGTTTACATCTGTCTATCAGGGAGAAACAAACACTTGTCTTTGTTTACATCTATGTCTATCAGGGGAAAAAGACACATATCTTTTTTACATCTTTGTCTATCAGGGGGAAACAAACACATATCTTTGTTTACATCTATGTCTATCAGGGGGAAACAAACACATATCTTTGTTTACAACTATGTCTATCAAGGGGAAACAAACACATATCTTTTTTTACAACTATGTCTACCAGGGGAAAACAAACATATTTTTGTTTACATCTATGTCTATCAGGGGGAAACAAACATATCTCTGCTTATATCTATGTCTATCATGGGGAAACAAACACATATTTTTTGTTTACATCTGTCTATCAGGGGGAAACAAACACATATTTTTGTTTACATCTAAGTTCACAGGGGAAACAAAGACATATTTTTATTTACATCTATGTCTATCAGCGGAAACAAACACATATTTTTGTTTACATCTATGTCTATCAGGCAAAAACCAACATATCATTGTTTACATCTATGTCTATCAGGGGAAACAAACATATATTTTTGTTTACATCTATGTCTATCAGGGGGAAACTAACACATATATTTGTTTACATCTGTCTATCAGGGGGAAACAAACACAAATAATTGTTTACATCTGTCTATCAGGGGGAAACAAACACATATCTTTGTTTACATCTACATCTGTCAGGTGGAAACAAATGCATATCTTTATTTACATCTATGTCTATCAGGGGAAACAAACACATATTTTTGTTTACATCTATGTCTATCAGGGGGAAACAAACACATATCGTTGTTTACATCTGTCTATCAGGGGGAAACAAACACATATCTTTGTTTACATCTATGTCTATCAGGGGGAAACAAACACATATTTTTGTTTACATCTATGTCTATCAGGAGAAACAAACACATATTTCTTTACATCTCTGTCTATCAGGAGAAGCAAACACATATCTTTGTTAACATCTGTCTATCAGGGGGAAACAAACACATCTTTGTTTACATCTACGTCTATCAGGGGAAACAAACACACATCTTTGTTTACATCTACGTCTATCAGGGGAAACAAACACATCTTTGTTTACATCTATGTCTATCAGGGGAAACAAACACATATTTTTGTTTACATCTATGTCTATCAGGGGAAACAAACATATTTTTGCTTAGATCTATGTCTATCAGGGGAAACAAACATATTTTTGTTTACATCTACATCTATCAGGGGAAACAAACACATATATTTGTTTATATCTATGTCTATCAGGGAGAAACAAACACATCTTTGTTTACATCTGTCTATCAGGGGCAAACAAACACATATTTTTGTTTACATCTATGTCTATTAGGGGAAACAAACACATATTTTTGTTTACATCTGTCTATCAGGGGGAAACAAACACATATCTTTGTTTACATCTATGTCTATCAGGGGGAAACAAACACATATTTTTGTTTACATCTATGTCTATCAGGAGAAACAAACACATATTTCTTTACATCTCTGTCTATCAGGAGAAGCAAACACATATCTTTGTTAACATCTGTCTATCAGGGGGAAACAAACACATCTTTGTTTACATCTACGTCTATCAGGGGAAACAAACACACATCTTTGTTTACATCTACGTCTATCAGGGGAAACAAACACATCTTTGTTTACATCTATGTCTATCAGGGGAAACAAACACATATTTTTGTTTACATCTATGTCTATCAGGGGAAACAAACATATTTTTGCTTAGATCTATGTCTATCAGGGGAAACAAACATATTTTTGTTTACATCTACATCTATCAGGGGAAACAAACACATATATTTGTTTATATCTATGTCTATCAGGGAGAAACAAACACATCTTTGTTTACATCTGTCTATCAGGGGCAAACAAACACATATTTTTGTTTACATCTATGTCTATTAGGGGAAACAAACACATATTTTTGTTTACATCTATGTCTATCAGGGGAAACAAACACATATTTTTGCTTACATCTATGTCTATCAGGGGAAACAAACACATATCTTTCTTTACAACTATGTCTACCAGGGGGAAACAAACATATTTTTGTTTACATCTATGTCTGTCAGGGGGAAACAAACATATCTCTGCTTATATCTATGTCTATCATGGGGAAACAAACACATATTTTTGTTTACATCTGTCTATCAGGGGGAAACAAACATATATTTTTGTTTACATCTGTCTATCAGGGGGAAACAAACACATATTTTTGTTTACATCTATGTCTATCAGGGGAAACAAACACATATTTTTGTTTACATCTATGTCTATCAGGCGAAAACCAACATATCATTGTTTACATCTATGTTTATCAGGGGAAACAAACATATATTTTTGTTTACATCTATGTCTATCAGGGGGAAACAAACACATATTTTTGTTTACATCTATGTCTATCAGGAGAAAAAAAACATATTTTTGTTTACATCTATGTCTATCAGGCGAAAAACCAACATATCATTGTTTACATCTAGGTCTATCAGGGGAAACAAACATATATTTTTGTTTACATCTATGTCTATCAGGGGGACACTAACACATATATTTGTTTACATCTGTCTATCAGGGGTGAAACAAACACAAATATTTGTTTACATCTGTCTATCAGGGGAAAAAAAATACATATCTTTGTTTACATCTACATCTGTCAGGTGGAAACAAACGCATATCTTTATTTACATCTATGTCTATCAGGGGAAACAAACACATATTTTTGTTTACATCTATGTCTATCAGGGGGAAACAAACACATATCTTTGTTAACATCTATGTCTATCAGGGGGAAACAAACACATATTTTTGTTTACATCTATGTCTATCAGGAGAAAAAAAACATATTTTTATTTACATCTATGTCTATCAGCAGAAACAAACACATATTTTTGTTTACATCTATGTCTATCAGGCAAAAACCAACATATCATTGTTTACATCTATGTCTATCAGGGGAAACAAACATATATTTTTGTTTACATCTATGTCTATCAGGGGGAAACTAACACATATACTTGTTTACATCTGTCTATTAGGGGGGAAACAAACAAAAATATTTGTTTACATCTGTCTATCAAGGGGAAACAAACACATATCTTTGTTTACATCTACATCTGTCAGGTGGAAACAAATGCATATCTTTATTTACATCTATGTCTATCAGGGGAAACAAACACACATCTTTGTTTACATCTACGTCTATCAGGGGAAACAAACACATCTTTGTTTACATCTATGTCTATCAGGGGAAACAAACACATATTTTTGTTTACATCTATGTCTATCAGGGGAAACAAACATATTTTTGCTTAGATCTATGTCTATCAGGGGAAACAAACATATTTTTGTTTACATCTACATCTATCAGGGGAAACAAACACATATATTTGTTTATATCTATGTCTATCAGGGAGAAACAAACACATCTTTGTTTACATCTGTCTATCAGGGGCAAACAAACACATATTTTTGTTTACATCTATGTCTATGAGGGGAAACAAACACATATTTTTGTTTACATCTATGTCTATCAGGGGAAACAAACACATATTTTTGCTTACATCTATGTCTATCAGGGGAAACAAACACATATCTTTCTTTACAACTATGTCTACCAGGGGGAAACAAACATATTTTTGTTTACATCTATGTCTGTCAGGGGGAAACAAACATATCTCTGCTTATATCTATGTCTATCATGGGGAAACAAACACATATTTTTGTTTACATCTGTCTATCAGGGGGAAACAAACACATATTTTTGTTTACATCTGTCTATCAGGGGGAAACAAACACATATTTTTGTTTACATCTATGTCTATCAGGGGAAACAAACACATATTTTTGTTTACATCTATGTCTATCAGGCGAAAACCAACATATCATTGTTTACATCTATGTCTATCAGGGGAAACAAACATATATTTTTGTTTACATCTATGTCTATCAGGGGGAAACAAACACATATTTTTGTTTACATCTATGTCTATCAGGAGAAAAAAAATAAATTTTTGTTTACATCTATGTCTATCAGGCGAAAAACCAACATATCATTGTTTACATCTAGGTCTATCAGGGGAAACAAACATATATTTTTGTTTACATCTATGTCTATCAGGGGGACACTAACACATATATTTGTTTACATCTGTCTATCAGGGGTGAAACAAACACAAATATTTGTTTACATCTATGTCTATCAGGGGGGAAAAAAAACATATCTTTGTTTACATCTACATCTGTCAGGTGGAAACAAACGCATATCTTTATTTACATCTATGTCTATCAGGGGAAACAAACACATATTTTTGTTTACATCTATGTCTATCAGGGGGAAACAAACACATATCTTTGTTAACATCTATGTCTATCAGGGGGAAACAAACACATATTTTTGTTTACATCTATGTCTATCAGGAGAAAAAAAACATATTTTTATTTACATCTATGTCTATCAGCGGAAACAAACACATATTTTTGTTTACATCTATGTCTATCAGGCAAAAACCAACATATCATTGTTTACATCTATGTCTATCAGGGGAAACAAACATATATTTTTGTTTACATCTATGTCTATCAGGGGGAAACTAACACATATACTTGTTTACATCTGTCTATCAGGGGGGAAACAAACACAAATATTTGTTTACATCTGTCTATCAAGGGGAAACAAACACATATCTTTGTTTACATCTACATCTGTCAGGTGGAAACAAATGCATATCTTTATTAACATCTATGTCTATCAGGGGAAACAAACACATATTTTTGTTTACATCTATGTCTATCAGGGGGAAACAAACACATATCTTTGTTTACATCTGTCTATCAGGGGGAAACAAACACATATCTTTGTTTACATCTATGTCTATCAGGGGGAAACAAACACATATTTTTGTTTACATATATGTCTATCAGGGGAAACAAACACATATTTCTTTACATCTCTGTCTATCAGGAGAAGCAAACACATATCTTTGTTAACATCTGTCTATCAGGGGGAAACAAACACATCTTTGTTTACATCTACGTCTATCAGGGGAAACAAACACACATCTTTGTTTACATCTACGTCTATCAGGGGAAACAAACACATCTTTGTTTACATCTATGACTATCAGGGGAAACAAACACATATTTTTGTTTACATCTATGTCTATCAGGGGAAACAAACATATTTTTGCTTAGATCTATGTCTATCAGGGGAAACAAACATATTTTTGTTTACATCTACATCTATCAGGGGAAACAAACACATATATTTGTTTATATCTATGTCTATCAGGGAGAAACAAACACATATTTCTTTACATCTCTGTCTATCAGGGGAAGCAAACACATATCTTTGTTAACATCTGTCTATCAGGGGGAAACAAACACATCTTTGTTTACATCTACGTCTATCAGGTGAAACAAACACATATATTTGTTTATATCTATGTCTATCAGGGGGAAACAAACACATCTTTGTTTACATCTGTCTATCAGGGGCAAACAAACACATATTTTTGTTTACATCTATGTCTATCAGGGGAAACAAACATATTTTTGCTTACATCTATGTCTATCAGGGGAAACAAACACATATTTTTGTTTACATCTATGTCTATCAGGGAAACAAACACATGTTTTTGTTTACATCTATGTCTATCAGGGTGAAATAAACATATATCTTTGTTTACATCTGTCTATCAGGGGCAAACAAACACATATTTTTGTTTACATCTATGTCTATCAGGGGAAACAAACATATTTTTGCTTACATCTATGTCTATCAGGGGAAACAAACACATTTTTTTGTTTACATCTATGTCTATCAGG
Organism: Cyrtodaria siliqua; assembly: GCA_037043455.1. Lineage (NCBI taxonomy): Eukaryota > Metazoa > Mollusca > Bivalvia > Adapedonta > Hiatellidae > Cyrtodaria > Cyrtodaria siliqua. The sequence continues at coordinate 226,141 of JAWPHD010000119.1, read as the reverse complement.
GAAACAAACACATGTTTTTGTTTACATCTATGTCTATCAATGGAAAAAAAATACATATCTTTGTTTACATCTATGTCTATCAGGGGGAAACAAACACATATCTTTGTTTACATCTGTCTATCAGGGGGAAACAAACACATATCTTTGGGGAAAACAAACACATATCTTTGTTTACATCTATGTCTGTCAGGGGGAAACAAACACATATCTTTGTTTACATCTACGTCTGTCAGGGGGAAACAAACACATATCTTTGTTTACATCTGTCTATCAGGGGAAAACAAAAACATATCTTTGTTTACATCTGTCTATCAGGGGGAAACAAACACATATCTTTGTTTATATCTACGTCTGTCAGGGGGAAACAAACATATCTCTGCTTATATCTATGTCTTATCATGGGGAAACAAACACATATTTTTGTTTACATCTATGTCTATCAGGGTGAAATAAACATATATCTTTGTTTACATCTGTCTATCAGGGGGAAACAAACATATCTCTGCTTATATTTATGTATATCACGGGGAAACAAACACATATCTTTGTTAACATCTATGTCTATCACGGGGAAACAAACACATATTTTTGTTTACATCTATGTCTATCAGGGGGAAACAAACACATATATTTGTTTACATCTGTCTATCAGGGGGAAACACACATATCTCTGCTTATATCTATGTCTATCAGGGGGAAACAAACACATATCTTTGTTTACATCTATGTCTATCATGGGAAACAAACACATATTTTTGTTTTCATCTATGACTATTAGGGGGACACAAACACATATCTTTGTTTACATCTGTCTATCAGGGGGCAACAAACACATATCTTTGTTTACATCTACGTCTGTCAGGGGGAAACAAACATATCTCTGCTTACATCTATGTCTATCAGGAGAAACAAATACATATTTTTGTTAACATATATGTCTATCAGGGGTAAACAAACACATATCTTTGTTTACATCTGTATGTCAGGGGGAAACAAACACATATCTTTGTTTACATCTGTCTGTAAGGGGGAAACAAACACATATCTTTAGTTACATCTATGTCTGTCAGGGGGAAACAAACACATATTTGTTTACATCTATGTCTATCAGGGGGAAAAAAACATATATCTTTGTTTACATTGATGTTTATCACACTAATGATAATATTTGAACCACCATAACAAGAAGGAAAAGGGTCAATTTGAAAGAAACAAGAATGAATGAATGAATGAATGAATGGTGTTTTACGGCACGTCGACACATAAATAGGTCATATTGTGCGCAAAAACTGATGAAAAATGAAGAAATGAAGTATTAATTAAAAATTAATGTAAATATATAAAGATAAAACTATTAAAAAATAAGGGATGATAAGGTGTAATATAAACTATGTATGTAAATCAACGAATGCCCGTCAACGGGTATATAAACAAGTATATATATATAAGAACACATTACAATGACTTATAAACAAGAAGTCAATGACCTTGAAGCTCTACTGATAGGCTTTGACAGCTAGATCAGCATTCCTGTGGAATTTCATGAAAATCTGTCAAGTAGTTTCAGAGTAGTCGTTACAAGTTTTTATAGATAACTCTATGCAAACAAAGATGGCTGCTGGCAACCGTGTTTAATGTTGAATCAAAATAATGTTCAACAAGGACCAGCATCATGTCATGCTGATCAGTTAAGAAAAGTCCCATATCAATATCACTTATAGTTTTCAAGAAGTAGTTGCTACAAATTTGGTTTTTAAAAATCTATTTTTAGCCATGGTGGCCATTTTGATATATCGGACAACCTGAAAGTTTGCTTGGATCAACTAGACATCAAGAACAACATTTCTTTTAAGTTTCATAAACATCTTTCAAGTAGTTTCAGAGGATCAGTCGCTAAAAGATTTTACTATATAACTCTAGGTAAACAAAGATGGCTGCTGGCAGCCATGTTTAATGATGAATCAATATGATTTTTGACAAGGACCAACATCATGTCATGCTGATCATTTTAGAAAAAGTCCCATATCAATATCAAGAAGTAGTCGCTACACAAACTTGTTTTATAAAAATCTATTTTTAGCTTTGATGGCCATCTTGGATTTTACATCTCTTGGATTTTACATCAACGTGAATGTTTGCTAGGATCAACTAGACACCCTGGACAATATTCCTGTAAAGTTTCATGAAAATCCATCCGGTAGTTTCAGAGGAGTAGTCGTCGCAAAAAAAGTTTACGGACAGACAGACGGACACCGCACTAGGGCATAAGCTCTGCTGATCTTTGATCAGTAGAGCTAAAAATGATGGCTGTTTTCCTGCACTTGCAGCTATTACATATTTAATACAGTTTAACGTATAGAATAGATTTTAATTACTGAATATGCTTGATTTGTAAACAAATGAAAACTGAAACAATCCCGTACGAAGTGATCAGACGTAATCCGTCTGGTTTCGAGGCGTAAACTAGGCGTAAACCAGGCGTAAATGATAGTGTTATTAGCAAGGCGTAAGCGAGCAGGACACGTAATTTCTATATATTGACGGATGTAAATGCAAGGCGTAAATTTTAAAACCAGGCGTAATTTAAAAATATTGAGGCGTAAGTTTTCAAAGAGGCGTAAATTTGGACTTACACTTTTAGAAGAGGCATAAATTTGGACTTACACTTTTAGAACAGGCATAAATTTGGACTTTAACTTTTAGAATAGGCGTAAATTTGGACTTAAACTTTTCAAGATAGCCACCAAAGCTAAAAAAGATTTTTAAAAAACGAGTTTGTAGCGACTTCTTCTTGAAAACTGTATGTGATATTGATATGGGACTTTTTCTAAAATAATCAGCATGACATGATGTTGGTCCTTGTCGAAAATCATTTCGATTCAACGTCAAACGTGAGCGGCCATCTTTGTTTACATAGAGTTATATAGTAAAAAAATTGTAGAGACTACTCCTGAGAGGACTTGACGGATTTTCATGACACTTCACGGGAATGTTGCTCTTGATGTCTAGTTGATCATAGCAAAATATCAGGTTGGCCGGAAATTCAAGATGGCCGCCAAGCGTAGGAATCATATAATGGTGTATGTTTTGGTGTACATGACCTTGAATAAAGTTTTTATTTTTTTGCTTGTCAAATATTTTGTCAAAACGTTTAATGTTGGATCAAAATAATTTTTCAACACGGACCAACATCATGTCATGCTGATCATTTTAGAAAAATACCCATATCAATATCACTTATAGTTTTCAAGAAGTAGTCGCTACAAACTTGTTTTTAAAAATCTATTTTTAGCCGTATACTCAAAATTAGTATGCGAAAATTACAATACGGTCATGATATTTTAACAATTACATGTGTTACTATTAAGCTATTATATTTATTTTTATAACTTGCAAATACTTTGACAAAATGGAATATTATCAATAACAAGTTTAATATATTAATTTTCAGGGTTAGAGATCAGTCCACGGGTAGCGGATGGAATGGAAGAATGTCACAAGTGCAGATGAATTAAATTCCATGGATGCCGAAGACAGTGAGATGTTAATGTTAAATGAGAGAGCCAGAGAAAAGAACACTGACACTTAACAAACCATATTTAAAAATATATATAATGAAGTTATTTTTCATTATAATTTTTTTTCTTCAGAAACAGCGAAAATATGTAGATTACTTTTGTGAGTACATGTGATTTTAATATTATCATCAAGTTCATTGGGTTTGTGAATTTAATAATTTGGATATGCACTTAAGAGACACAAAACTAAGATAATTTGCTTCCAATTTTGAAAATCTGCATTGCCGGTAAGAAGTACCTTTGTCACTTTTTTTGTTTAACTGTTCTTGATTTATTACCTGATTTATATATTAAAAATTGAAAAAAGTTACTCTTGTCATTATGCTTCACCCTATGGAAAGAGCATATAGTATAATAGTGGTATCCTTGTCTGTTTACAATATTGTTCGAATAAGGTTAAAGAAGGGCATTTGTGCTCGAAGCCGACATTGTCAAACAAGCATCTAAGCCAGCAATTTTGTATGCATTTTATTTTGTGGCCATAATTTTGATAATCATTGTTTTAAATAGTCTACATGTTTTATTTGTATTAAATACAGTTAGTACTCAATATTTTTTTTTTATAATTTTTTTTTATATATATATTTCTTCTTTTTTTTTCAGGGGGGAATTTTGAGTCTGAAATGGGGGAAAAAATCATACTTTTTGGAGGGGGTAATGCGTCCGGTAGCAAAATCGGCAGATCGAAGGCCCTGGCTCACATGACATGATGTTGATCCTTGTCGAAATTATTTCTATTCAACATTAAACACGGCCGACAGCGGCCAGCTTTGTTTACACAGAGTTTATGCAGTAAAAATTTGTAGCGACTACTCTGAAACTACTTCATGGATTTTCATGAAACTTCACAGGAGTGTTGCCATTGATGTCCAGTTGATCCTAGCCAAATCTCAGATTGGCCGGAAATTCAAGATGGCCATCACAGCTAAAAATAGATTTTTTGAAAACAAGTTTGTAGTGAAATATTTGTGAAAAATAAGTGATATTGATATGGGACTATTTCTAAAATGATCGACATGATGTTGATCCTTGTTGATTTTTTTTTTTTGATTCAACATTAAACATGACTGCCAGTTGCCATCTTTGTTTACATAGACTTATATTCTAAAAACTTGTAGCGACTACTGCTCTGAAACTACTTGACATATTTAGCGCTTCAAGGTCATTGACCTGTTGTTGTCGTTTTTTCAGGCTGAGTCTCATTTGCATTTTACACCTGGATTGCGCCACATTTTACGCCTGGTTTATTAGTACGCCTGGTTATTTACCAGGCATACTCATTTGCATATTACGCCTCATTTTACGCCTGGATTCCGCCTCATTTTACGCCTGGTTTATTATTTACGCCTGGTTTATTTACGCCTTGTTTTATTTACGCCTGTATGCCTGGTTTTTGGCCAGGCGGACTCATTTACATATTACGCCTCATTTTACGCCTGGATTACGCCTGGTTTCTACATTCTTACCAAAACCACCAGTACGCCTGGTCACCATCGAAATTACGCCTGGTTTAGTTATCAATATTACGCCTGCTTTACGGGCGTCACAGTTCGTACGGGATGTCCTACGGGATGTCCTACGTCAAGTGGTACCAGTAGTTTTATTTGATCTGAATGGTGTTTTACTTCATTTTTAGCACATGTTAAGCCATATATGACAGTCATTTTTGTTTGTGGTAGAGGCAGACCACCCAATTTTGGCAGAACCAGTACTGTATACCTCCCGCCATCCGTACGATTCAACACAATGGGAACCCGCAGCTGTGAGAGGTGAGAACGTTTTAGACACAGCACCGTTACTATCCTGGCCACGGTTGCACTTGCCAGTAGTCTTATAAATTATAAGTCATCAATCTTATAAATTCTGTTTTATTTAAACTCAGCAAGAATCTACCAATAAAGAAATATGAACTTAAGAAGTAATTTTTATTGTGAATGAAGAAATAAAGTGGTTGTTACAAACATATAGAGAAAGTTGAATATATGATAAGATTAAAATGTTTAAATCAGCTATCTTGTCATGCACTTGTGGTTGTAGTAAACACCTGACAACATATCCACTTAATATTTTAAACAGTGTTAACTTCCTTGTCGTCAGTGTGGACCTATGAATGAGTATATACACAAGGTATATAATGAATGGGTAGATCGATATAAAATTGTGTAGCAACTGTGTAAACATGTTATGTGTCTGTAAAACTCTACAGGTTTAATAAAAGGAACAAGACACAGAATTGTATTTATATGTACACATCGGTGAAACAATGTGAGGTTTAACAAAATATGTGCAGTAGGTACTGGCAATTAGTATACTGGTACCTGGCATTTAAAGTTAAGCAGGTAACCAGTGCAGCACATTCATACTGAAAATTGAAGTTTTAATAGTGTAAAATGGAAGTATCGGGCAGAAAAACCGGATTAAGTGCATCTATACTTGCTGGATCTGCTGAATTTTATGATTTCTACTGCCAACCGTGTAGCAACGATGACAAGCACCTGCCGGCCGAGGGATATTGTGTAAACTGCACGGAGTATTTATGTGGGACATGTTTTAAATACCACCGACAGCTATCTTTAATGAGACACCATGTTCTTCTTGACAAGAAACAAATGCCAAAAGACAATCCACCGACGAGGTCAAATACCACGGACGTTTGTTCTGACCAATGTCCAAACCATAGCGGGAAAATGACGGAGTATTACTGCAAACAACATGATCAGCTTGGATGTTCCGTATGCATGACTATCAACCATACAGGCTGTAAAGGGATCAGTTACATACCCGACATTGCCGACGGAATTGAGAAAACACAGGAATATAAACAATTAAAACAGAAACTTAATGACCTAGAACAGAATGTTGAACAAAACAAAAGCAAAGCAAAGAAAAATTCTACAGCAGTTGAAACTAACAGTAATGAAGCAATAGCAGAGATAAGAGAATTAAGAAATGAGATCAATGAATTATTTGATACTTTGGAAAATGCAATGTGTGAGAAAGCGAAAGTGATCCGGGATGAAGATATGGCAGTAATGGCCTCAATATCTGATGACTGCGATTCAGTTGCGTCTGTCATTACATCAATGACTTCTGATTTTGAAAATAAACAGAAAGCTAAACAAAACAGTAAAGTCTTTGTAGCTATGAAAAAGGCAGAAAAAGAAATGTAATCAATAGAAGATCAAGTGAAAAAGATTGACAATGATAATAAAATCAGACAGTGCAAGTTTGAACCCGAGAGGGAGCTAACAGACTTATTAAGCAACATCAGCAAGTTAGGAAACTTGTCTGTGACAGTAAGTACACAGGAAAATGCCAGCAGAACCAATAATGCCACCATCATAACACCTGCCAGTGGTACCAATAATGCTGCCATCATAAAACCTGCCAGTGGCACCAATAATGCCACCATCATAACATCTGCCAGTGAAACCAATAATGCCACCATCATAACACCAGCCAGTGGTACCAATAATGCCACCATCATAACACCTGCCAGTGATACCAATAATGCTGCTACCATAACACCTGCCAGTGGTACCAATAATTCTGCTACCATAACACCTGCCAGTGGTACCAATAATGCTGTTACCATAACACCTGCCAGTGGTACCAATAATGCTGTTACCATAACACCTTTGACTAAGGAAATCAAAGGAAGAAAGGCACAAAACACTGGAGACAAAAATATTAGACCAGAAACCACTCCAAAAATAAGTGGCTCAAAATCTGCTGAATCCAGCGTGAACCCTCTGATCAAGGATGCCAAGGGAAGAGAGGCACAACACACGGGAGACATAAATGTGAAATCACTAACTGACACAAAGACTCCCAATATTACTGGAATAGCAGTACTCTCTGATGGCGGACTCGCTGTGGCTGACTTCGCAAACTATGCCATCAAGCTGACTGACATCAAGAACAACCAGATAATGTCTCATAAAACATTAGAACGACCCTGGGATGTCACTGAGGTCACCAAAGGTCAAGTTGCTGTCACTTGTGGGTTTAAAATCACATTCCTCACTGTGTCTAAGACTCCATATGAAGCTCATGACATTAAAGTTGATGGTCATGGTCGAGGTATAGAGCAATACCAGGGGCGCCTGATAGTAACCTTCAGTGCCCCAGCCAAAATTGAGATAATGGACACAAGTGGAACTGTGATTCAGAGATTCACAACAGACTCCTCTGGAGAACCAATGTTTACAGACACATGGTACTTAACCATCAGTCCAGATGGAAACACTATCTATGTCTCTGATGCTAACAAATCATTCACAAGTATGACAAGAGATGGACAGGTGCAGGCCATATACAAGTCAGGAAGTGCAAGAGGAATTGCTGTAGACAAAACATGGATCAGTGTATGTGTGTGACTTTTTCAAGGTCCATCAGCTGACCCCTGACCTGAAGCATGTACAAGAACTACTGACATGGAGAGGTGAGCTGACTATGCCTCAGTCTATCACATACTGTGACAAGGAAGACAAACTATATGTTGGAATGCGGGACAACAATAACATCAAAATGTTCCAATTGAAATGATTCAGCACTAATAAAGACTGACACCAAAATGTCAAATAGAAATTAAAATGACAAAACAACAGCAACAGTTTATATGAGAGCTAAACAACAAGGGCTTATATAAGTATTAAATAACAAATAATCCCCAGAGCTAAACAACAACGGCTTATACATATTAAATAACAAACAATCATCAGAGTTTATCAGCTATGCACATTTACAGTGGTATGTGATGTCACAGGTACCGGTTTAAAAAAAAAAAAAAAAGTTATATTCTATTAAATACAGTATTTTTTTTAAACCGGTACCTGTGTGTGATGTTACCAAAAATTCTCAATTTATACATCATGAAAACAAGTTTATACATGAACTTTAATGTTTAAACTTAACATTATTTATGAGTTAACCTTTAATTGATTGACATTAACTGATTAAGGAAATACTGTTATTATTAGGTTGTGATATATGTCGGTGTATGGCATGAATGATAAACAATATGACGAGTATGATAAACAATATGATGTGAATGATAAACAATATGATGTGAATGATAAACAATATGCTGTGAATGATAAACAATATGAGATTGAACATACAAGTTGTGATATATGAATGATAAACAATATGATGTGAATGATAAACAATATGCTGTGAATGATAAACAATATGATGATTGTACACGTATACAAGTTTTGATATATGTCAGTGAATGATAATATGACGAGTATGATAAACCAAATGATGTGAATGATAAACAATATGAGTGAATGATAAACAATATGAGTTAATGATAAACAATATGATGTGAATGATAAACAATATGAGTGAATGATAAACAATATGAGTTAATGATAAACAATATGATGTGAATGATAAACAATATGATGTGATGAATGATAAACAAAATGATGTGAATGATAAACAAAATGATGTGAATGATAAACAATATGATGATTGTACATACAAGTTGTGATATATGAATGATAAACAATATGACATGAATGATAAACAATATGATGTAAATGATAAACAATATGCTGTGAATGATAAACAATATGATGTAAATGATAAACAATATGATGTGAATGATAAACAATATGATGATTGTACACGTATACAAGTTTTGATATATGTCAGTGAATGATAATATGACGAGTATGATAAACCAAATGATGTGAATGATAAACAATATGAGTGAATGATAAACAATATGAGTTAATGATAAACAATATGATGTGAATGATAAACAATATGAGTGAATGATAAACAATATGAGTTAATGATAGACAATATGATGTGAATGATAAACAATATGATGTGATGAATGATAAACAAAATGATGTGAATGATAAACAATATGATGATTGTACATACAAGTTGTGATATATGTATGTGTATGGAATGAATGATAAACAATATGATGATTGTACATACAAGTTTTGATATATGTATGTGTATGGAATGAATGATAAACAATATGATGATTGTAAATACAAGTTGTGATATATGTACGTGTATGGAATGAATGATAAACAATATGATGTGAATGATAAACAATATGACGTGAATGTTAAACAATATGATGATTGTAAATACAAGTTGTGATATATGTATGTGTATGGAATGAATGATAAACAATATGACGTGAATGATAAACAATATGACATGAATGATAAACAATATGATGTAAATGATAAACAATATGATGTGAATGATAAACAATATGAGATTGAACATACAAGTTGTGATATATGAATGATAAACAAAATGATGATTGTACATACAAGTTGTGATATATGTACGTGTATGGAATGAATGATAAACAATATGACGACTGTACATACAAGTTGTGATATATGTACGTGTATGGAATGAATGATAAACAATATGATGACTGTACATACAAGTTGTGATATATGTACGTGTATGGAATGAATGATAAACAATATGATGTGAATGATAAACAATATGACGTGAATGATAAACAATATGATGATTGTACATACAAGTTGTGATATATGTACGTGTATGACATGAATGATAAACAATATGATGACTGTACATACAAGTTGTGATATATGTACGTGTATGACATGAATGATAAACAATATGATGATTGTACATACAAGTTGTGATATATGTACGTGTATGGAATGAATGATAAACAATATGATGATTGTAAATACAAGTTGTGATATATGTACGTGTATGGAATGAATGATAAACAATATGACGATTGTACATACAAGTTGTGATATATGTACGTGTATGGAATGAATGATAAACAATATGATGATTGTACATACAAGTTGTGATAAATGTACGTGTATGGAATGAATGATAAACAATATGATGACTGTACATACAAGTTGTGATATATGTACGTGTGTGGAATGAATGATAAACAATATGATGAATGTACATACAAGTTGTGATAAATGTATGTGTATGGAATGAATGATAAACAATATGATGATTGTACATACAATTTGTGATATCTGCCAGAACCCAATCTATGATTTTGTGAATTTTATTCAGAAAAAATTCTAGTTAGTTATAGAGCTTTTAAATATTTTAAAAATACAACTTTATTCAGACATATCATAGGTTAAAAGGTCACAACCTTGATTATCACTCAATAAACACTTCATGATGTTTCTGCATCTCATTAAACACTGATAGTCTAACTTTCTTCTTTTTCATGGGAGATTTGCTGACTTCTTTGAGACTGACATTCTGAGTTGTTTTTTTGTTTTTGTTTTTTTAGCTATGACACATGTATGAATAGTATTTTTTGTTTGTGATTCACGGTAGATACAGGATTTGAGATATGGGTGGGTGGGTTGTTGGTGGTGGTACAACTTTATTTTAGGTGGTAGGGTGGGGGGGGCAACTTTGAAATTTTAGATTTTAGGTTGGGACGCGCAACTATTAAAAAACTAAAGTTGACAAACAAAGCACAAAATAACTGCTTTTTTAACTTTTCAGTTTTAGAGAGAGTGGGTTTGGTGGAGGGTGGGGGTTGGGCCCTCACCTTAATATGCCCCTATTATCTATGTCATATATGTGAATGATCGATACACATTGTAACCTTTGTACATCATACAAACTGTGATATTCAGAAGATAGTAGGTAGTAGAACTCGATGGGGGTGCATAGCATGTAAATAGATATGTTTATAAAGCGCATTATTACTCTGGTCATAGAGCTAGCCTTTGTGGTGAAAAGATAGAATGTTCACTTCACCTGCAAGGTGTGACGAGTTCAAACCCTGCTGAGTGTACTGATTATTACTCATCTGTACTCATCTGTTTACAATTATGTGGTTATCTCATACATGCCAAATCTCCAGCATTCTCCAATAGACTACCGGATTTGCCTTTGATGTACCGATCACACGGAAGCCGCTCAAAATCTCCCGGAAATCAATTATTTGCCTGTAATTTGTAATACACAGCATGTGTTTAGTGTGTGTCAACCAATCAGTTCACAGCTGTTGCGTGTCAAATCGATCAAGGCGGGGTTACGATCATGCAACCAACCAATGAAATTGCATCTAGCGTCTCGCGGCACATGACAAGATTTATTGAAATAGGCTATGGCCGGGTAAACAATCACGTTTCGCAAATTATCACCTTGTTATAAAAACATGGACCTACTAGTAGGTACATCATTAATTGAAGATTATAGGTGCGATCCGACAATTAAAGCTAGCTACATCAATCAACAGCTGGTTGTTTGCATCAGCTTATTTGAGAAGGATTTTTACTGAAATCGACACTTTTTGATCAATGATTCCGGTAAATCGTTATAAACGTCTAGTAACAATGTTATACCCTCCACAATATTATAACTAACCACATCTTTTATAACTTGAACACCTTTTACCGCTTTAATGATAACAAACACCAGTTTTTCCACATTTAATTCCAATTTCGCGTTGTTTTGTGAAATTTTGTATTTCAACACCGGTTATTACATTTCCGGGTTTCAGAGGACAGGTTTAAAACGCGGCTCTAAAAAAAACATGGAAAGCAGTTTTGATTATGGCCTAATGCCTATACTGTTATTGTTTTCATCTATTTTATATATACAGTATAGATAATGAAATACAAAATAAAATTAGAATAAAAGTAACAGTTGTCAACATTTCTATTCAATATTTGAAAAAATGCGATGGTTTGATGGCGTTTCGTAAAATCTCCCTGATTTGGACCAAACCTGATTTGGAAGTCCAATCTCCCTGATGTGATGCTGGAAAATTTGGCATGTATGATCTATGCATGAAGTTTTATACATGTACTAAATCACTTTAGTACAATCTTAAGACTATTTATGTAGTGATCTATGTGTATGTTGCAAACAATATGCTGGTTCTTAATATAATCTTAGTAAAAATTCCTGTACAAGGGGTGTTCGAGAAGTGCGCAGACTTTTTGTATGACTGAAAAATGTAAGGGGATAAATAAATGAAAACTGTGTCTTTGAAACATATAATTATTTACTTTTATAAATACATAAAACCAAAGTGGGAACCAACAGATATTGAATTTCCCTATACATTAACAATAGTCACTATCTGCCAACCGGGACACGGTAACGACACGCTGATGTCAGAACGTTCCGTAAGTCACTCGAACAAGCGAGCCGCTTTTCTTTTTCCATGGTTGAGAGGAGCCTGGTACCCATCTAGCGCTCTGACCTTCTATAAGGATAGTGTGCACAGTTGAAAGTGAAACAATCAAAACTGGCCGATATGAAGCGAATGGTCAATCGTCTGTTTGCGTAAATCATATCTTTCACTTTTTAGTCACATATTTTCTGATGGTTGGTTCCCGGCCGGGTCGCTCATCGTCTTCAATAGACTCTGCCATTCCGGAAACATTCATGCCATTTAAAAACAAGGGCCCTGGTGCATTTTTTCTTCATACCTGATTCATCAATCAGTTTAAATGTTTGTGTTGGTGTCTTTCCGAGTCCGACGCAAAATTTAATTATCACCCGCGTTTCAACATCACCGTTCGACGTCATTTTTTCTCTCAAAATCGGATAGCAACAAAGTTGATTCTGTTCTTATAACTGTTCACCGGTTGAATGCAACCGATTCAAATTTTCAAGAAATGACGTCATAACGTCCAGCTTACGGCAAACAAAATCGCGCATTTCTATCTGAGTTCAGGCGATGTTTATATCAGTTGTAACAAGCGTGTCTAAAATTATAAAAGCTTGAAAAAATACTGTGCACCGGCATCAGTTATATGGGTTGCCACAGGAGCGTATATTTCAAAAGTTTTTAATATTTTTTTGTTCAAAATATGTTCAACCAAACTTTCACAAGAATTGTGGCAAAATTAACGGAATCACGGCAAAAGTCTACAAACTTCTCGAACACCACTCGCAAATCAGTTGACTGTTTGTATTTTTAACACACTTAAATTAACTCAATTAAATATTGCATAACCCGATGCAAAACATTGAGTCATGTGATGTTAAACCGTCAAAATTGTGACGTCATTTAGTTTTATTTCAATGTGTAATTTTAGTCGCTTTGTCAAAAACAATGAAATGGATTAGAAACAGGTTAACTGTATTAAAATTTGCATTTGCAATGATATATCAGTCGTTAAACGGTGGCACCACTAATGGGTTGCCAGTGAACAAATTATATAATTAGGCCATTATTTTTTGATAATTCATTTTACGAACCCTCCTACGACAAAACAAAATTAGGATATAAAACAAATAACATGAGTCAAAGATCGCTTAAAGATATAAAATTCTTAAAATTGGTATGAAATAATAGAAAAAAACATAACAATTTTACCCATTTATCGCAGATTCTCAGTCTATAAAAAAATGAAATATGGATAATCTTAAATTACCTCCCTTTAAATTGAATATTGTTTGAAATTCAAGTAACTGTAATTCAGCGTTAACATTAAATATTTCAAAAATTTCTTTGGCAAACGCATTTGTAGTGGTAATGCTAGTAAAACATGATGTCAAAATAATTTTAACTGGCATATTTTTGAATTAGGAACATCGAAAGCTTCACTAATTAGAAGTACTTAATAAAATCCTATATACCCAGTTGTATAAGTGTTATAACTTATTTCTAAGAAAACACATTGACTTAAAAGTTTTAAAATATGTTCATGCAATCAGAGCAGAATAATTTACACTCGTTATTTTGCAGTTTAACCGTATCTCTAATCAAGCTCAAAATACACAAAACAATGAGAATATTCTTAGGTAAGTACTTAGCAATTTGGTTTAGTGTATAATGAGGCCATTATTTTTTGGTAATTCATTTTACGAACCCTCCTTTGACAAAACAAAATTAGGATTTTTATTTTTCCGTACGGAATTTGATTTTTTTGTATAAATATATATATTTTTTTTACCTCCTCTCAGATTTTAATCAAACATTTCATTCTCTTTTCCTATCCAACAAAATGAAAACCAGCTTTTCCATATTTTCCTTTTTATTTTTTCCCTCCTCTACAGTAATGCACCTATCAATATTTTGCCCCAGGGGGGGGGCGGCGGGCATACAGGGGACTTTAGACAAGAAGACGGTCCCCGATAGGCGGGAGTTTGACACGCCGAATTATTCCGGGTCCCGGGAAATAGACTGGCCGGATTCTACGACTCGGTACCCGGGATTTAGACAAACCATTTGTATTAACAAAATGGCGGAAATTTTGAAAAAAATGGAAGCGTTTAAATCACATTTTTCTGTCCAAGACATGTGTGATTGGGTTGGGGTAATATCCCCAGACCTGTCTAAGATATTTAAAGGTATACAGGAAATGTTCTTATTCATTTCTGTTGACGTATATGTATTTTCTTCTGTTGTCGTGTGTTTTCGCGATGACCTTCACGGTCCCAATCAAAGGAAGATAGACGAATTTGTTACGAAAATAGAAAAAATGTTTTTAAGGCTTATGTAATTGATTTCCAAAAATATGTAGGTTTAAATATAAAAAGTAAATAAATTCATTTCATATAAAATGTAGACCCACTCATTGGCCACATTATTTGGATTTAATACTCTCCTTGTACATTTTGGTTATTTCATAGAAATATTAAAAACATAATGTTCATGCGATATTAAAGTTGTGTGTGCTGTGTTTTCGATATTGTATGCTAAATAAACTTCATATTTGTAGGCAGTGTATTAAACTGTAAATAACATTTATATAAGAATAAATCACTTTTTTCCTTTTTTGGTACATCTTTTTTTCAGGTTTTTAATATGCTGCAACAGTTAATGTTATATCAAAAAAGGTAATTAATTGTGAACTCATAAATTGTATACCAGCAAATTTAATCTTTCAGTACTGTATGCTGTGGTGATGGTGTAATAAAAATAATGCAAAATATTCTATGTTTCAAGCAACCCTACGGCCTATGCCTACCTTCTTAACAAAAATGTCCAGGACCCAAATTAAATAGAGGATAATTGTTGCTTTTTGTTGATTATCGAGTTTTAATTCACCGAGTGAGCACCAAAATAGGGGAGGCACTTAGATTCGCACCTGTCTATATGTCAATTGCATTTTTTTGGTGACAAAAGGGCACATGTGATCCATGAACGCAGCTTCAAGTTTTATCTGTTGTGCACCGAGATCTCTTACTAAAGGGGGCCATCACTATCAGAATACTAAAGTATTAAATTGATGCTAGGTTTTTCTCCATAAACCATTGGTTAAACTGTCGAATTGCTGACATTGTTTTGGCTGATTTGTAGCCAGTTCATGGTGGAAAAATGCTAAACTGGCAATATTGGCGCTAGCTTGCTTCACCCCCGGGGCATTTGATTCACAATTTAAGCATCTCCCACTATGGGGATTTAGACAAAATTATTGGCTCTAGGGTGGGGAATTAGACCCCAAAAAGAAAGGATTGTCTAATTCCCCTGGGTCTGCCCGCCGCCCCCCCCCTGGGGCAAAATATTGATAGGTGCATAATTAACATGTCGCCAGTTGTCAATCATTTATCCATTTTAACCAATCAATACTATACCTCTGACAAACAATAGCACGTGCAGCTGTATTATAATACGTATTGTTAATATACTCCTACATCAACAACAGGGTGGAGATATCTAAGTACTGGCGACATGTTAATTCTCTGTCTTCATGATTCGTAAAACGAACAATAAACAAATAATGGCCTTAAATGAGATATATACTACTGAAAATTCCAAATTTCAATACAGGTAATCCTATATTTGATCCGATCCATTCGTCTTGTCAAGATAATCTTTGTGACTAAAGACTCGGGACAAAGATTATTTTGCGAAATATTGATTTGTTATTTGACTGTGTGTATTCATGTTATATAATAATCAAGGTAAAGAATTAAAAGAAAAATGTAATATTTTGTGTTACCTCTCATTTACCTTAAGGCCGTTTCACATATACACCGAACCCAAAATGAAACCGAAGCCGTTTTTTATCGTTTCGGAATCGGCTAGTGCTTTCACATAAAGCCGAATTTTGATCCGAATCTCTAAAAATAGCGACCTATTTGAGACCGAATCTGAACAAATTAGAAATCCAATTTGTGCATGTTTTCGTTTCGCTTTCGTTTCGGTTTTGGTTTCGGTGTAGATGTGGAAACCCTCGTTTGCGGTAGTACATCCTAATTTTTCGGTTCGGTTTTGTTTCGGTTTCGGTGTATATGTGAAATGACCTTTACACACAAAACAAATATGCATGCTGGTTTATATATACATTTGTGTATCTTGTTTCCATCAATGACAAGAGATTAAAATTAAATGGATAATAATGCCCTTCTGAAACAAAATAACTTTTTTTTATTTGCCCACTGCCTTACACAAGTTCACACACAGCTGTTACAATAATGGCCATGAATAATCTAGTTTATTTGTTTGTATGGTGTTTTACGTAATTTTCAACACATGTAAGGTTATATATGATGGCAATTTTTTGTGGTGGAGGCAGACTACCCACTTTTCCTGGGTAGAACCAGTAATGTACATCTGACGCCATCCGTAAGAATCGACACTTCCTCACAAGTCGAGCTCCCAGTGGGATTCGAACCCGCAGCGGTGAGCGGCAAAGGTTTATAACGCAACGTCGTTAACCATTCGGCCATGGAGACGCTTAATAATATAGTCTATAATAATCTAGTCTATAATAATCCAGTCCATACAGAGATAGTACATTAAAGGGACACACGGCAATCTTGAAGTTTTATCAAGCATTAAAACTAGCATCTTATTTCATTTACCCAGTATCATTTCAACTTTTAAACATGCTTGTATATAATTTAATAAGATTTTTCTTCTTATTTTACCAAAGATTTGAATACATTAATGGTGTAATATAATCAACAGTTATTAATATGCAAAAACAATTTGCTTTATACAATTCGTATAATTAATATTAATGATTGAACATATAGGGAGGCCACAAGTTTATTAGATTAAATGTATAATAATGGCCTTCTAAAACAAAATAACTTTTTTTTTATTTGCCCACTACCTTACACAAATTCACACATAGCTGTATGACCATGAACTGTTGTGTACCAGTTATCGTCATTCACCAGATATTGTCATTATCAATAAAACGTTCGATGTTATGATTTTTTTTCAACCCCACTTTATAAATCACTACACACTACCATCATACGATTGGAGAAACATTTTAGAAATGTTAACATACACTCTCGAACCAACCGGTTTACCTATATACATTTCGTTATAAACAAAACACAATCGGGGGAATCATGCGCATGCAGCACAGGAAAATATCTGACCCTTTACGTCGAACCATTAAATCAATTTTACATGCCCAAAAAACTAAAAGCGCGAGTTAAACAT
Source organism: Cyrtodaria siliqua (assembly GCA_037043455.1). NCBI lineage: Eukaryota > Metazoa > Mollusca > Bivalvia > Adapedonta > Hiatellidae > Cyrtodaria > Cyrtodaria siliqua. The sequence goes on along the minus strand of JAWPHD010000119.1, from coordinate 208,180 downwards.
TTTCAGCTAAGGCAGATAACGAGTACACATCAATCAATTTAAATTTGCGAACAGTTATTTCCCTTTAAATTATGAAAACGTCGAAATTTGAAGTAAATACAGTTGAAAAATCATTTTAAATTGTAGATATAACTTTTTTTCTAAATATTTTTTTTGTGTATTCAAATGCAATTCATTTTTCATCAATTTTTGCGCACAATATGACCTATTTATGTGTCGATGTGCCGTAAAACACCATTCATTCATTCATTCATTCAAATGCAATGGTATATTTATGTTCCAATTAATAAGTACACAAGTTTTCATAATCCCAAATATGGGTTATTTGGTCATCCCAGATATGGGTTATTCGGTATTAAACTGAGCATGACGATAACTACTACATTCAGCTCAGGGACTGGCCCAATTTAGTCTATATTTAGTAACGGTCACGTGACACTTGTTACCGAGAATAGAAACAATGTAAACATAGAATATTTACGACAAGGTGGTAAGCTTCTCTACCGGAAAAATATTTATGAGACGACTAGTTTTGATTTAGATATATTAAAGAACCAACATAACAAGAAATCTGTGGATTCACGTCTCGCCTAATGGGGGCTGGAGGTAAAAATAAAAACTTCAATGGTGCTTAAATGAAAGTTTGTAAACATTTTAGTAACTAAAAACAACGGAGTTTGTCGTTTGCTTTTGCTGAGATGACATCTAAGTGCGTTTGTTTAAAAACAAAATGCCATACATGTGATACCTCACGGCGTGAGATGAAATCTCACGGAATTCTAACCCTCCTCCCGGCCCCACGGAATTGTGTGAAAAACTCCCGTAAAATTGCTAAAATCGATTTTCGAAAATCATCGGTCTATTACCTGCCAACTTGATGTTATTGTCTCGCGAATCGTGACATACCTAGATTTGACCTGGATCAATACTAAGCCTGGGGGAAAGTGGGTGAAACTGTTATTTGCAAACAGTTTATTGGCTTAATTGATCTTACCAAAGGATTAGCAGCACACTTATGAAGTCTTTAATGATGTAATTAGGTTAGATACCACTTGAAACAAATTGCCGGCGTCATTTATTTACAAGGTTGTTAAAGTGAATAGCGAAAACGAAAGTAGACTTTGTCAACGTGAATTTGATGAGTATGTATGATTTAATTAAACACAATTGAATTGTGGGGAATAGGGGTTAGGTATCTGAAATAAATCGATCAAGATGGGGTCTCAAACATTTTTAATCAAGATGGGGTGTTTTTCAAGTTAAAAAACACATTTTTTTCTCGAATCAATACTCGCTGATAAGCAGAAATAGAATGAATTCAAGAATGACAACTCCTACGAAATTTCGTAGTTCGTACTCAATTAGATTCATACTATTGTACATCGAACTCAATTTGATTCATACTATCGGTTATTTTCCAGAGTGGAAGTTATTATGCAGCCAACCGTGCTGCCGTCTTTTGCACGGCCGTTTTTGAAAAATCGCGGCCAATATTTGGTGGAGTGGGTGGGGTAAAAAAAAATAAAAAAAATTAAGTTTTTTTTAAACTCGTACTTTCTCAATATTTTTATGTTTTGTAAGTACGAATATATAACAACAAACTTTAAAGGGACACTGTCTGTAAGTATTAAAGTAGATTATTGAGCATAACCAAACAACAGCGAAATGAACAGCGAACATGTTTATCATTGGTTATTAATTAAAATTGTTTAAAAACTGTTTTTACTCATTCTTGTTATCTCCCCTGACATCAATGAAGAAACTTGTTTAAAAGTGTAATTTTAGGTATTTGTTTATGGAATTTGGGTATAAAATACTGCTCGCGCGCTAAAAATAGTCCGCGAAAAAACCTCCCAGATTTTTGCATGAATCTCCCTTAAAAAAAAATCACTAAACTCCCAGATTGAGGTCCTGAAAGTATCACATGTATGAAATGCCATTCTATTAAAAACAAAATGCCATTCTATTAAAAACAAGAGGCCCAAGATGTCTTGGGCCTGTGGATGCTCTGCTGGCTAAAACGGCTCTTATATCAAGGGTTGTCAACATAAAATTCCCATCATTATTTTTTTAAAACATTGCAAAAACAAATGGGATAGAATGGCCTTAGATCTCTCACCTGATAATCATGGGCATTAAGTCTGCTGTGTCTAGTCTGGCATGGGTATTTTTTAATTTGTCCCACTTCTTCTATGAATGAAATTTCATAAAAATGGGTTGGGGGTTATATTAACATTCTAAACAAATATGGTAAAGATCAGACAAAACATGAAGTAACTACAGATTTAACAAAGGAAAATACAATATAGCATTTTTCAACAAATCAAGGGCCATAACCTGTCATTTCTAACAATATCTAGCTGGTTTTCGAACTTGTCCAAGATTTTATTGATATTCCACGCTTTATACAACTAGACATCATACTGAGGCTTCCTGCCAAATTTTGTAGAAATCCAACAAGCCGTTTAGGAGGAGTAGAGCCGACAAAGAAATTTAAAGTAAAAATGTCAAAGTGCCATAACTCAGCGAACTGGAACAAAAGTGCAATATGCACAACTAGACATCTAACCGATGCTTCCTGCCAAGTTTCGTCGAAATCCAACAAGGCGTTTAGGAGGAGTAGCTCCAAGAATTTTAAAAGTAAAAATGTCAAGGGGCCGTAACTTCCAAAAAAATCAACGAATCGGAAAAAAACACAATAGGAACAACTAGAAATCATAGCAATGCTTCCTGCTAACATGGCTAACCAAAAATAATGAGGGGGCGTCCGTGGCCGAGTGGTTAACGTCTCTGACTTGAAATCACTTGCCCCTCACCGCTGTAGGTTCGATCCCTCAGGGGCCTAGGAATCTTTATGTGAGGAAGCTATCCAGCTGGCTTGCGGAACGTCGGTGGTTCTACCCAGGTGCCCGCCCGTGCACGAAAATTGCCCGGAGGGGCACCTGGGGTCTTCCTCCACCAATGGAAGCTGGAAAGTCGCCATATGACCTTAGCTGTTGGTGCGACTATAAAATCAAATTCAATCAATCAAAAATAATGAAATCAAAAAATCAAAAAAAAAAAATCAAAAAAAAAAAAAATCAATCAATCAAATAAACAAAAACATAAACAAAAATAATAAACAAAAAAAAAAATAATAAAAAAAAAAAAAAATTATAATAAAAAAAAAAAAAAAAAAAAAAAAAGGAAACAATTTTTTTTTTTTAAAAATTAATGAAAATAATAACAAGAGGTCAATGACCTTGAAGCTCTACTGATACTGATTGATTTTGATTTCAGGAAGTAGTCGCTACAGACTTGTTTTTGAAAATCTATTTTTAACCGTGGCGGCCATCTTGAATTTCCGGCCGACCTGAAACTTTGCTAGGATCAATTAGACATTAAGAGCAACATTCCTGTGAAGTTTCATGAAAATCCGTCAAGTTGTTTCAGAGGAGAAGTCGCTACAAGTTTTCATTATATAACTCTATGTAAACAAAGATGGCCGCTGGTAGCCATGTTTAACGTCAAATCAAAACAATTTTCGACAAGGATCAACATCATGTCATACTGATCATTTTAGAAAAAGTCCCATATCAATATCTCTTATAGTTTTGAAGAAGTAGTCGCTACAAACTTATTTATTTTTAATCTATTTTTAGCTGTGGCGGCCATCTTGAATTTCCGGCCGACATGAAATTTTTCTAGGATCAACTAGACATCAAGAGCAACATTCCTGTGAAGTTTCATGAACATCCGTCAAGTAGTTTCAGAGGAGTAGTCACAACAAGTTTTTACTATATAATTCTTTGTAACCAAAGACGGCCTCTGGCAGCCATGTTTAACGTCGAATCAAAATAATTTTCCACAAGGATCAACATCATGTCATGCTGATCATTTTAGAAAAAGTCCCATATCAATATCAATTATAGTTTTCAAGAAGTTGTCCGCTACAAACTTATTTTTAAAAATCTATTTTTAGCTGTGACGGCCATCTTGAATTTCTGGCAGATCTGAACTTTTGCTAGGATCAATGAGACATCAAGAGCAACATTCCTGTAAAGTTTCATGACAATCCTTCAAGTAGTTTCAGAGGAGTAGTCGCTACAAGTTTTTACTATATAACTCTATGTAAACAAAGATGGCCGCTGGCAGCCATGTTTAACGTTGAATCAAAACGATTTTTGACAAGGATCAACATCATGTCATGCTGATCATTTTAGAATAAGTCCCATATCAATATCACTTATAGTTTTCAAGAAGTAGTCGCTACAAACTTGTATTTTAAAACTCTATTTTTAGCTTTGGCGGCCATCTTGGATTTCATATCAACATGAATTTTTGCTAGGATCAACTAGACTTTACGGGCAACATTTCTGTAAAGTTTCATGAATATCCATTCAGTAGTTTCAGAGGAGTTGTCGCTACAAATAAAAGTTTACGGACAGACAGACGGACGACGCACCACGGCATAAGCTCTGCTGATCTCTGATCAGTAGAGCTAACAAGAGGCCCAAGAGGGCCTGTGGACGCTCTACTGGCTAATATGGCTCTTATGACATCAATGAAGCATGTGACTATCGTTTTAAAGAGGCAAAATATAGCCATAACTCCGCCATTACTGGTCTGATCTGGCTGGTTTTCCAAGTTAATAAAAAAAAAAAAATTAAAAAAAAAAAAAAAAAAAAAAAAAAAAAAAAAAAATAAAAAAAATTAAAAAAAAAAAAAAAAAAATTAAAAAAAAAATAATTAAAAAAAAAATAATAAAAAAAAATAAATAAACATTTAAAAAAAAAATATAAATAAAAAAAAAAAAAAAAAAAAAAATAAGAAAAAAATTATTAAAAAGTAAAAAAATTAAAAAAATTTAAAACAAGCATTGATGTACAACTGTGACCCCCGCAGGGCGGTGCCAGATGTGACCCCATTTGTGTCACCATTTGAACAAAATTGGTAAAGGACCATAAGCTTATAGCAACAGCAATATATTAGACCTCTGGCTCTTGCAGTTTCCGAGAAGAAGATTTTTTAAGTCTTTTTTCCTATACATGTCTATGTAAAACATGTGACTCTTGGGGCGGGGCCAAATGTGACCCCAGGGTCACCATTTGAACAAAGTTGGTAAAGGACCATAAGCTTATAATAAATGTAAAATATCAAACCTCTGGTGAAGTTTCCGAGAAGATTTTTTATAAAAAAATTCTATATAAGTCTATGTAAAACTGTGACCCTCGGGGCGGGGACAAATTTGACCCCAGGGTCCCCATTTGAACAAACTTAGTAGAGGACCATAAGCTGATGCTACATGTAATACATGAGAGCTCTGTGCCATGTGGTTCCAGAGAAGAAGATTTTTTTCAGTTTTTCCCTATACAAGCTTATGTAAAACTGTGACCCCCGGGGTGGGGCCAAATGTGACCCCTGGGTCACCATTTGAACAAACTTGGTAGAGGACCACAAGCTTATTGCAAATGCAAAATATTAAACCTCTGGCTCTTGCAGTTTCAGAGAAGAAGATTTTTTAAGTTTATCCCTATACATGTCTATGTAAAACATGTGACCCTTGGGGCGGGTCCAAATGTGACCCGAGGGTCATTATTTGAACAAACTTGGTAAAGGACCATAAGCTTATAGTAAATGCAAAATATCAAACCTCTGGCTGTTGTAGTTTCCGAGAAGAAGATTTAAAAAAAAAAATCCTATATAAGTCTATGTAAAACTGTGACCCCCGGGGCGGGGACAAATTTGACCCCAGGGTCACCATTTGAACAAACTTAGTAGAGGACGATAAGCTGATGCTACATGTAATACATGAGAGCTCTGTGCCTTGTGGTTTCAGAAAAGAAGATTTTTTAAAGTTTTTTCCTATATGTCTATATGAAAAACATGCAAAACCTCAATATACAAACTTTGGACCCCCGGGGCACGGCCATTTTTGACCCCGGGGACTTTATTTGAACAATCTTGATAGTCTAGGCCTTGGCGATCATTTTAAAAGAAAAACTGTTGAAATCTGTCCAGCGGTTCTGGAGAAGATTTTTTAAGGTTTCGACCATATATGGTAATGGCAGCCATCTTGGATGTAGCGCTGACCTAATTTTAGCAAATCTAAAAAGCATTCATCTAAGGATCATCCATGTGAAGTTTGGTCAAAATTAGCCAAGCGGTTTCTGAGGAGAAGTCGTTTGAAGAAAAGTTAACGGACGACGGACGACGGACGATGGACAACACACCATCCCATAAGCTCTGCTGGCCCTTGAAAAAAAAAAAAGGAAAAAAGAAAAGAAAAAAATATATATATATTAAACAAGAGGGCCAAGATGGCCCTATATCGATCACCTGAGTAATTGTCCATTATCGAACTTCTTCGAAATCTTATGATCATATACAATCTATGCAAGTTTGGTTAAGATTGTCCGAGAAATGTGGCCTCTTTTGTTTACCAACATTGATATAAAGACACTGACAAAGTTTGGTAAAGATCAAAGACAAAATGAAGGTGTAACCTCTGGGGCATGGCCAAATGTGACCCAAGGGCTACATGTAATATAGGAGAGCTGTGTGCCTTGTGGTTTCAGAAAGAGAAGATTTTTTAAGTTTTTCCCTATACAAGTCTATGTAAAACATATGACCCCTGGGGCAGAGCCGTCACCAGTTTAATAAACTTGGTAAAGGACCATAAGCGCATAGTAAATGCAAAATATTAAACCTCTGGCTCTTGCAGTTTCAGAGAAAAGATTTTTTTAATTTTTCCCTATACAAGTCTATGTAAAACTGTGATCGCGGGGGCAGGGCCAAATATGACCCCAGGGTCACCATTTGAACAAACTCGGTAAAGGACCATAATCTTATAGTAACTGCAAAATATTAAACCTCTGGCTCTTGTTCTTTCAGAGAAGAAGTTTTTTTAAAAAAATCCTATATAAATCTATGTAAAACTGTGACCCCCGGGGCGGGGCCAAATTTGACACCAGGGTCACCATTTGAACAAACTGGGTAAAGGATCATAAGCTTGTAGAAAATGCAAAATATTGAATATCTGGCTCAAGCAGTTCCAGAGAAGATTAGATTGTTTAAGTTTTTCCCTATACAAGTCTATGTAAAACATGTGACCCCTGGGGTGGGGTCAAATGTAACCCTAGCGTCACTATTTTAACAAACTTGGTAGAGGACTATAAGCTTATAGCAAATGCAAAATATTGAACATCTGGCTCAAGCAGTTTTGGAGAAGATTTTTTAAGTTTTTCCCTATACAAGTCTATATAAAACCTGTGACCCCTGTGGCGGGGCCAAATGTAACCCCAGTGTCACCATTAGAACAAACTTGGTAAAGGACCATAATCTTATAGTAAATGCAAAATGTTAAACCTCTGGCTCTTGTAGTTTCAGAGAAGAAGATTTTTAAGTTTTTCCCTATACAAGTCTATGTAAAACTGTGACCACCGGGGCGGGGCCAAATGTGACCCCAGGGTCACCATTTTAACAAACCTGGTAAAGGACTATACTCTTATAGTAAATGCAAAATATTAAACCTCTGGCTCTTGTAGTTTTAGAGAAGAAGATTGTTTTCAGTTTTTGCCTATACAAGCCTATGTAAAACTGTGACCCCCGGGGTGGGGCCAAATGTGACCCCTGGGTCACCATTTGAACAAACTTGGTAGAGGACCATAAGCTTATAGCAAATGCAAAATATCAAACCTCTGGCTCTTGCAGTTTCAGAGAAGAAGATTTTTTAAGTTTTTCCCTATACATGTCTATGCAAACCATGTGATCCTTGGGGCGGGGTCAAATGTGACCCGGGGGTCACCATTTTAACAAACTTGCTCAAGGACCATATACTTATAGTAAATGCAAAACATTAAACCTCTGGCTCTTGTAGTTTCCGAGAAGAAGATTATTTATTTTGTTTTCCTATATAAGTCTTTGTAAAACTGTGACCCATCGGGGCGGGGACAAATTTGACCCCAGGGTCACTTTTTGAACAAACTTAGTAGAGGACCATAAGCTGATGCTACATGTAATACATGAGAGCTCTGCTCTGTGCCTTGTGGTTTCAGAGAAGAAGATTTTTTAAAGTTTTTTCCTATATGTCTATATGAAAAACATGCAAAATCTCAATATACAAACATTGGATCCCCGGGGCACGGCCATTTTTGACCCCGGGGACTTTATTTGAACAAACTAGATAGTGTAGGCATTGGCAATCATTTTAAAAGAAAAACTGTTGAAATCTGTCCTGCGGTTCTGGAGAAGAAGATTTTTTAAGGTTTAGACCATATATGGCAATGGCGGCCATCTTGGATGGCGCGCTGATCTAATTTTAACAAATCTAAAAAGCATGCATCTAAGGATCATTCATGTAAAGTTAAGTCAAAATTAGCCAAGCGGTTTCTGAGGAGAAGTCGTTTGAAGAAAAGTTAACGACGACGACGGACGGACGACGGACGGACGACGGGCGGCGGACGCAGAGTGATCCCAATAGATCACCTTGAGCCTTCGGCTCAGGTGATCTAAAAATAAATAAACAAAAGAAATATACTTATAATAAAAAAATAAAAAAGGCAAACCATCTGGTAAAGTTTGATAAAGATCAGATGAAAAATGATAGCCCTATATCGTATTAACGAGGCAAAATATAGCATTTTTAACTAAATCAAGGGCCATAACTCTGCTGTTACTGGTCTGGCTGGTTTTCGAACTTGTCCGAGCTTTCATCGATATTAACAATTTGTTAAAGTTTGGTAAAGATCGGATGAAAAATGAGGCCCTTGGACTGTAGAGCTAAAAATCATCAGCTCCAAAAAGTAGGTCAAGGTCATAGATGAAATCCATGCATCCAAAAAGATGCACTACCCAAGACACAACTATGTCAAAATAGAATATGTTTTCTTCCGAAGATTAAGTTATAAGGTAGGTTTAAAACATCTAGTGCATTATTATGAATTATAGTTCATGAGAAAGTGATGTTACTATAACAATTTAAGTTATTTGCCCTTTGCTTGGATGGTGAAGGTCACATCCACATTTGCTTTGTGACGTTGCAATGTACCACTCAAGATACAACTATAAGCAAAGTTTTAAAGGTCTAGTGCATACAGTTTGTGAAAAAGTGACCTAAACGCAAAAGTTGAACCTAAAAATTATTAAGTTATCTGCCCTTTGCTTGGAGGGTCAAGGTCACTTCCACATTTGCTTTGTCACGTTGCGATGTACCACCCAAGATACAACTATAAGAAAAGTTCGAAAGGTCTATAGTGCATGCAGTTTGTGAAAAAGTGACCTAAACGCCAAAGTTGAAGGTAAAAATTATAAGGTTATCTGCCCTTGCTTGGAGGTCAAGGTCACTTCCACATTTGCTTTGTCACGTTGTGATGTACCACTCAAGATACAACTATAAGCAAAGTTTTAAAGGTCTAGTGCATACAGTTTGTGAAAAAGTGACCTAAACGCAAAAGCTGAACCTAAAAATTATTAAGTTATCTGCCCTTTGCTTGGAGGGTCAAGGTCACTTCCACATTTGCTTTGTCACGTTGCCAGGTACCACCCAAGATACAACTATAAGCAAAGTTTGAAAGGTCTAGTGCATACAGTTTGTGAAAAAGTGACCTAAAAGCAAAAGTTGAACCTAAATAATAGTAAGTTATCTGCCCTTTGCTTGGAGGGTCAAGGTCACTTCCACATTTCCTTTGTCACGTTGCGATGTACACCCTAGATAAAACTATAAGCAAAGTTTGAAAGGTCTAGTGCATACAGTCTGTGAGAAAATGACCTAAACACAAAACTTGAATGTTGACGCCGCCGCCGCCGCTGGAAAAGCAACACCTATGTCTCTTATTTTCTTCGAAAAGGCGAGACAAAAATGACAATATCTGGTATACAGCCAGTACACAAATTCACACACAGCTGTATGACCCATGAATAATCGAGTCTATAATAATCGAGTCATCGAGTGTATAATAATCGAGTGTATAATAATCGAGTGTATAATAATCTAATCCATACAGAGGTAGTACATTAAAGGGACACGGCAATCTTAAGCACTGAAACTAGCATTTTGATTCATTAATTTAGTATCATGTCAACTTTAAGCCTGGTTTCATATAATTAAAGATTTTGTTTCAGTTTCATTTCTTCTTCTTTTCCTACCAAAGGTTTAAATATACTAGTGGTGTATATATAATAATAATAATTAAAAGTTATTAATATGCCAAAAAAATTGCTTGATACAATTCGTATAATTAATATTAATGATTGAACAAAGTTATGTAGAAAAACTATACGGATGCCACAAGTTTTTAAAAAATCAAGATTACCGTGCCTCCCTTTTAATAAATAAAATACTACTTCGACCCAAACATGTATCAATGTATCAATGTAAACACGTGGGTTTTGGTGTACAAAAAAAATAAAATTCTTGAGTTTATTTCCATATCCATTTATTAAACAAGTAAATGAGGCCCCAGTGGCACAGTGGAATGCACTGTCAACTCTCAAACCAGAGATCGTGTGTGGATGGCACTGTCAACTCTCAAACCAGAGTGGCACAGTGGATGGCACTGTCAACTCTCAAACCAGAGATCGTGTTTGGATGGCACTGTCAACTCTCAAACCAGAGATCGTGTTTGAGCCTGACATACACCACTGGACAACTTTGGTGTGTACTAAGGCGAGACACTTCACCTAACCTTGCCTATCCTCCACACTCTCTCTCTCTCTCTCTCTCTCTCTCTCTGACAAATTGTGTGCTGATTAAAAGTATAGGTTTATTCACGGGTTTTTAATATACCCATGATTGAATATGCGTAAAGTGAATTGAATTACGAGTTGGTAATTCTTAATTCGAAGCTCCAGGTTTGGGGTTTGGCCTGGCTGGATAAAGCTAATGTTCAATATACCAATGATATTCAAAGAAAGAATGTTGGTCTCAGTTTATATACCTCAGCTAAGTCATGAAGCATGTTAGCAGTAATTCCGTGCCTTTTCAATGATCATTTAGCAAGATTTAGGAAGATTTCATCTATACAATAAAACAAGAGACCCAAGAGGGCATATATTGCTATACTGGATACAGGTAAATAAAACGAAGGATGCGATTATTATTTTATTATAAGTGACAAAACACGGCTTGTACAAAAAAAATATTTTTACAAATGTATTATTAATTATTTACAGTTAAATTAATTTTAATATGAAACTACGAGAGGTGTTCAACTTATAATTGAACTCTTTTGTTTAAGATGTTACTTTCAGGGGAAGTGATTATCATAAAAAATGCGTGATTTAATGATGTGAAACTGTCATTTAGAACGTATGCATTTAAAAATAATCTCCAATTTCACGCGGTTCGTTTTAAATTACATTTTGAATTAGGTGTACACCATTTTCCAATTTTAAACCTATATGTTTCTGTTGCCGTGGAGTTTTACCTTAAACCAAATAATTCCGCTAAATGCATATCATAATTGTTTAAAACAGTGTTTATAATTTAAATATGATCGTATGTTTTATTTTAAGACAAAAACATAGATCTTGAATTAAAAGCTAGACTTTTTACCGCAATATTAAGAAATTGACAGATAATAGGACAGTTTGCTCATATGTTATTGATAATTTTATAAATTAAACAAAATAACTATTTTAATCATATTTTGTGATAAAAAAAAAAGAACAGTTATTGTTGATGTATATCATATATACCTTATAAAGATATCTTTGGTAAAAATTTATATTACTTTTATCATTATTTGCAAATGTTCGTGTTTTGCCCTAAATTTTAAGTTATATATTTTTTCTATCTTTTCTTTTAAGAATCTTATGAAACTTGTTTTTTCATAGCAGAGGAAATCACAAAAATGCCTGAAGAAGATGTTTCGAACTAGAAGCTTTCATAAATTCAATCATTTCCATAGTTAAATTTCGCTGAAATTTTGAAAATAGACTAATTTCAAAAAAATGCATATTACACTTTTTTTGCATTCCGACATGGACATGAATACTATAACCTTAAACGACATTTTAAAAGCATTTGTCTTAAAATTTGTGTTGCAGTTATTTTTATAATTGAAGATTTTTCTTCAAAATGTCATTCTCTACCCTTTTTCAAAAATATGGATGCAGCAACATTAGGAAGCACATAATAGTGCATGTCATAATGTTTCATATTGAAGGAATCATTAGACTTGACATTAAATTCAAGATATTCGGCGAGAATTTCAAGATAGTTGATTCAGTTACACAATGAAAGTGTTCAATTATAAGTTGAACACCTCTCGTAGAAGTTATGGACGTGACATAAACATGTTGCTTAATCAACTACTAAGTAACAAAGGCTTTGATTTTTTCATTTCAAGTTTGGTGAAAATTCAAAACTGTTTACTTAATGTCTATACAGGCTGTAATTCCCTTCTTTTTTTATTCAAGGGCAATAACTCCATAACAAATGTGTCAATTATGCTCGTTGTAGAACTAATCCGAGATCTCACAACAAAACTTCAAAAATCATGAGCCGTTTCCTCAAGTTATTGTGTAAACAAGCTGAAATTGCCTTATTTTGACATAATCAAGGGCCTTAACTCCATAGCACACATGCCAACTACCCTCATTGTTGAAACAAACCTTCATATCAAATATTAGGAAAAAAACATCTATCATGGGAAACAAACACATCTATTTTGACACATACATGTCTTTGTTTACATCTATGACTATCAGGGGGAAAACACACACAATGTCATGTCTTTGTTTACGTCTATGTCTATCGAGAGAAACTAGAACTGTCGCCGGAGGCGGACAAATACCCACCTCTGAATAACTTGTTGGAGTGTGGGTAAACATACAAGACTTTGTTCCTATAAGATATATAGACACATACTATAGAGAAAAAGCCCGGACAAGAATTTTCTATTTGACTACCAAGTATGAAATGCATTAAAAATACAAAAGGCCATAACTAAGTGGAAAATTATCGAACCGGAACGTCACGACAATATGTGCATCTCCACTTGATATTGATGCTTTAATTGTAGCAATTTTCACGAAATTATAACATGTGGTTTTAGAGAAATAGCCCAAACAAGAATTTTCTATTTGACTACCAAGTATGAAATGCATCAAAAATACAAAGGGCCATAACTCAGTGGAAAATTATTGAACTGGAACGTTACGACAGTATGCACATCTCCACTTGATATTGATACTTCCTAGCAAGTTTCAATTAATTCTAAAATGTAGTTTTAGAGAAATATCCCGGACAAGAATTTTGTATTATATAATTATATATATTAGAAAGCAAAGGGCCATAACTCAGTGGAATATTAGCGGAATGTCACGTCAATATGCACATCTCCACCTAATATTGATGCTTCCTAGCAAGTTTCAATAAATTGTAACAAGGAGTTTTAGAGAAATAGCCCGGTCAAGAATTTTGTATTATATATATATATTAGAAATACAAAGGGCCATAACTCAGTGGAAAATTATTGAAAAGGAAAATCATGATAGTATGCACATATTCACTTGATATTGATGCTGGGTAGCAAGTTTCCCGAAATTTTAACATGTTTTTTAGAGAAATAGCACGAACACAAAATTTCTATTTCACTACCAAGTATGAAATGCATTAAAAATAAAAAGTATTTTTACTTTCAGGGGGAAACAAACACATATCTTTGTTTACATCTATTTCTATCAGGAGGAAACAAACATCTCTCTGCTTATATCTATGTCTACGGGGAAACAAATACATATTTTTGTTTACATCTATGTCTATCAGGGGAAAACAAACACATATCTTTTTTTACATCTGTCTGTCAGGGGGAAACAAACACATATATTTGTTTACATCTGTCTGTCAGGGGAAAACAAACACATATCTTTAGTTACATCTATGTCTGTCAAGGGGAAACAAACAAATATATTTGTTTACATCAATATCTATCAGGGGGAAACAAACAAATATCTTTGTTTACATCTATGTCTATCAGGGGGAAACAAACAAATATCTTTGTTTACATCTATGTCTATCATGGTGAAACAAACACATATCTTTGTTTACATCTATGTCTATCAGGGGGAAACAAACACATATCTTTGTTTACATTCTAATGATAATATTTAACCACCATAACAAGAAGGGAAAGGGTCAATTTGAAAGAAACAAGAAGTCAATGACCTTGAAGCTCTACTGATAGGCTTTGATAGCTAGATCAGCATTCCTGTGAAGTTTCATGAAAATCTGTCAAGTTGTTTCAGAGTAGTCGTTACAAGTTTTTATAGATAACTCTATGCAAACAAAGATGGCCGCTGGCAACCATATTTAATGTTGAATCAAAATAATTTTCAACAAGGACCAACATCATGTCATGCTGATCAGTTTAGAAAAGTCCCATATCAATATCACTTATAGTTTTCAAGAAGTAGTCGCTACAAATTTGTTGTTTTTTTAAATCTATTTTTAGCCATGGTGGCCATCTTAATATATCGGACAACCTGAAATTTTGCTTGGATTAACTAGACATCAAGAGCAACATTTCTTTTAAGTTTCATGAACATCTTTCAAGTAGTTTCAGAGGAGCAGTTGCTACAAGGTTTTACTATATAACTCTATGTAAACAATGATGTTTAATGTTTAATGATGAATCAAAATGATTTTTGACAGGGACTCACATCATGTCATGCTGACCATTTTAGAAAAAGTTCCATATCAATATCTCATATAGTTTTCAAGAGGTAGTCGCTACAAATTTGTTTTTTAAAAAATAATTTTTAGCCGTAGTGGCCATCTTGAATTTCCGGTCAACCTGATATTTTGCTAGTATCAATTAGACATCAAGAGTAACATTCCTGTGAAGATTCATGAAAATCCATGAAGTAGTTTCAGAGGATTAGTTGCTACAACCTTTTACTATACAACTCTATGTAAACAAAGATGGACACTGCGCGGCAGCCATGTTTAACATTGAATCAAAACGATTTTCATCATATCATGTTGATCATTTTAGAAAAAGTCCCATATCAATATCACTTATAGTTTTCAAGAAGTAGTCACTACAAATTTGTAATTAAAAATAAATTTTTAGCCGTGGTGGCCATCTTGAATTTCCGGCTGACCTGAAATTTTGCTAGATTCAATAAGACATCAAGGGCAACATTCCCGTGAAGTTTCATGAAAATCCGTCAAGTTGTTTCAGAGGTGTATTCACTACAACTGACTATATAACTCTATGTAAACAGAGATGGCCGCTGGCAGCCATGTTTAACGTTGAATCAAAACGTTTTTCAACAAGGACCAACATCATGCCATGTTGATCAATTTAGAAAAAGTCCCATATCAATATCACTTGTAGTTTTCAAGAAATAGTCGCTACAAACTTGTTTTTTAAAAATCTATGTTTAGCCCTGGTGGCCATCTTGAATTTCCGGCCAACCTGAAATTTTGCTAGTATCAATTAGACATCAAGAGCAACATTCCTGTGAAGTTTCATGAATATCTGTTAATATAAAGTAGTTTTAACTATACAACTCTATGTAAACAAAAATACAGCCATGTTTAACATCGAATCAAAATGATTTTCAACAAGGACCAACATCATGTCATGCTGATCATTTTAGAAAAAGTTCCATATCAATATCAAGAAGTAGTCGCTACATAAACTTGTTTTTTAAAAATCTATTTTTAGCTTTGGCGGCCATCTTGGATTTCACATCAACGTGAATTTTTGCTAGGATCAACTAGACATCATGGGCAACAATCCTGTAAAGTTTCATGAAAATCCATCCAGTAGTTTCAGAGGAGTAGTCATCGTAAAAAAAGTTTACGGACAACAGACACCGCACCAGGGCATAAGCTCTGCTGATCTATGATCAGTTGAGCTAAAAATGATGGCTGTTTTCCTGCACTTGCAGCTATTACATATTTAATACAGTTTAACGTATAGGATAGATTTTAATTACTGAATATGCTTGATTTGTAAACAAATAAAAACTGTAACAATGTCCTACGTCAACTGGTACCAGTAGTTTTACTTGATCTGAATGGTGTTTTATGTCATTTTTAGCACATGTTAGGCTACATATATGGTCATTTTTGTTTGTGGTAGAGGCAGACCACCCCATTTTTCCTGGGCAGAACCAGTACTGTATACCTCGCGCCATCTGTACGATTCAACACTTCCTCACTAGACAAGTCAAGCTCCCAATGGGAACCCGTAGCGGTGAGAGGTGAGGAAGTTTTAGACACAGCACCTTTACTATCCTGGCCACGGTTGCACTTGCCAGTAGTCTTATCAATTATAAGTCATCAATCTTATAAAATTCTGTTTCATTTAAACTAGTAAGAATCTAGCAATAAAGAAATATGAAGTTAAGAAGTAATTGTGAATGAAGAAATAAAGTAGTTGTTACAAACATGTAGACAAACTTGAATATATGATAAGATTAAAATGTTTAAATCAGCTATCTTGTCATGCACTTGTGGTTGTAGTAAACACCTGACAACATATGGACTTAATATTTTATCCTTGTTTTCAGTGTGGACCTATGAATGGGTATATACACCAGGTATATAATGAATGGGTAGATCAATATAAAATTGCATAGGGACTGTGTAAACATGTTAAGTGTGTATAAAACTCTACAGGTTTAATAAAAGGAACAAGACACAGAATTGTATTTATAATGTACACATCGGTGAAACAATGTGAGGTTTAACAAAATATGTGCAGTAGGTATTGGCAATTAGTATACTGGTACCTGGCATTTAAAGTGAAATAGGTACATTGATACTGAAGCTGTTTTAAAATAAGGACTGAAATTTTAACAGTGTAAAATGGAAGTATCGGGCAGAAAAACCGGATTAAGTGCATCTATACTTGCTGGATCTGCTGAATTTTATGATTTCTACTGCCAGCCGTGTAGCAACGATGACAAGCACCTGCCGGCCGAGGGATATTGTGTAAACTGCACGGAGTATTTATGTGGGACATGTTTTAAATACCACCGACAGCTATCTTTAATGAGACACCATGTTCTTCTTGACAAGAAACAAATGCCAAAAGACAATCCACCGACGAGGTCAAATACCACGGACGTTTGTTCTGACCAATGTCCAAACCATAGCGGAAAAATGACGGAGTATTACTGCAAACAACATGATCAGCTTGGATGTTCCGTATGCATGACTATCAACCATACGGGCTGTACAGGGATCAGTTACATACCCGACATTGCCGACGGAATTGAGAAAACACAGGAATATCAACAATTAAAACAGAAACTTAATGACCTAGAACAGAATGTTGAACAAAACAAAAGCAAAGCCAAGGAAAATTCTACATCAATTGACACAAACAGTAATGAAGCAATAGCAGAGATAAGAGAATTTAGAAATGAGATCAATGAATTATTTGATACTTTGGAAAATGCAATGTGTGAGAAAGTGAAAGTGATCCGGGATGAAGATATGGCAGTAATGGCCTCAATATCTGATGACTCTGATTCAGTTGCATCTGTCATTACATCAATGACATCTGATCTTGAACATAAACAAAAAGCTAAACAAAACAGTCAAGTGTTTGTAGCTATGAAAAAGGCAGAAAAAGAAATGAAATCAATAGAGGATAAAGTGAAAAAGATTGACAATGATAATAAAATAAGAAGGTGCAAGTTTGAACCCGAGAGGGAGCTAACAGACTTATTAAGCAACATCAGCAAGTTAGGAAACTTGTCTGTGTCAACAAGTACACAGGGAAATGCCTGTGGAACCAATAATGCCACCATCATAACACCTGCCAGTGGAAACAATAATGCCACCACCATAACACCTGCCAGTGGTACCAATAATGATGCTACCATAACACCTTTGACTAAGGACATCAAAGGAAGAAAGGCACAAAACACTGGAGACAAAAAAATTAGACCAGAAACCACTCCAAATATAAGTGGCTCAAAATCTGCTGAATCCAGCGTGAACCCTCTGATAAAGGATACCAAGGGAAGAGAGGCACAGCACACGGGAGACATAAATGTGAAATCACAAACTGACAAAAAGACGCCCAATATTACAGGAATAGCAGTACTCTCTGATGGCCGACTGGCTGTGGCTGACTTCGCTAACTCTGCCATCAAGTTGATTGACGTCAAGAACAAGCAGATAAGGTCTCATCCAACATGTATACAACCCTGGGATGTCACTGAGGTCACCAAAGGTCAAGTTGCTGCCACTTGCCTGAGTAGTATAACACTCCTCACTGTGTCAAAGACTCCATACCAAGCTCGTAACATAGAAGTTGATGGCTGTAGTAAAGGTATAGAGCAATACCAGGGGCGCCTGATAGTAACCTTTGATACCCCACCCAAAGTTGAGATAATGGACACAAGTGGAACTGTGATTCAAAGATTCACAACAGACTACTCTGGAGAACCAATGTTTACACTACCAGGGTACCTAGCCATCAGTCGAGACGGAAACACTATCTATGTCTCTAATACTAACACATCATTCACAAGTATGACAAGAGATGGACAGGTGCAGGCCATATACAAGTCAGGATTTGCAAAAGGAATTGCTGTAGACAAACATGGATCAGTGTATGTGTGTGCCTGTTTAATGGTCCATCAGCTGACCCCTGACCTGAGGCATGTACAAGAACTACTGGAGGAGAGAGATTTACTGACTTGGCCTCAATCAATCGCATACTGTGACAAGGAAGACAAACTATATGTTGGAATGTATGATAACAATAACATCAAAGTGTTCCAACTGAAATGATTCAGCACTAATAAAGACCGACACCAAACATGTCAAATATGAATAAAAATGACAAAACAACAACAACAGTTTATACGAGAGCTAAACAACAACGGCTTCTATAAGTATTAAATAACAAAGAATCCCCAGAGCTAAAAAACAATGGCTTATATAAGTATTAAATAACAAACAATCATCAGAGTTTATCAGCTATGCACATTCACAGTGGTATGTGATGTTACCAAAAATTCTCAATTTATACATCATGAAAACAAGTTTATACATGAACTTTAATGTTTAAACTTAACATTATTTATGAGTTAACCTTTAACTGATTGACATTAACTGATTAAGGAAAAGGTTGTGATATATGTCCGTGTATGGCATAAATGATAAACAATATGACGAGTATGATAAACAATATGATGTGAATGATAAACAATATGATGAGCATGATAAACAAAATGATGTGAATGATAAACAATATGATGTGAATGATAAACAATATGATGTGAATGATAAACAATATGACGTGAATGATAAACAATATGAGCATGATAAACAAAATGATGTGAATGATAAACAATATGATGTGAATGATAAACAATATGATGTGAATGATAAACAATATGACGTGAATGATAAACAATATGAGCATGATAAACAAAATGATGTGAATGATAAACAATATGATGTGAATGATAAACAATATGATGTGAATGATAAACAATATGATGTGAATGATAAACAATATGATGACTGTACATACAAGTTGTGATATATGTACGTGTATGGCATGAATGATAAACAATATGACGAGTATGATAAACAATATGATGTGAATGATAAACAATATGACGTGAATGATAAACAATATGACGAGTATGATAAACAATATGATGTGAATGATAAACAATATGATGTGAATGATAAACAATATGAGGATTGTACCTACAAGTTGTGATATATGTACGTGTATGGAATGAATGATAAACAATATGATGAGCATGATAAACAAAATGATGTGAATGATAAACAATATGACGTGAATGATAAACAATATGATGACTGTACATACAAGTTGTGATATATGTACGTGTATGGCATGAATGATAAACAATATGACGAGTATGATAAACAATATGATGTGAATGATAAACAATATGACGTGAATGATAAACAATATGACGTGAATGATAAACAATATGATGTGAATGATAAACAATATGATGTGAATGATAAACAATATGATGATTGTACATACAAGTTGTGATATAATCAACTGATATCTGTCAGAACCCAATCTTCTCATCCCTTATTTTTTAATAGTTTTATCTTGATATATTTACAATAATTTTTAATTAATACTTCATTTCTTCATTTTTCATAAATTTTTACGCACAATATGACCTATTTATGTGTCGACGTGCCGTAAAACACCATTCATTCATTCATTCAATCTATGATTTTTTGTGAATTTTATTAAGGACAATTCATGCAAAAAATGATACTAGTTAGTTACAGAGCTTTAAATTAGATATTTTAAAAATACATCTTTATTCAGACATGTCATATGTTAAAAGGTCACAGAACACAATCTTGATTAGCACTCAATAAATTCTTCATGATATTCGTGCTTCTCATTAAGTTTATAACTCACATACCTTTTATTTTAAAACATGAAGAGTTCAATCAAGAATACAAAACTGAATGATCGTATTTAACCCTTAACCCGCTAAGCATGATTATAATAGCCTTTGCGACCATTGTAAACCCAGATCAGCCTGCGAGTAACTCGCAGGCTGATCAATGTTTACAATGTCCAGCTGCTGATCAGTCATTTCCCTCAAAACACCCCTTTGTCACATAAATGGAATGGTCTGAACAGTCCATTATATATATGTAGCGGGTTAAGGGAGATTTGCCGACTTCTTTGAGACTGATACTCTTGAGTTGTTGTTTTTCTTGATATATCCTATCAAACATTTATGGATAGATAGTATATTAATTTTGTGTTTGTGATTCAGGGGCAGATACAACTTGATTTGGTGAATGGGGCACAACTTTTAAATCTCAGATTTTAGGTAGAGGCGCAAAGCTTTTAAAAACAAAAACAAACTAGAACTGTCACCGGAGGCGGACCCGCTGGCAACTTGTTGGTGGGTGGGTAAACATACAAGACTTTGTTCCTATTAGATATATAGACATATGGAAATGAAATGGCCATAACTCCTACAAACACTATCAAAGTGATTTCAGTGGAAAACTATTGAACAGGAACATCATGACAGTATGAACATCTCCACTTGATATTAGAGGGCTGGCATGGCGCAGTCGGTAGCGCGGCGGATTTGTAACCGGAGGCCCTGGGTTCAATCCTCCATGGTGCCACTGAGTTCCTTCAGTGTGTTCTTGGGCAAGACACTTTCCCTTAGCCCCGTCCGTCGGATGGGGACTTAAACCGGGCGGTCCCGTGTATCGGTCTATCCTCCGAGCACGTTAAAGAACCATAGGAATCTATTCGATAATAAGAGTAGGGCAGGTTCACGGATTCCTATGTATCCTTCCCCTCTCTCTGGGGCGGCTCTAAATAACCTATACTGTCTTGATGAGCCGTTAAACAACATTCAATTCAATTCAATTCCACCTGATATTGATACTTCCTAGCAAGTTTCAATAAATTCTAACAAGGAGTTTTAGAGAAATAGCCTGGACAAGAATTATTTTGGAAATACAAAGGACCATAACTCAGTGGAAAATTATCGAACCGGAACGTCACGAGAATATGCATATATTCACTTGATATTGATGCTTCGTAGCAAGTTTCACAAAATTATAACATGGGGTTTTAGAGAAATAGCACGGACAAGAATTTATAACATGGGTTTTCAGAGAAATAGCGCAGACAAGAAGTATGAAATGCATTAAAAATACAAAGGGCCATAACTTAGTAGAAAATTATTGAACCGGAACGTCATGATAATATGCACATCTCCACTTGATAGTGATACTTCCTAGCAAATTTCAATAAATTCGAACAAGGAGATTTAGAGAAATAGCCCAGACAATAATTTTGTATTATATATTTATTTTGGAAATGCAAAGGGCCATAACTCAGTGGAAAATTATCGAACCGGAACGTCATGATAGTATGCCCATGTCCACTCGATATTGATACTTTCTAGCAAGTTTCGTGAAATTCAGTGCGGACCTACGATGCCATTGCGCTCGAACGCTGTGGTTTCTATAGGACCCTATATCTCATTATTGAGAAATAGCCCGGACAAGAATTGCGTCTACGGACAGACGGACGGACGAGCTGATGTTGCGGGGGGTATAAATATAACTTTAGAGAGGGTGGGGTGGGGGAGGGGGGCACCAACTGAATCTGCCCCTGTGATCCATGTCATGTATGCGAATGATAAACATTGAAACTATGTACATAACAAGAGGCCCAAGAGGGCCTGTGGACGCTCTACTGGCTAAAGATAAAGTTTATGCACAAGGGGCAATAACTCTGTCAAATATCGTTCAACCAGAACATGGTGATGATATAGGCAACTAGGCTTGGTATGGATTGTCCCTGACAAGTTTCGTTGAAATCCAGCCAGAGGTTCAAAGTTAGTGTATTGAAACTTTTAAGGGGCCATAACTCTGCCAAAATTCATTCAACCAGAACACGGCAATGATAGGTGCAACTAGGCTTGGTACTGATCATTCCCATCAAGATTCGTTGAAATCCAGCAAGGAGTTTAGAACAGACTAATCTGAACATTTCTCTATTAAAACCTTTAAAGGGGCATAACTCTGACAAAAATCATTCAACCCAAATATGGCGATGATATGCACAACTAGGCTTGATACTGATCATCCTTGTCAAGTTTCGTTAAAATCCAGCCAGGGGTTCAGGAAAATTAGCCCGGAAAATGTTTGTGTATCAAAAACCTTTAAAGGGCCATAACTCCACCAAAAATCTTTTAACCGGAATGTGACGATGATATGCAAAACTAAGCTTGGTGCTGATCATCCCTGTAAAGTTTCGTTGAAATGTGGGGAGACGTTCAGGAGAATAGTCCAGACAAAGTTTGTGTATTAAAACCATTAAAGGGCCATAACTCTGCCAAAAATCATTCAACCGGAACACGGCAAAGATTTGCACAACTAGACCTGGAACTGATCATCCCTAAAAAGTTTTGTTTAAATCTGGCCAGGGGTTCAGGAAAACTAGTCAGGACAAAGTTTGTGTATTAAAACCTTTAAAGGGACATAACTCTGCCAAAATCATTCAACTGGAACACAGTGACGATATGTACAACTAGTCTTGGTACTGATCATCCCTGAAAAATTTCAATGGAATTTGGCCAAATGAAGGCCCTTTCTTCTTAATGAGGCCAAAATATAGCATATTTCAGAAAAAATAAATCAAGGGCCATAACTCCGCTGTTGCCGATCTGGCTGGTTTTTCAAACTTGTCTGAGCTTTCATTTAAATTAACTATCTGGTAAAGTTTGGTAAAGATCTGACGAAAAATGAAGGTCCCATCGTCTTAATGAGGCAAAATATAGCATTTTTAACTAAATCAAGGGCCATATCTCCGCTGTTGCTCGTCCAATCTGGCTGGTTTTCGAACTTGTCCAAGCTTTCATTGATATTAACAATCTGGTAATATTTGGTAAAGATCGGATGAAAAATGAAACCCTATCTTCTTAACGAGGCAAAATATAGCCTTTTTAACTAAATCAAGGGTCATTACTCCACTGTTACTAGTCCGATCTGACTGGTTTTCGAAGTTATCCAAGCTTTCATTGACATTAACAAGATGGTAAAGTTTGGTAAAGATCGGATGAACAATGAAGCCCCTATCGTCTTAACGAGGCAAAATATAGCATTTTGAACTAAATCAAGGGCCATAACTCTGCTGTTAATAGTCCAATATGCATGGTTTTCAAACTTGTCCGAGCTTTCATTGATATTAACAATCTGATAAAATTTGGTAAAGATCGGATGAACAATGAAGCCCCTATCGTCTTAACAAGGCAAAATATAGCATTTTTAATTAAATCAAGGGCCATAACTCCGCTGTTACTGTTCCGATATGGCTGGTTTTCAAACTTGTTTGAGCTTTCAACGACACTAACAATGTGGTAAAGTTTGGTAAAGATCGAGTGAAAGATGAAGGCCCTATCGTCTTAACGAGGCAAAATTTAGCATTTTTAACTAAATCAAGGGCCATAACTCTGCCGATACTGGTCCAATCTGGCTGGTTTTCAAACTTGTTCGAGCTTTCATTGATATTAACAATCTGATAAAGTTAAGTAAAGATCGGATGAACAATGAAGCCCCTATCATCTTAACGAGGCAAAATATAGCATTTTTAACTAAATCAAGGGCAATAACTTCGCTGTTAATGGTCCGATCTAGCTGGTTTTCGATCTTGTCCGAGCTTTCATTGACATTAACAATCTGTGCAAGTTTGGTAAAGATCAAGTAATAAATGAAGGTGCTAGAGTGTTCACAAGGCTTAATATGACATTTTTCAGCAAAACAAGGGCCATAACTCTGCTGAAATTATTTCGATCTTGCCGGTTTTCGAACTTGTTCGAGCTTTCATTGACATAAAGACACTCGCAAAGGTAAGTAAAGATCTGATTAATATTGAAGGCCCTAGTGTTCACAAGGCAAAAAATAGCATTTTTCAGAAAAAACAAGGGCCGTAACTCCGGTGTTACTGATCCGATTTAGCTGGTTTTCGAACTTGTTCAATCTTTCATTAATATTAACAATCTGTGCAAGTTTGGTAAAGACCAAATAATAAATGAAGGTGCTAGAGTGTTCACAAGGCAGAAAATAGCATTTTTCAGAAAAAACAAGGGCCACAACTCTAGTGTTACTGATCGATTTGGCTGGTTTTCGAACTTGTCCGAGCTTTCATTGATATTAACAATCTGTGCAAGTTTGGTAAAGGTCAAATAATAAATGAAGGTGCTAGAGTGTTCACAAGGCTTAATATGGCATTTTGCAGCAAAACAGGGGCCATAACTCCTGTGAAATTATTCCGATCTGGCTGGTTTTCGAACTTGTCCAAGCTTTCATTGATATTAACAACCTGTTAAAGTTTGGTAAAGATCGGATGAAAAATGAAGGCCCTAGAGTTGTCACAAGACTAAAGTTAACAACGGACGACGGACAGACAACGGACGGACGACGGACAACTCGCCATCCCATAAGCAGAAAAACAGTTTGATATTCAGGAGATAATATGTAGTAGAACTAGATGGGGTGCATGGCATGTATATAGATATCTTTATAAGCCCGTTATTACTTTCTGGTCATACAGCTAGCCTTTGTGGTGAAAAAGTAGAATAATCACTTCACCTGCAAGGTGTGCCGAGTTTAAACCCCACTGAGTGTACTGATTTTTACTCATCTGTTTACAATTATGTCGTTATATATGTATGAAGTTTTATCACATAACTTAGGGTTTGGGAGTGGAATAACACAATTCTATATTTTCAATATACCACTAGTTATTTAAGTATGCAAATAAACCTAGTATGCACTGCCAAAAAAAATTGATAATGACTATGATCCAATTCCCACGGTTTATGTCGGTTTCGCGTGTTAAAGTGACAGGCATAATGCAATAAAAGTCGATATGTGTGTTATGTGATAAATAGAATCTAACATTCGTTATTGGAATTTATTAAACTCGTTAGCAAAAATGATATAATGCTCGGCAAGAGACTCGCATTATATAATTTTGCCAACTCGTTTAATAAATTCAATAATGAATGAGTACATACCTATAAGATCCTCTATTTATACATGTACTTAATCACTGTAGTACAATATATGTATGTTGCAACAATATGCTGGTACAAAATATAATCTTAGTAAAAATTCCTGAATATGCCATGTTTGGTACCGAAGTTTTTATCATTCCATTGCCAATATCATGTTGTCATTTGTTTTTCAATAGGTTGAATCATTAAGGGACTGTCACTTGATAAAGAGGATAGGATGTAAAGCAAAATTTTCAAAGTGTACACTTTCTTTTGCAACTGAATATAGAAAGATAAAAATAATGGCATTATCAGATTTGCTAGTACGAGTTAAATGTATACTATTTTTTAATTTTGAAGGCATTTAGTTATCAATCCTTCAGCATTTTCAGTTTTAAGTTTAAATGTATTTCTGTTACATCAGTTGTGAACTTATATTAACAAATCTTGATGGATTCCTGTTTCTATTAAAGAGTATCTCTATTTTTAACACACTTAAATTAACTCAAATATTGCATAACCCGTTGCAAAACAAATCATATGATGTTAAACCTTCAAAATTGTGACGTCATTTACCGGTAGTTTTATTTCAATGTGTAATTTGTCAATTTGTCAAAAACAATGAAATGGATTAGAAATGGGTTAACTGTATTGAAATTTCACTTTTGCAATGATATACATGAAACGGTGGCACCACTAATGGGTCGCCATTAAACAAACTTGCGGTCATTGAATGATATATATACCACTGAATGTTCCACATTTCAGTACAGGTATCCCTATATTATATCTGATCCATTCCTGTATCAAGATAACTTTGTCACTAAAGATTCGGGTCAGAGATTATTTGTGAAATATTGATTTGTTATTTGACCCTGGGTATTCATGATATATAATAATGGAGGTAAAGAATTAAACAAGAAATGTAATCTTTTGTGTTGCCTGCTCAGTTATATTACACACAAAGCAAATGTTTGTACCAGTTTACATTGAAATTCAAAATAAATTGACAATTATGCCCTTCTAAAAAATATCTGTTTTTATGTTATTTATCTATTTGCCCACCTTGCAAAAATACACCCACAGCTATATGATCATGAATAATTTAGTATGAAACAGTGGTACTTCTTTAAAGGGACACACGGCAATCTAGAAGTTTTATCAAGCATTTAAACTAGCATCTCAATTTATTAATCTAGTATCATTTCAATATTAAGCCTGGTTGCATATAATTAAATAAGATTTGAGTTTTTTTCTTCTTTTTCTACCAAAGGTTTAAATATGTTATTAGTGTAATATAATTAAAAGTTATTAATATGCAAAAACAATTTCCTTTATACAATTTGTATAATTAATATTAAATGACTCAATAAATGAAGTTATGTAGAAAAACTATACAGATGCAAGTTTTTAAAAAAATCAAGGTTGCCGTGTGTCACTTTAATACTACTTCGACCCAAACATGACTGTATCAATGTATCAATGTAAACACGTGTTTTTGCTGTTTAAAAAAATAGGCTACACAATCATTTCTTGAGTTTATTTTCATATCCATTTATTAAACAAATAATGGGGCCACAGTGGTTCTGTGGATAGTTTTTTCGCCTTTCAAACCAGAGCCTCAGAGACACAAGTGGGCAACTTTGGTGTGTCCTTGGGCAAGACACATCACCTAATCTCGCCTATCCTCCGAGCACGATAAAGAACCTCTCTGTCTTTGTCTCTGTCTGTCTCTGTCTCTCTGTCTCTCAGTCTCCCTCTCTCTCTATGAGGGTAGGGTCTCAAAATAACCCAAACAATGTGCCGTTAAACAAGAATTCAATGAAACAAATAAACGGTACAACTGATTTAGAAAAAAATGCCACAAATAAAACCTTAACTAAGAATTTTGTTTTCAAGAAACTGACCCACCCAATAACGACAAAATTACACATTATGTGCTGATAATTTTGTTTGTTTTATTCACAGGTTCTTAATATACCTATGATTGGATATGCGTAAAATGAATTACGAGTTGTAACTCTTAACTGACCTCTGAAAAAAATCTTTGTAAAATGGTCCTTATGTATAAAATATAATAATTATAGAGGCAGACATGTTAATTGATAGTAACATACCGTACACAGACATTCTTTACATGTGTCAGTCGGGTCATCAAACCTTTGTTCATCTCGGAATACCTGGTTGCCATAGCGACAGTCTTGACCACACACCGAGCATCCGCACTTGTCCAACACTGGGTTTGTACATCTGGCTGGCGTACATACCTTCTTCTTACAAGTTAGGGTACCAAACTGCGAATAAACAATTTGTATTAAAAGTTACGTACATATTTAGAGAGATCAAGATTCACTAGACACCAGGCATGCTTTATAATAATGATTGTTTTACGATTCAATTGAATGAGTGCAACACCAACCAAAACTTGAATGTATGAAGTATTCTTATAAAAGACCTAACTGGTTTACACCACTGCTGCGGGTGGATCTAGTGCCTAAATTGATGTTGGGGGCAAAACTGTAAACGAATTAAAATTAAAAACACATTTTCTGCCCATTTTCCAATTTCCAAGGTTTCAGAGGCTAATATATGCCGCCCCATCAGCAAATATTTTAATAGGCGGTCCATTTTTCATGATAAAACACATACATGTTTAGTTGTACAACCCACTATTGCAATGCTTGTCACAAAGAACTACCAACATCCATAATTATTCCAGACTGCCATCAGTCCCTTTAATAGACAGGAGGGTAAACTTGTGTATTTTTAATAAACATATTCATCCAACCTGACAGACGCAGGAGGAGCAGACATCACTGTTCGCCTTGTAGGCTTGCCCATGCAAGATTTGATCCATCCCAATCTGGCAGTTGTGACACTCAGGGCAGCACGTGCCCTGGGTTGGGTGGCTGCACGTGAGTGATGGGCACACCTCTCTCTCACAACGTAAGGAACCAGCCTGTTAAGAGGAACAAAACTACACATGTATATACATGTAATGATGTATGAGCAACTAAACATGGTCAAATCAAACTAAAACACTGCTGACCTCATATTCTGTATTTCCATAGAGATTTAACAATATTTAATAACTGAAAGGGAAACACGTCATCTTCATTTTGTAAAACTGGCAGCGTGGCTGTTAGTTTTTCTACATAAACTGCATTTGTTCAATCATTGCTATTAATTACAAGAATAATATAAAGCAAATAGTTTTTGCGTATTACTAACTGTTGATTATATTACTAACTGTTGATTATATTTCACCAATAATAAATGCAAACCTATCGTAGAATAACAAAGAAAAGTTGAAAACTCAAAATTGTATTTAAGTATATGCAAGCCGGTTAAAAGGCTAAATGATTCTGGATTAATAAATTGAGAGGTTAATTTTAAAGCTTGATAAAAAATGTCAAGATTACCATGTGTCCCTTTAAGAAGCATGGCATTAGCAATTTGGCATTCTGCATTATTGGTGTGGATTGTATAAATATGCTGGCATTCTGCATTATTGGTGTTGATTGTATAAATATGCTGGCATTCTGCATTATTGCTGTGGATTGTATAAATATGCTGACATTCTGCATTATTGGTGTGGATTGTATAAATATGCTGGCATTTTGCATTATTGGTGTGGATTGTATAAATATGCTGGCATTCTGCATTATTGGTGTGGATTGTATAAATATGCTGGCATTCTGCCTTATTGGTGTGGATTGTATAAATATGCTTAAGTGCAATAAGGCTGAAAATACTGAACTTTGCAGTCTAAAACTGGAAAAAAAAAATTTTTATAGAGTAATGAAGTTAAAACTTGTTTGTTTTGTTTAATATAGTTCATATGAAATAAAGACCCCAAGTTTAAACAATAACACATACCTGGCATGTACATCGACTGCACGGATCTCTCGTGTTAGGGGCAGTCTCGCCATTCCTGAGTGGCCTGTTTCCCATCATGCAGTCCCCAGTACACACGGGACAACAGTCCACCATTACAGGGTTGGTACAGGTCACAGCAGCACACACACGTGGTATACAACTGACAACACCACCTGTAATCAAGGAAATTCAGTATTTTATTTCATGAAATACCATCCCAAGTCTGAAATAAAACTTTGCAAACTAAGCTAAATAAATAATTTCAATACCATATTGCAAAAACTCATGTGAGCAAATGCATTCATTAACACTGCCCTTAGGCTAAAACAGGTAGCCTGCAGGGCCAAAAGATTTATTATTTAAATACATTTGTATCAGATGTCAACAATGGCAAAGAATTCGTCATTCACTATGTGTAAAACCACATAAATGCCGATATAGTACCAACAATAATGTGCCTTGAGAAAATGATAAGGATAAAAAAGTCAACAACTACAGTCAGTATATTTTCAAACAGAAATAGCCACTTTCTATTGACATGCATTGTTTGCATGTGCAGTTGCTCCACCTCCTTTCCTCAAATAATGAAGTTTATTCAAAATTCAATGTTAATTTTTTCCAGCAGAAAGAATCAATTCGATGTAAGTATATTTGTTTACAGGTAATGGAATCTGTTAATTGGAATTGTTTAAAGGTAGAGTATTTAATAAACACACTTACCTGAACATAAACAGTCCTTACATCCAACTGTAAATCTCTGTCCATTCCTATAGTTACTGTTGTCATAGTAACAATCTGTGCACTCATGGCAACACTGCGTTCTGATTGGATGAGAGCATGACGTTGGTGAACACTGTCGTCTGCTACACTGCACATTACCTTGACTACACACACACTCGTTACATGCATCAGCAGGATCAGGAAACCGGTCCCCATTTCTGTATGTTTGGTTATTATACATGCACAGCGAGCAGACGACACAGCAGCCATCTTGCACTGGATTATTACACTGTACTAGAGGACAGTCTACTGGACGACAGTCAATGTTCCCGTTACGGCATCGACACTGTTGACAGGAATCGTGAGGGTTTGTAAACGTCGAACCATTTGGATAATCTCTACCATTAAATGAGCAGCCATCACACTCGTTACAACACCCTGTTTTCATTGGATGAGTACACCCAGTGGGAGGGCATGCTTTATCATAACACTGCAGGTTGCCACGGACACATCTACATTCCTCGCATACGTCAAACGGCCCAGTGACAGTTTCACCATCTCGGACAATTCTTCCCAGAAGGTTACACTCCATGTTGCTACATTCCAGACAACATTTTCCTCTTGTCGGGTTGGCACAGGTTGTTGGTTTGCATGGTAACAAGCCACATGACACGGTTCCATTCCGACATGTACACTGACTACAGTCATTAGATGGGTCCGAAAATGACTGACCATTTCTGACAAGGCCATTCTAAAATAAAAATAAAAACTGCTGCAGATGTGTCTTCTTTAAAGATGTTTTATATATTCTGACAGAACCTTGAAACGAATTCCCGTCAAGAAGGGTTCACTAATCATAGGTTTGACACATTTGTGACGATTTATTTAATTGCTATTATAACATGATTCAATGAGTTTTCTCATGTCCACTCACAAGGCAAGCCCTTCCTACAAGCACTACCTAACAAAGCAAGTCGTTCCTACAAGCACTACCTAACAAGGCAAGCCCTTCCTACAAGCACTACCTAACACGGCAAGCCCTTCCTACAAGCACTACCTAACAAGGCAAGCCCTTCCTACAATCACTACCTAACAAGACAAGCCCTTCCTACAAGCATTACCTAACAAGGCAAGCCCTTCCTACAAGCACTACCTAACAAGGCAAGCTCTTCCTACAAGCACTACCTACCAAGGCAAGCCCTTCCTACAAGCACTACCTAACAAGGCAAGCCCTTTCTACAAGCACTACCTAACAAGGCAAGCCCTTCCTACAAGCACTACCTAACAAGGCAAGCCCTTCCTACAAGCATTACCTAACAAGGCAAGCCCTTCCTACAAGCACTACCTAACAAGGCAAGCCCTTCCTACAAGCACTACCTAACAAGGCAAGCCCTTCCTACAAGCATTACCTAACAAGGCAAGCCCTTCCTACAAGCACTACCTAACAAGGCAAGCCCTTCCTACGAGCACTACCTAACAAGGCAAGCCCTTCCTACGAGCACTACATAACAAGGCAAGCCCTTCCTACAAGCACTACCTAACAAGGCAAGCCCTTCCTACAAGCACTACCTAACAAGGCAAGATCTTCCTACAAGCACTACCTAACAAGGCAAGCCCTTCCTACAAGCACTACCTAACAAGACAAGCCCTTCCTACAAGCACTACATAACAAGGCAAGCCCCCCTTCCTACAAGCACTACCTAACAAGGCAAGCCCTTCCTTTTAAAAGGAAACGTTATAGACAATAGATCAAGATCACGGATCAAGACCGCCTAAAACTGATTGCTAAAAATAGATTTCATTCGTACAAATGTACAAATATGTATGATTTTGTCAGAAAACAGATCAGGAATCTATTGAATTTGATTTTGCTTTTATTCTTCAATGGTACGATATTTTCGTGAAATTTACACTCTTTTACAGTCTTATTGTGCGACGTCAATATCAATCTGTGCTATTACCACAGGACAGGCCTGTATGTAGCCATTTTTTATTTCTACATAACTTGAGAAGATTCAGTGAATATATATGAAACCAGAAATTAGCAAGTTTTGAATCACATAAACTGTTAAGGTTCTTGTATTGCCTTTGTAAATCACATTGAAATATATAGGGAATTGGCAAAATTAATAGAACTCAAATGTTTCTAAGTATTTTAACACAAGTTTTGCAATACAAAATCTTCATTTACAATCTAGGTAGTAGGGACAAAACCTAGTGGAATATATTCAGGATAACATGTTTAAATAATCGTTGTTTCATTCCCTTTTGCACTACACAACACCAAATATAAATAGCCTATTTATTTTTTGTTGTCAACACATGCTACTGCCCGTTCACTGTATAATGTTCAGTGTGTATTTGTAATGAGATACTAATTTTGTGTTCATAACAAAGGAATATTGACAAACATAAAATTTATTTTATAACTTGATGTGGATTTATTTTAATATAATCTTGTCCCTTCTACCTAGATTGGTATGTAAAGATTGCATATTGCAAATTCTGTGAAATACTTAGACATTGTATTAGCTCTATAACTTTGCAAATTCCCTATATAATACAATGTGATTTACAGACAATACATGGACCTTAACTAAACTAAATATTAAATTAGAATGTGATAGATTATGTTGACTATTTTAACTTCAATGTTTATGCATCTTTGTGCTAAGCATGCTTTATGTCAAATGTATTGCCAAGTTACCAAAGGCACATGTATGAAACATTTGTTACCGTATACAATATATTTTCCATCAATTCAGTCGGCGGTATAACAGGTTTCATACATGCAAAATATTCTTATATTTATTAAGAGAAACAACATTTTCTCCCCGTAGCGTGCCTCTATTTCATTCCGTAAATGAAATCCTACCTAAATATTCAAAACAGAGAATTGGAAGAAGTAGGAGATTTCCACAACATATCTGTAGTGCCACCACTATTTTGTTTTGTACAGAGGCACCCATGGGTAAGTTGTCAAATCTTTGGTTAGCAAGTTGTACTAACATTACCAACCACAGACATGCAGCAACTAACACATTCATTAGATGGTATAATAGGTCTCACACAGACATGCAGCGACTAAAGCATTCATTAGATGGTATAATAGGTCTCACACAGACATGCAGCGACTAACACATTCATTAGATGGTATAATAGGTCTCACACAGACATGCAGCGACTAACACATTCATTAGATGGTATAATAGGTCTCACACAGACATGCAGCGACTAACACATTCATTAGATGGTATAATAGGTCTCACACAGACATGCAGCGACTAACACATTCATTAGATGGTATAATAGGTCTCAGACAGACATGCAGCGACTAACACATTCATTAGATGGTATAATAGGTCTCACACAGACATGCAGCGACTAACGCATTCATTAGATGGTATAATAGGTCTCAGACAGACATGCAGCGACTAACGCATTCATTAGATGGTATAATAGGTCTCACACAGACATGCTGCGACTAACGCATTCATTAGATGGTATAATAGGTCTCACACAGACATGCAG
This sequence comes from Cyrtodaria siliqua, assembly GCA_037043455.1. Taxonomy (NCBI): domain Eukaryota; kingdom Metazoa; phylum Mollusca; class Bivalvia; order Adapedonta; family Hiatellidae; genus Cyrtodaria; species Cyrtodaria siliqua. The sequence continues at coordinate 174,544 of JAWPHD010000119.1, read as the reverse complement.
CGACTAACGCATTCATTAGATGGTATAATAGGTCTCACACAGACATGCAGCGACTAACGCATTCATTAGATGGTATAATAGGTCTCACACAGACATGCAGCAACTAACACATTCATTAGATGGTATAATAGATCTCATAAACAATAACTTTAACAATCACACAGTCGCAACATTCTCTTTAATCAGTTAAAATAAGAACCAAAATGTATCATCAACACCTACCTGATATTGACAATCCGTGCACTGTGGACAGCACCCTGACACCACTGGATGATTACAGTCGACACGTGCACAGTCCTGGCGACTACACTGAACATCTCCATCCACACACTGACACTGTGCACATGTGTCATCTGCACGTGAAAATGTTTCCTGGTTTCTGTATGTTACACCCTGATACTGACAGTCACTGCTACACCTGGGACAGCATCCGCCTGTGATGGGGAACCGGCATGGTATCTGTAGTATAGGCAATAGCAATGATCCTAAGAAGATTATTAAACAAAGATGGCAACTGAAGATTATCTTCGTAGTCGGGTCAAACTTAATTTCATATTAGGACAAACAAATGTCCTGCCAATTACTTCTATGAAGATCCTGTAATTGTAATTGAATTGAGTTTTAAGGCGCACAAACACATGAAAGGTTATATGGCGCCTAACAGGCACGAACATGCCAGGCTCATCCTCCATGTACATTGAGATAAAATATGGAGAATGGGCCTAGAACCTTCTCACCCTGAACTGCAGAGTTGCTGCAAATTATATTTGAATATCCTGTATCCATACTTCTAGCAGTTCCAGGAGAAGTAACTAGAAATGATTCCATTTATTGAGAATTATTTTTAAGGTAGCTATGCAAATTTTACACGAGATGTACAGTTTCTAAACCTACAGATGACACGGTATATAAGGTACATTTTTTGAAAATCCAATCTCTTTAAACACAATATAAATGGCTTTAACCAGCCAGGCCAAACCCAAAAACTGGAGCGTCAAATTAAAAGTTGCCATCCTCATAATTAATTTCATGCATATTCAATCACGGGTATTTAAAGAACCCTTGAATAAAACTTTACTTTTAATCGGCACATGTACATAATTATATGACCTAAACACCTGGGTAATATGACATGCACCAAAACTACAAACCACTACATACTCAAATACACTCAGTGATGCGCCCCTGGCAATATCCGATAATCATCGTTTTCTCACCTTAACACAATATACTTTGTTTTTAATAGACTGGTTCCCGACTGGCTAGCCAAGTGCATGTAAGAGAATGGTATCGGGCATTAGCTGCTTCTCAAGCTGACACTTTTCCTTAGCCTCGTCCCTCGGATGGGGACGTAAATCGGGCGGTCCTGTGTATCGGTCTATCTTCTGAGCACGTTAAAGAACCATAAGAATATATTCGATAATAAGAGTAGGGCAGGTTCCCGGATTCCTATGTATCCTTCACCTCTCTCTGGGGTGGCTCCATCTCTCTCTGGGGTGGCTCTAAATAACCTAAACTGTGTTGAGCCGTTAAACAACATTCAATTCAATTCAAGCTACTTGCGCACATGGTTTAAATAATATATCGGAATGTTAACCATTATAATGGTGTACTTCATTCTTACTTTCCCCAATACCGTTATAATCCTCTGTCACTTATCTGGGAATGAGGTGGAATGTTATAATCCTCTGTCACTTATCTGGGACTGAGGTGGAATGTTATAATCCTCTGTCACTTATCTGGGAATGAGCTGGAATGTTATAAACCTCTGTCACTTATCTGGGACTGAGGTGGAATGTTATAATCCTCTGTCACTTATCTGGGACTGAGGTGGAATGTTATAATCCTCTTCACTTATCTGCGACTGAGATGGAATGTTATAATCAATCCACCGTCACTTATCTGCGACTGAGGTGGAATGTTATAATCCTCTGTCAGTTATCTGGGAATGAGGTGGAATGTTATAATCCTCTGTACCTTATCTGGGAATGAGGTGGAATGTTATAATCCTCTGTCACTTATCTGGGACTGAGGTGGAATGTTATAATCCTCTGTCACTTATCTGGCACTGAGGTGGAATATTATAATCCTCTGTCACTTATCTGGGACTGAGGTGGAATGTTATAATCCTCTGTCACTTATCTGGGAATGAGGTGGAATGTTATAATCCTCTGTACCTTATCTGGGAATGAGGTGGAATGTTATAATCCTCTGTACCTTATCTGGGAATGAGGTGGAATGTTACAATCCTCTGTACCTTATCTGGGACTGAGGTGGAATGTTATAATCCTCTGTCACTTATCTGGGAATGAGGTGGAATGTTATAATCCTCCGTACCTTATCTGGGAATGAGGTGGAATGTATCGACCAATCAGATGAATTTATTTTAAGTTGAAGCGGAAATATTAATGGATCAGTAATCCATCAATAATTGTTAAGTGCGGTGATTTCGGTCAATTTAAATGTAGCTAACCAACACTAATCACAATATGCCTGTAGTTACAATATGCCTGTAGTTACAATATGCATGCCTGTAGTTACAATATGCTTGTAGTTACAATATGCCTGTAGTTACAATATGCTTGTAGTTACAATATGCCTGTAGTTACAATATGCCTGTAGTTAAGTATTCTATAGTATATAATTTCTAAAAAGCAATAAAACAGAATTGATTAACCATGACTTACAGTCTGCTCTAAAATATCGACTGTGCATTCCCACTCACTTATCGCTGGTTTTAATCAGCAGTAACACTAGTGACAGTTGTAACTCAGAGATCGGAGAATTATTTATGATATGTTGAATGTATGGTATTTATGAAACTTTATTCGGACTCCTTAAAGTCGCTATCCCGATAAACAAGCAAATTGTACAACAAATGTAAACCGTTTGTAAGCTTACTAACCATAAAGTATATATATAACTTAAATATGTTGCAAATCTGAACTCTAGAACTATAATGTAACCACCTCAATCGGCCAGGCAAAACATCGCCCTATCCTATAAATTCATTTTACGCATACTCAATTGCAGTTATTTTAGGTACCCGTTACTAAATATAGATTTTTAATATGTATATATGCATTATTTTATATCCTCAACACATGGACAGGGTTTTAAAGAATGGTGTTGTGTTGTAAAATGTACCCGTAGTTGGCGGGACAGTGACTTTAACAAAACTGAAGTTACTGAACTCAAAGTATCTTATTCTTATGACTTTGACCTAGGTAATATCCCATGCCTCCTTTTGATATATGGAATTTATGCAATAAATTTCATCTTGATACCTCAGGCAAAACTTAAGTTAATAAGCATACACATGTTTATATTTATATCAACAGTGACCTTGACATTGACCCTAATAAACGGAGAATCAATCCCAAGCTTCTTTTTGATATAAGGAATCAGCTATCCATGAAAATTTCAAATCTTACATTTTTGAAACCTGAAGTTATTGAGTGGAAACCAAAATTTATAGCAACAGTGAAACTCGCCCGCTCGCCATGACGAGTGCTCATTGATGTAGGACGAGTAGAAATTTAGATAAATTCTTCAACAATTTATCAATATGACAATTCAAATTCCACATAGGACGAGTAACTCAGAAACAAATTTTCCTGTCCTGATGACCTTTAGACAAGTAATCTTAACAAGAGGTCAATGACCTTGAAGCTCTACTGATAGGATTTTGATAGATGAGCATTCCTGTGAAGTTTCATGAAAATCCGTCAAGTAGTTTCAGAGGAGTAGTCGCTACAAGTTTTCATGATATAACTCTATGTAAACAAAGATGGCTGCTAAGGGACATGTTTAACGTCGCATCAAAATAATTTTCGACAAGGATCAACATCATTCCATACTGATCATTTTAGAAACAGTCCCATATCAATATCACTTATAGTTTTCAAGAAGTACTCGCTACAAACTTGTTTTTTGAAAATCTATTTTTAGCTGTGGTGGCCATCTTGAAATTCCGACCAACTTGAAATGTTGCTAGGATCATTTAGACATCAAGAGCAACATTCCTGTTAAGTTTCATGGAAATCCGTCGAATAGTTTCAGAGGAGTAGTCACTACAAGTTTTTACTAAATAACTCTATGTGAACAAAGATGGCCGCTGGCAGCCATGTTTAACGTCGAATCAAAACGTTTTTCGACAAGGACCAACATCATGTCTTGCTGATCATTTTAGGAAAAGTCCCATATCAATATCACTTAGAGTTTTCAAGAAGTAGTCGCTACACTTGTTTTTTAAAAATCTATTTTTAGATTTGGTGGCCATCTTGTATTTCACATCAACATGAATGTTTGCTAGGATCAACTAGACTTCATGGGCAACATTTCTGTAAAGTTTCATGAAAATCCATTCAGTTGTTTCAGAGGAGTAGTCGCTACAAAAAAAAAGTTTACGGACAGACAGACGGACGGACACAAAATCAGGCTTTGTGTGACTCAAAACTTGTCGTTTTTTTGTGTGTACGTTCGTATCTTGTGCGACTGTTTTTTACATTTGTGTGTCGTTTTTAATATTTGGACACATTTTAGTCACACAAGCTCCCTTCTGTGACTGCACTTTTTTATTGCTTTAAATGAAGAATTAGGCTATTTCCTGCGCATAGAGACATACTTGCTTGTGTGTCAGTCAGACAAGAAAAAAAGTCACACAAGTATACATTATACACAAAAAAAGACACACAAGGCCCTCATGGAAACTCGGACAGACGGACACCGCACCACGGCATAAGCTCTGCTGATCTCTGATCAGTAGAGATCAGTAGAGCTAAAAACTTAACCCGAATAACCTACAAAGCAATGCCATGCCTCCTTTTGAAATGCAGCGAATCTATCCACAAATATTAATTTGAATACCTTTAACATAACAATATTAACTGATCAGGATCCAACAGTTGATGCTGCCCAGTGACAGTAATCTAAAACTGTTTTTATCGTTAAAGAACTCACATATTTTTCCACCAGTTCCATTTTTTCCAGCAGTTACAATAAACAATCTTGTTTTTGTTTCTTAGGCTTTATTCTCAAATACTTTTGGTTTCTTACTTGAATTTCAAATAGATGGTTTCACTCCTCCAGCCTTTAAAGGTTCTTTTGACTGTTAGCTGTGATACGCAGGCTTTATAACTGCTGCTCCCAACTAAATTCCATTTTGTTTATTTCGCCCCTTGTTTTCTCGGGCAAAGCATTTTGTTAGAAACTGGGACCATACGCCGCTGGCCTTGGAATGGTGTGAAAAAAACACCTCATTGAAGGTTCCATGTTCACCGTCATATGCATACCATCTTCAGGATGGCTCAAATTTCTGTACTATTGGTATTCTAAATATTGAGTTCTGGTCAACCCGGGACTAGAGGGTGTGAATGGTAGCAAGCACTTTCACTACAGTTCATGAAGTCTTAATCAAACCGAGACTGCAATATTTTTTGTATTTAGTGCTAGACTTTTTCCAAATTTCTCCTTTCATATTTTTTACTTTATTGGCAAAAATATATTTAACAATAGTATTCTTTTTTCTAACCACTAAATGCTAAATCTGAAAGTGGAAAGCGTGATCCTCACAGTGGTAAAGCATCAGACTCCAGATGGAGAGGTTGTGGTTTGAACCTTGTCGTGGCCATGTTATTTATCCTTGAGCAAGATAATTAATCCACATTGCTTAGTACCGGTTCTATGCAGGAATCCATGAAGATTTGTTAATATAAGTTGCAAGAGTTTGTTTCACAACTGATGTAACAGAAATACATTTAAACTTAAAACTGAACATGCTGAAGGATTGATAACTAAATGCCTTCAAATTTCCATTAGAAAGATGTTAAAGTCAGATTTACAAAGATAACGTGAACTGACCATGGCGAATTCTATCCTTTAGTGAACGACTGACACCCGGCTGGCTGCACAGTAAAAAAGATTTGAACAAAGATGTTTATAATTTTTGATGTCAAAAGAACATGGGTATAATGTTTTATGTAACAATTCTAGAAAATTAAAAAATAGTATACATTTAACTCATACTAGCAAATCGATAATGCCATTCTTTTTATCTTTCTATACTCAGTTGCAAAATAAAGTCTACACTTTGAAGATTTTGCTCCACATCCTATCCTCTTTATCAAGCGACAGTCCCTTAATGATTCAACCTATTGAAAACAAATGACAACATGATATTGGCAATGGAATGGTAAAAACTTTGGTACCAAACATGGTATAATCATTTTGGAATTTGTCAATTTAATTCTAAAAAAACTTTATACAATTATATCTAAACAAAACTCAATGTACACTTCCATTTGCAATTGAGTATATTACAATTAGTGGCTTAAAACACACAACAAACTGATTAAGAGTGAATTTTTCAACATTTTTTATTCAATATTTACAACATATAAACATGGTTATCTTACAAAAATGACTACATTCTATGAGGTATTGTTAGGCACTGACAACATGTGACAACACTCATCAAATAGCAGACAACATTTGACAGAAGACAGACGACGCTGTTGAATGGCGACATGAGATCTTCAGAGAAGTAATATGGCATCTAAAACAGTAGTCACATGACACACCATTTAATCCATGACAATATCAAGAGTGCAAGCATGTCACTTCAAAAGTGGACACATGACATCTCAAGTCGACACACGACATTTCGAGAGACACATGCCACCTCAAGAGTAGAAACATGACACCTGAAGAGTGGACACAGGACACCTCAGTAATAGGCGGCACATGCCATTTCAATAGTCGACACATGACATTTCAAGAGTGGCAACATGACACCTCAGGAGTGGACACATGACACCTAGATAGTGGAGACATGACACCTCAAGAGTGGACACATGACACATCAAAAGTGGACACATGCCACCTCAATAGCAGACACATGACATCTCAAGGGGGGACGCATGTCACCTCAAGAGTGGATGATACCTCAAGTGTGGTCACATGACATATCAAGAGGATCACATGACACAACAAGAGGGGACAATGGCGCAATCCAGAGGGGACACATGACGTATCAAGAAGGGACACTGGCACATCCAGAGGGTAAACATGACACCTCAAGAGGGGACACATGTCATCTCAAGACTGGACACAGGACACCTCAAGAGGGAACACATTACATCTCAAGAGCTGGCACATGACACCTCAAAAGTGGTCACATGACACCTCAAGAGTGGACACATTACACCTCAAGAGCTGGCACATGACACCTCAAGAGTGGTCACTTGACACCTCAAGTGTGGACACAGGACACCTGAAGAGGGAACATATTACATCTCAAGAGCTGGCACATGACACCTCAAGAGTGGTCACAAGACACCTCAAGAGTGGCCACATGACATATCAAGAGGGAACACACGAGACATCCAGGAGGGACGCACAACAGCTCAAGAGGGGAAACATGCCATATCAAGAGTGGATATGCGACATCTCAAGTGGGGCACCTTAAGAGTAGATACACGACACCTCAAGAGTGGACACATAACACCTTTAGAGTAGACACATGGCACCTCAAGATTGGACATGTGACACCACAAGAGTAGACACATGACACCTCAAGAGTGGACACATGACACGTTAAGAGTAAACACATGTCACCTCAAAAGTACACACATGACACCTCAAGACTGGACATATGACACATCAAGAGTGGACACATGACATCAATACTAGACACATGACACCTCAAGAGTGGACACAGGACACCTCAAGAGTAGACACATGGCATATCAAGTGTGGACACATGACACCTCAAGAGGGGATACATGACACCTCAAGAGTGAACACATGATAATACCTTAAGAGTCTGAGGGTAGACACATGACACCTCAAGAGGGGACACATGACACCTCAAGAGTGGACACAGGACACCTCAAGAGTGGACACATGGCATATCAAGTGTGGACACATGACACCTCAAGAGGGGATACATGACACCTCAAGAGTGAACACATGATAATACCTTAAGAGTCTGAGGGTGGACACATGACACCTCAAGAGGGGACACATGACACCTCAAGAAGGGACACATGACACCTCAAGGGTGGACACAGGACACCTCAAGAGGGGACACATTACACCTCAATAGCAGTCACATGACACCTCTAGAGTGAACACATGACACCTTAAGAGTAGACACATGACACCTCAAGAAGGGTCTCGGGACACCTCAAGAGTGGACACAGGACACCTCAAGAGGGGACACATTACACCTCAAAAGCAGTCACATGACACCTCTAGAGTAGACACATGACACCTCAAGAAGGGACTCGGGACACCTCAAGAGTGAACACATGATAATACCTTAAGAGTCTGAGGGTAGACACATGACACCTCAAGAGGGGACACATGACACCTCAAGAAGGGACACATGACACCTCAAGAGTGGACACAGGACACCTCAAGAGGGGACACATTACACCTCAATAGTAGACACATGACACCTCAAGAGGGGACACATGACACCTTAAGAGTAGACACACGACACCTAAAGAATGGACACATGGTATATTTACATACTGGTAACATGACATGCATATTGTGAGTGATTATATTTTAAAAAAATTATGAAATGCAGACTTCTCTATTAATGTCACAAATCATCTGAGTGATGAAAACTGGTATAATAAATTATATAAATACATATATACACAAAACAATAATATATAAATACTTGAATACAACAGTAACATGAACATACAATTTGAATTGGTTAAAAAAAAAACACGAAATATAAACAACAGACAATTTAAAATAAAACAGAACACAATAGTGTCAAATATTCATAGCTAAGAAACTGATTCCATTAAAAAGTAATATTGATGTGACAATGTTCCCGAATATAGATTTTTCCAGGTTATCCTATTTTGTATACTGATGACAGACTGCCATGATTACGTTGTATTCACAAATGAGTTCCTGAGAGACGATATATTGATCCCATAAACACAGAGTTGGCATCACCACATTAACAGAGCAGTCACATGACAAATACAAAGTGGTCACATGGCATCTTCCGAATGGTCACATGACATCTACAGTGGTCACATGACATCTCCATAGTGGTCACATGACATCTGCAGAGTGGTCACATGACATCTGCAGTGGTAACATGATATATAGAGTAGTCACATGGCATCTTCAGAGTGGTCACATGACATAAACAGAGTGCCATCATTCCATCTTCAGAGTGGTCACATGACATACAGAGTGGTCACATGACATCTGCAGAGTTGTCACATGACATCTGCAGAGTTGTCGCATGACATCTGCAGTGATCACATGACATTTGCAGAGCGGTCACATGACATCTCAATAGTGGTCACATAACATCTGCAGTGTGGTCAAATGACATCTCGATAGTGGTCACATGACTGACATCTTTGTAGATGTCACATGACAATATGAGATGTCATCTCTATTGGTCATATATGGCGACACCAAAGTGATTAATGAAATTGTTACACTTAAAAACAATCATGTTACAAATACACAATATCAACAAAATGAAACTAAACTAATTTGGCCTATGCAATTTTGGAACGGAACTATTTTAAGCAGAGAGTCTTAACCAATGAACTTTTAATCTCATTTAGGTAAATAAAATTACAAATTTAAAATAAAATAAAATTTCATAACACAAACAGCAGCAGCAGCTCCTTGGTGTTACTGTGTAAGAACACGTGTGCAACGTAACAATTACAACAGGTTTAACTTCCTCAGCACATCACATATCATGTTTAACTGCCATAGAGCATATAACAACACGTGTAACTCCAATAAAACGTGTGTGCAACATAACACGTGTAACTCTGTTAGAACATGTGCGCAACACTGTTAGAGAAACTGAGCACAAACAACACTGGTTATCAAAGCTTTACTGTTGTTAGAACATGTGTAACATCCGCTCGAACACAGAATGTCTGTATGAACACAAACAACAGTAACTATGGTAACTATTGTACCTTGGGGCACTGACGTGTATCACAGGCGACATTTCCTTTCATACAGTGACATGTTTCACAAGGCTTTCCTGGATTCACAAAATTTTCACCATCCTTATACACGAGTCCTTTAAACGTACAGTCTGCAAATGAGAAATGTTTGGGCATTTAGCATCTATTCTACTACAGTTGCAACTAAGAATTTATTTGCATTTTTTAGCAATAATATGAAGTTTTAAATGTCGATAGTAAATGGCAAATTTCATGAAGCACATTAGCGCTATGGTAAATCTGCCCAATTATTTCTTATATTTACATTCTTATTTCCTTCTCTGTAGTTCAAACAATAACATGCAGTGCTCCAAGAATAGGATAGCCCGTTTCCAATCTGGATCCCGTCTAGTCTCTCTTTCAAAAATGGTTGCCCTTCGGGCTAGTCGCAAAGTTTTAAACCTTAATTCCAACCAGAAAATGTGATTTATCATGTGTAATTTGAAACCGTATTTGTTGAAAAATATATTTTCTCCAGTGATTAAAGTTTATCAATTTGAAAGAGAACATTTCATTGGTCAATTACACAATTTGAACCAATCACATTACAGTTTTCATATCAACATTGAGGTCACTCAAATTTGTAACGTTAAACAGAAGAAGACAGATCGTCTGAATATTAACCGTTCGAATGGCTTAGCCATTCACTTAGCCACAAATGCAAGCTGCTAAATAACACCTGTTTTTGGACGATTTAATTTGCGGGACCCGGTAAGGCGACATGATTTGCTGCACTAAAGGTGATGAATACCCTCGCTTAAATTTTAAGTCAAATAAAGGGCTATAATTCTGTAATAAATTAGGTAATCAACAATGGGTGATGCAGAGGGACATAAGGTCATCAGCTGTTATGTTTATATGAAGTATTTACAAAGTATTCCATATCGACTACATTTATGTACCAGCAACTATTCATTGGTTATGACAATTTCGGGTCTGGGCAAGTTTTTCAGGGCTAGTCTGCAATTTTTATTTTCTTGGAGCTCTGTCCAGAGATGCAAAGTGTAATCACAGTATAGATCTGCAAGGGCAATAATGTTGCCAAAGTGTTTTTTTTTTATAGTTTGACTAGAAGGGTGTCCCACAGAACACTTGAGTCTCCTGAAGACGGTGGTGGTGGTGTTGGTGTGTGTGCGTGTGCGGGGGGCAGGTCAATAATAAGTTATGAGCTAGGATAGGTTGCAGGTTAAAGTTTTATAAAAGTGGTCGTAACTGCCAAAATAAGTTCATGGACATGTGTAACAACATTCCTTGGGTTAAGATGAAGATGTGTGTGAAGTTTCATGATCATCAGTCAAATACTTGTCAAGTTATGGCCAAGGTTAGGTTGCAGGTTAAAGTGTGATGAACGGACGGACGGAGACGGACAAAGTGATCCCTAAGTGTCTGCCATGCTATGCAGGCAACACAAAAAGTCCAGTACATTAATGTTGTTGGTTTTGTTAAAATTATGAAATAGTTAAAAATTTAAACTTGAAAGATAATATATACATGTAGGTGGTATACGAGAAAGAGACACTCAGAAGTCATATTCTTATTTTATGATAACATGGTCTCATTAAGTTCTGGAGGGGTGTTTTCTCGGAACATTTGTGTTGCCTGTCTTGTGCTTATCAGTGACCTTGACCTTTGACCTGAAGTCCCCAAAACCAAAAGGGGTCATACTCTCACCAAGAACAACCAAGTTATAAATATTGAAAATAGTGGACATAAGATTGAAGACAGTGGGTCGATTTTAGCAGTCGATGAGTGGAAACAAAAGTGTGATGCAGACAACGCCAAATGTCAACACTGCCATTGCCAGATAAATTGGTAATTCGTGACTCTGTGTCTGCCCAAAGTGATCTCTAAGTGTATGCCATGCTAAGCAGGCAAACCAATAACCAAATATGCTTAACTACTAAGTTTTTACATGTCCATAAACAATTATGTCCATAAACAATTATACCTGAACATACTGGGCAACATGCCCCGGGGAGAAAAACCGGGGAACTACAGTTGGGTATATCGCAGTGTTTACGTCGGCACTCTACAGAGCCGGCCTGGCACACACAATCCTGACACTGTTCATACGAGCTCGGGAACATCTCACCCAGCTCAAACCTCATACCATTGTAATAACAGTCTGAAATTAGTAAAACAATTAATGTTTCATAACATATTTAAAGGGGTACAAGGCACTTTATTGGGCAGTTTTTTACATATTAACCAGACAAAAACCGGCAAAAGCCTTTCAAACAATAATTTATATTTAAATGTAGAAATTTAATTTTGTGAAATTAATTTGGATTGTTAGTAAAAAGTTTTGAAAATATTTTCTTTCATTTTAAGATAATAAAATACATGGAGTCCCACCCGTCTCCAAATCTCATATTCATCCATCCCATTCCCAAAACTTACATTCGACCATCCCGTAGCAAAAACTTACATTCACACGTGTCACAGCACTGATCCCTCCCCGGATGACGACAGTTTACTATTGGACACTGTTTTCTGCCACAGTCAATGAGACCCTGGGAACAACGACACATCTCGCACGTGTCACGTGACGCTGGAACCTCCTGGCCCTCCCTGTACTGACGGCCAGCATATATGCACGCCTGAGGCTCACACTCAGGGCAGCACGTGTCTGGGTTGATGACAGGATCGGCACAGCTCGGGCGTGGACATGACAGAGACTTGGTACGGCACGTGATGGAGCCATCCTGCAGGAGATATGATCATTAGCTACGGAGGCACTTACAAAGGAATTAACAAAATTTATCATACAAAGTACAAACAAATAGTTTGCAATAATCCATCATTCTGCATTAATACAACAATGCTGAGATAAATCTGAGATACAATGATATCCTGACACTTCCTCAAAATTTAATATGTTGATAAGATTATAAGAATATTTCATGGGTATCCGGTGAAGATAGAGAATTCCAACCCGAGGTTTAAGTGTTTTTATCGGATCCGAGGCTACGATTAAAACACTTATACCGAGGGATGGAATTCCGTATCTGAACCGAATACCCATGATAGATACTTTTTCTTGCATATCAGAGACATGTTGTGCATTGACGCTGCCAGCTACTAACATTTTGCATGTTTTCCCGCATACCGGATGTTGGTGTGCACGTGACTTTTATCTTTACCCATAAAGATAAGACTTTCCATCCCCTGTGTAACATGTGGATAGCCTTATCCGGTATGTAAGAAATATGCTTCTTGTACCTTTAAGAATAAAAGCCCAGATTTTCTAGGAGAAAATCACATCCCTGGCGGTCCTTGTCTGTGAATCCTTTACCATTCCTGTGTTATTTAATTGTTCCACTAACTTTATTGTTCTTTCACACCACTCCCGACCCAACATGAGCATTCTTTACACGGCCTGGCAGAGTTATTTAATTTTTCTTATAAACCCTATTGTCATTTCAAACCAATCCCATATAACTCCCAGTGTACCTACCCTACATGAGCATTCTTGACACGGATTGGCGGGGTCTGTGAACGATTCACCATTCCTGTGTTGTACGTTATTCTGCTCACACATCGTGCACGAGGGACAACAGTTGCCCGGACGGTTAGCAGGATGTGTGCACGTGACTGCAGGACATGACATCATACGCATACACCTGATCTGGCCCATCTGTCAGCATAATAGAGAATTAGGTCAGGTTTAAAATCTGATCTGAATTTTGGTAATACATTTATGTTTTTAATTCTATTTAAATTTTAAGACACCTCTGCGATATGGCATAGACAGTAAAACTGCACATTATGCAACAAATACTATTCATACCCTAGTGCCCATAGACCTCTGCTATATAGTATATAGAGAACAAGATGGTTGCTCTCTGGAGCAAGTGTCGTCTGCCAGGTTATTCTTCTGGAATATATTACACTTTTGTCAGTAAGTGTAGATATGCAAAGTTTGATGAAGTAATGAAATGAAAAAGAATAAAAAATGTTTAAGTTTGGAGACAGGATGGGTGAAAATGAGTTATGACCAAAAACATGACTTCTGAACCCTGGGTTTGACCTTGACTTTCATATATTGGTGTGACATGGATATTGTCATGATTTGTATCTACAGAAACTTTGGTCAAGAAATAAGAACAGAGAAAAAAGTTACATCTACTGTATGTTAAAAAACACGGACTTGCCTGCAACCTTGACCTTTTTATATAGGTAAGATGACGTGTCTTATATTTATCCTAATATGTGTATCCAAGTTTTATGAATAAATGAACAAGTTTCAGTGAAGAAGTTTTCATGATCAAAAAAAGAATTTCAAAAATTTAAGTACGACCTTGACCTTTATATATTGGTGTGGTCACATGACTACTGTCATGATTTGTTTATATAGAAAGTCAGATAAGGAAATGAAAATGTTAACCCAGTTTTGGTTTTTGTGTTCAAAAAATGACCTTTGGACTCATAATTTGACTGATTGTGACCTTGACATTTATATATTGGTAGGGTCACTTCACTATTGTCATGAAGTGTACATATTGAAATTTTGATAAAGAAATATGAAGAAATTAGTAAGTTATAACCAATTGTAAGTTTTTCTGACTCCGAACGCTGACGCAAGACAACAGACAATGTAATCCCTACTGGTTGGGGGCCACTTTCCGTCACTTATGCAAACATAAACTAATTTTTCAGACAAATCTATGCTTACTCTACTTTCTATTAGGTTACCTCTTCCTGGAATTTGGACACCAAAGAATTTTGTTTTATGTAAATTATCGAAGTGGCACGTGACATATAAATAGACTAAAACTGAGAAATCATTTTGTTTACAAGCCCAGTTTCCGTCATATTTTTTAGCAAGTGATATATTCAGCTAGGAAATGATACAGTAAAATGTTACAAGTTAAAAACATGTTTGCAAGTCTATTCATTAATTTCATTGTAAAAATTGTATGTTTGCATTGTTCCATCATTCACCTCGATTGCTATAACAATGCAACCTACTGGGACGGAAAGTGGCCCCTAACCAGTATGTGAATGACGAAAACTGGGACGGAAAGTGGCCCCTTACCAGTATGTGAACGACGGAGACTGGGACGAAAAGTGGCCCCTAACCAGTATGTGAACGATGAAAACTGGTATGGAAAGTGGCCGCTAACCAGTATGTGAATGATGGAAACTGGGACGGAAAGTGGCCCCTAACCAGTATGTGAACGATGAAAACTGGTATGGAAAGTGGCCCCTAACCAGTATGTGAATGACGGAAACTGGGACGGAAAGTGGCCCCTAACCAGTATGTGAATGACATAAACTGGGAATTAAAGTGGCCCCTAACCAGTATGTGAATGACATAAACTGGGAATTAAAGTGGCCCCTAACCAGTATGTGAATGACGGAAACTGGGACGGAAAGTGGCCCACAACCAGTATGTGAATGACATAAACTGGGAATTAAAGTGGCCCCTAACCAGTATGTGAATGACATAAACTGGGAATTAAAGTGGCCCCTAACCAGTATGTGAATGACATAAACTGGGAATTAAAGTGGCCCCTAACCAGTATGTGAATGACGGAAACTTGGACCAGTATGTGAATGACGAAAACTGGGATGGAAAGTGGCCCCTAACCAGTATGTATCATTTTTTCTTCGAAAAGGTGATAAAAACTAATTGATTGCACACTGCATACTTTCATACTAAGTGTTCGTTTTTTTATGACCTGTACAATTCAACAGGCAGTTTTAAGACTATTATTTGATCTATCACATCGTATCTGTCTTCTTGAGAAAGCAATCACCAGAACTCACCATGCACGTGCACACTTGGCACCGGTTCATGAAGTCAATGAACGTCTGTCCATCTCTGTACTCAATACCCATGACGCTGCATCCAAGGGGACAGACTGGGCAACACTGACCCTTCACCAGCACAGCATTGTCACAGTACACAGCGGGGCAACCCATCCTACTGCACTCTATAGACCCGGCCTGTAAACAAACACAACAAATTACACAGTGGGGCAACCCATCTACTGCAATCTATAGACCCGGCCTGTAAACAAACAAAACAAATTACACAGTGGGGCAACCCATCTACTGCACTCTATAGACCCAGCCTGTAAACAAACAAAACAAATTACACAGTGGGGCAGCCCATCCTACTGCACTCTATAGACCCAGCCTGTAAACAAACAAGAGGCCCAAGAGGGCCTGTGGACGCTCTACTGGCTCAAGATAAAGTTTATGTATAAGTGGCCATAAGTCTTTCAAAAATCATTCAACCAGAACATGGCAATGACAGGTGCAACTAGGCTAAGTGCTGAACATCCATGCCAAGATTCGCTGAAATCTGGCAAAGAGTTCAGAAGAGACTAATGCTGGACAAAGTTTGTGTATTAAAACATTTAAAGGGTCACAACTCTGCCAAAAATCATTCAACTGAAATATGGCGATGATATGCACAACTAGGCTTGATACTGATCATTCTTGTCAAGTTTCGTCTGTATCCAGCCAGGGGTTCAGGAGAACTAGCCCAGAAAAAAACTCCGCCAAATATCTGTAAACCGCAACTAGGCTTGGTGCTGATCATCCCTGCAAAGTTTCATTGAAATCTGGCGAGGGGTTCAGGAGAATTACATCAGAACAAAGTTTGTGTATTAAAACCTTTAAAGGGCCATAACTCTGCCAAAAATCATTCAACCGGAACACGGCGATGAATTGCACAACTAGACATAGAATTGATCATCCCTAAAAAGTTTCGTTTAATCCAGCCAGGGGTTCAAGAGAACTAGTCAGAACAAAGTTTGTGTATTAAAACCTTTAAAGGGCTAAAACTCCGCCAAAAGCATTCAACTGGAACACGGTGACTATGTACAACTAGGCTTGGTACTGATCATCCCTGCAAAGTTTCAATGAAATCCGGCCAAATGAAGGCCCTTTTGTCTTAATGAGGCCAAGATATAGCATATTTCAGAAAATCAAGGGCCATGACTCTGATGTAAATGGTCCAATCTGGATGTTTTTCGAACTTGTCCAAGCTTTCATTGATATTAACAATCTGGTAAAGTTTCTTAAAGATCGGATGAAAGATGAAGGCCTTATCGTCTTAATGAGGCAAAATATAGGATTTTTAACTAAATCAAGGGCCATAACTCCACTGTTACTGGTCCGATCTGGATGGTTTTCGAACTTGACCGAGCTGTCATTGATGTTAACAATCTAGTAAAGTTTCATAAAGATCGCATGAAAAATGAAGGCCCTATCGTCTTAACGAGGCAAAGTATAGCATTTTTAACTAAATCAAGGGCCATAACTCATCTGTTACTGGTCCGATCTGGCTGGTTTTCAAAATTGTCTGAGCTGTCATTGATAGAAACAATCAGGTAAAGTTTTGTAAAGATCAGATGAAAGTTGAAGGCCCTATCGAATTAACGAGGCAAAATATAGCATTTTTAACTAAATCAAGGGCCATAACTCTGCTGTTACTGGTCCGATCTGACTGATCTTCGAAATGTCCAAGCTTTCATTTATATAAACAATCTGGTAAAGTTTGGTAAAGATCGAATGAAAGATAAAGGCCCTATCGTCTTAACGAGGCAAAATATAGCATTTTTAACTAAATCAAGGGCTGTAACTCTGCTGTTAATGGTCCGATCCTGCTAGTTTTCGACCTTGTCCTAGCTCTCATTTATATAAACAATCTGGTAAAGTATGGTAAAGATTGGATGAAAGATGAAGGCCCTATCATCTTAATGAGACCAAATATAGCAATTTTAACTAAATCAAGGGCAATAACTCCGCTGTTAATGGTCCGATCTAGCTGGTTTTCGAACTTGTCCGAGCTTTCATTGATATTAACAATCTGTGCAAGTTTGGTAAAGATCAAATAATAAATGAAGGTTGTAGAGTGTTCACAAGGCTTAATATGGCATTTTTCAGCAAAACAAGGGCCATAACTCCGGTGAAATTATTTCGATCTTGCCAGTTTTCGAACTTGTCCGAGCTTTCATTGATATAAAGACACTGGCAAAGTTAAGTAAAGGTCCGATTAATATTGAAGGCCCTAGAGTGTTCACAAGGCAGAAAATAGCATTTTTCAGAAAAGACAAGGGCCATAACTCCGGTGTTACTGATCCGATTTAGCTGGTTTTCGAACTTGTTCGAGCTTTCATTGATATTAACAATCTGTGCAAGTTTGGTAAAGATCAAATAATAAATGAATGTGCTAGAGTGTTCACAAGGCAGAAAATGGCATTTTTCAGAAAAAACAAGGGCCATAACTCTGGTGTTACTGAACCAATTTAGCTGATTTTCGAACTTGTCGAAGCTATCATAGGTATTAACCATCTGTACAAGTTTGGTAATGATCAAATAATAAATGAAGGTGTTAGAGTGTTCACAAGGCAGAAAATGGCAATTTTCAGAAAAAACAAGGGCCATAACTCCGGTGTTACTGATTTGATTTGGCTGATTTTCAAACTTGTCCATATTTTCATTGATATTAACAATCTGTGCAAGTTTGGTAAAGATCAAATAATAAATGAAGGTGCTAGAGTGTTCACAAGGCTTAATATGGCATTTTTCAGCAAAACAAGGGCCATAACTCCGGTGAAATTTATCCGATCCGACTGGTTTTCGAACTTGTCCGACGGACGGACGGACGGACGACGGACGACGGACAACTCGCCATCCCATAAGCTCTGCTGGCCTTCGGCCAGTAGAGCTAACAAAACAAATTACACAGCGGGGCAACCCACCCTACTGCACTCTATTGACAGAGTCTGTAAACAAACACAACAAATTACACAGCGGGGCAACCAATCCTACTGCACAATATTGACCCATTCTGTAAACAAACACAACAAATTACACAGCGGGGCAACCCATCCTACTGCACTCTATTGACCCAGTCTGTAAACAAACACAACAAAATACGCACGGGGCAACCCATCCTACTGCACCCTATTTACCCGGCCTGTAAACAAACACAACACATTATTACTTATACCAACATGTATTACTGGCCATTGTAAAGCAGTTAGCACACTGTAACTGTTATCATTGGAATTTCAAGTCTTAATCCCCTTGTAGTTTCCTTTGCACCGAAGCTTGCAAACAATGTCATCGTGTTTGGAATCCAATGCATCCCGTACATTTAGCTGATAATAAAAGGAAGTATCACCTTATCCTGTCACTGGAAGCCTCTAAATAACCTCGTACGTGATTATGAACTTTAAAACTGTATTGAAATATATCTAAACATATGGATGCAACATGTTGTATACAGTTCAATTGTGTTTTAAGATACATCAACACAAAAAAGGTCACATGGCGCTGAAAGGAATGGAAAATTTAGACCCACCTTCTATTATCAACTAAATAAAAATATTCAAAATGGGTCTAAAACCTTCTCACCTTCAGAACTACACACTTATTGCAAATTTTGTTTTACACTCTCCATTGTAATGGAGCCACGTCCAAATTTAATGAGCGTGGCAAAAAAAGACAAAACTAGACGGGGTTGTTTTTGTAACAAAAACATATGTCTCCTCCCATAATGTATGAACCAACCTGACTAAAAGTTGCGCTCTGCATGTTGTCTCGATATGGTGAGCATCTGTGCCAAGTTATTTCAAAATCCCTCAAGCAGTTCAAGAGATATGGAGTGGACAAGAAACATAAGACCTTCGACCTCTAAATGTGTCCTTGACCTTGAACGGGCATGGCTGGAAGTTGGGCTCTGCACGTCGTCTCAATATGGTGAACATTTGTGCCAGGTTATTTCAAAATCCCTCAAAAAGGTTCAAGAGATATGGAGACGACACAAAATATAGTGAATATGACCTTCAACCTCCAAGTGCTACCTTGACCTTGAAAGGACATGGCTGGAATTTGCGCTCTGCACGGCGTCTCAATATGGTGAACATTTGTGCCACGTTATTTCAAAATCCCTCAAGTGGTTTAAGAGATATGGTGGAGACCGACGTGTGACGGTCAGAGACACGAAATATAGAGCATATGACCTTCGACTTCTAAGTGTGACCTTGAACGGAGGTGACTGGAAGTTACGCTCTGCATGTTGTATCGATATGGTGAACATTTGTGGCAAGTTATTTCCAAATTCCTCAAGAGATATGGTGGAGACACGAAATATAGTGCATATGACCTTTGACCTCTAACTGTGACCTTGACCTTGAACGGAAGTGGCTGAAAGTTACGCTCTGCAAGTCGTCTCGATATAGTGAACGTTTGTGGCAAGTTATTTCCAAATCCCTCAAGCGGTTCAAGAGATATGGTGGAGACCGACTTGTGACGGACAGAGATCCAGACAGACAGACATCCTAGCTAAAAATAATATGTCCCCCAGTATTGGGGGAGACATAATGAGCATGGCATGAAGCATTTGAGGGTGGGTGGGGGATTCTACCCATATTCCAGGAGATAGGCAGTGGCCCCATTCTTGTCTTGGAACCACTCAAACCACACAGCATTTCAAACATGTTTCAAACAGTTCTCTTTCAACAAACAGGAGTAATTTTGTATGAAATAATATTAAAGGGACACATGGCAATCTTGTTTTATTAAAAACTTGCAGTGTCCCACTAGTTTTTCTACACAACCTCCATAATTTCAAAAATTAATATTAATTATTAGAATATTTCAATGCAAATTATTGCACCAACTATTGCACCAATAATATATTTTAACAATTTTGGCAAATTAATGCAGTAAATTCAAACCTCCATTTTTTTTAAATTATAGTGAGCTGTTTTAAAGGGACACTGTCCGTAAGTAAGCAGATATTGAGCATAACCAAATAACTGTCTGACTTTTATTCAGTGAAATGTATCCATGAAAACATGAGGATAGAACCTAAGAAGTATGTAGGAATACATTCGTGAGTTTGAAAAAAAAGAAGTTTTATTTATTATATGTAAATAAAGTGGGACCCACAATATTTACCTTTTCTGCGCTCGTGTGATTTCCATTAGCGCATTAGGTTTTCACCATAGTATGTATGGCATAATATGTATAGCCCGTTTAGCTCAGTCGGGAGCGATGTCAACTACTTTACGCTCACGCACACTATTATTACTGCGAGTGTAATTTTAGTTTGGGCTGCGAGTTCAAATACACAAAGCGGATTTACTTTTTTTTGTACCGCAATTAAATTCCGTTAAACAATCTTGCTTTTAACTAGTAAATATTCAATAATGTTTAGTGTGTAATGTTTGCGAACATAATTATTGTGTGTTTTACAAGCTAAAAGTTACGGAAGTGTCCCTTTAAAGTAACAAGAGGCCCAAGAGGGCCTGTGGACGCTCTACTGGCTAAAACAGCTCTTATAGATTTAGATAGATATAGCTAGATATAGCTCTCTTCTCCTATAGATTTAACAAAGAAAAATACAATATAGCATTTTTCAACAAATCAAGGGCCATAACTCTGTTATTACTAACAAGATCTAGCTAGTTTTCAAAATTGTCCAGGATTTCATTGATATACCGCGCTTTGCACAACTAGACATCATACTGAAGCTTCCTGCCAAATTTCGTAGAAATCCAACAAGCCGTTTAAGGAGAAGCGCCGACAAGAAATTTAAAATAAAAATGTCAAAGGGCCATAACTCCGTCAAAAATCAGCGAACTGGAACAAAAGCGTGATAAGCACAACTAGACATCTTACCGATGCTTCCTGCCAAGTTTCGTCGAAATTCAAGAAGGCATTTAGGATGAGTAGCGCCGACAAGAAATTTTAAAGTAAGTGTCAAGTAATTAAAAAGAAAATTAAAAAATTTAAAAAAAAAAAAAAAAGTTCAAATCAATCAAAAAAAAAAAAGGAAAAGGGAAAAAAAATATAAACAAGAGGTCAATGACCTTGAAGCTCTACTGATTGATTTTGATTTCAGGAAGTAGTCGCTACAAACTGGTTTTTTGAAAATCTATTTTTAGCCTTGGTGGCCATCTTGAATTTCCGGCCGACCTGAAATTTTGCTAGGATCAGTTAGACATCAAGAGCAACATTCCTGTGAAGTTTCATGAAAATCCGTCAAGTAGTTTCAGAGGAGTAGTCGCTACAAGTTTTCATTATATAACTCTATGTAAACAAAGATGGCCACTGACAGCCATGTTTAACATTGAATCAAAATAATGTTTGACTCGGATAACCATCATGTCATGCTGATAATTTTAGAAAAAGTCCCATATCAACATCTCTTATAGTTTTCAAGAAGTAGTCGCTACAAACTTATTTTTGAAAAATCTATTTTTAGCCATGGTGGCCATCTTGAATTTCCGGCCGACCTGAAATTTTGCTAAGATCAATTAGACATCAAGAGCAACATTCGTGTGAAGTTTCATGAAAATCCGTCAAGTAGTTTCAGAGGAGTAGTCGCTACAAGTTATCATTATATAACTCTTATGTAAACATACATGGCCACTGGCAGCCATGTTTAACGTCGAATCAAAATAATGTTAGACTTGAATAACCATCATGTCATGCTGATCATTTTAGAAAAAGTCCCATATCAATATCACTTATAGTTTTCAAGAAGTAGTCGCTACAAACTTGTATTTTGAAAATCTATTTTTAGCCATGGCGGCCATCTTGAATTTCCGGCCGACCTGAAATTTTGCAAGGATCAATTAGACATCAAGAGCAACATTTGTGTGAAGTTTCATGAAAATCCGTCAAGTATTTTCAGATGTGTAGTCGCTACAAGTTATCATTATATAACTCTATGTAAACAAAGATGGCCACTGGCAGCCACGTTTAACGTCGAATCAAAATAATGTTCGACTCGGATAACCATCATGTCATGCTGATAATTTTAGAAAACGTCCCATATCAATATCTCTTATAGTTTTCAAGAAATAGTCGCTACAAACTTATTTTTTAAAAATCTATTTTTAGCCGTGGCGGCCATCTTGAATTTCCGGCCAACCTGAAATTATGCTAGGATCAATTAGACATCAAGAGCAACATTCCTGTGAAGTTTCATGAAAATCCGTCAAGTAGTTTCAGAGGAGTAGTCGCTACAAGTTTTCATTATATAACTCTATGTAAACAAAGATGGCCGCTGGCAGCCATGTTTAACGTCGAATCAAAACGATTTTCGACAAGGACCAACATCATGTCATGCTGATCATTTTAGAAAAAGTCCCATATCAATATCTCTTATAGTTTTCAAGAAGTAGTCGCTACAAACTTATTTTTGAAAAATCTATTTTTAGCCATGGTGGCCATCTTGAATTTCCGGCCGACCTGAAATTTTGCTAAGATCAATTAGACATCAAGAGCAACATTCGTGTGAAGTTTCATGAAAATCCGTCAAGTAGTTTCAGAGGAGTAGTCGCTACAAGTTATCATTATATAACTCTTATGTAAACATACATGGCCACTGGCAGCCATGTTTAACGTCGAATCATAATAATGTTCGACTTGAATAACCATCATGTCATGCTGATCATTTTAGAAAAAGTCCCATATCAATATCACTTATAGTTTTCAAGAAGTAGTCGCTACAAACTTGTATTTTGAAAATCTATTTTTAGCCATGGCGGCCATCTTGAATTTCCGGCTGACCTGAAATTTTGCAAGGATCAATTAGACATCAAGAGCAACATTCGTGTGAAGTTTCATGAAAATCCGTCAAGTATTTTCAGATGAGTAGTCGCTACAAGTTATCATTATATAACTCTATGTAAACAAAGATGGCCACTGGCAGCCACGTTTAACGTCGAATCAAAATAATGTTCGACTCGGATAACCATCATGTCATGCTGATAATTTTAGAAAACGTCCCATATCAATATCTCTTATAGTTTTCAAGAAATAGTCGCTACAAACTTATTTTTTAAAAATCTATTTTTAGCCGTGGCGGCCATCTTGAATTTCAGGCCAACCTGAAATTTTGCTAGGATCAATTAGACATCAAGAGCAACATTCCTGTGAAGTTTCATGAAAATCCGTCAAGTAGTTTCAGAGGAGTAGTCGCTACAAGTTTTCATTATATAACTCTATGTAAACAAAGATGGCCGCTGGCAGCCATGTTTAACGTCGAATCAAAACGATTTTCGACAAGGACCAACATCATGTCATGCTGATCACAAGAGCAACATTCCTGTGAAGTTTCATGAAAATCCGTCAAGTAGTTTCAGAGGAGTAGTCGCTACAAGTTTTCATTATATAACTCTATGTAAACAAAGATGGCCGCTGGCAGCCATGTTTAACGTCGAATCAAAACGATTTTCGACAAGGACCAACATCATGTCATGCTGATCATTTTAGAAAAAGTCCCATATCAATATCTCTTACAGTTTTCAAGAAGTAGTCACTACAAACTTATTTTTTAAAAATCTATTTTTAGCCGTGGCGGCCATCTTGAATTTCCGGCCGACCTGAAATTTTGCTAGGATCAATTAGACATCAAGAGCAACATTCCTGTGAAGTTTCATGAAAATCCGTCAAGTAGTTTCAGAGGAGTAGTCGCTACAAGTTTTCATTATATAACTCTATGTAAACAAAGATGGCCGCTGGTAGCCATGTTTAACGTCAAATCAAAACGATTTTCGACAAGGACCAACATCATGTCATGCTGATCATTTTAGAAAAAGTCCCATATCAATATCACTTATAGTTTTCAAGAAGTAGTCGCTACAAACTTGAATTTAAAAAATCTATTTTTAGCTTTGGCGGCCATCTTGGATTTCACATCAACATGAATTTTTGCTAGGATCAACTAGACTTCATGGGCAACATTTCTGTAAAGTTTCATGAAAATCTATTCAGTAGTTTCAGAGGAGTAGTCGCTACAAAAAAAAAGTTAACGGACAGACGGACGGACAGACGGACAGACGGACGACGGACTCCGCACCACGGCATAAGCTCTGCTGATCTCTGATCAGTAGAGCTAAAAATCAGAAAAAAAATCAATAAATAAAAAAAAAAAATCAATCAATAAAAAAATCAAAAAATTAAAAAATAAAACTAAAAAAAAAAAAAACGGAACAATTTAAAAAAAAAACTAAAAAAAAACTAAAAAAAATGCAATTGAAAAAAAAAAAAAAAAAAAAAATCAAATTAAAAACTAAAAAAAAAATATAAACAGCTTTTGCCTATACAAGCCTAAGTAAAACTGACCCCCAGGGTGGGGCCAAATATGACCAATAGGCCACCATTTGAACGAACTTGGTAGAAGACCATAAGCTTATAGCAAATGCAAAATATTAAACCTCTGGCTCTTGCAGTTTCAGAGAAGAAGATTTTTTAAGTTTTCCCCTATACATGTCTATGTAAAACATGTGACCCTTGGGGCGGGGTCAAATGTGACCCGAGGGTCACAATTTGAACAAACTTGGTAAAGGACCATAAGCTTATAGCAAATGCAAGATATTAAACCTTAAGCTGTTGCAGTTCCAGAGAAGAAGATTTTTTTCAGTTTTTCCCTATACAAGCATTTATGTAAAACTGTGACCCTGGGGCGGGCCAAGATGTGACACCAGGGTCACCATTTGAACAAACTTGGTAAAGGACCATAAGCTTATAATAAATGTTTAATATCAAACATCTGGCTCTTGTAGTTTCCGAGAAGAAGATTTGGGGCGGGGACAAATTTGACCCCCGGGTCAGCATTTGAACAAACTTAGTAGAGGACCATAAGCTGATGCTACATGTAATACATGAGAGCTCTGTGCCATGTGGTTCCAGAGAAGATATTTTTTCATTTTTGACTATACAAGCCTATGTAAAACTGTGACCCCCGGGGTGGGGCCAAATGTGACCCCTGGGTCACCATTTAAACAAACTTGGTAGAGGACCACAAGCTTATAGCAAATGCAAAATATTAACCCTCTGGCTCTTGCAGTTTCAGAGAAGAAGATTTTTTAAGTTTTTCCCTATACATGTCTATGTAAAACATGTGACCCTTGGGGCGGGGCCAAATGTGACCCGAGGGTCACCATTTGAACAAACTTTGTAAAGGACAATAAGCTTATAGTAAATGCAAAATATCAAACCTCCGGCTGTTGTAGTTTCCGAGAAGAAGATTTTTTTTTTTAAAAATCCTATATAAGTCTATGTAAAATTGTGACCCCCGGGGTGGGGACAAATTTGACCCAAGGGTCACCATTTGAACAAACTTAGCAGAGGACCATAAGCTGATGCTACATGTAATACATGAGAGCTCTGTGCCTTGTGGTTTCAGAGAAGAAGATTTTTTAAAGTTTTTTCCTATATGTCTATATGAAAAACATGCAAAACCTCAATATACAAACTTTGGACCCCCGGGGCACGGCCATTTTGGACCCCGGGGACTTTATTTGAACAAACTTGATAGTCTAGGCGTTGGCGATCATTTTAAAAGAAAAACTGTTGAAATCTGTCCAGCGGTTCTGGAGAAGAAGATTTTTAAAGGTTTCGACCATATATGGTAATGGCAGCCATCTTATATGTAGCGCTGACCTAATTTTAACAAATCTAAAAAGCATTCATCTAAGGATCATCCACGTGAAGTTTGGTCAAAATTAGCCAAGCGGTTTCTGAGGAGAAGTCGTTTGATGAAAAGTTAACGGACGGACGACGGAAAACGGACAACACACCATCCCATAAGCTCTGCTGGCCCTTGGCCAGTAGAGCTAAAAATGATACATGTGTCCCTTTAACGTTATATATCGGAACTTACCGCACATCTGCACACTTGACAGTTGTCTTCCCCTGGTGGCACAAACTTCTGTCCATTCCTGAACTTGCGTCTGAGATAGCTACAGCCATCACATGTGGGGCAACACTGTTTGAGGGACCGTATGGGGTGTGTACAGAGAGATATAGGACACTCACTCTCACGGGAGCTGCACAATACCTCACCAGACTGGCAAAATAGATAAATGGAAGTTTATGTAATAAACGTGGTTTATGAGAAATCGTAATACCATACACCCATACACTTTGCTTCTCACCAAAACAAACCTACTTTCGATTCTTTGTTTACAAGCAATACTTCCGGTTACAGTTACTCATTAACATTTTAGTCACATGACTAAATTCAGCCAAACAGCATCCTCTCATTGTTTACATCCTCGGTAGTTACAGTAAACTCTGTATATCGTCGCTCCTAATATTTAATTTACATCTCTCGTGCGGACTTTTAGAGATGTATCACTCGCCTTATGATTCATCGAACATTCGAAGATCTTATTAGCAAAGTGACCGTATCGAATTTAATTGCGATCTCATCATTTTGAAAGGAAAATCGTACAATTATGGCGAGCTTCCCGACTCGCAAATGGACGCCCCGACAAGTATACGACATGATATATCGATCGAAAATTGGGGAGTGTCTGAATTTTCGCGAAGCTCTAGCGAAGTAAGGAATTAAAATGCCGTCGTCCTTGCCGAAGGCTATGTAAAAGAGAATTCAATCCCGGAAGAGACTAGGCAAAAAAAAATGATCGAGCCAAACACAGAGGAATTCTATAATTAGACGTGAATCCGCATCACGTGACGAAGTACCTGCCGATGCGCGGATTAAACAAAGGAACTTTATAAATAGACAAGAATCCGTATCACATGACGAAACACCTGACCACGCAGATGACGTCACAAACAAAAATGTCGGCGCCCACGGAGGAACAATTCTGCAACACCACCAGGAGAAATCGGCCTCTTTTGGTAAGAAATGCGCGACATGCCGGTCAATTTGGCTTAGCTTTCGGGACGGATCAACTTGCCTGATACCGACCAGGTTATTTCTAACGATTACGGCCTCGGAAACAGAAGATGAGGTCCTGAAAACTCCACGGAGTGCTTCTATCATGCTACGCCGGCCAGCTGACGATCTCCCGGTGGTTAATGTCATTCCTCCAAAATTAAAGAATGACATTGCCGTACACAACACGTGAATTTATCAATGCTGACATCAGTTTACACAGGAGCCACGAGTTTCGAGCAGCATTCTCGAAGTACAAGAACGTGTTGTGTGAAACAGAGCTTTACCAGCGGAAGGAACTAGAGAGCTATAGCGATTGATCAATGGCTTGTACCGTCAGTACACACTTCTACATCTACCTTAATGCATTCTCAAGAAAGGCAGAACAATATGAACTGTTGAAAACTCCAGTGGATTGGGGTTACTGCGAAACCAAACAACCAAGCTCTATCTCGCATAGACGAAACAAGCGAATAGTACTAGTGTTCTAAATATATCTCTTTATCCTTCAGTTTAAGGGTTGATCAACAGGTTATACATGTCTTTAAGAAGTCACGAGTGTTCTTAGTGCTTCTACTCTTAAATAGGGTTAACTGAAGAAGTACGGGTGTTCATAGCACTTCTTCATATGTTTTGTTTTTTTGTAGGCTTAGCCACTGCATCAATGTTATACATGTCTTTTAGAAGTCACGAGTGTTCTCAGTGCTTCTACTCTTTACATAGTGTTACTTGAAGGAGTACGGGTGTTCATAGCACTTCTTCATATGGTCTTTGTTAGGCTTAGCCTCTGCATCAAGGCTTATATTTAGAAGTCACGCGTGTTCAGGGTGCTTCTACTTTATCATGTTCAATGAACTTCAAGTAAGAGGTTCTTAGTACTTCTAAAAATGGCTGATGTTAGTATCACAATGTATACAGATGTTTGCTATCCTACTACACGGTCTTCATCGCCATCACCAGCCTGGATTCATAAACTGGCATCAGAACTACCGTGTCAAAGAACACATAATTTGTGAACCATTAAACTATGAAGTATGAGTTCTCCCAGTCTGGCTATTGTTACTTATTTACCATCTTCTACACTGACTTCACAAGACAGAATGTGTTTCAAATAAAATAACTCCATTGCCATCACCATTCAGGATTCATAGACCGTTCATAACAACTACTGACATACTTCAGGAAACGTCAAACTGTACATACTGTTTATGTTCCAATACGTATCTCACAAAGAGCACTACTCATCATGTAAGGAGTTTGAACTTGTATTACAAATCTGTAGACAGGCTGTTGAAATTATTATCATTTTGTTTTATATTACATGCCTAAACATACTTGTATCAAACATGTGCATTAGTTACCAATGCATTAGTTACCAATAGGTGGTATCTGACTATCGCCTTAACATAGTTATCAGTAGGAGTCCTCCTCATCTTTCTGCTACCTGTCATAGTAGGCTAATGCATATGTTCCATATTGGCATCCATTGCCTGTTGTCTGGCATCTATAGAACATAGTCATGGCCTGCCATTTGCTGTCTTACGCCACTGCATCTGTAACCCACAGTCCGTCATTGTGGGCGTCAATCATAGCCCCCCGCCTGCCATCATGGGCTAACACATCCATGGCCCGTTGTCTGCCATCAAACTCTTGCATCCACAGCCTGCTACCAGCAATCGTAGGCCAATGCATTCATTGCCCGCTGTCTGCCATCATAGACGCGTGCTTCCATAGCCCGTCGCCTGCCATCTTAGGACTATGCATCCATTGCCCGCTGTCTGCCATTCGTATCATACTCATACATCCATAGCCCGTCGCCTGCCATCGTAGGCCAATGCATCCATTGACCGCTGTCTGCCATCGTAGACTAATGCATTCATAACCCATTGCCTGCGATCTGAGGACAATGCAGCCGTTGCCCGCTATCTGACATTCGTAGTCTCATGCATCCATAGCCCATTGCCTGCCATCGTATGCCTATGCTTCAGTTGCCCGATGTCTGCCATCGTAGATTCATGCATCCATAGCCCGTTGCCTGCCATTGTAGGCCAATGCATCCATTGCCCGCTATCTGCCATCATATACTAATGCATTCATAGCCCGTTGCCTGCCATAATAGGCCAACACATCCATAGTCCATTGCCTGCCATCGTAGGCCAATGCATCCATTGCCCTCTGTCTGCCATCGTAAACTCGTGCTTCCATAGCCCGTTGCCTGCCATCTTCGGCAAATGCTTCCATTGCCCTCTGTCTGCCTTCGTAGACTCCTGCATCCATAACCCGTTACTTGCCATAATAGGCCAATGCCTCCATTGCCTGCTATCTGCCATGCATAGATTCATGCATCCATGGCCCTCTGTCAGCCATCGTAGGCCAACGCATCCATTGCTCGCTGTCTGCCATGCATAGACTCATGCATCCATGGCCCTCTGTCTGCCACCGTCAGCCAACGCTTTCATTGCCCTCTGTCTGCCATCGTAGACTAATGCATTCATAGCTTGTTGCCTGCCATCGTAATATTTAATAATTTATTATCAGGATTAACCATATCATGTTAGCTAGTTACAATTAACTTCAACGTCTCACATTAACATGTTTATATCATTATGCTAATACCTATAACAGGCTCTGCCGAGAGGGTCCATAGTGATCGATTTACCTTAGCTCATACCTAGTCCTTCCGTCCATTTAATATGGATGTCTTGGCATAGCCTGTTCATCAGCTTTCACTTCATATATCAAGCTTTAAAGCAATAGCAACTCTACACATTATTAGCAGTTGACAACACCATCATGTCAATTCCTCACAGTTAAAACTTAAATATTTATTTACTCCTGTACCATGACTTCACAGTATTAATCATGCTTACTATTTTTCTCATGACGTATACTTATTATGACTATTCATTTTTCACATTTTACAACTTCGTATCACAGCTTGTTGAAGCCGTTTCAGTAACACAACCTGCTTTTATAGGTAGGTTCACCTTTCCGCAGTCTACCAACTTAGGCTCAACAACTCAACCTGCTATCGTCGGTTACGACCACATGTCCATGGCCTGCTACAATACCCCATGAAAATACATTGTATGCTGCCTGCTATCATAGGGTCAGCATCAACCTGCTATCGACGGTTGTCCACCCGTCCGCCGCCTGCTATCCTAGGCCCAGCATCGACCTGCTACCATAGGTTGTCCATCCGTCCGTCGCCCTACCTGCTACCGGAGGTTGTCCACCCGTCATCTCCTGCTATCGTAGGCTCTGCATCAACCAGCTACCATAGGTTGGCCACCCGTCCGCCGCCTGCTATCATAGGCTCTGCATCAACCTGCTATCGTAGGTTGTCCACCCGTCCGTCGCCTGCTATCGTAGGCTCTGCATCAACCTGCTATCGTAGGTTGTCCACCTGTCTGTCGCCTGCTATCGTAGGCTCTGCATCAACCTGCTATCGTAGGTTGTCCACCCGTCTGTCGCCTGCTATCGTAGGCTCTTGCATCAACCTGCTATCGTAGGTTGTCCACCCGTCTGTCGCCTGCTATCGTAGGCTCTTGCATCAACCTGCTATCGTAGGTTGTCCACCCGTCCGTCGCCTGCTATCGTAGGCTCTGCATCAACCTGCTATCGTAGGTTGTCCACCCGTCTGTCGCCTGCTATCGTAGGCTCTTGCATCAACTTGCTATCGTAGGTTGTCCACCCGTCTGTCGCCTGCTATCGTAGGCTCTGCATCAACCTGCTATCGTAGGTTGTCCATCCGTCCGTCGCCTGCTATCGTAGGTTCTGCATCAACCTGCTATCGTAGGTTGTCCACCCGTCTGTCGCCTGCTATCGTAGGCTCTGCATCAACCTGCTACCGTAGGTTGTCCACCCGTCCGTCACCTGCTCTCGTAGGCTCTGCATCAACCTGCTACCGTCGGTTGTCCGCTGGACCGTCGCCTGCTATCGTAGGCTCTGCATCAACCTGCTATCGTAGGTTGTCCATCCGTCCGTCGCCTGCTATCGTAGGCTCTGCATCAACCTGATATCGTAGGTTGTCCACCCGTCCGTCGCCTGCTATCGTAGGCTCTGCATCAACCTGCTATCGTAGGTTGTCCACTAGTCCGTCGCCTGCTATCGTAGGCTCTGCATCAACTGTTGCCTGCTATCGTAGGCTCTGCATCAACCTGCTATCGTAGGTTGTCCACCCGTCCATTGCCTGCTATCGTAGGCTCTGCATCAACCTGCTACCGTAGGTTGTCCACCTGTCCGTCGCCTGCTATCGTAGGCTCTGCATCAACCTGCTACCGTAGGTTGTCCACCCGTCCGTCGCCTGCTATCGTAGGCTCTGCATCAACCTGCTACCGTAGGTTGTCCACCCGTCCGTCCCCTGCTATCATAGGCTCTGCATCACCCTGCTACCGTAGGTTGTCCACCGGACCGTCGCCTGCTATCGTAGGCTCTGCATCAACCTGCTATCGTAGGTTGTCCACCAGTCCGTCGCCTGCTATCGTAGGCTCTGCATCAACTGTTGCCTGCTATCGTAGGATCTGCATCAACCTGCTTTCGTCGGTTGTCCACCCGTCCGTCGCCTGCTATCGTAGGTTGTCCACTCGTCCGTTGCCTGCTATCGTAGGCTCTGCATCAACCTGCTATCGTATGTTGTCCATCCGTTCGTCACCTGCTATCGTAGGCTCTGCATCAACCTGCTATCGTAGATTGTCCACCCGTCTGTCGCTTGCTATCGTAGGCTCTGCATCAACCTGCTACCGTAGGTTGTCTACCCGTCTGTCGCCTGCTATCGTAGGCTCTGCATCAACCTGCTACCATATGTTGTCCATCCGTGTAGGCCCAGCATCACCTTGCTACCATAGGTTTGCCACCCATCTGTTGCCTGATATCGTGGGCACAGCATCAACCTGCTACCATAAGTTGTCCACCCATCTATAGCCAGCTATCGCAGGCCCAGCACCACCTGCTACCATAGGTTGTCCCACTTGTCCCACAGTCTGTCACCGGCTATCGTTGGCTGGACTACAAACCTGCTATCGTCGGTTAACCATGTGTTCTCATAGTCGCAACCTGCAGTCTATATAATTAAAGATACAACTTATACGTCATCCGTATCATAATGTTGTACTTTCAACTACATGTATGTCATTTACTTTTTCATCATTTTATATGTATTGCTCATCAAGGACATTATTTAAGGTGTCATTTCCCTCTCTCTTGGGATCAAAACATTTCACAAATGTTTTCTTTGGGCATAAGGCTTCAATTATCAGCCTTTCCTCCCAAGAAAGAATGACGCATGCTGGCTCAGCCCTCACCAGACTATGTATATAATACTAATAACTAGTCATTACATTAGCTAGTCATTACAATCTAGTCATCTTAGTCTGGGGTACTAAGTCAGTTATGCCAATAAACTTTATAAACATAGTTCCTTCTTTGTCACCTTTACTATCCATGTATGTAGATTAAGCATAAATGGAAGTTTATGTAATAAACGTGGTTTATGAGAAATCGTAATACCATACACCCATACACTTTGCTTCTCACCAAAACAAACCTACTTTCGATTCTTTGTTTACAAGCAATACTTCCGGTTACAGTTACTCATTAACATTTTAGTCACATGACTAAATTCAGCCAAACAGCATCCTCTCATTGTTTACATCCTCGGTAGTTACAGTAAACTCTGTATATCATCGCTCCTAACCGCCATCCATCCCCACCGCATCTCCTTGTTGAGCAATGCCTACTGGTTTAGTATGGGGCAGCATGCTTCTTTCTTCAGAGGGCATAAGGCTTCAATTATCAGCCTTTCCTCCCAAGAAAGAATGACGCATGCTGGCTCAGCCCTCACCAGACTATGTATATAATACTAATAACTAGTCATTACATTAGCTAGTCATTACAATCTAGTCATCTTAGTCTAGGGTACTAAGTCAGTTATGCCAATAAACTTTATAAACATAGTTCCTTCTTTGTCACCTTTACTATCCATGTATGTAGATTAAGCATAAACAAAATAATAATTTAAAACTGTTTAATATCGTAAGTTTACAGGTAACATCGATAAATATACGGCTTCAGAATATATGTGATAAAAATAATAGTTGCCCGGAACAGGATTTGAACCACAGCCTTGCACTTTTTTAAGTTTTGAAGGATGTACGCTGAACCACTAGACCACGGCTATTCATTGGTATGTTGTAGTAGCATTTTTAACACTAAATAGGCATTACGTAATAACTAGCGCGCACACACAAACTCATCAAGCGCTAAATAACAAGACATGGCTGCTTTGATGCAAAGTAT
Source organism: Cyrtodaria siliqua (assembly GCA_037043455.1). Taxonomy (NCBI): domain Eukaryota; kingdom Metazoa; phylum Mollusca; class Bivalvia; order Adapedonta; family Hiatellidae; genus Cyrtodaria; species Cyrtodaria siliqua. Next base: position 140,566 of record JAWPHD010000119.1, on the reverse strand, counting down.
TAGTTTCATATTGATAACATACAGTATTACATCAGGCAATGTTAATTTGCAAGTGCAACAAGATGGACTATATATTTATTGATCCATCTTGAGTTGCGTTCAAATAAGTTGTTTTGCCTCATAATAAATGGTAGTTAGTATACTATTTTCTCAAGTAGTGTTATAGTTCAGTGGATAGAGCACCTGACTTGAAATCCAAAAGTCATGTGTTCGAACTCCGAAAGAAGCTAACTTTTTTTTCTGTAGAAATTACTGTTACCTGTGTATAGGTACGATGTGCATTGGTCAATGTCTATACAGTAAATGATTTCCTGCACCATATTTGCTCGCTTAAATACCCGATTTCGACATGAGCTGGTGAACATGAAGTAACAAGTAAGGACACGTCAACAAAGAAGAAATCGATTGATATAGAGACTATGTAGCTTTAAGAAAGAAAAGAAAGAAAGAATTTCGTGGTCTTGTCTTTAAAGTCAAGTTCAAGGTCACTGGTGGGGTGGGGCCCAGTGAATGTTCATACAAAGTATCAAAGCAATACCTTTGATGGTATTGGAGATATATACATTCCAAAAAACTTTAACCAAGAAAATTTAACTAAGTTCTTTTGTCTTTAAAGTTAAGGTCAAGGTCATTAGTGGGGCGGGCTTAGTGAAAGTGTAAGGGTTACTCCAGTGATTGTTCATACAAAGTTTCAAAGAAATACCTTTGATGGTGTTGGAGATATATACCTTCCAAATAACTTTAACCAAAAACATTAACCAAGAAAATTTGACTTATTTTGTCTTTAAAGTCAAGGTCATTGGTGGGGTGGGGCTTAGTGAAAGTGTAAGGGGTTACCCCAGTAAATGTTCATACAAAGTTTCAAAGCAATACCTTTGATGGTGTTGGAGATTTATACCTTCCAAAAAACTTTAACCAAAAGATTTAACCAAGCGCTGACGGCGCGTCGCCTTCGCCGGAAAAGTGATCCCTATGTCTCGCTTTTTTATTTGAAAAGGCGAGAAAAGGCATTCATCAGAAGTGTCTGGTTGATTTTTTAATGACCATTAAAATACCAGATAATGGAAATGGACGAGGCAGTTAGTTTTTCGGTGCCATACGGAAAAACCAGAACAAACTTATAGCATCATCAAACAAAACAAAACCACGTCATCAACTAAAAAAAAACTAGCTATTTCAATGCTCAATCTCCCTATTTCTGGATTCAGTCTCCCTTTTGGGCTTCTGAAAAGTTCGCAGTTATGGAAAAGATAAAGTCCTGAGGGAAAATAAAAGGATGCAGTCAGCTTCTGTACAGAATTTAAATCTCTGACAGCCCTGACGTTAGTTGTTGTAACTGTAATGTACCCGACATTAATTGTTGTAATGTTCCTGACACACAAAATCCAGGCAGGCCTCCCTCAGTGGGGTGATGTAATGTGTAACGTACCTGACACACACAATCCAGATGTGTAACGTACCTGACACACACAATCCAGATGTGTAACGTACCTGACACACACAATCCAGACAGGGTTCCCTCAGCGGTGTGATGTAATGTGTAACGTACCTGACACACACAATCCAGGAAGGGCTCCATCAGTGGCGTGATGTAATGTGTAACGTACCTGACATACTTAATCCAGGCAGGGCTCCCTCAGTGGCATGACATAATGTGTAACGTACCTGACACACACAATCCAGGAAGGGCTCCATCAGTGGCGTGATGTAATGTGTAACGTACCTGACATACTTAATCCAGGCAGGGCTCCCTCAGTGGCATGATGTAATGTGTAACGTACCTGACACACACAATCCAGGCAGGGCTCCCTCAGTGGTGTGATGTAATGTGTAACGTACCTGACACACACAATCCAGGCAGGGCTCCCTCAGTGGCATGATGTAATGTGTAACGTACCTGACACACACAATCCAGGAAGGGCTCCATCAGTGGCGTGATGTAATGTGTAACGTACCTGACATACTTAATCCAGGCAGGGCTCCCTCAGCGGTGTGATGTAATGTGTAACGTACCTGACACACACAATCCAGGCAGGGCTCCCTCAGTGGTGTGGTGTAATGTGTAACGTACCTGACACACACAATCCAGGCAGGGCTCCTTCAGCGGTGTGATGTAATGTGTTACGTACCTGACACACAAAATCCAGGCAGAGCTCCCTCAGTGGTGTGATGTAATGTGTAACGTACCTGACACACACAATCCAGGCAGAGCTCCCTCAGTGGCATGATGTAATGTGTAACGTACCTGACACACACAATCCAGGCAGACCTCCCTCAGCGGTGTGATGTAATGTGTAACGTACCCGACACACACAATCCAGGCAGGGCTCCCTCAGTGGTATGAAGAAATGTGTACCATACCTGACACACAAAATCCAGGCAGGGCTCCCTCAGTGGTGTGATTTAATGTGTAACATACCCGACACACACAATCCAGACAGGGCTCCCTCAGCGGTGTGAATCTCGCACCGTCATCGTATGTCTTCCCCTTATAGTCACACTCCAGACACACAGGACAACACTGGCCCGGCACCTCGCGTGGGAACCGACATCTCACTTCAGGACATGTCACTCTCTCACACATCACCTCGCCTAAAACATAGATAATGTAGGTCATGCACACAGGGGCGAGAATATAATTTCCAGTAAGTGACAAATCTTCAGATCCTGCTGAACACTTCTTCGTAGTATGATTAAATTCCATTATGTAATTTTCCAGTTATGACAACACGATTGTTTGCATTTGATCTTAAATTCTAAGTGTGACCCAATCTCATTAAAATCATATCCTAATTACGCTTTGATACTCTCCGCTATTGGATCTGACCACATTACCTTTGAGGTCACGTAAGATCGACATTTTATCTAATCAATATTCATGAGAAAATCAACTAAATTCAACCAATGAAATCCTGCGTTTCATATGCACTTCAGATGACATTCGAGTGAACTGAACAAATGAAAATCCACATATCCGAATAAAGGTAAAGTCCTCGTGTGTTATTGCTGTGTTATTGCACGATAAATTCAAAGAAATGCACTAAAAGGCATGTTTTACATCAAGATAGAAAGAAAATCATGGGCGCTGTCGTGTATTTTGAAAATGTATATTCCACCGATATTATTACGACATTAAGATAGTTTAAATAATATGCCATAGTCCATGTGGCCCCGATTAGCTCAGTTGATAGCGTACTGGACCGCTGACACACGAGTGTCATTTGAGTGTAGTTCAATCCCAAGATTCGGTAATTTATTTTGTACCGCTATTAAATTCTGTCAATGTTTTTTTTCTTTTTTTCAGTAAATATTCAATAATGGTTGGTGTTTTATGTTTGTCAATGCAATTCGTTCGTGTTTTATAAGCTAAAAGTTACGGACATTGTCTCTTTCAATACCAAGCGTAGACTGCTCCACAGCATTTTACTGAAATGCGACATGGGCAGTGAATCTGTCAATACTGAACAATTTTGTAGGTTCAAATCTGATTGGCTAATCATAAGGTCAATCTGACGTGACCTGTAATGGGAAGTTGTCAGATCCTAATAGCTAAGAGTATTTATCGTAGCACGATAAAGGGTCTGATTTTAATGAGATTGAGAGTGACCTTGAAGTTTCATGCAATACTCTTCAGTACAGTCCACACTCAGTATCTCGAATTTCAAGGGACCGGAAAAAAAGTTCGAGTTATCCGAAGTTCGAATTAAACGATTATGGCATACTTGTTTATTTTATTACCCCATCCACCTGTTTTACACTATGCATATACGTGTATATATTGCCGATATTTGCCGAGTTTAATAAAATAAATGATTTCTTTCTTCATATATGTTTATGAATATGTTTCTGTATAGTTATAAGTCACATCCAATAGGAAGATGCAATTACATTAATTACTTACTGTTATTATTACGCTCAAGTTTGAGACGCACTCACTGTAGCATTCTACTTTCGTTTTGCCAGTTTGTATATTCGGGCATTTCATGTTAAAGTAGTATAAGAAAACGTTTTGGTAATGAAATAAATCAGCAAAATATTTATGATTTCATTATTTATTAAAAACAGAGTAAGGCATATACACAATGAAACAATGTTTTCAATATTGTCACAAATGCATTTCTATAAATAGATGTTTAAATTTACACAAACAGTATATCGATTATAAGAAATCATATCTAAACGAAACAATTTACAATATTCAAGTCTATAACTCTATGTTCTTTCGGTGTTTTCACTATCTACTCATTCGAATTTTATAGCAAAAAAACAGAACATTGATATCTGCCACTCATTTATTAATTAGTTATACATTTCGTCCATGTCAAATTAGTATAATTATTATAATTGTTTTAACCCACGCGATGGCCATTGTTTTCAATTAGCGTAAACAAACTTCCTCGTTAACAAGCCTTAATTTATCATGAAAAATCAGAGACAACACAAGAAAATAAATTAACAAACATGTCACCATGATTTATTTGTTACAGGTCAAATCATCTCGGCAATTATCACCTTTTGTTTGCTTCACAATCAACTTCGACGCCGGCTTGTGTTTGATCAAACTTGCATTTTGCAATTTAATTGAACTTCGAATTAGCGAGGGTAAATTAATGTATATATTCGTGTTTGGGACCAGAAAAATAGTTCGAATTATCCGATAATTCGAATTATCGAAATTCGACTTAAAAGAAGTCAAATTGCATAGAAATAGAAGGAATAAAATTGGGACCGTGAAAAAAATTCGACTTAAGCGGAAATTCGAAATAAGCGAGTTTGAGTTACTGAGAGTAGACTGTACTTTCAAACTGGAGTCCGAGACTTGGATTGTTTAGGACGGATGGACAGAAAAACGTACGGGCGAACGAACAGGGAGTTGATTACTATACGCCCCCAACTCCCTTTCGGAACATAAGAAGTTATTTTATATTTTTAATGTAATATTAATCACAATGGGTTTTAAAGAGAAAATCAAAATGGCTGCCGATTCATTCGTCTTACAAACTTTGTACATCAGTGAGAAATTACCTTCTCTGCAGTAACAGGTGGAACACTGATCTGAGTAGACAATATCACCCTGGGTAAACATCCTACCATCATACTCACAACCTGTAACAAATGGTCTATTGTTAGTAACAAATGGTCTATTATTAGTAACAAATGGTCTATTATTAGTGTCTATTATTAGTAACAAATGGTCTATTATTAGTAATAGTAAAATTTAAAAGTCATAGTCACAATTTGGTAAAGCTTCCATTATATTAAATTTCATAAACTATAACGCATAACTCAATACACATTATTATATTCAATGTAATAATCTCATTACATTTGTTCAATATTTAAAACCCAGATTCCTATGTGTCCTTCCCCTCTCTGGGGAAGGGGCGCCCGTGGCCGTGGCCTCTGACTTGAAATCACTTGCCCCTCACCGCTGTAGGTTCGATCCCTCAGGGGCCTAGGAATCTTTATGTGAGGAAGCTATCCAGCTGGCTTGCGGAACGTCGGTGGTTCTACCCAGGTGCCCGCCCGTGCACGAAAATTGCCCGGAGGGGCTCCTGGGGTCTTCCTCCACCAATGGAAGCTGGAAAGTCGCCATATGACCTTAGCTGTTGGTGTGACTAAAATCCAATTCAATTCAATTCCCCTCTCTGGGAGTAGCTCAAAATTACTTAATACTGTGTTGCTGGGCCATTCAATTTATAAACACAGTACACTATACTATACGGGTTAGTCAATGTCATAACCCCATACTTATTGAGGGGACCTGATACTATAAGGGTTAGTCAATGCTTATTGAGGGGTCCTGATAAACCTTTTAATACCATACCCCAAAGTATCTAGAATAAATACTCAAATTGTGATGCACAAATAGTCAATAAACTGTAGCATGTGTACACGTGTCAATAACCTGTAGCATGTGTACACGTGTCAATAACCTGTAGCATGTGTACATGTGTCAATAACCTGTAGCATGTGTACATGTGTCAATAACCTGTAGCATGTGTACATGTGTCAATAACCTGTAGCATGTGTACATGTGTCAATAACCTGTAGCATGTGTACATGTGTCAATAACCTGTAGCATGTGTACATGTGTCAATAACCTGTAGCATGTGTACATGTGTCAATAACCTGTAGCATGTGTACATGTGTCAATAACCTGTAGCATGTGTACATGTGTCAATAACCTGTAGCATGTGTACATGTGTCAATAACCTGTAGCATGTGTACATGTGTCAATAACCTGTAGCATGTGTACATGTGTCAATAACCTGTAGCATGTGTACATGTGTCAATAACCTGTAGCATGTGTACATGTGTCAATAACCTGTAGCATGTGTACATGTGTCAATAACCTGTAGCATGTGTACATGTGTCAATAACCTGTAGCATGTGTACATGTGTCAATAACCTGTAGCATGTGTACACGTGTCAATAATCTGTAGCATGTGTACATGTGTCAATAATCTGTAGCATGTGTACATGTGTCAATAACCTGTAGCATGTGTACATGTGTCAATAACCTGTAGCATGTGTACATGTGTCAATAACCTGTAGCATGTGTACATGTGTCAATAACCTGTAGCATGTGTACATGTGTCAATAACCTGTAGCATGTGTACATGTGTCAATAACCTGTAGCATGTGTACATGTGTCAATAACCTGTAGCATGTGTACATGTGTCAATAACCTGTAGCATGTGTACACGTGTCAATAATCTGTAGCATGTGTACATGTGTCAATAATCTGTAGCATGTGTACATGTGTCAATAACCTGTAGCATGTGTACATGTGTCAATAACCTGTAGCATGTGTACATGTGTCAATAACCTGTAGCATGTGTACATGTGTCAATAATCTGTGGCATGTGTACATGTGTCAATAACCTGTAGCATGTGTACACGTGTCAATAATCTGTGGCATGTGTACACGTGTCAATAACCTGTAGCATGTGTACACGTGTCAATAACCTGTAGCATGTGTACATGTGTCAATAATCTGTGGCATGTGTACATGTGTCAATAACCTGTAGCATGTGTACAAAGAATATTTCAGCAAGATGAAAACAAACAATACATGTATTTAAAGCAATGATAACCTCATGTGAACATTAACAAGTCACTTACGTCTACACTGGGGACAGCAGGCACCAGGTGGCGTCTCTGTCACCCGACACTGTAACCGTGGACACGGACCCAGTGACTGACATGTCACCTGACCGTCCGTGCATGTGCACTGCTGGCAATTGTCCCCGGGTCGTACAAATGTTTGCCCATTTCTCACTAACTGACCGTCAAATATACACTCTGAAATGGAGTTGTATACTATATATTCCACAGTTCTTATATTCCAAATAAGGAAAGAACATCTGAGTTTATACTACTTGGATTATAAACTGGCCTTTTCTACATATAAAGAAACTTAACATTATATCAAACTTATGGAACTTGTCCAAAATATTATTTAAATGTATATGTAAATACTTGAACTTTCAAGACATCATACTAAGTTTGGTAACAAATATTTCATGAAAATAAATGTCTTTCCCAAAATTGATCTTTGACAAATATAAAAGATGTCTATATGGGTCAACATTTGGTTGGTCTTCTGCATGTCACTTGAGGGAAACAGAACTAATTGACCTGAATGCCAAACTTGAATGTAAAATTTACTGAGTTATCTGCCCTTTGCATTGAGGGTCAAGGTCACACCTGCATTTACTATGTCATGTTGAATTGTACTGCCCAAGATACTGCATATAACCAAAGACCTTGTCTAACCATATCAAGGTTGCACTGCACGGGACATCTGTCCATCCTTACCTGTACACTTGAAACAGCATTGTCCCTATCTAACCACACTATGGTCACACTGCACGGAACATCTGTCCATCCTTACCTGTACACTTTAAACACCACTGTCCCTATCTAACCAAACCATGGTCACATTGCACGAGACATCTGTCTAACTTTACCTGTACACTCAGAACAGCACTGTCCCTGTCTAACCACACCATGATCACACTGCAAGGGACATCTTTCTATCCTGTGACACGTGCTAATACCCTCCTCACACTGACATGTCTCACAAGGGTCATTCACTGACTTCCATGTAGCTCCATTCTCATAATCTCTCCCATCTGCTGAACAGGCTGTAAGACATAAAATGTTAATGAACATCTCATATTCATGCCCACACATAAAGTCACCTTTGAGACTTCAAAAGTCATGATAAAGATAAATATCTGCATGACATTGACGTTGATTTCGAGTTTCATTTTGTACCGATTTGTTTAAATCAACTGAACATCACAAAACTAGAAAAATGTGCAGCCAGACCGGGGCTATAACCCAGGACCTGCGGACTTGTGTGTTCAGACATCGCTACTTTGATGACTTGGCCGGGACTTTCAGACTTTACTCCGATGCTCTCTCCTCTGAGTTTGAGATAGCTGCTGGACACTTCTACAACAATCAAACTATTGATATTCTATGCACCTTGAATTTGTCCCAGAATATTCAGAGAGACCTAGAATCATACATACTTGGGCATACTGAAGGGCAGCACTCGCCAGGTAGTGTAAATGGTCGTCTACACGGGAGATTCATACGGGGACACATTACAGACAGACAGCGGACTTCAGAGTTGTCACATGTACAGTTGGTACAACGATCATCCCTCGATATAAATGACTCATCATGTTGATACCTCAGCCTGTCATATTCACAACCTGTAAACAAACATATACTGTACTGTATATGTTGGAAATTTCACACAAATGCTCACAATTTATTTATTTTTTTTGTGAAAGAGTGGGGGAGGGGTGGAAGGATGCAGGGAAGCGGAAATGGTGGATTGGCAGGGATTGAATTATGCGTAAATTGGTTTGGGACATAACCAAATATGGAATTCTTTTACGGTAGGTAAAAAATCCCTGAGATGATGGTGTTGTTTTAGATGCACACTGGGATGCAAAACAAATAACTGAATAGTGATGTTTATTTAAAATCAATTACTTTCCTTTATGCCCGCTAACCTCTTGTACTTTTTCGAATCTATTGAATATGAAAATGTTACTGCATTCTTAACGCACACTAACTGATTGTCTTAACTGAAAGATGATAACAATGCTCTGGTGGTGACAATAGCTCTTAATTGTTTTTCAAAACGAACAAGTTAATAACAATAACCTACCGTTATCACAAGTAGGACAGCATTCTCCTGGGGCTGTGAGGGGGTAGAGACAAGGGGCCACTGGACATGGGATCAGGTCACATTCCAGGTTGCCATAGCGACACACACATTCGTTACAAGCGTCTGGCATATACGTGTCGCCGTTCTGCAACTCTCGACCCTGTACACTACAACCTGAACAAATAAACAAGAGATACTAAAAAGACAAGATGTTAAATATAATTGGGCTTTACAGTGTACCAACACAAACAGGTATATATACAACAGGAATGAACTTACAGGCCCACCAACAATTTACATAGATATAAACTTATGCAGAATGGAACTTGAACCTTCTCATCTGCAGAATTGCAGTTGCTGCAAATTCTGTTGAAACACTCCATTTTTGCTAGAAATCCATGTGGTACATGGGGATGACTGCAGTCGGGGGTACACACTGTATATATCAGGGATGAGAATGGGGTCCAAATAAAAACTCTGGAACGCCTAGGGGGGTCCGGGGGCATGCTCCCCCGTAAAATTTTGAAACCTAGATGCAAAATCCTGCACTCTGGTGCTATTTGAGAGTGTCTCAGACTGTTTTTAAACTGCTACAAATATACAAAAAAAACCCAACTTTTTACAAGGTTATGTATGAAATTTTGGATTTTTTTTTTCAAAAACATTTTATTTTTATGTTTTTGTCCACTACACCAGATGATTTTGACTTTTTGATTGGCTGTGCGTCACATTCTACATTTTTCCTCTTGTTATTTTCACTTTCGCTTTCATATTTTCCTTTTTTTAACACTGAAAAAGTTCAACAAACTCATTTTGAAATGTAAACATTAGCACTGCCAAATACGAAATCAAACTGATTATGTATATATCAGTTTGTTTTGTTTTTATTTCATTTTTTTGGCAACTCAATTCTTCGACCGTAATTTGTACACTAACTATGCACAAACCGTTACCCCACCCGCCTTTCATGTCTGTTACAATTACGCTGAACAATACACTGAGAAACAAACAAAAAAATGCACACCTATCATTTCATATCAAACATACTTCCATTTTCAAAAGTCCTTAGTTTTTTATTTATCGAAAGATTGCCGACAAATCGGCCTGATTGCTAATTAATCGACGTGTAAGGGTTATTGTTTCAGTGTATCGCCATTTTCAGCTCACCACGTGACGAACAGTTAATCACGTGACGAACATGTGATTTACCTGTAGTAGTCGTAATAGTCTATTGGCTAGCGGGCCTGGATTAAAATAGATCGGGTCAATTGATTGGATAATATCGACAATGCCGACTGTCAGTTAAAGTAATTTGGAGGCGGGACTTTGGGCATGGTTGATTGTTGATAAAAACTGCCCAGGGTAATCGCTGATCGCCGCTGTGGATGCTAATTGCATTGCATAAGCGAGTGCAATTAAAGGATTACGTTGAGAAGTGCGACTCATTCTTTGGCTTGGGTATATGTCTATACATCCCCCACACCCCCTCAAATTTCTCTACGAATTTACACTGATCTCAAAAATGGTCCTGGCAGTAAAAAAAAACTCGGAAATCCGCGAATCCGTGGAAAATTCTCATCCCTGATATATATATATTCACTAATCAAGCTTATATTTACCCTGACAGCTGGGACAGCACTCTCCCTGTGGTACCTGGGGATGACTGCAGTCTGGCGGGATACACTGTATCTTTTCACACTCCACGCCTCCATCCTAGATTGGTTATAATATTTTATCTTTGTAAATACCCAAAAATAAAACTATTTATGGAGAACAAAACAAGCTGCAATAAGCGAGGTTTAACAAAGGAAAGGGTGCTTACTTACTTATTTCATATGCAGTTAGTACCTTTTACCTTCAAATTAAAAGCATCTCTTATATAGTTGTTTTTACTTTGCAGTGAATCATAAAGCATCTAGTTGAGCAATAATTTGGCAAAAAGAATTATTATGACACAAACATGTCAAGCAATTACTTCAATTTCAAGTTGAGATTCCAAAAGACAAAATAAAATATGACCGAGAGAAATATGACAGAGAGAATCTACACAAACAATACAGATGTGAGTGTGACCATATGTGTGGATGTCTCTGTTAAAGGAGTCCGACTCATAAATTGGTCAAAAGCTAGGCAGAACTTACCACACATGTGCACTGCTGGCACGGGGTTTCCTTCCAGGTGTCGCCACTAGCACGATTACCACAGTCCATACACGTGGGACAACATTCTCCTTCCAAGGTCACCTGGGATTTACAGGGGGCAAGGTCATTACAGGTCACGGGTGCGCAGGTCACGGAGCCATCCAAACAAATGCAATCTTCACACTGGGCAGTCTGTGACCTGAATTGTCGTCCATTCTCATATAGTATACCCTCATAGCTACATCCCACTGAAAATGAACAATCGTAAAGCTAGGAGTCTCTTCTGGACAGGAATATGTATATCTACTAATATAATTACCAGTTGGAAATGAATTTTCCATCACACATTCAAGATAAAAGAAACAAGAAATGTGTCCTTGGGACACGAATGCCCCCACTGAGAACAATCAGAGGAAAACATAAAATTTGATGAAAAAGGGCCATAACTCGGGTAATACATGGTCGATTTTGACTCAGAATCGATATGCACATCTTGATAGGTAAGCATCCTGTAAAGTTTCAAAACAATTGGTTGAAAACTATGGGAGGAGATAGACACACAAACTTTTCGGGATGGACGGACACTCGGAGGATCCGGACGGAGACGGACATGGCTAACGCTATATGCTCCCTCACCATTCCTTGGTGGAGGCATAAAAAAACAAATGTTACCATCACAATGTAGACAGCATTGTCCTGGTATCTTCACTGCGTGTGTGCATATCACTGGGTCACAGATTGTCTCTGAACACGTAACCAGTCCACCCTGCCAACAGAAAGACACACATCATTATTTATACATGGGTCATTTAAGATCATCTGTGGAATCATTCCTCAGCTATCTATTTATATAAGTTTTCTTAAGTGCTTAAAAAATAACTTGACAAAGTTACTGACCTATTAAAGTGAATGTCAAGGTCTACTTTAAGTCATAGAGTTGGACTACCCAATATATGCTTGTTTGTTTGTTTGTTTGGTCGATTTTTTTTTTTGTGGTGGAGGCGGACCACCCACTTTTCCTGGGTAGAACCAGTACTGTACACCTCCCACCATCCATAAGAATCAACACTTCCTCACTTACAAGTCGAGCTCCCAGTGGGATTTGAACCCGCAGCGGTAAGAAGCGAGAAGGTTTACAACGCAACGCCATTAACCCTTCGGCCATGGAGACGCTACCCAATATAAGTTAGGTTAATCTAGTGTACGGAATTCCTGAGAACCAGATCTAAATGCAAAGAAAGTAAACGTTTACATTTCTGCCTTCTTAAACTATGCATGCCTCTTTTCGTCAAGAAGGCAAAAAAAATCTGATTCAGAATCTGTATTTTGAGGAATTAACGTGAAACTATTAACTATATATAAATAAAAAAACACGATATAACAGTTCCAAACTGAGCCACAGATTTGTGTTTATTCATCAAGCATGATTGATTTAAGCCGATTTAAAGGTATATACTTTTAATATGGCCAATGAGTAAAATAATTAAGCTGGTACCCTGCATGAGCAAGCTTCATATTCATTCAATATGACCAATTGATATGACCAATGAGCAAAATAATTAAGTTGGTACCCTGCTTGAGCAAGCTTTACATTCATTCAATATGACCAATGGGCAAAATAATTAAGTTGGTGCCCTGCATGAGCACGCTCACATTCATTCAATATGGCCAATGAGCAATATAATTAAGTTGGTACCCTGCATGAACAAGCTTCACATTCAGAGACAGGCCAGCTGGTTCCCTCTCCCCTCTCTATACCCTGCCTGTCGATACATCCTGAACATTCTATTGTGTTGCCTGTGATACCGTTGTACCATTCAAACTCACATTTCCCACATCTGTTAACTCGGCATACAGCATCTGGGTAACCTGGCAATTATAGAACAAAACCCTATTTCTCAAAGATAAATATTTTGAAATAAGTACAATTATTGCATTATTCCAACTACAGACTCTAAATGCACCCGGAGCTCGGAGGAATAAATGAGCTTGGAGGAATAAAGCTTCACCAGTCATACTCGTTTATTGCCTTCTAATGAGAATTTCCATTTTATACCTGAAGTCAGTTATAACAAATAGAATTTAGGCCCTGGAATTTAAGACGCAATCCATGTAAACTTTGACCAGATTCTGTCTCTGCACCGCACTAGGTACAACTCAGATTTAATCAACACACATTTTAACTGTATACTAAAAAGGCAGCTGCTCGGTAAATAAACTGATATAGTAAATATAATCAATTTTTAAATATATATGTTATATATAAGGTTATAATCCTTTCTTGCTTTCATAAAGAAAGAGTAAACGCAATTTGAATTGATAAACTGGTTAATGCAATTGTATCACATACCTGGACACTTGTATCACATACCTGGACACGTGTATCACATACCTGGACACGTGTATCACATACCTGGACACGTGTATCACATACCTGGACACGTGTATCACATACCTAGACACCTGTATCACATACCTGGACATTTTCTCCCAGAACACAGATTCTGCTCACAGTTAATGGGAAACTCTCCAAAAGGACACTCCATGTAATAGTAGGTCACAAAACACAGGCTGCAATACACATCATAACATATGTTACATAGTAAGGACAGACCCTGTGTAGTAGTATGTCGCAAAACACAGGCTGTAATACACATAATAACATATGTTACATAGCAAGGACAGATGCTGTGTAGTAGTATGTCACAAAACACAGGTTGTAATACACATAATAACATATGTTACATAGCAAGGACAGATGCTGTGTAGTAGTATGTCGCAAAACACAGGCTGTAATACACATAATAACATATGTTACATAGCAAGGACAGACACTGTGTAGTAGTATGTCACAAAAAACAGGCTGCAATACACATATTAACATGTTACATAGCAAGGACAGACACTGTGTAGTAGTATGTCACAAAAAACAGGCTGCAATACACATAATAACAAATGTTACATAGCAAGGACAGTCACTGTGTAGTAGTATGTCACAAAACAGAGGCTGCAATACATATAAAAAAATGTTACATAGCAAGGACAGACACTGTGTAGTAGTATGTCACAAAACACAGGCTGCAATACACATAATAAAATGTTACATAGCAAGGACAGACGCTGTGTAGTAGTATGTCGCAAAACACAGGTTGTAATACACATAATAACATATGTTACATAGCAAGGACAGACACTGTGTAGTAGTATGTCACAAAACACAGGCTGCAATACACATAATAAATGTTACATAGCAAGGACAGACACTGTGTAGTAGTATGTCACAAAACACAGGCTGCAATACACATAATAACATGTTACATAGCAAGGACAGACACTGTGTAGTAGTATGTCACAAAACAGAGGCTGCAATACACATAATAACATGTTACATAGCAAGGACAGACACTGTGTAGTAGTATGTCACAAAACAGAGGCTGCAATACACATAATAACATGTTACATAGCAAGGACAGACACTGTGCAGTAGTGTGTCAAAAAACACCAGCTACAATACACATAACATATTTTACATAGCAAGGACAGACACTGTGTAGAAGTATGTCGCAAAATACAGGCTGTAATACACATATTAACATGTTACATAGCAAGGACAGACACTGTGTAGTAGTATGTCACAAAACACAGGATGCAAAACACATAATAGCATATGTGTACACAGCAAGGTCAGGTACTGTGATGTACTATGATACAAAACACAGGCTACAATAAACATAATAGCATATACGATAATGTGTAAACGTATCTTACAAAACACAAACTGTATTACGCATATTAATATAAATGTACACAGCAAGGACAGATAATGTGTAGTTCTATGGTACAATACAAAGGCTGCACACATATGTACACAGTTAGGCAGATATACACATATGTATATAGTGATAAAACACACAATTTTACTTTAATCATTTTTGTCATCACCTACCTCCTGTCAGGTCCCAACGGCAGCCATACGTTACCATCTGTCACGCTACCTGTGCGAAGCGGGGGACTGACGGCTTGGGCTCTCTCCTGGGCCCTTCCCACAATGCCCTCAATGAGGGGGACTTGATCCCCTCTCTTTAGCCAGTTTAGAGTGTATCTACATGTTAAAGATGGTAAAACTATTACAAATAAATACATTTCTTATGTCATTTTTCATTTGATGCATATTATTTATGGCGATATATTTATATTCAAGTATAAAATTAGTTTATTTAGTCACTAGTATTTTTTGTCACATAACTTTGTGTGTGGAAATGTAATATAGCCATGACTTATATAATTATCATAATATACTAGTGTAATACATATGCAAATGAAGGCAAAATAATCGATCGGTATTTTCCATACAGCTCAGTGTTCAATCGGAACTGTCTAGATTTTATTGATTATCTCGTTTAGATTTTATTGATGATCTGGTCTAGATGTTATTGATTATCTGGTCTTACATTATCTGGTCTAGATGTTATTGATTATCTGGTCTAACATTATCTGGTCTAGATGTTATTGATTATCTGGTCTAGATGTTATTGATTATCTGGTCTAGATGTTATTGATTATCTGGTCTAGATGTTACTGATTATCTAGATGTTATTGATTATCTGGTCTATATGTTATTGACTATCTAGAGGTTATTGATTACCTAGATGTTATTGATAACCTAGATGTTATTGATTATCTAGAGGTTATTGATTATCTAGATGTTACTGATTATCTAGATGTTATTGATTATCTGGTCTAACATTATCTGGTCTAGATGTTATTGATTATCTGGTCTAGATGTTATTGATTATCTGGTCTATATGTTATTGACTATCTAGATGTTATTGATTACCTAGATGTTATTGATTACCTAGATGTTATTGATTATCTAGATGTTATGATTATCTAGATGTTTTTGATTATCTAGAGGTTATTGATTATCTAGAGGTTATTGATTATCTAGATGTTTTTGATTATCTAGAGGTTATTGATTATCTAGATGTTACTGATTATCTAGATGTTATTGATTATCTGGTCTAACATTATCTGGTCTAGATGTTATTGATTATCTGTTCTAGATGTTATTGATTATCTGGTCTAACATTATCTGGTCTAGATGTTATTGATTATCTGGTCTAGATGTTATTGATTATCTGATCTATATGGTATTGATTACCTAGATGTTATTGATTACCTAGATGTTATTGATTATCTAGATGTTATGATTATCTAGAGGTTAATGATTATCTAGATGTTATTGATTATCTAGATGTTACTGATTATCTAGAGGTTATTGATTATCTAGATGTTATTGATTATCTAGATGTTATTGATTTTCTGGTTCAAATTATGGAGACAAGCTCCTTTAAGATAGTTGTTTTTGAGTCTTATTCGAGGTTTCTGTCCTCTGATGTAAAATCCCATTGAAATTGCATACAAAATTGCAAAGAAAGAAAACTCGGAATTGTCAGAATAGTTTATTAGCTACCTTTATGTTCAAGTTGTTAATGCTGCCATTGAATAAGAACAAAACCTTTATACATACTTAAATTAATCAATAAATTCATATCATCATACTCTATAAGCCAAGTGTGTATTCATCTATCCAGATCAAGCAGGTCGTGGGTTCGATCCTCGCCGTGGCCATGTTCATTATCCTTGAGCAAGATAATTAACCCACATTGCTTAGTACTGGTTCTACCCAGGAAGCCATCGATAGTGATTAATGTAAGTTGCAAGAACTTGCTTAGCAATAGATGTAATTAAATTAACATATCTTCAGAGCATTCGGACTTACCTCCACTCTGGCATACTGGAGACTTACCTCCACTCTGGCATACTGGAGACTTACCTCCACTCTGGCATACAGGAGTCTTACCTCCACTCTGGCATACTGGAGTCTTACCTCAGCTCTGGCATACTGCAGTCTTACCTCCACTCTGGCATACTGGAGTCTTACCTCCACTCTGGCATACTGGAGTCTTACCTCCACTCTGGCATACTGGAGATATACCTCCACTCTGTCATACAGGAGTCTTACCTCCACTTTGGCATACTGGAGTCTTACCGCCACTCTGGCATACTGGAGTCTTACCTCCACTCTGGCATACTGGAGACACCTCCACTCTGGCATACTGTAGTCTTACCTCCACTCTGGCATACTGGAGTCTTATCTCCACTCTGGCATACTGGAGTCTTACCGCCACTCTGGCATACTGGAGACTTACCTTCACTCTGGCATACTGGAGTCTTACCTACACTCTGGCATACTGGAGTCTTACCTTCATTCTGGCATACTGGAGTCTTACCGCCACTCTGGCATACTGGAGTCTTACCTCCACTCTGGCATACTGGAGTCTTACCTCCACTCTGGCATACTGGAGACTTACCTCCACTCTGGCATACAGGAGTCTTACCTCCACTCTGGCATACTGGAGTCTTACCTCCACTCTGGCATACAGGAGTCTTACCTCCACTCTGGCATACTGGAGACTTACCTCCACTCTGGCATACAGGAGTCTTACCTCAGCTCTGGCATTCAGGAGTCGTACCTCCACTCTGGCGTACTGCAGTCTTACCTCCACCCTGGCATACTGGAGTCTTACCTCCACTCTGGCATACTGGAGTCTTACCTCCACTCTGGCATACTGGAGTCTTACCGCCACTCTGGCATACTGGAGTCTTACCTCCACTCTGGCATACTGGAGTCTTAACCTCCACTCTGGCATACTGGAGACACTTACACTCTGGCATACTGGAGTCTCACCTCCACTCTGGCATACTGGAGTCTCACCTCCACTCTGGCATACTGGAGTCTTACCTCCACTCTGGCATACTGGAGTCTTACTGCCACTCTGGCATACTGGAGACTTACCTTCACTCTGGCATACTGGAGTCTTACCTCCACTCTGGCATACTGGAGTCTTACCGCCACTCTGGCATACTGGAGACTTACCTCCACTCTGGCATACTGGAGACTTCCCTCCACTCTGGCATACTGGAGTCTTCCCTCCACTCTGGCATACTGGAGTCTTACCGCCACTCTAGCATACTGGAGTCTTACCTCCACTCTGGCATACTGAAGTCTTACCTCCACTCTGGCATATTGGAGACTTACCTCCACTCTGGCATACTGGAGTCTTACCTCCACTCTGGCATACTGGAGTCTTACCTCCACTCTGGCATACTGGAGACTTACCTCCACTCTGGCATACTGGAGACTTACCTCCACTCTGGCATACTGGAGACTTACCTCCACTCTGGCATACTAGAGACTTACCTCCACTCTGGCATACTGGAGACTGCAGGACAGATTCTCGTAATCACTCGGATACTCTTGTCATCTACCCGTCCCAGCTCTATCTCTGCCCATCTCTTAATGATCACCAACATCGGCCCCAGATAGTTCCTGTTGCATCTCGTTCTGTCGTAACCCATCGTGTCGAATCCAAACACGTCATACCCCTGACGATCTAAACCGTATCTATTCAAACCGTATCTGTTATATCCGTAATCATCGAAAACATTTGGCAATGTGTCCACTAACAGAGTTCCATTTCTATGGAAACCAAATGGTGTGATTCCCGACCTATCAAAACCATAGCGATTATACCCTGATCTATCGTACCCTGTAGAGTCGTAACCGTCAACATTGTAGTTGTCAGTTGAGAATCCAAATCTATCAAACCCCGTGCTATCATAACCATCCCGTTTAAATCCCTCGCGATCATACCCATCTACATTATATATTCCACGTTCATCTGGTTTACCATCTCTATCAATGCCGTAAACATTGTATCCTTCGATATCGTAACCTTCCCTGTTAAAGCCGTGCCTGTCATAGCCGAGGGAATTATAATTTAAGTTTGGTAGTGTGATGTTACAGAGGGCGCCTTCTGTCAAAGGGAAGTAAGTCACACACAACTGCTTCTTACTGTCCATTACATCATCTGGAGTGGTCCTAAATGGCATCATGGGAATGTAGCGTAATTCTTGAGGGTAGAGAAGCAGTCCATTTTCCTGTTTTAGCTCCCAATCCCACCACAGTCTGTCAATAAATGCAGAAACAGACAAGAATAATGGGTCATAGGGACTGTAATCAGAATCCATATTACCGCCGACCCATGACTTGAAGATGTCCAAATACACTTCCATGCTCAGTCTAAACCGTTCATATGTCGGCTCATTTAAAGCGTACTGGATATCAACAACATCCGGTAGCTGAACACTGGTGTTGAAGCTCCGACGTAAACATGGCACCCAATATGGCACATAGTAGTCCTTAAACGGGTGATACTCCACGCAGCTGTTGATTCCCACACCATTACCACCAAACATATTGGCAGCCCACACTCGCGATTTGTGTTGATCGCCCGCATTTACTGTCCAATCATAATACGGTATGGTGATTGAGCAGTCCACTTCCTGCAATTCTCTCTCCACCATGCGCAGGAAGTGTCGATGCCACGGCAATGAGGCAGTGTTTCCCAAAGCCTGCGGTTTGTGATCAGCGTAGGTTTGAGCCAGTTTAAACCAAGTGGAGGGAAATGCCATTTTGTTGAGTTTCATGACAGCATCCTGGTACTTCTTCAACTCTTCTCGTGTTAAATCACGAATATCTTTCCGGCGGTAGATTTCAGGACACGAGCACTCAACACTTCCTGTCAGGGTACATGTACAGAACTGGCAGCCTGTCCTGAACGTCTCGCCAAAATTGTATGTTTTATCTTTATACCAACACCCGCACTCGTCGCCGCAACTCACTTCTTCACAACGTCTGCCACGTGTGAACTTGACAATCTGATTACGAGGCTTGGTCTCTATTCTCTGGCATTGTTCCAGCGTGGCTGAGCGACATTTATACGTGTACTCTGCATATACCTTGTATGCGTTCAGACCATCCCTGCTGTTGCCATTACAGCTGTATCCAGCTCTGAAAAAACAGTTACAGTATTTAAAACAAAGGTGACATTTAAAACAGATTTGTTTACGGAAATACAGAAAACTTGCTTAAATTTCTATTAAAACATTGTATTAACAAAGTTTTCCAAGAAGAACACGGGCCAAAATATGTCAATTTCATGAATATATTGGCATGTGACACAAGAATTAATATTGATGTTGTATTGTATAAAAATCAACAACAGTACACTGGGCTCTTCATTGGACCAAAAAATGTTTAGCCATTTTGGCTAAACCACCTCAATTTTCTTTAGCCAAATGAATTTTTGTTTAGCCACTTTTGGCTAAGCCTTTTTAGCCACTTTAGCAGAATTTAATACAAAAATTCCGATTAAATATTTGTATAGCTTTCTTATCTTATTATTAAGATTCCTTTGTTAATATAATTCTAGAATCAAAAGTATAGAGTAATTTTATATAAACTGCGATTTTGCCATTAGTTTGTTCGCCGTAAAACCCAATTCAATTTTCATGTTCATTGGTTAATTACGCTAACCCTGTGGTACCATCATAGGCTACTTTCTGTTTTAAATAACGGAGTTACAAAGTCATTGTTATAGCTTAAAGGATATAAATCGTTGTATAAGAATGGTTATTACTATTTTGATAAGAGTTAGACGTCTGTGTTGACTATTTTACTCGCCATTTTACGTTGTTGTTGAAAAATGCGACCTTTTTTCGGCGAGCTCTTGTTGGGTTTCTAATTTTCCTTCAGTATAGGCACACCAAGTGAGTTGCAGTTTAACGTTGCTATGTAAAATAATCCGTATCTAATATAAAGCGCAAAGGTCGTAACACAGTCTATAGATTTTAGCTCTATTGTAAACACCGAGAACCCGTCAAGAATTTTTCCAAAAAACATGGCAGCGACCACATACTTTTTCTTTTGCGACTTTCGTCACTTTCGCCATAGCCAGCTGTCAGTTTAAATGGGTCAAAATGACAAAAGTTTCGCCATGGATAGCGGTATTAAAGAGAAAAAACGCTTGCTACCTGTCAATGATATTATCTTCCATTGTCATTTTTGATAAACAGTGTTGGCCAATATGTGGTGCACAATTACGGCCATATGGTGAGTGCATGTGAAACGCTCGATCATGCTTTTCAAAGTAAGGGACAAGTTAAATGTCATAAGTTTGATTTCCAACTAAAAAAATCAAAGAAATATTTACAAACCAATCCTAATGAATCAGAAATAATCCTCAACTTTTTTAATATTAATAAATGATGGTGCTGGCTATATGTTTTTCACCTTTTTTGGTCTTCATGAATATTGTTGTGAAGTTAAATACGTAGTAAAGATAAAAGTAGTTCTTAAGGGTGCTCATGCTGTGTGAGAGAAAAAACATCCCACTTCTTTAATGGTGTGTGGGTACATATATAGATGCATAAAATTACGATCTCTATAGATGTTAAAGTTATGCTGAGTGAAAAAAAATCATACCGACTGTTCAGTGTGCGAGTGTATATATTTATATTAATAATTGGTACATAATAGAGCCTTTTTAACGGAACAGGAATAATTTACGTCGATAGGGCAGCGACTTTTCTTGCTAATTATTTCTAATTAATTCTATAACCAACTGCATACTAAAATATGCTCTTCTATAATTTCAAAACTCGGAGGTAACTCTCTTTTCAATAACCTTCGTCTGTAAACAAGAAAATTATTTCATCATAAATATAAACTGTAGTTTAAATAGTATTTATTATATACCATATGCTAATGCGCATGTATAATGTATCAAATGGATGATGAAATAAAACATTGTATAACAAAAAAAAAAAAAAGTTTCGCCATTTGCTATTTGGTTTCGCCTCTGGCGAGTGGCGAAGACAAATGAAGAGCCCAGGTACAGTATGTTGTTTTGATTGAACAAAGGAATTCACATCAATAAGGCTGTTACTTCAGTGGACATACAACACATGCATGAATTCATACCTTACTAAAGTTTGAAACCATTAATGTGTCTGTGGACACGATTGCTCCCGATGTAAGCTAACAACTGATATAATGCCTTACTCCACTGAAAGTCAATGGACCAGAACAGCGCAACGATATGCAGTAATTTCATATTGATACTTGCTACCAAGTATCACCAAGATCTGTTGAGAAGTTCAGGAGGAATAATCCGGACAACGAAGTGTGACGCAAGTACAAAAGTGTATTGTACTACAAAAGGTTGGAAGTACGGACAGACGGACGAGGGCAGCACTAAATTATGATCCCCCTATATATGGTGTGGCTTAACAACTGCATTCGTTGCTTAATAAAGTTATATAACGTACCTGTTGTACCCCTCCTCATCGTATCCCGCGGGGTTGTAATCAATAATGCCGTCATACTCGCCCTCGATGTTGTACCCAGTCATGTTGAAGCCTTCCCTGTTGTAACCAGACTTGTCTAAACCCCAACGATCATACCCCTCCCGGTCATACCCGTTACGGTCATAGCCTGGAAAAACAGGTCATTGAAACAGTCACCAAATTATGAACATGATCAACAATCATACCCCTCCCACTCATACCTTTTCCAATCGCCCTCCTGCTCATACCCGCTAAGACCATAGCTTGAAGGTAAAAGTCATTCAAAACGATATAAAACTATGAACATTATCAACATAAAAGGCAACTAAAGTCATACATTTTGCTATTTGTTGCTATGATGTACTAAAGGTTCATTATAACATATCTATAGGTAAAAGATAGGATTTCTCAAGAAAGACGAGTCATAACCACAAATATAGACATACTACCTGTGACAGAGTGATGATGTCACCAAACGTGTTTATGACGTCACCGGCAACTGCCAAGGAAGTTTAACAACAGCACTGCATTTCTTATTAAAGTAGTTATCCTGCCAACAACAGTTTGTTTGTTTGTTTGGTGTTTTACGTCATTTTCAACACATGTAAGGTTATATATGACGGTCGATTTTTTTGTGGTGGAGGCAGACCACCCACTTTTCCTGGGTAGAACCAGTACTGTACACCTACCGCCATCCATAAGAATCAACACTTCCTCACTAACAAGTGGCCTAATTTTATAAAATATGTACACCATTTCTAAACCTACTGATGACAAGGTATATATATCCCTTACATATTTTGAGAATTCAAACTATATAGATGCAATATAAACGTCTTTAACCAGACAGGCTAAACCACAAAATTGGAGCGGCGATTTAAGTTACCAACTCATTCATTTTACGAATATTCAATCATGGGTATTTTAAAAACCCGTTAATAAATCTTTACTTTTAATCGGCACATAAACATTATTATATGACCTGAATACCTGGATAGAGTTTTGATGAACAATTTTTATTAGGGGAAAGTTGTAGAATCACACATGTACATGTATATATCATTGACTATGTAAATGTAGTCTACCCACCTTGCCAGTCGTAACGTGATGGAAACCTGTCTCGACCAGTCTTGATGCCATTGTCCTCTATCCTGACATCACCGCGACGATTATCACCACCGACATCAAATCCATACCTGAATATTACATAAATAGGATTTTAATTAGGGACTTCACAGTTCCTTAGTCAAATACGATTAGATTTCTCTAAGAAAACAAGATGTGTCTGTCTGGTAGGAAGATCTCTCAGAAGTCTTAAAAAAATTATTTTAAATCTATTTTAACTGCATGTATAATTTATTTGTCTGTTCAGTACCTCAAGTGTCGCAGCAGACGACATCACGAGTCACAGTTTTATTTTTTAATTATTAGTCATTTAACAAGAGGCCCAAGAGGGCCTGTGGACGCTCTACTGGCTCAAGATAAAGTTTATGTATAAGGAGCCATAAGTCTTTCAAAAATCATTCAACCAGAACATGGCAATGACAGGTGCAACTAGGCTTAGTACTGATCGTTCTCGCCAAGATCGCTGAAATCTGGCAAAGAGTTCAGAAGAGATTCATCTGGACAAAGTTTGTGTATTAAAACATTTAAAGGGTCACAACTCTGCCAAAAATCATTCAACCGAAATATGGCGATGATATGCAAAACTAGGCTTGATACTGATCATCCTTGTCAAGTTCCGTCTATATCCAGCCAGGGGTTCAAGAGAACTAGCCCGGAAAAAAATTGTGGTATCAAAAATTTAAAGGGCCATAACTCTGCCAAATATCTGTAAACCGGAACATGACAATGACATGCACAGCTAGGATTGGTGCTGATCATCCCTGCAAAGTTTCATTGAAATCTGGCGAGGGGTTCAGGACAAGTAGATCAGACAAAGTTTGTGTATTAAAACCTTTAAAGGGAATATGCCAATGATTTGCACAACTAGACATGGAATTGATCATCCCTAAAAAGCTTCGTTTAAATCTGGCCAGATTCAGGAGAACTAGTCAGAACAAAGTTTGTGTATTAAAACCTTTAAAGGGCCCCAACTCCGCCAAAAATCATTCAACCGGAACACGGCGATGATGTGCACAACTAGATATAGAATAGATCATCCCTAAAAAGTTTTGTTTAATCCGGCCATGGGTTCAGGAGAACTAGTCAGAACAACGTTTGTGTATTAAAACCTTTAAAGGGCTATAACTCTGCCAAAATCATTCAACTGGAACACGGCGACTATGTACAACTAGGCTTGGTACTGATCATCCCTGCAAAGTTTCAATGAAATCCGGTCAAATGAAGGCCCTTTCATCTTAATGAGGCCAAGATGTAGCATATTTCAGAAAATCAAGGGCCATGACTCCGATGTAAATGGTCCAATCTGGATGGTTTTCGAACTCATCCAAGCTTTCATTGATATTAACAATCTGGTAAAGTTTCTTAAAGATCGGATGAAAGATGAAGGCCCTATCGTCTTGAGGCAAAATATAGGATTTTTAACTAAATCAAGGGCCATAACCCCACTGTTACTGGTCCGATCTAGCTGGTTTCCGAACTTGACCAAGCTTTCATTGATAGGAACAATCTCATAAAGTTTCATAAAGATCGCATGAAAAATGAAGGCCCTATCATTTTAACGAGGCAAAATATAGCATTTTAACAGAATCAAGGGCCATAACTCATCTGTTACTGGTCCGATCTGGCTGGTTTTCGAAATTGTCTGAGCTGTCATTAATATAAACAATCCGGTAAAGTTTTGTAAAGATCAGATGAAAGATAAAGGCCCTATCGAATTAACGAGGCAAAATATAGCATTTTTAACTAAATCAAGGGCCATAACTCCCCTGTTACTGGTCTGATCTGGCTGGTCTTCGAAATTGTCCGAGCTTCCATTTATATAAACAATCTGGTAAAGTTTGGTAAAGATCGAATGAAAGATAAAGGCCCTATCGTCTTAACGAGTCCAAAATATAGCATTTTTAACTAAATCAAGGGCCATAACTCCGCTGTTAATGGTCCGATCTAGATGGTCGTCGAAGTTGTCCGAGCTTTCATTTATATAAACTATCTGGTTTGGTAAAGATTGGATGAAAGATGAAGGCCCTATTGTCTGAATGAGGCAAAATATAGCATTTTTAACTAAATCAAGGGCAATAACTCCGCTGTTAATGGTCCGATCTAGTTGGTTTTCAAACTTGTCTGAGCTTTCATTGATATTAACAATCTGTGCAAGTTTGGTAAAGATCAAATAATAAATGAAGGTGCTAGAGTGTTCACAAGGCTTAATATGGCATTTTTAAGCAAAACAAGGGCCACAACTCAGGTGAAATTATTTCGATCTTGCCGGTTTTCAAACTTGTCCGAGCTTTCATTGATATAAAGACACTGGCAAAGTTAAGTAAAGGTCCGATTAATATTGAAGGCCCTAGAGTGTTCACAAGGCAGATAATAGCATTTTCCAGAAAAAACAAGGGCCATAACTCTAGTGTTACTGACCCAATTTGCTGATTTTCGAACTTGTCCAAGCGATCATTGGTATTAACAATCTGTGCAAGTTTGGTAACAATCAAATAATAAATGAAGGTGTTAGAGCGTTCACAAGGCAGAAAATAGCAATTTTCAGAAAAAACAAGGGCCATAACTCTGGTTTTACTGACCCAATTCAGCCGATTTTCGAACTTGTCCAAGCTATAATTGGTATTAACAATCTGTGCAAGTTTGATAATGATCAAATAATAAATGAAGGTGCTAGAGCGTTCACAAGGCAGAAAATAGCAATTTTCAGAAAAGACAAGGGCCATAACTCCAGTGTTACCCAACCGATTTGGCTGGTTTTCAAACTTGTCCGAGCTTTCATTGATATTAACAATCTGTGCAAGTTTGGTAAAGATCAAATAATAAATGAAGGTGCTAGAGTGTTCACAAGGCTTAATATGGCATTTTTCAGCAAAACAAGGGCCATAACTCTGGTGAAATTTATCCGATCCGGCTGGTTTTCGAACTTGTCCGAGCTTTCATTGATATAAAGACACTGGAAAAGTTTCGTAAAGATTTGATTAATAATGAAGGCCCTAGAGTGTTCACAAGCCAAAAGTTAACGACGGACGACAGACGACGGACGACGGACGGCGGACAACTCGCCATCCCATAAGCTCTTCTGGCCTTCGGCCAGTAGAGCTAATAAAAACAACAACCTGAAATTGTAAATTACTCCAATGTGCACTATGCTTTGATCAAAGTTTTACCATGTGCTGTTTATTTCTGTATTTATTTATGGTGTCAGTATGTTGTTATTTGAAGTGCAGAGGAATAGGTTAATAAATTATACCGACGACTGTCAGATGTCATCTCAATGTTATGACATCGAGTGCTCTGAGTATTAATTTATCTTTGTTTCATTTGTAATATGCTGCACTTGCCACCCTCAACAAAAATGTAACTATACTGAAAGGAAAAAGAAACGCAGGATGCATTTTCGCTATATATTGCATATACTGCACACTTAATTCCATATATATTCCAAGGAAATCCCAAGATGTTTTGTAAAAAAAAAAAGTGCAGTTAGTTAGAGAAAGGACACAACTGTGATGTTGTAGACATTTTAATCACAGTACACTTTGTAACAAGAAATTCATAAATGCTGAAGTTCCTCTTTGAAAAATTGGGCCAGTTCAGTACTGTATTTAATGTTAAGTGATTGCAACATTTAAAGCCTAAACTTGCTCACCTGCTTGAGCCAAATGCGCATTCTGACGATAATGAAACTTTAAAGGGGAACCATTGGTGTGTTCAGTGCTGTTTAAACCTTCTTTCTAAAAGGACAGGCCTAATGCCGCCCTGTACCATTCGATTAGCAGTAGCATATTAAACATACAATATATAGCGGAAATACGCACCCTGCGTTTCTTTTTCCTTTCAGTATATATAATTTTTACAAACATCAAAAAAATCTAGTTGGTAGACATTGTCTAGACAATCTTAAAAGACACTATTTTCCGTTAATGTTAATTCATATAATGCGTTAAGGCTATAATAAATTATGGTTTTGTGAACTTATTACACTTTTATTTAACACTATTTACATTTGCTGGTGATTTAACAACAAAAACACACCGAGTCTTCGTGTTTTCCAGTCAAAACATTTTCATAAATAACTAGAACTATCACTGAAGGTGATGAATACCCCCTCCCCACCCCTTTTTTAAATTCCAAATCAAACAAAGGGCCATAATTCTATAATAAATTAGGCAATCAACAATGGGTGATGTAGAGAAACATCAGGCCATTAGTTGTTATGAGTATATCAAGTCTGGGAACAACACTATTATGCAACGCAAAAAAGTTTTTACGGAATGTGGCAGGACATTCTGGACAGCGTGATTCCTACAAACTTAATAGGTTGCTTATTTAATGCATGTGCACAATTCATCTCAGACTGAAGCACATTTGTATCTGTATTGTATCTGTATTGTATCTGTATTGTATTTATATTGTACTGTATTGTATCGATATTGTATCGATATTGTACTGTATATTATCTGTATTGTATTGTATCGATATTGTACTGTATCTGTTCTGTATCTGTATTGTATCTGTACTGTATCTGTATTGTATCTGTATTGTAATGTATCTATATTGTACTGTATCTGTATTGCATCTATATTGTACTGTATCTGCACTGTATCTGCACTGTATCTGTATTGTATCTGTATTGTATCGGTATTGTACTGTATCTATATTGTACTGTATTTGTATTGTTTATCTGTATTGTATCTATATTGTATCTGTATTGTATCATATCTATATTGTATATGTATTGTATCTGTATTGTATCTATATTGTACTGTATCTGTATTGTATATGTATTGTACTGTATCTATATTGTATATGCATTGTATTGTAATGTATCTATATTGTACTGTATCTGTATTGTATCTGTATTGTAACTATATTGTATCTATATTGTACTATATCTGTATTGTATCTATATTGTATTGTATCTGTATTGTATCTATATTGTACTGTATCTGTATTGTATATCTGTATTGTATCTATATTGTATTGTATCTGTGTTGTATTGTATCTATACTATATCTGTATTGTATCTGTATTGTATCTGTTTTGTATCTGTATTGTATCACTTCCTCTTCCTGATACCCTCAAGTCCCTTTAAGAATCCAGCAATGAGAACTTACACATCATATCCCTGGTAGTCGTAACCAATGACAACTTCATTATTCTTCAGGAATCTGTAACAGCAGGCTCCGATCTTACACCTGGCCTCGCAGGCACCACGCGACAGGAAGTTGTTAGAGTTTCCACCGCAGCCAGAATACAGGAACGACTTGCACGTCTGTGTCCGTTGGTTAAAATACCATCTTGTCTCTTGTTTTGCACACCGCCCTTAGACAACAAAATTTAAATATATCTTGATACTATCCCAGACCAGAACAGATCAGTTCTTGATTTTGCAATAAAGTTTCACAGGAGCCATGAATTAGTTAAAGGTAGAATATGCTTATTAAAGCTTGAAATGAAACATATGTTACTTTGAATCGACATGTTTTTACTATGAACAGACATGGATTACTTTGAACAGACATTTTTAACTATGAATAGACATGCGTTACTGTGAACATACATGTGTTACTATGAACAGACATGTTTTTACTATGGACAGACATGTGTTACTATGAACAGATATGTGTTACCATGAACAGACATGTCTTGCTATGAACAGACACATATTACTATGAACAGACATGTGTAACTATGAAAAAAACATGTGTTACTATTAACAGACATGTGTTGCTATGAACAGACATGCATTACTATAAACAGACATGCTTTACTATGAACATACATGTGTAACTATGAACAGACATGTGTTACTGTGAACAGACATGTGTTACTATGAAAAGACGTGTTACTATGAACATGTGTTACTATGAACAGACATAGAGTTACTATGAAAAGATGTGTTACTATAAACAGACATGTGTTACTATGAACAGACATGTGTTACTATGAACACACATGTATTAATTACTATGAACATGTGTTGCTATGAACAGACACGTTTTGCTATGAACATACATGTATTACTATGAACATGCATGTATTACTATGAACAGACATGTGTTACTACAAACAGACATGTATTACTATGAACAGACATGTGTTACTATGAACAGACATGTATTACTATGAACAGACATGTGTTACTATGAACAGACATGTGTTACTACGAACAGACATATATTATTGTGAACAGACATGTGTTACTATAAACAGACATGTTTTTACTATGAACAGACATGTATTAATTACTATGAACATGTGTTTCTATGAACAGACATCTGTTACTATGAACAGACATGTATTAATTACTATGAACATGTGTTGCTATGAACAGACATGTGTTTTTATGAACAGACATGTATTACTATGAACAGACATATGTTGCTATGAACATACATGTATTACTATGAACAGACATGTATTACTATGAACAGACATGTGTTACTACGAACAGACATGTGTTACTATAAACAGACATGTTTTTACAATGGACAGACATGTATTACTATGAATAGACATGTGTTGCTATGAATAAACATGTATTACTATGAACAGACATGTGTTACTATGAACAGACATACATGTAACTATGAACAGACATGTGCGACTGTGAACAGACATGTGTTACTATGAACAGAAATGTGTTACTATGAGCAGACATGTGTTACTATGAACAGATGAATTACTATGAAAAGACATGTGTTACTATGAACAGACATGTGTTACTATGCACACACGTGTTACCAAGAACAGACATGTGTTACTATGAATATACATGTGTTACTATGAACAAACATGTGTAACTATGAAAAGACATGTGTTTTTATGTACAGGCATGTGTTACTATGAACAGACATATGTAACTATGAAAAGACATGTGTAACTATGAAAGGACATGTGTAATTATGAAAAGACATGTGTAAATATTAAGACATAATATGACCATATTACTATAACTAGAAGTGTTATTATAACCAATAGTTACCTGCACTAACCGGGAGCCCACACACATCCAGGGCTGAGTACTGACAGTAATGGCCATCAAATCCTGGAGGGCAGTAACACGAGGTCAGCTGGGGCTCTGAGGGCCAAACTGAGCCCACACATGTCCCTCCGTTCTCACATGGGTTAGGTTGACAAAAATCTGTAATTAAATTGTTTCATATATCAGCATTACCTAAATTGCTTTTCATCATCGTTTTCAATGAAACATAAATATGAAAACTTGACGGATGCTAGGAGACCAGAGAAGTGTTGTATCTAAAACTGTGGAATCATGAATGTTCCTTTGGGATTAATTACTCGGGGTAGCTGCCTTATGATATCCCCACGATTAATTGTGCCCCAGTGGAATGTTCAGTGACATGTGACACAACACTTCATATATTTCCTGGCATTTGGTCACAATCCAAACAATGCATGCATGAAAATCAAGGTTATTGACCACATTTACTGTTGCAAGCCAAGGTTAAACTAGACGGGTGTTCAGTGCTTTGTCAGCATAACAAGTTTTTTTTTGACCGACATAAATGATCTTCACAAACTGTCCTGACTAAGTTTTCGTGAAGAAAAAAATGAGTATTTAACCCATATAATGACCTTCAGTGTGACTGTGACCATTATATTTTAGTAGTGGATGTTGTCATGATAAGTATATATTGGAGGTTTGATTAAGAAATATCAAGAAATGAGAAAGTTATAGCCAACGTTAAGTTTTGGTGACCTTGACCTTTATATTTTAGTATGGCTATGTCGATGTTGTCATGATGAGTATATATTGGAAGTTTGATGAAGAAATACCAAGAAATGAGAAAGTTATAGCCAACATTAAGTTTTTGTGAAGATTTAACCCATATAATGACCTTCAGTGTGACATTGACCTTTATATTTTAGTATGGTCATGTTGATGTCATAATGAGTAAATATCAAAATTTAGATGAAGAAATATCATGAAATGAGAAAGTTATAGCAAACGTTATGTTTTCGGACGAACTGACAGACGGACAACAAAGTGATCCCTATGTATCACATTTTTCTTTGAAAAGGCGACACAAAAAATGGTTTTCTGAAAATTGAAATCTGCAAATTCATGTGCCGTCAAACTATTTTTTTTAAAAAAATCCTGAAAAAATTATACCCTTGATAATAAATGATTTTACAGTATAAATAACACAAACAGATTCACAACGTAAAAATCTAAAATTGTCCCTTGTTTTCGGTAATACAATTTCCAAAGAATTATCCTATCAAAGACGATACAACATGTAATGTTTACGTAAGCATGAAAAATCACATATAACCTTATATTTAAAGTCACTAACCCGCCAAACAATGGCAAAATTACAGTACAAAATCGTGTATCTAAAACACTATTCCTGTCTTCAGGTCATAAAATAGTGTATATAAGCTGACTAAATATATAGGTTTATTTACAGGCTTTTAAAATACCCGTGATTGAATATGCGTAAAATGAATTATGAGTTGATAACTTAATTCGACACTCCGGTTTTGGGGTTTGGCCTGGCTGGTTAATAAATTTTACATTGTGTCTATAGAGTTTGGATATTCAAAGTATTAAGTTATATATATACATCATCGTCAGTAGGTTTAGAAACGGTTCACATCTGTTGTAAAATTTGCCTGTTGATGGCGGGATAGGGACTTTAATGGAATGGTAAAATGAGAATATTAGTTTTGTTGCCAGGGGCGTTCCTGGGGCTAATTTAGGTATACACACCATCGAGTTTTGGATTCACAAATGTGCCTAATCCCCCTATACCTTCAGTTTTTATTGCATTTTTCGCATTTTAGCCTTTTTTATTTTTTTGCTTCTTTAATAGCCTGTACGCACGTGTGTCAGTGCGTATGCCCAGGAACGCCCCTGGTTGCGTCACCACAATAAAGGTTATTCTGAGACAGGTAACTCTGGAAATAGACCTTTAAAACAAAATTTAATGCATGTTATTACAAATCTGTCTAACTACCCCAAAAGCATTTATAAGCTTTTAAAAGCATAGCTTGTATAAATAAACATAATGTGACCGAGTCAGTGACTCTTTATCATATTTGAGTAGTGAGGGCGGACTTGCACTGAACTACTTTAAAAACGCAACAGGAAAATAAACTTAGATAACATACATATTTCAATAGAAATTAAATTTTAATTTCATCTATTTTATTTAACAATATCTACAGTTGATTTTCTGAAAATTTCATTCAAATTGATCAACAATAAACTTGTTAAATTCAGAGCATAACAGTACGACCCCCAAAAAGCAAAAGTCACAAAACTAATACCCGGTATATCCCAGTATGCGTATGAGATGTCAGGCGTGCATTGCCGCTAATGGTGGATATTGTGACTTTTGATTTTGGGAGTAGTACTGTTATATTTTGAATTTAACAAGTTTATTGTTGATCAATTTGAATGAAATTTTCAGCAATTCAACTGTAGATAAGGTTAAATAGAATAGATGAAATTAAAATTTACTTTCTATTGAAATATGTCTGTTATCTTAGTTTATTTCACTGTTGCGTTTTTAAAGTCGTTCAGTGTAGATGTGCTACCGATATTCCTACCTCTTTCTTCAAAGCAGTCCACTTCTTTCCCACTGTAGTACCAGCGTGGTTTACATACTCCGCAGAAGTCTACATGACACCTCGCCTCTGGGTATGATGGACACGCCATTGTCTCGCACGGATTGTCCGTACATGTTGCTATGCCCACATCACAGCCACATGACGTTACAAATGCATCGATGTCAAAACAGAAACGGGCGGAATTTTTGACTTGACTGTCGCTGAATGTCTTGACAGGTATGATTGCTGAAAATAAATATATTTATATAAGTTTTATACTAAAATATTTAAGCATTAACAGATTTATAATTACTAGATGGGAGCCCTTGGAGCATGTGCCACCTGCCCGTGCATTGTTCCAGACTATTTAACATAATTATGGCTATTGTCAATTAATATAGAAATGCAAAGTTAAGTGAAGATATGAAAAGGTTATAGGGACAACTAGATAATTTGTAAGGTGTTTTACATCATTTTCAACACATGTAAGGTTAATTATGACGGTCGATTTTTTTGTGGTGGAGGCAAACCACCCACTTTTCTTAGTTAGAACCAGTACAGTACACCTCCCACCATCCATAAGAATCGACACTTCCTCACTTACAAGTCGAGCTCCAAGTGGGATTCGAACCTGCAGCGGTGAGAGGCGAAAGTTTACAACACAACGTCGTTAACCATTCAGCCACAGAGACGACAAGTAGATAAATGAAATCATGTAACGAGTACCCGGCCTGATAGTATTTTCTAAGTAAACACTTTTTTTATTATGGAAAATGCAAGCGTACATTCCTCAGCAAGACAAGGATATAGAACACACACACTGGTCATAAAGCAAATGTGAAACGAGAATCCATGTGGGTCATTTAATCTTTCGCATATTTAAAATTTATGTCAAAAGCTCTCTAATTGGAGGGTATATATAAAAGCATGTTTGATCTTTAAATGCATCGTTGTTGAATAAACAATTTGAAAACAAACTGAAGCATACTTTGAGTGTTCACTCTTGCATCTCTCAAACATTACTAAAATGTCTGCCCCACTTTTACGGATTGCTGTATTTTTTCATGCACTTATTGTTATTTATCATTATAGGACAGATTTTGGTAGGGTTTCATCAGGTGTTTAATATAAAAGAGATCTGTAAAGGTTGGGGAGCTTTCAACCAAGATTCCATGATATGCCAATTTACTCAATTCAACTCAACACGCATGTGTTATATTATAATCTACAACTAATGGGGAAAATATAAAATTTTATTTATTAGTTTATGCAAAATTTAAGTGTGATGCATGTATGTGATACTTAAAGGAATCTTGAAGATTGTATTAAGCATTAAAATTAGCACCTCAGTTTATTTATCCAAAATCATTTTAGCTTTAAACCTGCTTGCATATATTTAAATAAGGCCATAATAAATTAATTGCTAGTTTCTCAACCAAATCAAAATAGGGTCGGGGGTTGAAATGTTATTTATTATTTTATACGACATGGAAAATGGTCTCGGCACAAGGCAAAAATAGTTAAACATACTATGGAGTACTTCCAAGATTGAAAACACGTTTTTAATAGTGTTTCATACTTTCAGCAATTTTTTTTTATTTTTTTTTTATTTATTTTTTTGAAGACAATTAATTTATTATGGCCTAAAGAGTTCAATTTTCTTCATTTTTCTACCATATTTCAATATATTATTTGTGCAATACTTTCAGCAGTTAGTATTAAGTAAAAACAAGTTACTTTGAACTCTTTTATTAAATAATTAATATTAATGATTGCAAATATACCAAGTTATGTAAAAACAGGATGCCGCCGTTCGGAACAAATAAAGACTGTCGCGTGTCCCTTTAACACACACACCACCTATTGTTACCTGCCACATCCTTGATATCAGTGATCCAGTACTGCTGTAGCCAGTTGCTAGGCAACGGTTCCAGTCCCGGGCACGTACGCGCAAGTGACATGAGGAAGGATTTTGATTGGACAAGCAAAATCTCCCAGATCATCTGTGATTGTATCGTGGCAAATGGACCGTTGTAGAAGTAGTTACATCTGTTGATATCGTAACCTTTGATATTAAAGCCGTATCTATCCATGCCATTCTTGTCTAACCCTGGAAATGGGAAACAAACACAATTCTTATGAATGTTGAGTCTGTATCTACCCTTGCCATCATTGTGTGTAGACTGGACAACTCCTTCCAGGCCATTGTGCCTATTGTAATGAAACTTAACACAAATCTTCATCATGCATACAAGGGGACATAATTCTGTCAATTTCATTAAATCAGCACTATGGTGTGGATGGAGTTGTGCACAAATCTACATCATGCATACAAGGGAACATACTTCTGTCAATTTTATTAAATCAGCACTATGGTGTGGATGGAGTTGTGCACCAAATCTTCATCATGCATACAAGGGGACATACTTCTGTCAATTTTATTAAATCAGCACTATGGTGTGGATGGAGTTGTGCACAAATCTACATCATGCATACAAGGGGACATACTTCTGTCAATTTTATTAAATCAGCACTATGGTGTGGATGGAGTTGTGCACCAAATCTTCATCATGCATACAAGGGAACATACTTTTGTCAATTTTATTAAATCAGCACTATGGTGTGGATGGAGTTGTGCACAAATCTACATCATGCATACAAGGGAACATACTTCTGTCAATTTTATTAAATCAGCACTATGGTGTGGATGGAGTTGTGCACAAATCTACATCATGCATACAAGGGAACATACTTCTGTCAATTTTATTAAATCAGCACTATGGTGTGGATGGAGTTGTGCACAAATCTACATCATGCATACAAGGGAACATACTTGTCAATTTTATTAAATCAGCACTATGGTGTGGATGGAGTTGTGCACAAATCTACATCATGCATACAAGGGGACATACTTCTGTCAATTTTATTAAATCAGCACTATGGTGTGGATGGAGTTGTGCACCAAATCTTCATCATGCATACAAGGGAACATACTTCTGTCAATTTTATTAAATCAGCACTATGGTGTGGATGGAGTTGTGCACAAATCTACATCATGCATACAAGGGAACATACTTCTGTCAATTTTATTAAATCAGCACTATGGTGTGGATGGAGTTGTGCACCAAATCTTCATCATGCATACAAGGGAACATACTTCTGTCAATTTTATTAAATCAGCACTATGGTGTGGATGGAGTTGTGCACCAAATCTTCATCATGCATACAAGGGAACATACTTCTGTCAATTTTATTAAATCAGCACTATGGTGTGGATGGAGTTGTGCACAAATCTACATCATGCATACAAGGGAACATACTTCTGTCAATTTTATTAAATCAGCACTATGGTGTGGTTGGAGTTGTGCACAAATCTACATCATGCATACAAGGGAACATACTTCTGTCAATTTTATTAAATCAGCACTATGGTGTGGATGGAGTTGTGCACAAATCTACATCATGCATACAAGGGAACATACTTCTGTCAATTTTATTAAATCAGCACTATGGTGTGGTTGGAGTTGTGCACCAAATCTTCATCATGCATACAAGGGGACATACTTCTGTCAATTTCATTAAATCAGCACTATGGTGTGGATGGAGTTGTGCACGCAAGATATGTGATGTACGGACATATGGACAATTTAAATATAATCCCCTCTTTTTCTAAGTGAGAACATAACTACAGATTGGGGCTGTTCCAGAAAAACATACATACCCCCCGGGGACGGCAATAAAAATAACTTCTATAAACTTCTATAGTGGGTACCCTCATTCAATAATTTGCATAATTATGTAGTGAGTGGGGTAAATATAAAAAAGTTACTATATGTGGGTGTGTTTTGGGTGGAAAAATGCTTCAAGAGGTAATTTTCATTTAATTAAAATCTAACCCAATTGGTTGGTTTGACAAGAAAAAAAAGGGGGGGGGGGAACGCTTCTCTTGTGGCTTGTGGGAAACTTGAGCTATTTATCACTTTTATAGGTAGGTCCTTTTGAGGTAAAATCGCTTCTATAGTGGGTCGTCATAATTTCAAAGTGCCTTCCCCGCAACCCCCAATGTATTTTTTTCTGGAACAGACCTTAACTTTTTTCAAAAGCTTATCAAGGAATAACTGGCAAATATGAGGAATATATCATACATGTGATATTTTCAGAACCTCAATCTGGGAGTTTAATGATTTCTTTTAAGGAAGATTCATGCAAAAATCTGGGAGTTTTTTTTAATCATAAATGTTAGCGTGTATTTTTTTACCCAAATATTATAAATTAATGCCATAAAATACAGTTTTAAAATACGTTTTACTAACTTCTTTTAGAAAAGGGAGATAAGTCATAACATTAATTTCATTAAAAAATATTATATTCTCATGCTTTTGAATTTGTTTTGATTGATGAAATTTGAATGACAATTATAATACAAACATGTAATATCATCTAACACTATTATTTAGATATCTATTTTCGTTGTCCAAAAGCCCTGAGGAATAGAAACTCCAAATGAAAATTCTACTTTCGTTTTCTCTATCCAATAATTTTCATTTTCCACGTCTATATAAATGATAGCAGTTTGTTTCAAGTCATAATCCAATTAATTACCTACATTATTAATGACTTCAACAGCATGCTGCTAGGCTAATCCTTTGATTAGATAAACTGTCTGCCAATCAAACATTGAAGTCCAGACTCTATTGTGCCCATAGCGACCAGGGTTCTCCAGGCGTTTTAGTTGGCGGAGGGACTTAAAAACTTAGAAATAACAACAAAAAGCCAATCAAACATTACCCCTCGGGCCCCAGGTGGTGTCAAAATTATAAAAACAACAGAGCCATGTGCAATAAACAAGTCTTGATCATCTCCACGCTTGCTTATTCTTAAGACAAACATTTGTATTTAAAATCAAGCATCTTAATGGTAAGACCAAGAAACAAGTTTGGGCTTTTGGAATAAAAATTGCAAACTGTTTTAAGATCATTTTTACGGGAGTTTTTCACACAACTCCGTGGGGCCGGGAGGAGGGTTAAAATTCCGTGAGGTATCACATGTATGACATATTCATTTTTATTTTATACTGTGGAGCATATCTCACCTCTTCTGTCGCGACAGTTCATGTCAATTCCATAAGCGTTGTACCTGCCCGTCAGGTCCTGTACATTGTCCTTGTTCCAGCCTTCTATATCGTAACCATAGCGATTGTAATTATCACTGTCGTAACCATGACGATTATAACCGTTGCTGTCATACCCCTTTCTGTTATAGCCATCTCTGTTGAAACCTGGACAATGTACAAGTATAACATCATGTACACAAATATCAACAACCAAAATAAATATCATGCAAAATGTTAAATATAAATATACAGTACTCACTATTTTAATATTTTTATATTGTATTTTGTAAACTGACCATGAAAACATATAACATGAAAATTAACCCTAAAGCTATGAGCATATCCATCTGAAAATTGTAGATCTAAACAGGTTATAATTGAACTCATTTTTTTGTCATTTTCCTTAGCAACAAGGAAATGTTTGACTGTAAAATTTAAATTTTTGAACCAGTTAATACAATGTTTAAATTTATCTGAGTACCACCTTAATTGTAAATTTGGCTGAAACGATAAAAATGTAGACTAAACAATTCAAAGTTTATCCTCGGTCAAGGGCTCCAGCAACATTTGTTATCATTCTTTATGACTAAGTTCGAACAATTTGTTATTTTTCAGTTTAACTTTGAATAAAACTATACAACTCTGGTTTTTTACTGTTATTTAACTTGTTTAATGTTTCTTTTATGTCCCTGGGATCAAAGTGTGTGCTGTTCCAAGGTTTACAGTCCATCATCCACAGTAACAAGTGGGACACTACAATCCGGGGAGTGGAAGTTTTTTACAATGTTGAATAAACGTAGGAAATGTGTACTGAGGACCTTAATTTGGGTTTATCTTCCCGTAATTTATCTTAGCATCATACCATTCTTATATCCATCTCCGTCAAATCCTCGCCTATCATGGCCCTCTGTGTTGTATCCAAGGGCATTAAATCCTCCCACAAAAGTTGCTTCCCCTTCTGGAGTGACGTCCCCTCTCATGGATCCCCTATTGTCCGTGGTGTCTGTGTCTAGTGACCTTTTACATGGATGTCCTGAAATAACACGATAAAAACAACGTCATTTCAAAAGTTGTGAATTCAAGTTTCACATTTATTTTCTCACTCATTTTGTGCGAGAAAATAAGTTGAATTCACTACATGTTTCCCTCTTGTAACAACAACCTTGCAAATCCATACCATTACCTTTTTTTTACCATTTTGCTAAATATATTACGACCTGTTTCTTTGCGTCAAGAGGAAATAATTACATGCCTATTGAGATATAGCTAAACATAGACATTATTTTCAAAACAATTTTACTGACTGAATTATTAGTTAAATGAACAACAAAACTCTTCCCTACAATTAAGTCTTACAAGTTTATTGCACAAACTACTAAAATGAGAAAGGCTGTGCACAAAGACATTTTAGAATAAAAGGAAACAAGGAACATCATACCTGCAGAAGGGGGCAGATATTCTACACAGAGGTCAGCCTCTAGGTCATGTATTGCACTGGGAGGAACATTGAAGGGCACCATGGGAATGTTCCCGAATGCCGCGGGATATTTGAATTTGTTGTTTCCCTTACTCTGCCACCACCAGTAGAGCATGTCGATGTAGGCATGGAGCGAGTAGAACACGGGGTCATACGCAGCAGCCCTGGACGCCATGTCACCCCCGATGTACGTGTGTATGTACGAGACGTATGCCTCCAGACACATACTCATCTCTGTGTAGTCCTCACTTGCCATTGCTAGTGACAACTCAATAAGAGTCGGAAGATTGACGTCTGGATTAAATTTCCGGTTGATACATGGCCGCCATGAACCAGGTAAACCAAAAGGGTGATCCGGTACACAACCCTGCTCCCCATTCCCGCCAAAATAGTTTGGCTGCCAGATAATGGCGTCTGCAAAGTTTCCAATATCTGTTGAGAAGTCATAGTAGGGTAGTGTAATACTGCAGTCAATCTGCTGTAACTTCTGTTCTAATCTACGCAGGAAGATGCGATGCCACGGCAGGAAGTAAGGACCACCATTAGAGTGCATGGTGTGACGCATGTAGATGTCACGGAATTCCTCCCATGGGTTGCCAGGACCAACCAGACGTAACTGCTGGATGGCGGCCTGAAACTGGGCCAATTCCTGTGCCGTCATGTCACGTATCTCCTTACGCACGGCCTTCTTGGAGCAACTGAAAATATAAAGGTACATAGAACTTACATGATGTCTCTATAGGCACACATGGAATTGTGTCTATAGGCACACATGGAAAGGTGCTTTACCCAGCATAACATTTAAACTCTACATGTATTCCAGCAAATACTGTTTCTCACTGCCATAAAACTTCTGTCACTACAGACACTAACTGAACTTCTGTGTCACTACAGACACTAACTGTTTCTTATATCAAACTTTATTATTCATTTGTTAATAGTACTTGGCAAATACTAAGTGGCGTACAAGAAACTGGTTCTACAATTACAACTACCAAGTACAAGTGGGCAGCTAAACATAATGATAATACTTTAAAATTTTTGGACGTACTAACGGTCATTGTGTCAAGCTTTTCACTAAAGTGACCAACAAAATCTGTGCGTAACCTTTACCGTAATCTAGACCACTGTTTTTATCATTATAACGCCCAAACCCAGAAACAATAAAAAGTTCTCCAAGTTGTCTAATAACCATAAGTTCTCAACTGCATGCAGTTTTAAATTCTCGTATTCTGTACTTATTTTTAATCAAAAACACAAGCTTCCTTATCAGTTCATGATGGCTCCACTATTAATTTACTACTTATAGGGAATGTAGCGACACAGCCAAACCATCCTTGTCATTGAGACTTCTGAAAAACTTGAATAATTTACTACTTATAGGGAATGTAGCGACACAGCCAAACCATCCTTGTCATTGAGACTTCTGAAAAACTTGAATAATTTACTACTTAAAGGGAATGTAGCGACACAGCCAAACCATCCTTGTCATTGAGACTTCTGAAAAACTTGAATAATTTACTACTTAAAGGGAATGTAGCGACAAAGCCAAACCATCCTTCTGAAAAACTTGAATAAGGGTGAAAAAATTATCAAAATCGGATGATAAACAAAGAAGATATCATCATTTGAAGTTTCTGTTGAAACGGATATTGAAGCGGCCATTTTGAGAGCTGTGACATCACG
This sequence comes from Cyrtodaria siliqua, assembly GCA_037043455.1. Taxonomy (NCBI): domain Eukaryota; kingdom Metazoa; phylum Mollusca; class Bivalvia; order Adapedonta; family Hiatellidae; genus Cyrtodaria; species Cyrtodaria siliqua. The sequence goes on along the minus strand of JAWPHD010000119.1, from coordinate 98,993 downwards.
GTTCTAAATTACCCTATATGGAATATTTATAAATATGAAAATTTATTGACTTATAGGGGAAAAATGACAGCAGATGTACTGAACTGAACTGAATGTTGTTTAACGGCTCATCAACACAGTATAGGTTATTTAGAGCCGCCCAAGAGAGAGGGGAAGGATACATAGGAATCCGGGAACCGTGCCCTACTCTTATTATCGAATAGATTCATATGGTTCTTTAATGTGCTCGGAGGATAGACCGATACACGGGACCGCCCGGTTTACGTCCACATCCGACGGACGAGGCTAAGGGAAAGTGTCTTGCCCAAGAACACACGGACGAAACTCAGTGGCACCACGGAGGATTGAACCCGGGGCCTCCGGTTACAAATCCGCCAAGCTACCGACTGCGCCACGCCAGCCCTCAAATGTATGAACAATATGTAATACTTAATGGCAATAATGCTTTATATGACCAGTAAAAAAATCCATTCATTTGCAGTGATTTATTTCGTTCTAAATGATATTCATCAGTATTCCATATATGGTAATTTGGAACTATGACGTCATAGTTCTAAAAATGGCGGCTCCCATATTCGTTTTAGAACAATCTTTAAATGGTCATATCGTCTCTGTTTATCATCCGATTTTGATAATTCTTTCACCTTTTCCCAAGTTTTTCAGAACTCTCAATAAAAGAGCTTGTTTGGCTTGTGTCCCTACATTCCCTTTAACATCCAAAATATTTTTTTGTGTGAGTGGGGTAAAATTTTATTTAGTCCGGGAAAAAACGGCTGGTCGGTAAGGTTTTTGGCCTATTAATAAAATGTATAATTGTACACATTAGGTATATACCTGCAGACAAACTGTCCAGAGCTCTCACACGTGCATTCCTGACATCCGAGCACAGCCTTGTCTCCCACCTCGTATCTCCGGTCGTCGATCATACACACGGCCTCTGTGTGCCCACACTCTGCTTCGTCACATGCCACACCCGGGTAGAAGGATATCACTTCCATCTCTGTATCCCCCATAACCTGCCTGTGGGTCGACTGGCACTCATTCAAGGTTATGTACTGAAATGTGTGATCAGATATGATTATACTAAATCCAAAGTTTTCTTCAAATTCAACTATACCAATGCTGTAGGTCTAGTGCTTGCAGTGTGAATGTCTATGTATCCTTCATCTTTTAAGGGGCTAGGGTAACCAATGCTGTAGGTCTAGTGCTTGCAGGGTGAATGTCTATGTATCCTTCATCTTTTAAGGGGCTAGGGTAACCAATGTTGTAGGTCTAGTGCTTGCAGGATGAATGTCTATGTATCCTTCATCTTTTAAGGGGCTAGGGTAACCAATGCTGTAGGTCTAGTGCTTGCAGGGTGACTGTCTATGTATCCTTCATCTTTTAAGGGGCTAGGGTAACCAATGCTGTAGGTCTAGTGCTTGCAGGATGAATGTCTATGTATCCTTCATCTTTTAAGGGGCTAGGGTAACCAATGCTGTAGGTCTAGTGCTTGCAGGGTGAAATGTCTATGTATTCTTCATCTTTTAAGGGGCTAGGGTAACCAATGCTGTAGGTCTAGTGCTTGCAGGGTGAATGTCTATGTATCCTTGATCTTTTAAGGGACTAGGGTAACCAATGATGTAGGTCTGGTGCTTGCAGGGTGTATGTCTACGTTTCCTTGATCTTTTAAGGGGCTAGGGTAACCTTGCTGTAGGTCTAGCGCTTGCAGTGTGAATGTCTATGTATCCTTCATCTTTTAAGGGGCTAGGGTAACCAATGCTGTAGGTCTGGTGCTTGCAGGGTGAATGTCTACGTATCCTTCATCTTTTAAGGGGCTAGGGTAACCAATGCTGTAGGTCTAGTGCTTGCAGGGTGAATGTCTATGTATCCTTCATCATCAGGGACGGCTCTAAACATAAGCTAATGTAATGATGAGCCATTCAACAACAATTCAATTTGTAACTTTTTTTCAGAAGTAACTTCTGGAATAAATGTCACCATATATTTACATACCTTACATCCAAATTTCTCCCTCTGCGCACTCACAATAACATCTTCGACCTTGAGAGAATATTGTCGAAAGCAGCACGACCCTTGGACGGCGATGGCCTTACACTCATCAAGTGTCTCGTAGTTGTTCACGTTACCACCACAACCTGGAGTAATCATTAAATGATTCAATTAATATTTTCTGTTACAGTTTATTGGAGTGTTAACTTTGCAGATTCCTGACCATAGTGAATGGAGGACTTATTCTGTAACCAATGTGTGCAGAGCTATTATTTACCCCCCTCAAATGAACTTTAATGGTAATTCAAATCAACCTTCATAATTCAAATCGCGTAAATTCAAATCACAGTTCTATCAATCGGATCAACAACAACACATTAAGACATTTAAACACGTTTTCGTTCAATTCTTTATTTAAGGATGTTGGCTGGGAAAGGACGTAGTGATGAGATTTTTTTTTAATTCATATTTAAAGCTTCTTTGGTATAATTTAGAGTCAAAATTATCAAAAAAAGGCTAGGTCACCACACCTTTTTCCCCACTTGACATCATTGAAGAAGGCACATATTTCTAATTCAAAATTTCACTAAAAAGAGGAAAAATATAGTCATTGAACATTTTCACAATTGTTTTCATAACATTAAGTTTATTGAAAAAAAACAATTAATTTTCGTTTGCATATATACATATCTTTCAAATCATACAAAAACAGTTGTAATCCTCATTCGTTTTTTTACTTTAAAAATCAAACAGATATGGACCATACCCCACCCACTTTTGTTTTTACCGAAAAATTAATTCAAGATAAAAAAAATTGGTATGTTACCATCTTAAATCCTACATTATACCCATATCTACTAGAATGGAAAAACTGAAACGATTCTGTTGTCAAATAAAACTATGATTTAAAAAATAAATTTTTTAGACTTGAAGATGTCAAAACTTGCCCAGCCAACATCCTTAAATAAAGAAAAACATTTCAATATGTTCTTACTACTGTAGCCATCATATTGGGACACCTTTGTTATCTTCATAAGGTACAATGTCATCAGATACCGGAGAGGTGAGAGTATTTGTCCATCAATGTTTCAATAATGAACATGTGATAGTATCTAACCAATGAAAGGCAGAAAATTGTATCACGTTGAATCGTTATAATATATGTGCAGTTATTGTAATTATATGGAATTATTATAACACATTATGCAATTATTATAATATATATGCAATTATTATAACATATATGCAATTATTATAATATATAATATGCAATTATTATAACATATATGCAATAATTATAACATATATGCAATTATTATAACATATATAGACACCCATGTATATCAAAATAAAATTCTACATGACCATAATATTTTAGCACGGCAACTCATGTAAGTCAATTTAAAAAAATAATCTCTAACACATTTGAATGCTTTAATGTTTTGATGCAAGTTCATTTATGGTAATACTTTATAATGCTGTATTAATACTTTGAAATGCATTTGTTCACATTTACAAGTTTCTTGTCAGAACCATTAACTGTTAATGCCACCTTTTCATATTGTAACAAAATCTGTTTCTAATGTTTTAAACCAGTTTCTAAGTGCTTTAAGTCCATTATCATACTCTTTTTTTTATATATAACTGTATTTATTTTTTGAATTTATTGTTGTGTCTTGCTTTATATATAATAAAATAAATGAAGAGATCACATAAAACACCTGGTCTTTTGTAAAATCATTATATATCCAACATAATAATTCTGTATTCAATTGTTGCTTGCTTATGTCAGACCCAATTTGCATATTTAGTGAGCTTGCACAGCCCAGTGCATTATATGAATTGTACAGTTTCTGTTCTGTATTTTTTTTTATAGCTAAAACTGTCAAGAGCAAACAAAAGACTGCAGTGATGGTGTTGTACTACTAATAAAATTCATATATTTCTGGATTCAAAAGCAAGATTAAGAATATAATCAACTTTCATGAGTTTATATTTTGCTATTAAATATGAATAAAACGAAAAATGAACATGAACAAAACACACCGGTTTTCAATTGGTCAATTTATTATACTTGTTAATTAAAGAACCAAGTAAAAAATAAAGCAAGAGGCCTGCAGACATGTATTTTAATAAATGTGGGTTTGACAGAAAATCAACAACAGCCATTGTCGTTTCATTTCGGTGTCCTTGGATTTTATTGTCAAATCGGGAGACAAGTCAAATCTGAGGCACCCCGTTTTGGGCTTGTATGAAAAATTAACAAAGTGCCGAATTAGACTGTTGGTCATGTTGGTTGGAACATACTGCTGTCATGTAGATGCTGTCATGGAGATGCAAACATTTGTGAAGTTTGGAAGTTTTACACTTCTGGTGTATGAGAAATGAACTAAACCAAAAACTTGAATGTAAAACTTGAATGTGTGTACAGACAGACCAGTGTTTTTTTATGTTTTTTGTGAATGCAGCCTGTGCCTGTGCCATTGTGAAAAATAGCGGCATTTTTTTAGAAATTGTGAAAATTGTGAAATATTATAACAAAAGAAAAAGAAACATTTTTTTACTTTTATTTTCACAGTTTAATATCCCTTTTGGTTTTAAGTTTTGTTTTTGGTAAATACAGACTAGTTTTGACACCAGCTTATATTAAGGCTAGTATCCTTACTGCCTGTTTTTTTTGTGTTTTTTTCAGATTGTGAATTTTTTGGATATATTAAAATTGTGAAAAAAGTATACTTTTTGGCATTGTGAATAGGGCCGAATAACGGCCTCAAATTAGGCATAAAAACAACACTGCAGACGGACAAGGGTAACACTATATGCTCAATCCACTTTCGTGACAGGGCATACCGGGATCCTGGGACCACAAACATATATACAAATATATCAGCTACCTGTGTAGTTGAATGGCAGACAATCCTGTAGTTCCATGTCATAATAGAACCTGGGTATCTCCTGATCGCAGATGCCGGGCTCCTGGGGCCACACACACGGGTTCTCCTTGAATTCACAGAACTGGCCGTCGTACGGAGGCTGACACTTACACTGAAAGTCGTCATTCATTGTCTCGTCAAATGACACACACTGACCTTGGTTTTGGCACGGGTTATTAATACACGGGGCTGAAGGAGGGAAAGGTTAATGTCACAAATTGTTCTACACATGTTCTTACTTTACCTACAGGCAGATTCTGTAGGAGAGATAAACTGTCCATTTGTTAAAATTATTTCTCCAGCGTAACAGATTCTAAAGTATTTTCATTATGAAGTTTCATATTATAAGAAATAAGCAAGACTTAAATGCTCCATTTCATGTTGCGTTAAAAACCTTCGCCTCTCACCGCTGCGGGTTCGAATCCCACTGGGAGCTCGACTTGTAAGTGAGAAAGTGTCGATTCTTACGGATGTCGGGAAGTGTACAGTACTGGTTCTACCCAGGAAAAGTGGGTGGTCTGCCTCCACCACAAAAAATTGACCGTCATATATAATCTTACATGTGTTGAAAATGACGTAAAACACCATACAAACAAACAAACAATCACTGTGTAGTTAATTGCAAGATATAAGCAAGCCTTCATCATTTCATTTGCACTGTGCAGGCCCGTAGCTAGCCCTGAAATTTAACCGAGGCAAATCCCTTAATTTTGTGTCTGGTGGTATTCCCCTCCCTCTCTTCCCTGGATCTTGTTTTGATAGCCTGCATTTCGTTGCATTTTCCGTACAATGTTTTAAGTTTCAAGTCTGACATATTTTGTGAATGATTGATAATGTATCGATATTGAATTTGTTTTTATGTGAAGTGTTTTGTTCATTCTTTGCAAACAGTTTGGATCCAGATTAGATGCTTAACAACTCTGTGTCTCATCAGGATACAAACTGTTTGACACTTTTTAAGTTTAAACTATGAATTCATGTTAAATTGATGCTAATAAAATTATCATTTGAATAAAAATATTTGTTGTTTGATTGTAAGATTGAGATGAAAAGAGAAAAAAAAATCTTTTTTTTTCATCTCGCTAAAAATATTTAGGGTCGGCGGTGAAAAAGTAGGGTCGGTCGGGAAACCGGAAACACACATATTTTTTTTAGGCCTAAGGAACAACTAGAACTATCACCGAAGGTGATGAATATTCCGCTCAAATTCTAAGTCAAACAAAACAACGGGCCATAATTCTGTAATAAATTAGGCAATCAACAAGGGACATAAGGTCATCAGTTGTTATGTAGATATGAAATTGGAAACAACCCATTCAAAACTGTTTGAAGAATGTAAGTAATGTGAAATGGGACAGGATGGGACTGGACAAAAATATATTACGGACGCGACGGGATGTTACACGACGCGAACCTGATGTCATTCCTATATAACCCCCACTTCACTTTGTGAAAGCTGGGGTATAATAAGGTAATAATGGACTGTTTAATTTTCATTAAGAAGGTTATTGAAATAAATAAGCCAGAATGCAACATCTGAAGTATATTTATGATTGTTCGAATTGGGTCAAAATCGACATCAAATAGATGGCAACACAAAACAATACTCACTTTGACATGAGGGAATGTCTGTCCTCCTCAAACAATCGGATTTTCCATTCTGAAAAATAGTGTGAATTAGTTATATAAGCTATTTTAATTTTGTATCTGAATTGGGCATAAGGGGGCTTCCTTCAAGACTTCTTTATAATAAAATGTTTTTATTTAACATGGCTAAAAAGATGATTTAAATCTAATTAGATGACAATGATGGATGTCTAATGCGAGAGAAAATCAAAGAACTTCGGGAAAACCGGGACAAAATGAAGAATTGTGTCGAAAACTCATGAAACAAGAGGCCCAAGAAAACCCTGAAAATGCTCTACTGGCTAACATGGCTCAGTGACATTATTATTTGTAATGCAGTATCAGAGAAAAATATATTGTTTTGTCTTTTCTCCTGATCTTCAACATTCAAATTCCCTCTTCCAACATAAATAAGGGCAGTAACTCTATGTTATGCATGGGAAATAAGCCATTTACATCAGTGTAAATAAGCTCAAATTCCTTTATTTTGACTTAATCAAAGGCAATAACTCCTGAACACATAGTCAAGAAAATAAAGGCTCAAAAGTGGTTATTTCTACCTAGGTTAATGATTCTATAGCCATAATCTAGCACGAAAACAGGATGAAAGCAACAAATGAAACGAGACGCGTGAAAAATTGTATACAATCTAAACTGATCGGTATCTGGTCAAAGAGCCGACGTGATACGAATCTGCAAGTATCCAAATTGGAAAGAACATTCGGTTCTTTCCGTGATATGATATTTTTTTACCCTTTATTTCACCTGTGTCATAAAGCTTTATTGCCCGGCAACTAAATCCTGATTGATATCACCAGCTAGGTCTATGTTGTATCGTATTTTCAAAAACAACGTATTTACAGGCAAGTATGTGACAAAATAGCATATGTACTGTTGTTGTAAATGCATGTTTTTGATTGGCTGCGTTCTGTAAATGCTATCCTTTCTGTTCGACATCTGTATTTTTAGATTTAATTTTATAGATACGTACCTTACAGATACAGACTGTACATTTGTCTGCATTCCACGTCTCCCCTTCGTCAAACGCCTGCCCCTCCCATTGGCATTCTGTGTGGCAGTCACATGACTCAAGTTCCGCTACTCTGGATGTCAGGTTCGTATTCTAGGAAGAAAAATGTAAAATTTATAATAATAAAGCCTTCCCTACACTGTCTGTAGATAATGATATTAATAAAGTCATCTGTGCAAAAAGTATAACATTCATGTCAACTTTGCACTTTCTGCAAGCAGTTGATCAAATTGTCTCTGCAAAATTATAATAATAATAAGGTGACCTCTGCACTTTCTGCAAATAATGATTATTTTAAAATATTCAGAAAATTGCTACCTCAAAAGTCTGCATGCCATAGCTGGAAATGGAACCATAGACATATTGCTTTTCTGGATAAGCATGCTAACTATGCCATCCAAAAAGTAAGAGGTCCTTGGTTTGATACCCGACTGCAGCAAGCCGATTTTTGGAGAGGTAATTTTTCAGAACATTTAATAATTCGGTGTCCTTGCTAGACGCAATAGAGTACTTGGAGATAATAATACAGTTATGAAAAAGTTTGCACTTTCTGCAAAATATTCATCTCTGCAGTATTTTTTTAGTTATCTGATGACAAAATTCAGGCATTTTAATAACACATAAACTGAAGTTTAAAATATATGCTGTTATTAGAGAAATTACGGTATCTGCAGTTGAAGCATATCAATATGGGTGTTTATTAGATGATTGGTTTGTTTGTTTGTATGGTGTTTTACGTCATTTTCAATACATGTAAGGTTATATATGATGGTCGTTTTTTTGTGGTGGAGGCAGACCACCCATTTTTCCTGGGTAGTGCCAGTGCTGTACACCTCCCGCCATCGATAAGAATCGACACTTCCTCACTTACAAGTGGAGCTCCCAGTGGGATTCGAACCCGCAACGGTGAGAGGTTTATTAGATGATCTACGGTACCTGCAATTCAAGCATATCAATATGGTTGTTTATTAGATGATCTACGGTACCTGCAATTCAAGCATATCAATATGGTTGTTTATTAGATGAACTACGGTACCTGCAGCTGAAGCATATCAATATGGTTGTTTATTTGATGAAATTTGATGAACTACGGTACCTGTAGTTTAAGCATATAAATATGGGTGTTTATTAGATGAATTATGGTACCTGCAGTTTCAGCATGTCAACCATGTTGTTGAGCAGTGTGATTTGTTGTTCCAGCAGCAATATCCGGTCCCCATTGACTGTTCCATCATTCTGGTACCCGTCCTCCAGTAGGCTCGCTACATTAACTGATAATTAAATAATCAGAGCTACAGATAAGCTTTTTGACCAATTGGGTATTTACCCACAGTATTTTTTTAATTGGGTATTTCATGATTTCAGTCGGGTAAAATAAAACACTAAAAGTTTGACACATTGTTTTGGGGTGGCATTCCACTAATATTGTATTCACAAAATCTAATAAAATCAACTTCTTTTACAATAGACTCTATACAAGGTGACTGGGTAACCCTTCAACAACCCATATATTGCTCAATTTGCATTGGTTGTTTTATCATTTGACAACTTCGATTACTTTATTGGTACCCATGTTTTTTATTTTAATTGGGTATTTTGTCATTTTTAATTGGGTATTTAAGGAAATACCCTGCTTACATTTAGCTCTGAATAATTACAGGCATTATAAGTTGTATATAGTTAAAATTCAGTGGGTATAGTCTAAACAAATTATGAATAAAAGAATACCATTTCATTTGATATTTCAGATAATTATTTGGTAATTATTTAAGCATGGAAGTATTCAACAAACGAATGTAACGAGTGAATCATGCCACAAGTATTTAAATGCAGCAAATAATTACCAAACTAGAAATGTGTCTGTGGACATGAATACCTCTGCTGTAAGCTATCAAGTGAAATAAGATCGCAATTTTAAAAGTCGATGGACCAGAACACCGTGACAAATTAGGCAAAACTAGACTTCATACTGATATTTCCTATAAAGTATGGCAAAATAAGAAGTTTAGGAGGAGGAGTTTAGACAAGAAAGTATGAAGTATGGACGGATGCCCAAATCTCATACATGGTGGGACAATAAAAGGTATTATTATATAACCTATAAATAGACGCGTTTTCATTGGCTAAAAAGTAATTTTTTAGAAAAAATATCTAGCGATATTGACCTGTTTTTTTGATATTGACCTGTTTTATATAATTGTTTTTTGATATTGACCTGTTTTATATAATTGTAAATTGAGGGTTATATAATAAAACAGTTATGGACTTTTCAGCTGTTATACATGATGTTGATATGTACCAAAAAATCATTATTGACCTCGGCTATCGCCTCGGTCAATAATGATTTTTTTGGTGTATATCACATCATGTATAACAGCTGAAAAGTCCATAATTGTATATTATTCACCAGGTGTATAATTCACCCGGTGTACAATTCATCCAGTGTACAATTCAACTGGTGTATAATTCACCCAGTGTATAATTTACCCAGTGTATAATTCACCCTTATTGTTATTCATTTAACTCAAAACCATTGTAATGCATAGATCTACAGAATTGTAATACAAGTAAATAATATGAGCTATAACGTCATTAAGTCAATATATACTGAAAATCAAAAAGAAAACTCAGTAGCTTGTTCATGCTTCCTGGACATTGAATAGCATCCAACCTGATTATATGGAGTATTTAATGGAGTATTTCAAGAGACTGAGGCCTGTTGATTTTTTATGAGCGAGCAGATGTGAGTGAAGTTCTTGAACAAAGTAACAGGTATCCCATAGAGTAAAATAATTCTTGGTAAATGAAACCCACCTGTTTAATTATCACTCAGAGCTATTTTTTAATATGGTTCTTATGTTTTATTTGTTAAGGATGTCCTTACAACCAATTTCTATCGATCAATCATTCATTTATTTCAGCATTATTTTTCCTCCTCCATAACTTCTTACTACCAGAAATCATAAACTTGCCCCAAAGGAAATGTAATAAATAATTATACTAAACAATAAAGCATATTTAAAAAATAAGAAGAAACAACGAAGATCATGAGGGTTTACAACAACTGGCCCTCAGGCCATTTTTTTTTTTTTTCTCAGAAATTTTTCATAAAAAGTTCCACAGGAGGAGGGGGGGGGGGGGGGGGGGGGGGGGGGGGGGGGGAAAGTGTGAAATGTTTTACATATGTATCTTGAAATGCTGTTATATAATTATGTCGTAAAACACAAAATTGACCTATCAAACCTATACACAAATTATCTTCTGATTTAACAATGATTTATAAACATGTTAACATGGTTGTTAACCCTTAACCCGCTAAGCACAACTATAACAGCCTTTGTGTCCATTGTAAACCCAGATCTACTCACAGGCTGATCAGGGTTTACAATGTCCAGCTGTTGATCAGTCATTTCCTCCAAAACACCCCTTTGTCACACATAAGTGGAATGGTCTTAATTCAAAGAAAGAACAGACCATTATATATATGTAGGGGGTTAAGGGTTAAAATGCTGACTAAAATACACTTACCGGTATACTTATTTTACCAAAATTGATTTTTTTTACAAAAAGTATGGTCGGAGGACCTGAGAACTGAAAATTAAAAAACTCTGGCCTTAGACTACCATTACCACTCCCAGAAGAACGTTCAAACATAATAAAATCTGTACTTATCACATGTAAGTCCATGTCAGTTAAATTGCCTAGCAATAAAGAATGAAAATTGAATTAGCCCTTGGCCATTAACTGGATGCAAATTGTCTGATGAATCATTTTACAGATTCTGCCCTGCACACAAATCACATAACCAGTCTGGTTTGATGATTGGTCCTGAATACTCATCCTATAATATAATAATCCATTATATAAGAAAGGATGCCTGTCCGTCGTTTATGTTTCCAAATACACACAGTAACTGTCCACGACATAATGACAGTTACCGAATGTCCCCTAATATTTCTCCTAATAGTAGGGCTCCAACCCCACATTTTCAAAAAATAAATAAATATACAAATCAATCAAAGATCTTCACTAGTGTAAATTTAATACATTTAAGATATTTTGTATCTAAAAATCTCATTAAAAAAAAATCAAATTCATTAAAAAATAAATAGTTTTTTTTACATTTTATCAGAGCACCCCCTTGACATTTTGCATAGTGCCTGGGAGCTACTATAAGTGGAAATACAGTAACCAGTCACCCAACTAAACAGTACATCGTAGTGCCCTGGAGCTACTATTAGTGGAAATACAGTAACCAGTCACCCAAGTAAACAGTACATCATGGTGCCCGGGAGCTACTATTAGTGGAAATACAGTAACCAGTCACCCAACTAAACAGTACATCGTAGTGCCCATGAGCTACTATTAATGGAAATACAGTAACCAGTCACCCAACTAAACAGTACATCATAGTGCCCGGGAGCTATTATTAGTGGAAATACAGTAACCAGTCACCCAACTAAACAGTACATCATAGTGCCCGTGAGCTGCTATTAGTGGAAATACAGTAACCAGTCACCCAACTAAACAGTACACCATAGTGCCTGGGAGCTACTATTAGTGGAAATACAGTAACCAGTCACCCAACTAAACAGTACATCATAGTGCCCGGGGGCTACTATTAGTGGAAATACAGTAACCAGTCACCCAACTAAACAGTACATCATAGTGCCCGGGAGCTATTATTAGTGGAAATACAGTAACCAGTCACCCAACTAAACAGTACATCATAGTGCCTGGGAGCTACTATTAGTGGAAATACAGTAACCAGTCACCCAACTAAACAGTACACCATAGTGCCTGGGAGCTACTATTAGTGGAAATACAGTAACCAGTCACCCAACTAAACAGTACATCATAGTGCCCGGGGGCTACTATTAGTGGAAATACAGTAACCAGTCACCCAACTAAACAGTACATCGTAGTGCCCATGAGCTACTATTAATGGAAATACAGTAACCAGTCACCCAACTAAACAGTACATCATAGTGCCCGGGAGCTATTATTAGTGGAAATACAGTAACCAGTCACCCAACTAAACAGTACATCATAGTGCCCGTGAGCTGCTATTAGTGGAAATACAGTAACCAGTCACCCAACTAAACAGTACACCATAGTGCCTGGGAGCTACTATTAGTGGAAATACAGTAACCAGTCACCCAACTAAACAGTACATCATAGTGCCTGGGAGCTACTATTAGTGGAAATACAGTAACCAGTCACCCAACTAAACAGTATATCATAGTGCCCGGGGGCTACTATTAGTGGAAATACAGTAACCAGTCACCCAACTAAACAGTACATCATAGTGCCTGGGTACTACTATTAGTGGAAATACAGTAACCAGTCACCCACCTAAACAGTACATCATAGTGCCCAGGATATATATCTGAATATAGTAGCATAATGAAATTACGTTTAAGTTTCAACTTTATTGAATAAAACTGTATAGTTACTCAAGTTAACCATCAATAAATAATTCCCTCTAATTTTTAAAGTGCAATCTCTAGCATCATTCAACCAAAACCTTACAATATGCACATGTACACATTAATCTACATACTAAGTTTTATCTTGATTGGATGAAAACTGTAAGTCAACCAGAAACAAAAAATAATCTTATTTCAATCAAGAAAGGGCAATATATCCATTAAAAAGGTCATTGGACCTGAATCTCCTCAAAACATGCACATGTACCTGTTACAATGATAGTACCAACAAAGTTTTGTTTTGATTGGAAACGAATGTACGAATGTTTTTCTCTAATTTCAATCAGCAAAGGGCAACAACTCCTGCAAAACATCATTGGATCAGAACCTCCAGACAATATGCACATCACAATGATTCTACCTACCAAGTTTCATCGTTTGGATAAAAACATCTGTCAACATTGTTGTCTATGATCATGTCGGTATAACCTATGAATGTTAGTTGCCATGACAACATACCTGGTTGCCCATGAAAATGCTGATATAACCCATGGATGCTAGTGGCCATGACAATATACCTGGTTGCCCATGATCATGCTGGTATAACCCATGAATGTTAGTTGCCATGACAACATACATGGTTGCCCATGTTTGTGTTGGTATATGCCATGAATATTAGTTGCCAATGTAACATACCTTGTTGTCCATGCTCCTGTTGGCATAACCCATGAAATTTAGTTGCAATGACAACATACCTGGTAGTGAACACAACATTTCCTGTTTATCTGCAGCATAGGGCAGAAGTCGGGCTTCAAACAGCTGACCCTGTAAGGATAAAACACATATATACAAGATTTTATGTTTGCCAAATGATTGTAAAAAATTATTTTAACAACTGACAGAATAAAAATATAAAAATTCTTCGGTGAAAAGTGTTCCTTTTCATGTATTATTTCTTCAAACATATATAGAAATACAGCTTTTTCATATCTATGCAGTCAGACAGTTGAAGGTGTAAAACATATTAAATGACAGAAGAACTCACCACAAATTTATTTTTTCCATTTTTTTCACTGGACAAAACCCCGACACCTCTTTTTGGAATTCTGTCCAGCCTTTGTGGCAAGGTGACAGTCTTTTCTACGGAACAACCAACAGTCACAGTACAGTGGGTCTGGTTCACAGTCGCCGACAGAACCGTCCATTTTTCTAACTCCTTCCCAAAGGGAATAGTAACACGTTGAAATGATTTTTCTCCTTGGTAACGCAGTATTACTTTCCTTCTACGAATATCTAAGCTTATTTCAAACAGTGGTAAAGGTTTGTGTGTTTTATATATTCCGAATAATGACGTCAACGTTCTTTTATCGGAATTTCCTATGAGTTCAAGAGTTAGCTCCCTTGGCTTTTTATGAAAATATTTTTTTAAATTAATACGAGTGATCTCTCCTGAATCATCATCATTAAACCTCCACCCTTTTGTGGTACCATGTTTCTCCGTTTGGTATTTATTCGTGGAGTATGCAATATCTTTCAATAAGTCGAGCCCTGAAATGAAATTAAGATTATGGTTATGAAGTTATAAACTAGAAAATGTTTCAGTGGGACTCGGTGGCCCTACTTTAGCACCGTCAGTCACAAAAAAATGGACCCAACAAAACAACTTGAATGTAAAATGTTTTTTGGATGAACAGTTGGACGAACATATGAATGGACGGACAAGAGTAACACTATATGCTTGTGATGTAAAGACGCCGAGTTGAAACGTTCTCGCCTCTCGCCGCTGTGGGTCCAAATCCCATTGGGAGCTTCACTTTAAGTGAGATAGTGTTGATTCTTATGGCTGCGGGGTGTATACAGAACTGGTTCTACCCAGGAAAAAATGGTTGATTTGCATTCACTACTTCAAATAGACCCGTATTATATAGTGTAAAACGTGCTAAAAACAAGAGGCCCAAGAGGGCCTGTGGACGCTCTACTGGCTAACATGGCTCTTATAACATCAATGAAGTGAGTTTTTTTGAAAGTTTCAGGCAAAAAACAAAGGGCCATAACTAAAGAATCTGGTAAAGTTTGGTAAAGATCAGATCAAAAATGAAGGCCCAACCGTATTAACGAGGCAACATATAGCATGTTTAACTAAATCAAGAACACCTCTGTTACTGGTCCGACTGGTCGAACATAGAGCTAAAAAAAAAAAAAAAAAAAAAAGAAGATATTTAAAAAAACAAGAAATTGCAGCACAGCTGCTGGAAAAAATGTTGGACAATTCTGAACATAATATTAATATTTCAGGAGTCAAGCTAGGGGAGAAGGAGAATACAGCGAAGTGGGAAATTCACAATTATTTATGTTGGTTTAATAAAACTGGATGAATGATTTATATATGTTGTCAATTTTTATTTAAATATATGATATACTAGGCCTGTTGTTTCATTTCAAATTAAAGTGTTTTTTTAATTTCATGTTTTAATAATTTAATTTTGAGTGGTCATATTCAATATGTATATCATTATCAGAGAATTTAATATGAATGCCATTAACGGCTCATAAAAACATTATAGATTTTTTAGAGCCGCCCCTGAGAGAGGGGAATGATACGTGTAAAGGCCCATACCCTTACTCTTACCGAAGTTTCTTTGTTTTCTACATGACATAATGTGAATTCTAGTGCATTCTGAAAACATTTAATTGCTTAATCCTATGATAATGACCCCGTGCGAGGCCATTAATATCTGACAAGCATAGGCTAACATTGCTTGTCGAATTTTAGGCGTGATGGTTTTGGGTGGGATGATAGCCTCTGGTTCGCCCTTGTTATTTGGGGATAAGCCAATTCAATCTGTAAGGTATGAACTGAATGTTGTTTAATGACTCATAAACACATTATTCGTTATTCGAGAGAGGAGATCACACAATGGAATCTGGAACCTGACATACTATAACGAATATATTCTTATATATAGTTCTTTAAACTAACGTGCTTGGAGGATAGACTCCAATATACCAAACCTCCCAATTTACGTCCCCATCCGACGGACGAGGCTAATGAAAAGCGTCTTGCTGAAGAACACAAAGACGAAACTCAGTGGCGATGGTGAGGCTTTACCCCGGGTTCAGCGGATTTCAAGTTCAACGGTTGTCTATAGGGCCACGCCAGCCCCTTTATAAATTATGAAGCGATATCTAAAATATTCCTTTAAGCATTTTAATGAAATTGAGACCAGACGCTCGTTTGCGCTCGCAATCATCTTGTGTGTGTTTGGATGACGGGGACTACAACTGTAAATAATTAAACCTTTTGTGAGATACACACATCTTGTTAAATTGTTGTTATACACCTCGCTGCGCTCGGCATTATTTTGGCGTTTACAGCACCATTTCACCATGTTTACCACACTGTCACAAAATTGTTATAACATATGAATTTGTAAGCGAGTTGGGGCTCCGCTTCTCGAAGCTTATTTCAGTATGTGATATATGAATTTGTTTAATGTTCGGGGTCTCGCTTCGTGCGAATTGAAAATGTCAACTAAAGTCATCTACGAAATTGAAGAACAGGACGAATCATGGCCTGTGGGCTTCGCTTCGCGAAGCTTACCAAAATATTATTGTTTTATTTAATGTTCGGGGCTTCGCTTCGGGCGAAGCTCAATACTTTGTAATTATTAATTTATCATGAATTACATAAGTTTACTCTGGACTACATGTACAGTAACATAGCTAGGCCCAAATGACAGCATAGGCCTATGGTTGGGGGCGTGGAGGCATGATCCTCCGGACTTTTCATTTCATTTTAGAATGCATTAATTAGGTAAGTAAACTGTCACAGATGTGTATCTGAAAATACCCACATCCTCTTCCCCATTGCCAGACTGGCAAACATTGTAGACCAAAAGCAATTAGCACATGTTCACGCTCATGACCGTTGACGTCATGTTTACAATATCGCATGACGTCATGTTTAACATATTGCATGACGTCATGTTTAACGTCAGTCGCTGATGCACCAGTTACCCCTACTCAAGTCTTGACGTCACATGCTGCTTCTCGCAAGAAAAAAGTAAGAAATTTACATTTATACGCTTATTGATGCAAATCTTAATCTTCGTACCATACGCCGTTCTGAATAATATGGAGCAGGCCGGACGATGTAAACTTCGGACATGAAGAACGCGGTCGACATAATGTCGTAAATATGAATAATGTGGGGCTTCGCTACGCGAAGCTTAGTGATAATATAAATGTGTGTTATTTAATTTCGGGGCTTCGCGCTTTGCGCGAAGCTCTGTGGCTCGTTTGTCGAGCTCTGCTCGTCCATATTGTTTTCACGACTTTCGCAAAAGTTTACTTTGTGGATTTTTTTGACTTTTTACGGTAATTGCCGCCATAACCGAAAAAGCGATAACTAGTGGACAACTTCGACGAGAATTGTCCAAAAAAAAAAAATAGTTTAAAAAAAAATAAAAAAAAATTAGTTTAAAAAAATAAACAAGAGGTCAATGACCTTGAAGCTCTACTGATTGATTTTGATTTCAGGAAGTAGTCGCTACAGACTTGTTTTTTGAAAATCTATTTTTAACCGTTGCGGCCATCTTGAATTTCCGGCCGACCTGAAATTTTGCTAAGATCAATAAGACATTAAGAGCAACATTCCTGTGAAGTTTCATGAAAATCCGTCAGGTAGTTTCAAAGAAGTAGTCGCTACAAGTTTTCATTATATAACTCTATGTAAACAAAGCAGCCATGTTTAAGGTCAAATCAAAACGATTTTCGACAAGGACCAACATCATGTCATACTGATCATTTTAGAAAAAGTCCCATATCAATATCTCTTATTGTTTTGAAGAAGAAGTCGCTACAAACTTATTTATTTTAAATCTATTTTTAGCTGTGGCGGCCATCTTGAATTTCCGGCCGACCTGAAATTTTTCTAGGATCAACTAGACATCAAGAGCAACATTCCTGTGAAGTTTCATGAACATCCGTCAAGTAGTTTCAGAGGAGTAGTCGCTTAAAGTTTTTACTATATAACTCTATGTAACCAAAGATGGCCACTGGCAGCCATGTTTAACGTCGAATCAAAATAATTTTCCACAAGGATCTACATCATGTCATGCTGATCATTTTAGAAAAAGTCCCATATCAATTTCACTTATAGTTTTCAAGAAGTAGTTGCTACAAACTTATTTTTTAAAAATCTATTTTTAGCTGTGACGGCCATCTTGAATTTCCGGCCGACCTGAAATTTTGACAGGATCAATTAGACATCAAGAGCAACATTCCTGTAAAGTTTCATGACAATCCGCCAAGTAGTTTCAGAGGAGTAGTCGCTACAAGTTTTTACTATATAACTCTATGTAAACAAAGATGGCCGCTGGCAGCCATGTTTAACGTTGAATCAAAACGATTTTTGACTAGGATCAACATCATGTAATGCTGATCATTTTAGAAAAAGTCCCATATCAATATCACTTATAGTTTTCAAGAAGTAGTCGCTACAAACTTATTTTTTAAAAATCTATTTTTAGCTGTGACGGCCATCTTGAATTTCCGGCCGACCTGAAATTTTTCTAGGATCAATCAGACATCAAGAGCAACATTCCTGTAAAGTTTCATGACAATCCGCTAAGTAGTTTCAGAGAAGTAGTCGCTACAAGTTTTTACTATATAACTCTATGTAAACAAAGATGGCCGCTGGCAGCCATGTTTAACGTTGAATCAAAACGATTTTTGACTAGGATCAACATCATGTCATGCTGATCATTTTAGAAAAAGTCCCATATCAATATCACTTATAGTTTTCAAGAAGAAGTCGCTACAAACTTGTATTTTAAAACTCTATTTTTAGCTTTGGCGGCCATCTTGGATTTCACATCAACATGAATTTTTGCTAGGATCAACTAGACTTTATGGGCAACATTTCTGTAAAGTTTCATGAATATCCATCCAATAGTTTCAGCTGTGAAGTCGCTACAAGTTTTTACTATATAACTCTATGTAAACAAAGATGGCCGCTGGCAGCCATGTTTAACGTTGAATCAAAACGATTTTTGACTAGGATCAACATCATGTCATGCTGATCATTTTAGAAAAAGTCCCATATCAATATCACTTATAGTTTTCAAGAAGAAGTCGCTACAAACTTGTATTTTAAAACTCTATTTTTAGCTTTGGCGGCCATCTTGGATTTCACATCAACATGAATTTTTGCTAGGATCAACTAGACTTTATGGGCAACATTTCTGTAAAGTTTCATGAATATCCATCCAGTAGTTTCAGCTGTGAAGTCGCTACAAGTTTTTACTATATAACTCTATGTAAACAAAGATGGCCGCTGGCAGCCATGTTTAACGTTGAATCAAAACGATTTTTGACTAGGATCAACATCATGTCATGCTGATCATTTTAGAAAAAGTCCCATATCAATATCACTTATAGTTTTCAAGAAGAAGTCGCTACAAACTTGTATTTTAAAACTCTATTTTTAGCTTTGGCGGCCATCTTGGATTTCACATCAACATGAATTTTTGCTAGGATCAACTAGACTTTATGGGCAACATTTCTGTAAAGTTTCATGAATATCCATCCAGTAGTTTCAGCTGTGAAGTCGCTACAAGTTTTTACTATATAACTCTATGTAAACAAAGATGGCCGCTGGCAGCCATGTTTAACGTTGAATCAAAACGATTTTTGACTAGGATCAACATCATGTCATGCTGATCATTTTAGAAAAAGTCCCATATCAATATCACTTATAGTTTTCAAGAAGAAGTCGCTACAAACTTGTATTTTAAAACTCTATTTTTAGCTTTGGCGGCCATCTTGGATTTCACATCAACATGAATTTTTGCTAGGATCAACTAGACTTTATGGGCAACATTTCTGTAAAGTTTCATGAATATCCATCCAGTAGTTTCAGCTGTGAAGTCGCTACAAATAAAAGTTTACGGACAGACAGACGGACAGATGGACAGACGGACGGACGGACGACGGACTCCGCACCACGGCATAAGCTCTGCTGATCTCTGATCAGTAGAGCTAAAAATTAAAAAAAAATTAAAAAACCGAGGGTTACCATTTGAACAAAGTTGGTAAAGGACCATAAACTTATAGCAAATGCAAAATATTAAACCTCTGGCTCTTGCAGTTCCAGAGAAGAAGATTTTTTTCAGTTTTTCCCTATACAAGCATTTATGTAAAACTGTGACCCCCGGGGCGGGCCCAGATGTGACCCCAGGGTCCCCATTTGAACAAAATTGGTAAAGGACCATAAGCTTATAGCAACAGTAAAATATTAAACCTCTGGCTCTTGCAGTTTCAGAGAAGTAGATTTTTTAAGTTTTTCCCTATACATGTCTATGTAAAATATGTGACCCTTGGGGCGGGGCCAAATGTGACCCCAGGGTCACCATTTGAACAAACTTGGTAAAGGACCTGAAGCTTATAATAAATGTAACATATCAAACCTCTGACTCTTGTAGTTGGCGAGAAGATTTTTAAAAAAAAAATCCTATATAAGTCTATGTAAAACTGTGACCCTCAGGGCGGGGACAAATTTGACCCCAGGGTCACCATTTGAACAAACTTAGTAGAGGACCATAAGCTGATGCTACATGTATTACATGAGAGCTCTGTGCCATGTGGTTCCAGAGAAGAAGATTTTTTTCAGTTTTTCCCTATACAAGCCTATGTAAAACTGTGACCCCCGGGGTGGGGCCAAATGTGACCCCTGGGTCACCATTTGAACAAACTTGATAGAGGACCACAAGCTTATAGCAATTGCAAAATATTAAACCTCTGGCTCTTGCAGTTTCAGAGAAGAAGATTTTTTAAGTTTTTCCCTATACATGTCTATGTAAAACATGTGACCCTTGGGGCGGGGCCAAAAGTGACCCGAGGGTCACCATTTGAACAAACTTGGTAAAGGACCATAAGCTTATAATAAATGCAAAATATCAAACCTCTGGCTCTTGTAGTTTTCCGAGAAGAAGATTTTTAAAATAAAAATCCTATATAAGTCCATGTAAAACTGTGACCCCCGGGGCGGGGACAAATTTGACCCCAGGGTCACCATTTGAACAAACTTAGTAGAGGACCATAAGCTGATGCTACATGTAATATATGAGAGCTCTGTGCCTTGTGGTTTCAGAGAAGAAGATTTTTTAATTTTTTTTCCTATATGTCTATATGAAAAACATGCAAAACCTCAATATACAAATTTTGGACCCCCGGGGCACGGCCATTTTTGACCCCGGGGACTTTATTTGAACAAACTTGATAGTCTAGGCGTTGGCGATCATTTTAAAAGAAAAACTGTTGAAATCTGTCCAGCAGTTCTGGAGAAGAAGATTTTTTAAGGTTTCGACTATATATGGTAATGGCAGCCATCTTGGATGTAGCGTTGATCTAATTTTAACAAATCTAAAAAGCATTCATCTAAGGATCATCCACGTGAAGTTTGGTCAAAATTAGCCAAGCGGTTTCTGAGGAGAAGTCGTTTGAAGAAAAGTTAACGGACGACAGACAGACAGACAGACGACAGACAGACGACGGACGACGGACGACGGACAACACAGCATCCCATAAGCTCTGCTGGCCCTTGGCCAGTAGAGCTAAAAATGCAAAACTACATCCGTTACCAACCAACCATCAACTTTCGTTGCGGGGCATAATAAAAGTGTTTTGGGGGAGGGGAGGTGGGGGAGTGTTAAGGGTCAACGTTTGTTTCTTATTTTGTTTTACAGTGTAGGTAATTTAACTATTTCAAATATTAATTCTCAAATTTGACAACAAATATTTCTTTAAAAAACACACAAGTGTTTTATCAGATATGCCAAAACGCACCATTACTGTGCACTGTTTAAAAAAACGCAGGGGGAGCATACCCCCTAGTTTGTCGGGCCTTTTATATGCATATCAGGTCAGTTCTGCCCCTGGGGTTTAATGTTGCTCATTAACAATCTTTTAGTCATATCAGAACGGCGTCTATAGCAATCAGCTCAATGCTCAACTTTATAGTGCTGTCTCAGTGGAAGACCACGCCATAGACACGCCATGATACCCCACCCAATCACACCGATACCGGGCTGCCAGGTCCTAGCACTACCCTTTATATGCCGAACGTAACACAAGGGAGCTACTACAACCACTTGTATAAAGTCTTTGGAGTGATCCAGCCGTGAATCGAACCCACAACTTTCCACATACAAATCCGACGCTCTACCACTACATATGGCTAGATGTGTTTTAATCCAAGATGCCATTATTGTTGTAACATAGATATTCTTATTTGATTCCAGGTGAACCAATGAAATACCTGTGTTTCCGCTGGCCCAACCGACCCTATTTTTAAGGCGCCGACCCTAAAACTTTTTATGAAAAAAAAATTAAAAAAAATATATTAAAAAAAAAAAAAAAAAAATTGTTCTGAACAATGATTTATCACAATATATCGAGGTAAACTGACATCACAGAGAAACTTTCAGCTGTATCATCAACTTGTACGGGGTTTATGAGATAAATACATGTAAAAAAAAAGAAAAGAAAAAAAAAGAAAAGAAAAAAAAAAAGAGAAAATGCCTACCGACCTACCCTATTTTTTTAGAGCATGCAATAGGAAACACTACTATTTTATTTTTTAGCGCGAGTAAAATAAAATAACAATAAATTACAACTAACAGGCACACTCAGTATGAAATATCATTTTTTGAAATATTTTCAGACGTAAATTGACACACCAACTGGTCCTATCCATCAATCGGACATCTATAACAACTGTACAAGTAACTGAAGACAATTAGAACCTCCTATATTACAACAGTTACTGAGTAGTGGATTTTTCTGTAGAATAAATTAGATGGAAAAAATCGAGAGACAGAAATACACATGCCAGGATAGTACAAAAAAAAATTTTATTATAAAGAATTGAAATGAAGCATTTAACAGCCCATTAGAGCAGTATGGCAGTGTCTGGGAAAGGCTCATCAGCAAGAGAAACAAATAATACTGCTAGTGGCAAGGTACTGTTGTAACCTTAATATTATCAAACTAGCACCTTGACTTTGAACCTAGGTTGAGGAGAGTTGTACATGGCACATCGTCTCCATGCAGTGATTTCTTTTTCACCCTTTTGGGAATGGCACCAGAACCCATTCAAGTAGGAAATTCCGCGTTGTTTTGCTTAAGGCCATAATAAATTAATTGCTAGTTTCTCATCCGAATTTATTTCAAAATAGGGGCGGTGGGGGGTGGGGTGAATTTTTTTTTTTTTATTTTATTTTATACGACAAATGGCACAAGGCAAATATAGTAAAACATACTACTGAGATTGAAAACACATTTTTAATAGTGTTTCATATTTTCAGCAATTTTCTTTATTTTTTTTTTTTTTTATAAGAAATAAAAATTACCGGGGAGGCATAAAAAAAACGGGAGCGGGCAGAGATGAGAATCTAGCAATTAATTTATTATGGCCTAAATCGGGAATTTTTACTATCAAACAAATGCACTACTGTATGCTTAAACCATTCAACATTACCATTTATACATTCTCTTGTAGTATTTCATTACCATCCCCTACAAGTTCCCATTTTTCTGTTTAAAGCCCCCTTTAAAACATTTTCAAACAAGATGCCCAAAGAGGGCCTGTGGACACTCTACTGGGTAAAATGGCTATTATATCAAGGGTTGTCATCATAAAATTCCCATCATTACAGTGGTACGTGCCAAATCCATCCACCCTCGGATCCAACGGCCGATATAGACAGTCGGATTAAATATTCGATCAAAATGTTCATTTATGAGACAAGTCGAACATTGCCTAAATCCCAATCGTCAATGCCAACTAACGTACTTGCATCACTACCATATCACTATTAGCAAAAACAATGGTATTTTCCATTTAAATTGCATTGATTTACCATTGCTATACCATTTGTTTCGGAAAAAACATTGAAACATCATTAAATTTTATTTGAAGAAAAATAAATGGTGCTTCTTACAGGTAGTCAACACAACCATTGATTATTGACCATTTATTTCCATTTATTTAAAACAAGAGGTCATGACCTTGAAGCTCTACTGATAGGTTTTGATAGCTAGATCAGCTTTTCCTGTGAAATTTCATGAAGACCTGCAAAGTAGTTTCAGAGGAGCAGTCCCTACATGTTTTTACTATATAACTCTATGTAAACAAAGATGGCCGCTGGCAGCCATGTTTAATGTTGATTCAAAATAATTTTCAACAAGGACCAACATCGTGTCATGCTGATCATTTTAGAAAAAGTCCTTTTAGAAAAAGTCCCATATCAATACCACTTATAGTTTTCAAGAAGTAGTTGCTACAAGTTTGTTTTTTAAAAATCTGTTTTTAGCCATGGCGGCCATCTTGAATTTCCGTCCGACCTGAAATTTTGCTAGGATCAACTAGACATCAAGAGAAACGTTTCTGTTAAGTTTCATGAAAATCCTTCAATTAGTCTCAGAGGAGTAGTCGCCACACTTTTTTCCTATATAACTATGTAAACAAAGATGGCCACTGGCATGGAATCAAAATGAATCTTGGTTAAGGCCAAGTGCATGTCGCAACAGTAATTTAGATGAAGGTTCAATATCATTTACGGTTTCTGATAAGTAGTCGCCACAGTCGTATTTTTAAAATCTATTTTTAGCAGTGGTGGCCATCTTGAATTTCCGACTGACCTGAATTTTTACTAGGATCAACTAGACATCAAGAGCAACATTCCTGTGAAGTTCCATGAAAATCCGTCAAGTAGTTTCAGAGGAGTAGCGCCACAAGTTTTCCTATATAACTCAATGTAAACAAAGATGGCCACTGGCGGCCATGTTTGACATCCAATCAAAATGAACTTTGGTTAGGATCAACTACAAGTCGTGCCAGTTATTTTGGTAAGGTTCCAAATCAATATCACTTACGATTTTTGGGAAGTAGTCGCCACAAAATCGCATTTTTAAAATCTATTTTTAGCCGTGGCGGCCATCTTGAATTTCCAGCTGACCTGAATTTTTGCTAGGATCAACTAGACATCAAGAGCAACATTCCTGTGAAGTTTCATGAAAATCCGTCAATTAGTTTCAGGAGTAGTCGCCACATAAAAGGTTTACGGACGGACGGATGACCGGCGCACCACGGCGTAAGCCTTGCTGATCTCTGCTACACTATTTCTGTATTATTAGTATCTATGCTTATGTAGTTTCTGTATTATTAGTATCTATGCTTATGTAGTTTCTGTATTATTAGTATCTATGCTTATGTAGTTTCTGTATTATTAGTATCTATGCTTATGTAGTTTCTGTATTATTAGTATCTATGCTTATGTAGTTTCTTAGATAATTATCATTAGTTAGTTTTGATAGTTACCTTATATAGTTACCTTATTGTTAATTTTGATATTATTATAAGTTTGTTAGCTTTGATAGTTATTGTTAGTTTTGTTAATTGTGCTAGTTATTATTAGTTTGATAGTTTTCAATAGTCTAGTTCATTATTAGTTTTAGAATTAGCTAGTTTTTCCTTTCTAATAATTACTAAATAGTGTGCAAATATTTCACATATTTGTCAGAATGCAGAATTCAACATTTGAAGTCTTTTGTTTCTAATAGAAGTCATTCATCTTGCAGTTTCATTGTTCAAACATCTAAGCAAATATCAGTGTTTTTATCAGTTCTGGGTAATTAATTGTTCCACATTAAATCAGTTGGTTTAAGAAATGCTACAAAGGCACTCCTACAATTCATACTTTTACATCTTATAGTTGAGTTGTGTAGAATCTCATCCATTCATGTTCAATACTTTGTTTTGGTGATGATGTAACTGTCTCCATTGTATCAAATTAATGTCGTTGAAGCATACAAGTTTGTTGGAACTGACTGTTGTTGTTACCCACATGGTGCGCATTAGGCCATGGAAGCATGCAGGTTGAAACTGTCTTTTCTGTACCAGATTAATGTCGTTGAAGCATACAAGTTTGTTGGAACTGACTGTTGTTGTTACCCACATGGTGCGCATTAGGCCATGGAAGCATGCGGGGTGAAACTGTGTTTTGTGTACCAGATTAATGTTGTTGAAGCATACAAGTTTGTTGAGAGCTTGTTAACATGATACCTATAATTGCCGTTGAAGCGTGCATGTTGAAGGGTCAGTCGTTGATGTTACCTATAATTGCCGTTGAAGCGTGCATGTTGAAGGGTCAGTCGTTGATGTTACCTATAATTGCCGTTGAAGCGTGCATGTTGAAGGGTCAGTCGTTGATGTTTAGTGCAACAATTGGCTTTCCCTTGATACTGGTTCCGTTATGTTGTTTCAACAACAACCAACACGTTCATGTTGAAGCACGGTTTATCTATAGACTTTTTGATTGGTTGGACTTATGAAGAAGGGTAAAAATTATAAGGGGAGTCACTTTCATTGTAAGGGGGTCATATAGAAAGAGATATAGAAAACAGGATGGAGAAAAATAGAAAAAACGAGCTAAAGTGCTGATCTTGAGTTTTGGCTTAATCTTGATTTTTTGGACTTGGAACTTTTGGAATTATTTACATTTTTGGGAATTCGTAATAGTTTTGGTAATAATTTTACAGAAAAACACTATCGAAAGAATTTTCTTGAGAGAGAGAACTGTTTAACAAATAATATACCTATGGGTTTTTAGATTTGTATTGTTCATACCTGAAGAAATATAATCACAAAATATTGAATATGTGAAATAAATCTGCGATTTTAATCAACTGAAATAAAACAATTAGTACTGGACATTTGATTTGTGTTTGTTTATTTTGCAGGTCATATTACCGTGTATACCGACTTGTGCTACCTTACGAGTAGCACTGGTGGCAGCGACATTTTAAAAATTAGAACACTCCCCCAATTTCGTAACAATATTTTAAAAAATTAAGGGCCATAACTTGTACTAACTGGCTGTCTATCGAACTTGTCTTGAAGAGTTTTGTAAAGACTGGATGAAAAATGAAGACCCTATCGCGTTAACAAGGCAAAATACAGCAACTTTAACTAAATCAAGGGCCATATCTCTGCCATTACTGGTCCCAACTGCCTGGTTTTCGAACTTATCCAAGCTCCCATTGATACCAACCATCTGGTAAAAGATGGAAAAAGATCGGATGAAATGAAGGCCCTATCGTTAAAGAAGCAAACGTTTACGGACGATGGATGGCAGACGGACAACAGGCGACTTGCCATCCCATAAGCTCTACTAGCCAAAATAAAAAAAGTTTTGGAAAAAAACATACTTTTTGCCATTGGGAATGGTACTGTTTTTTCAGTACCACTTATGTAAAGGAAAAAAACACTGCTATGTTGTTAACCTTTCTGGTAAATACCTTTTTGACAAAATTACTCACTGCTGAGTTATGGCCTGGACATGTGTTGGACTTTTGTAATTCACTGTGACATTGACCTTTACCCAAGGAGGACAGATGGCAGTTGTATGCAACACATTTTCTTTTTGTGCCGAATATTTCTGCCAAATATTGTTAAAATTACAATTACAATGAACCCGTACACTAAAGTGGGATGGACATAGACCTTCGTCACGACCTTGACCCTTAGTTGGAGTTATATGCGAAACATCATCTCCATGTTGTGAACATTTCTGCCAAATACCTTTCTGATCCAGGCGAACAATTTCTTTTTGATCAAATAATTAACTGCTCAGTCACAATACCTCACTCCAAAAAAGATTGACCTTTGATCTTCACAGCAACCTTGAGACTGATCAGAGGGAGATGGAAGCTTTACATAACACGTAGTCTCTTTGTACTGAATATTTCTGCCAAATATTTTTTGAAATTATACCATCCATTACTGAGTTTACGGACGATGGTTGGCAGACGGACAACAGACGATTTGCCATCCCATAAGCTCTAATGGCAAAAATAAAAAAAGTTTGGGAAAAAAACATACTCTTTGCCATTGGGAATGGTACTGTTTTTTCGGTACCATTTATGTAAGGAAAAAAACACTGCTATGTTGTTAACCTTTCTGGTAAATACCTTTTTGACAAAATTACTCACTGCTGAGTTATGGCCTGGACATGTGTTGGACTTTTGTAATTCACTGTGACATTGACCTTTACCCAAGGAGGACAGATGGCAGTTGTATGCAACACATTTTCTTTTTGTGCCGAATATTTCTGCCAAATATTGTTAAAATTACAATTACAATGAACCCGTACACTAAAGTGGGATGGACATAGACCTTCGTCACGACCTTGACCCTTAGTTGTATATGCGAAACATCATCTCCATGTTGTGAACATTTCTGCCAAATACCTTTCTGATCCAGACGAACAATTTCTTTTTGATCAAATAATTAACTGCTCAGTCACAATACCTCACTCCAAAAAAGCTTGACCTTTGACCTTCACTGCAACCTTGAGACTGATCAGAGGGTGATGGGAGATTTACATAACACGTAGTCTATACTCAGCAAAAATAGAAACGTCCCTCTTTTAAGCTGTGATTTGCATAAGGTTGACACAAAATCTTGTACACCAATCTAGATACAATTTCATCATTTGATACTTATCACTCAATCATTCTGATCCATATTAATAATCATCAAAAACCAAAGTTTGTCAGTTGCTGCTAAAACATGTTTTATTCAAATTGCGAAATCACTATATTTTTTATTATAACGGGAGGTAATCTGAAAATATTCGTTCTTGAAAGCTGTATAGCGCCAAATGAGTGAAAAGATCAGCGTCTTTTCTCTGTTTTTGTGGTGATGAGGTCATTCTCTGTTTATTTCAATACAACAAAACTGTGTTAACTCAAAGTTTTAACCACAAGACCCGGAAATGCTGTTTAAACCAAATCAAGGGGAATAAGTTTGCCCACAAGTTTGATTCAAAGAAAATTGTTTTCATGACAGTGCTGGCCTTTAACAAAGGTATTGGCATATGAGATTAAATAAAATGTAATTTCATTGTGTCTAAATCTATGGGTAAAGTTGAGGACGTTTCTATTTTTGCTCAGTATAGAATTCCAAGATGAATAACTGACTGACTTATATCAGGGAGTGATCACAAACTGTAAAGATTGACTGATCTGTGGCTGTTAACCTGAGAGATTTAATTGTAACAAATCAGTTAACATTTAACCTCTAACACAAGCATGCTATATATTTAAATATGTAGCATTTGAATATAACTTCAAATATCTTATAAAATATAAATTCTAGGAATAAATTTAAGACTGGTTTTCATCAACAGATCTAAATAGTTCAAGCAACCAGTTAAAAACAAGAGGCCCATGAGGGCCTGTGGATGCTCTACTTGCTAATATATGGCTCTTATAACATCAATAAAGAGAGTGACTATTGTCTTAAAGAGGCAAAATATAGCATTTTTAACTAAATCAAGAGCCATAACTCCGCCATTACTGGTCCGATCTGGCTGGTTTTCGAACTTGGAAAAGTAGAGATATTAAAAATTAAAAAAAATATATATATTTAAAAAAACAAAAAACAAAAAACAAAAAAACCGGTAAAGTTTGGTAAAGATCAGATGAAAAATGAAGGCCCTATCGCCTTAACAAGGCAAAATATAGCATATTTAACGAAATCGAGAGCCAAAACTCCGCTGCTACTGGTCCGATTTAGCTGGTTTTCGAACTTGTCCGAGCTTTTTTTGACATTAACAATCTGGTAAAATTTGGTAAAGATGGGATGAAAAATGAAGGCCCTATCGTCTTAATGAGGCAAAATATAGCATTTCTAACTAAATCAAGGGCCATAACTCCGCTGTTACTGGTCCGATCTGGCTGGTTTTCGAACTTGTCCGAGCTTTCATTGACATTAACAATCTGTTAAAGTTTGGTAAAGATCAGATGAAAAATGAAGGCCCTATCGTCTTAACGAGGCAAAATATAGGATTTTTAACTAAATCAAGGGCCATAACTCCGCTGTTACTGAGTCCGATCTGGTTGGTTTTCGAACTTATCTGAGCTTTTATTGACACTAACAATCTGGTAAAATTTGGTAAAGATCGGATGAAAAATGAAGGCCCTATCGTCTTGGGGGCAAAATATAGCATTTTTAACTAAATCAAGGGCCATAACTCTGCTGTTACTGGTTCGATCTGGCTGGTTTTCGAACCTGTCCGAGCTATCATTGACAATAACAATCTGGTAAGTTTGGTAAAGATCAGATAAAAAATGAACGCCCTATCGTCTTAACGAGGCAAAATATAGCATTTTTAACTAAATCACGGGCCATAACTCCGCTGTTACTGTTCCGATTTGGCTGGTTTACGAATTTGTCCGAGCTTTCATTGACATTAATCTGGTAAATTTTGGTAAAGATCAGATAAAAACTAAGGCCCTATCATCTTAACGAGACAAAGTTAACGACGGACGGATGACGGACAAAATGACGACTGACGGACAACTAATCTGGTAAAGTTTGGTAAAGATCGGATGAAAAATGGAGGCCCTATCGTCTTAACGAGGCAAAATATAGCATTTTTAACTAAATCAAGGGCCATTACTCCACTGTTACAGTTCCGATTTGGCTGGTTTTCTAACTTGTACGAGCTTTCATTGACATTAACAATCTGGTAAATTTTGGTAAAGATCAGATGAAAAATGAAGGCCCTATCATCTTAACGAGACAAAAGTTAACGACGGACGGATGACTGACAACTCGGCATCCCATAAGCTCTGCTGGCCTTCGGCCAGTTGAGCTAAAAAAGAGAAAACCTCAGCATGTTCGCTAATTCAGTTTAATTTAGTTCTAATTTAGCAAATAAAAGCCCATTGCTCAAAACAGCACATTTGCTGGATGAGATTTAGCGTTTATTAGAGCCTGCAGTATTATGAGGATGTTGGCAACTACTTGTTGATACAGAAGTGGTAGCAAATGTGTGTGTGTGTGTTTGGCGTAGGGTGGGGTGGGGGTTAAAGTTTGGAAAGAGTTAGGGACACTATTCTCAGAGAAGAAATGAAATGAATGGGATCCCGTTAACACATACAAGGCCATTTTAGCGTACCACCTCTGAGGGAGATGAGAAAAATGACCTCATCTGACATACCATCCCCAGGGAACGCACCCACTTGGTGAACTTAACTGACATACCATCCCCAGGGAACGCACCCACTTGGTGAACTGAACTGACATACCATCCCCAGGGAGCACCCACTTGGTGAACTGAACTGACATACCATCCCCAGGGAACACCCACTTGGTGAACTGAACTGACATACCATCCCCAGGGAGCACCCACTTGGTGTACTGAACTGACATACCATCCCCAGGGAACACCCACTTGGTGAACTGGTGGCCTGCATACCAGCTAGGTGTTTAACACAATAAAGGTAGATAGAAAAGGAAGTATGTCTGTCGGCAATAAGTGTATATTGCATGCTGTCAAGAAATTATAGCTATTTCGAAAAAGTAAAAAAAAAAGGGCCACAATTTTGATAAAATGCTTTACAGAGTTCTGGTAAATGGATGTCTGAGAGTCCTTGATGATGCTACAAAAATACAAATGTTTGACTGAATTGAAAAAGTTATATTAACCATTAACCCGCTAAGCATGACTGTAATAGCCTTTGCGTCCATTCTGATCCCTTTACAATGTCTGACTGCTGATCAGTCATTTTCCCCAAAACACCCCTTTGTCACATAAATGGAATGGTCTTAATTCAAAGAAAGAATTGTCCATTATATTCGAATGTAAAGACTTTCACGCAAACGTTGATGCTGACACAGCAATGAGATACCTCCAAAAAATCTATACAATTTATATTGGTATATAAAATTATGTAAGCAAAAAATCATGTCAAGCTAAAAAAAATTAAACTTTGTAAATGTTCAGAAATTGGCTAGTTTTAATAAATACATCTAGCTTAATCTTCGTCAAGTAAGTCAGCTTCGAAAATATTTTGTTTTGATATGATTTAATAACTGCATCCATGTTATCTTGTTTACTCAGGTAAGCTGTAATAATTAATGCATAACCCCACAAATATATATAATGGACTGTTCTTTCTTTAAATGAAGACCATTCCATTTATGTGACAAAGGGGTGTTTTGGTGAAAATGACTGATCAGCAGCAGGCTTACAATGGACGCAAAGCCTATTATAGTCCTTAGCGGGTTAAGGGTTAAATTGGAACATCTTTGCCATATGAACAATTCTTCTGAAGACTGCAACTTAAAACTGGATACAACTTGTGGTTTGCTCCATACAGTTCATTCATGTGAACTATTAACCTAGATCAAACAAGAAAATGTGTTTGTAATTTATTAATGTTCCTTTAGATAATTAATAATTACCTAGAACAAAAGAAGGCAATAAAGATCTGATTATAGCAAGGTGTTTCAGTGGTACCTGCCTTTAATACCTGCCTTTGAAGGGACTGTAAGTAAGCAGATATTGATAGAGTATAGCCAAATAACTGTCTGATTTTTATTCAGTGAAATGTCTACATGAAAACATTAGCATAGATGCAGATAAGTCTGTAGTAATACTTTCGTGAGTTTGAAAAAAAAAAAAGTCCTATTTATTATTTGTAAATAATGTGGGACCAGCGTTATTTACATTTGCTTTTGATCACATGACATCCATTAGCATATTGGCTTTTATATATTGTATCTCTTACACAATACATCTGGCCCGGTTAGCTCAGTTGGTAGTGATGCCCATGCCCCACTATTATTACCTGCGAGTGTAGTTTTAGTGTGGGTTACGAATTCAATCCCACGAAACAGTTACTCCTTTTTTTGTACCGCTATTGAATTCCGTAAGAAAATCGTGGTTTTATTTAGTAAATATTCAATAATGGTTGGTGTGTTATGTTTGTCAACGTAATTATTTTGTGTTTTATAGGCTAAAAGTTACAGACATTGTCCCTTTAATACTAGTATTGACAGAGCAACAACGTTCATACAGAATTCTGTTCATACATGTTTGCATGATGATTTACTTTAAAAAGAAAGAAATAGCCCTAATAACAGCCGGTGCACGGTAATAAAACGTGCCATTAAATCCATTAAATCAATTAAATCCGTATGTTTATGCTGTTGGATTATTTACAAACCATTTGGAATAAAACTGCAGAATCAATATTTTTTATTTTTAAAGTATTTAATCTTGAAACCTATTTGTCAAATACACGATTATTGGTAGGGTTTTATGACAAGCAGTTACACAATTATTAAATAATATCATTTACTTTGGATAATCATAAAAAGAAAACTGTTCCATTAAATTTTAAGCTGCATTTTATCTGTCTCGGAATAAATTCCAATTGGTTTTACTGGCCTTTGTATCGTTTGACTTCTGATGGTATTATGCCAGGAATTTTGTTGAGAAAATTATTTTTTTGTGCGATGTAACTGAAGAAACCCGGAAATGCGCACGCTTTTCATTAGTGATGGGAATCGGACAAATTAATCGCTTAGCCGATCGATTACCGATTTTAATCGCGTTTAATTAATAATAGGGGATTTGTCTAATGACCTAAATAACTATTTATAGTTTAAAGATATATGGAAAAATTTGGTGCAGGACGTTTCGTACCATGGATGTTTCCTACCCTGGATGTTTCCTACCATGGATGTTTCAAACGTCCAATGCCAAAATTGGGTACAAAATGTCCAGGGTACGAAACATCCTAGGTATGGAACGTCAATATTTCGCAAAAGGACCTTTTATATATGTTTAATATTGCATGCACATTTGAAAACTCGTAAAGCTACATTGACTAGCTAGATATTTGATAGACACTGACATTAAAAAGAGGCAATGATTGCCAAACCGTAAGTTCTTCCTTGAAAGGAGACAACATATTTAAACAGAAAGTATTCATAATTCTAATAAACCATCATCAAAATAAACTGACCAATCAGTGACCAGATACCTGACACACCTCTAAATGCCGTTAGGTGATAGACTCGGTCTTTATCCTAGATGTTCAATAAAATTAAGGTATTTACAGTGTGATTATTTTGAAACTCTGGAAATGTCATGTACATTTATGCAAATTGATTCAATATATAGTTGTACCTTTCAAAATGAAATCTTGAAAATTATCATCTTTCTTACCCTATGAAAGATTTATATTTTACTATAGAACGTGTTGGGGGAGTGGGTAGTAAGGGGAGGGGGTAGTAAGTGAACGTGAATTTTATATTATTATATTCAGAGAGATATATCATTTACAGAAAACTGTGGAAACTATTGGTTGTCCATTTGAGTGTAAAGTCAAGGTTAGTAGAGGGGCAGAGTTTGATCTGAAGAGTAGAATTGAATTGGCTTTTAAGGCGCACCAACACATTACAGGTTATATGGCGCCTAACAGGAATGAACATGCCAGGCTCATCCTCCATGTATATCAAAATAAAATATGGAGAATGGGCCTAGAACCTTTTCACCCTAACTGCAGCGTTGCTGCAAATTCTGTTGTCGACACTCCATTTTTGCTGGAGCCACGTTTATTGATTTCTGCCACTGCTCTAGTGATGTGATCGAGCGAGATGGCACCTGAAACAATGCAGGGGGCTTGATGAAGACCTTTAATGAGCATGAACAAAAAATAATAAAATGAACATGAATTTGGGGGGATTCTACCCCTCTGCCTACCCCTCCAACGGGATCTGCAGTGGCCCTATTCTTTGCCCCAGAACCAAACGGGGCCCCCAGAATCACACGGGGCCTGAAGAGAAGAGGAAACACCTTTTAACATTTTAGTCCTAGAGTAAAATATATAATATTAAGATATATTTGTTAATATATGTATATATATATAAAATACAAAACACAATAAATTTAAAATGCATAAAAAAGGAAGAAGAAAAGAAAAAAAATCAGGTTCTTGTCTTTAAAGTCAAGGTCAAGGTCATTGGTGGGGTCGGGCCCAGTGAATGTACATACAAAGTATCGAAGCAATGCCTTTGATGGTATTGGAGATATATATCTTCCAAAAAAAATTAACCAAAAACATTAACCAAGACAATTTGACTAAGTTCTTTTGTCTTTAAAGTCAAGGTCATTGGTGGGGTGGGGCTCAGTGAAAATGTAAGGGTTACCCCAGTGAATGTTTATACAAATTATCAAATCAATACCTTTGATTGGGTTGGAGATATATACCTTCCAAAGAACTTTAACCGAAAACTTTAACCAAGTGTTGACGACGCCTTTGCCTTCGCCGCCGGAAAAGAGATCCTTATGTCTCGCTTTTTTCTTCGAAAAGGCGAGACAAAAAATCAAGTAACACACATTTTATTACCTAGTGAAAATAAGGTAAAATCTCAACATTTTGGCAATGGAAAATTATGAATTCAAACCATTTTACTAAACCATCATACCTTTTATCTTTAATATTGGTCATTAATATCTTATTTATATACACTGATTTACACAGCTTATTTTCCCCTATACTGTCCTTGTGTTCTTGTGCAAAAACAACAATAACAACAACAAACTCTGGCATCTTTATTTTTAATAAAAAATGCTTCATTGTTTTGATTTTACTAAATAACGACTGTTATTTTAATGAAGCGTTTTGAAAAGTAATGAACATGTTTCGAGTCATGTCTTGTGCATTATCCACACTTCTGACTGCTTCTGTTTCCCTAGAAATGGAACAGGTGTAAAGTTTTTGTTACGTTGCCAATTTTATTTTGTTAAACATAATTTGATTGGCTGGTGGACTTAATTCGTCCAATCAACGTTCATTTTATTAGTTAAAACAATTCAAATAAAGAACGACAACTCTTGGCCAACGATAACACTGGAATGGTATAATTCGTCAACGAATACTATTTTATCATCGACGATCACGTCAAAGGCATTTACTGACAATTTCTCGATTATTCGGAACAACACTACTTTTCATAACACCAATAACAATCTATTAAATCATTTTAGAATTATTTTAATTTTAGAATTTTGTGATTCTTGGTTTCAAGTAACTCATTACTCAATGAGTGATACAAACAGTCTTAATCTGTTTCTCACAGCAATTAAAAGGCTCATTCAGTTTTGAGAACACACTGAGTTGCATCATAATAGCATGACGTGATGTCATAAGACCAGGGTATGATTTCATAATACCAGAAAGTGATGTCATGATAGAAGTACCAAAGCAAAAATATAAATGAAGCATTCTGATTGGTTCGGTGATAAAAATTGGACCAATGAAACCAGTTAATTTAAAGCTCATTACATTCTCAGAACACACTGAGGTTTTACTGGACATTGAGTAATGAGTTTGTCTTCACCACCCTTTCTGTTGTTTTTTGTCTCTTTCATTGTATTATCAAGTCCTTGTTTGCAGTACAGTGCGTACCTACAATGCCATTGCGTTCGGACATTGTGGTTTCTATAGGACCCTACAGTATATCTCATTCTTGAAACCCAGAAACATAAAATTCTAATAATAAAATAATTCCAAAATGTTCAATGTGGAATGCACTTAAAATCCAGATATGCACGTAACAAAATGTTAAATATCGACTCATTATATGGATTATATCATATTTTGTCCAAAATGCCTCAAATTCTAACTTTTGAAAGGATTTGTTTTGTGGTGCATTTTCATTGACCGTGAGTATATATATACTTGTGTATTTATATGTCTATGTGTGAGTATAAACATACTTGTGTATTTATATGTCTATGTGTGAGTATAAACATACTTGTGTATTTATATGTCTATGTGTGAGTATAAACATACTTGTGTATTTATATGTCTATGTGTGAGTATAAACATACTTGTGTATTTATATGTCTATGTGTGAGTATAAACATACTTGTGTATTTATATGTCTACGTGTGAGTATAAACATACTTGTGTATTTATATGTCTATGTGTGGGTTTGATGGTCTGGGATTAGTTTAAACATATCTTTTTACATCGATTCTAACGAAAGCTCTTTGAACTTATTTTCAACACTCTCATGTATTCCTCGGTAGAACCAGTACTAAAAAAATGCAGATTAAGTTTGTTGCTCAGGGACACAACACATATGGTGTTGGAGGGGATAAAAAACATAACATTTTGGTCCTGGGTCCAACTATCTACCAACAGACCACAGCGCTCTACGATTGGTCTGGGATCGAGTCTGAGAAATCTAGACACCTGTGACTGGGTCTGGGAGTATTTGTATTAAGTATTCAGTTCAGGTAGATAGAATATTAGAAACCCAATTATCGACCAGACCTGCAGAATACATGAGGGATGAAGGACTACCAATTACTGTTTGTCCTGCATCAATGCTGTTCAATGTTCTGTCTGAAAAATGCATTTAACATATGGCCAAATTGTTAATTGAAATCTGCTCTGAAATCTTGCCCCAAGTCTGTCTGCACAGTGAATGAATATATACACATGTATACTACCTGGGAACGCATTGCTATCAATTGTGCTTTTACAGCCAATCATGCAAATAATCTAAGGATACAAACCAAGGCTTTTATGTAGACCAAATGAACACAAAACTCAACTTCTTGCTATAAAAGCATTTTACGGGACAATCAACACGTATGTAGCAAATGGGAGACAGGAAACAAAGTCCAGGTTAATTTTCCAATTAGGTACCCTTATCTCAGATACCCTTATCTTCCTGGTAAATAGTTGACTGGTTCTCTGAGATTCCTAAGCCAGCTGTGACTGTGTCAGTTGATTTTGCTTCATTATGATACATTGGGATAGTAAAGCTTTACATATACAAATTTAAAGCAATTTCCATAAGTTTTGCATTGTTCCCCTGTATTCCTGCCACTTTATGACATTTCAAGTTTGAAGATTTTAGTCGCCACCTTCTCACAATCAATTAAGCTTTTGAAAATTATTGGTCACGATCACTTTTGGGGGAGGGAAGAGAGGCTTAGAATTAGAAGAGTAAAACATGGTCAGTAACAGATTGGATTTTTAGGCCACATAAAAAAATATGTGTGGTTCAGGTAACCCGACCGACACTATTTTAAGGGGCCGACTCTATAACTTTTTATGCAAAAATTGAAGAAAAAAAAAAAAGTGTTTATAATGCAAAAAAATCTAACTCAAAGTATAGTAATTTAACATATTAAATTCATTATCAGATGTCTACCTTAACCAAAATGATTGCACATTTCACAGGCTATGTTAAGTTGGGCTCTACGGGCACCAAGGGAGTCCATGATTCATTTGTGCCTAGATTAGTACTTATGTACCCATCTAGATAATGCTATAAGGAATCCCCATCCAAAATTTGGTTGAGCTAAGACCAACAGTTCAAGAAATATAGATTTGTACAACAGCTTAAATGCAAACCTTGATCTGCGTTTATTGCACATTTTATGGGCCATCACAATTTTGGTTCCATGAAAGCCCAGAATAGGAAGAAGACACAAAATTACAACCCTCTAGATAACACTATAAGGTAATCCAGGCCCAAATTTGGTTGAGCTAGGACAAGAAATTGTACACAGCTTACATGTTAAATTCAATGTGAAATGGGACAGCGCACATTTTAAGAATTTGGGTTCCAATCGAGACCAGCAGGGATCGATATTAACTTTTATAAGTAGGAAGCCTGCAGGACTTCCTGCCATTGAAAACTGATAGTCGGTGGTCGTTCTCATGTACAGCTATACTCAACTAAAATACCGAAACATTACAGTAAAAAAAACACATATACAGTAATGTTCTATTCAATGTTTACATTGTTATTCAGCTTTGCCTTTTGTTATATTGGTAGCAGAGACGTTTTTTGAGAACTTTAAATTTTTAAAGAACTCGAAAACCCACAAAGTCAATCATGCCAACGCTGGATGCCCTTACACGTACAATCCTACTATATGAGATTGATATACATCATGTATATTTTTAATGTCCGTAATTTAAAATAGCAGGCCCGACGGGCCACCAATATTTAGATAAGTGGTGTTCCTTCCGAAAATCAGGTAGTCTCGGGCCAGCTGGTCATTTGAGCATGAGAAAATGTTATTTAAAAATTGTTCTATTTTTAGTAACAGTGGCCATATTTGTTGAGGGAACATGATGATTTGTATAAATATGAGAAATAGTTAAGAGACAATGCTTTTGCTTAAGTTTCAAAAAAACAGGGTCAGGGTCATTGGTTCATTATTGAATTGGGGTTTTACGGAGCACTAACACAAGAAAGGGTATATGGCGCCAAACAGGGATGAACATACCAGGCTCATCCTCCATTTACATCTAGATAAAATATGGAGAACGGGCCTAGAACCTTCTAAC
Organism: Cyrtodaria siliqua; assembly: GCA_037043455.1. Taxonomy (NCBI): domain Eukaryota; kingdom Metazoa; phylum Mollusca; class Bivalvia; order Adapedonta; family Hiatellidae; genus Cyrtodaria; species Cyrtodaria siliqua. The sequence goes on along the minus strand of JAWPHD010000119.1, from coordinate 59,739 downwards.
CTGCAGAAATGCAGAGTTGCAAGTTTCTACATTTGCATATGCGGTGTCATGAAGAAGACCTTGAATGAGCATGATAAAAAAATGACAAAATGAACATGAAGGGAGGGTCCTACCCATTTGCCTCTAGCGGGATTTGCAGTGGTTGTATTCTACCCCGGCAACCACACGGGGATCATTGGTTCATGAGAAGTTGTGTTCAGACAATGGTTCATGAGAAGTTGTGTTAAGATTTTTCTATTTTTAGTAATGGTGGCCATATTTGTTTAGGGAACGGGACAATTTATATAAATATGAGAAAACTGTTATAAGATAATGCTTTTGGTGAAGTCTCAAAAGAACTGGGTCATTGGTTCATGAACAGAAGTCGTTAAAAAATCTATCGGGATCGGGATGATGTACAAATCTGAGAGGACCACGCAAGGTAGCTTTCTGTGAAGTTTCGTCAAAATCTACCAAGCAGTTTATGAGAAGTCGTTTAAAGATTTTCCTATTTTTAGTAACAGCTGCCATATTTGAAGACAGATCGGGATGATTTGCATAAACATGAGAGAGAACCTTGCAAGGATGTTTTCTGTCCCATTTCGACAACTACCCAGCAGTTTCAGAGATTTGCCTTTGGCCAGTAGAGCTAATAAAAGTTAATGATTAATGATTTAAAAATAAAATTCTTATATTTATAGGCTTGAAAATGTCAAAATTTGCCGAGACAAAATGCTTATGGTTAAGGATTGAAAATATATTAAATTTTGAAGACTTTATATTTGTAAAGGTGGGAGTAGGTGTTTTTTGGGGAGACAGTCTTATTAGTGGAAATATGGTAAAATAGACTGCAGAGATTGCATTGAGAACCTTTAAAGATACTAGTCAGCTTTTAGGGGACTGGGGCAAGGGCCCTCAGGAAGGGGAATTTTGGGTTGTTTTCACATCAAAGAGGCATTTCTAAGACACAAATCAGTGTGTTTTTTTTATTATTAAGTGGCACCAAGAATGTACCATTCTAAATTGCAAAAAGTATGCTATTTTCCTGTATCAGTTAAACACCGATACAGGTAAGTAGCATACTGCAAACACCGATACAGGAAAGTAGCATACCGCAAACACCGATACAGGAAAGTAGCATACTGCAAACACCGATACAGGAAAGTAGCATACTGCAAACACCGATACAGGAAAGTAGCATACCGCAAACACCGATACAGGAAAGTAGCATACTTCATACACCGATACAGGAAAGTAGCATAATGCAAACACCGATACAGGAAAGTAGCATACCGCAAACACTGATACAGGAAAGTAGCATACCGCAAACACCGATACAGGAAAGTAGCATACCGCAAACACCGATACAGGAAAGTAGCATACCGCAAACACCGATACAGGAAAGTAGCATACTGCAAACACCGATACAGGAAAGTAGCATACTGCAAACACCGATACAGGAAAGTAGCATACCGCAAACACCGATACAGGAAAGTAGCATACTTCATACACCGATACAGGAAAGTAGCATAATGCAAACACCGATACAGGAAAGTAGCATACCGCAAACACCGATACAGGAAAGTAGCATACTGCTAACACCGATACAGGAAAGTAGAATACTTCATACACCGATACAGGAAAGTAGCATAATGCAAACACCGATACAGGAAAGTAGCATACTGCAAACACCGATACAGGAAAGTAGCATACTGCAAACACCGATACAGGAAAGTAGCATACTGCAAACATCGATACAGGAAAGTAGCATACCGCAAACACCGATACAGGAAAGTAGCATACCGCAAACACCGATACAGGAAAGTAGCATAATGCAAACACCGATACAGGAAAGTAGCATAATGCAAACATCGATACAGGAAAGTAGCATACTTCATACACCGATACAGGAAAGTAGCATAATGCAAACACCGATACAGGAAAGTAGCATACCGCAAACACCGATACAGGAAAGTAGCATACTGCAAACACCGATACAGGAAAGTAGCATACCGCAAACACCGATACAGGAAAGTAGCATACTGCAAACACCGATACAGGAAAGAGGAAAGTAGCATACTGCAAACACCGATACAGGAAAGAGGAAAGTAGCATACCGCAAACACAGATACAGGAAAGAGGAAAGTAGCATACCGCAAACACCGATACAGGAAAGAGAAAAGTAGCATACTGCAAACACCGATACAGGAAAGTAGCATACCGCAAACACCGATACAGGAAAGTAGCATACCGCAAACACCGATACAGGAAAGTAGCATACCGCAAACACCGATACAGGAAAGTAGCATACTTCATACACCGATACAGGAAAGTAGCATACCGCAAACACCGATACAGGAAAGAGGAAAGTAGCATACTGCAAACACCGCTACAGGGAAGTAGCATACTTTTTGCAAATATAAAATTCTAATAAAAAATAAATAAAAAAAAATTCTTTTTTTAAAGAGGGGAATTTTTCACAGGAAAAGGGGAAAAAAATATACTTTATATACCTTAAGAGGAGGGGAATGAGGCAGAATTTCGGTCCCAAAAATGTTCAAACGAGTGCCCTGCTTGTTTAAAAGAAAGTGGTATGCATGAATAGAGAGTGCATCAAGAGAGTATCATAAATATATTATCATGTTTGCATTTGGTCTGGTTGTAGTGCATGTGTGTGGTTTTATCTTCAAACACTTCACATGCATGTACTATTATCAAGATTAAAACTGCTATTTATGTTATCATTTAAACTATTTTTAAGCTTTATCTTAATCCTGGAACTATACACCCACTATTTAAGATACTGTAATGGTTGATCCTTGATATTAAGTAAATCAAAAGATCTCTCCCAAAAGGTTGTTCATGGTTAAGTTAAACATATATAATTAATGCACTTGCTAAAACTTAAGAAGATTCATTATTACATTCCTCCCCTTATTGTACGGAGATGATTATTTGGTATAACAAGGCCTTGTTTCTCAAGTAAATGTTTATTTGTATAATATACACTGAAAGGAAAAAGAAAAGAACAATCAAAAAATTGCCTATACTACACTATTTATTATATAATACACACATAATTCCACGTAATATTCCAGATATATCTCAACGTGTTTTGTATAAAAAGGGGCTACAACTAATTACAGAAAGAACAACTCTTTCATGTAGTAGAACTTTTAATCAAGGTATACTGTTACTGAAATTCATCAATGTTGAAGTTTCGCTTGAAAAAATCAAGCCATTTCAGTATTGTTTTAATGTTAAGAGATTGCAACGTTTAAAGGCTAAGTTTATTCACCTTCTTGAGCCAAATGCACATTCTGTCAATAATGAAACATTAAAGGGGTATAACCATCGGTGTGTTCGGTGCTGTTTAAACCTTTTTTCCTAATGGACAGGCATAACGTCGCCCATCACCATTCGATTAGCAGTAGCATATTAAACCTACAATATATAGCGGAAATACCCATTATGCGTTTCTTTTTCCTTTCAGTATATTATGTAAACATGTTCATGGGTCATATTTGGCTTAATACAATGAACTATATAATTAAATACATATATATAAAAACACACAAGGATAAGCTAACTATATATATTTATATATAAACTATAAATCCGTTCCTAATATATAGTATGATAAACAATAAATTTTCTTACCTGAGACAGACTTATCCCGTTTTCTATGATTTAATTTGCCATTTACCTCAACTAACACTAACAAACAAAGACAAAAAATCCAAAATATATCTCCTGACAAATCGCTCTTTGCCATTTTCCGAAGTTTTCTTTCCTTAAAAAGTCATTAAATTAATTTCTACAAATGCGAGCATTTACTACAGAACTGCAAGTGTTTACACTGTTGTGTATTCTGTAAGTGCTCGGGTAGAGCCTACTTCAACTGCCTGCTGCATAAATCTCCCAAAATATTCCTGGAGTAGCCAAGATAAACCAGTGTCAAAAGTAACTGTTAACAGGAGATAAGATTTGATAAATGTAGGGAACCAAGACATGAAGCAGAGGCGATCTCAGTGGGGCTACTGCTGCATGAATGAATGAAGGATAAGTCTCAGGTAGTTGTGAGAAATTTGGAGCATAAAATCACATGAAAATTCCCACACATGTGCAGTGAGGGCAGTAATACACCAACTGTATGGTGGACTGGGACTGTGGTTAGCACAGTCTGGCACTGAGGAATGTAAAGTGGGATAGGTCAGGCTTGAGTGGAGTCGAGGAGTTTCCAGGAGTTAAAATATTACTCTGAAGAATATTCAGGTTATAAATAATAAAATGATTGCAATTTAGTACCAACATATACTTTTAAAATATACCGTATTTCCCCTAATAGTGGCGCCCAGCGGCTTTTTTTAGGGCTATTCAAAACATGGAAAATTTACTGAACTTTGAACATTTTTTTTTCCAAAAGGGCAGGTTAGGGGAAATATTGCATTATTTAGTATAGTTTCTGAATTAAAGTTCAGATATGAACTGTCTGTAAATAAAATAATAATATTAAAAACTGAGATGCTTTTTTCCTATCAGATTTACATTTTCATGTCATTTATAAGCATAATCTGATAAATCAAAATGTCTTAATGTTATTATGTAAAAGCATGTATTAATGTTATAATGTAAATATAAACGTTATCACGTATTAATGTTATAATGCAAATATAAATATTATCAGCACTTTAATGTTATACTGTAGATATATGTATAATGAGTATGTTTAATTGTTAATTTTGACCGGAGAAACCATGATGAAATGTGTCAGAAATGTAGCTTATGATGTGTAAATTTTGTTTGAAACAAAAAACAACAGTGAAATACATATATTTTTTAGTATTAAAGTATAGAGGAAACATAACTTTTTCTGAGTTGACCCTGTGGTATTCTCACCAAACCTGAGTCTACTCCACTGGAAAGCAACCAAACCAGGGCTGTCTCTAATTTTTGAAACAGGTGGCTACTTTGATTTGACAGGTGGCTACCATTAGTGATGGAGCAAAGTGAGAGAGGTTGAAGAGGGGGTCCACGGGCATTCTCCCCTGCAGATAAGCATGTGGTCTAATTACATGCAATTTTCTGTTGTTGGTGCTAATTAAGGTCAGGATTTTTAGTTATTTCACGATTCTTTCAAATGATGAAATAATTTCATAATATTTTATACTGATTTAAAACAAGAGGTCAATGACCTTGAAGCTCTACTCAGGGCTTCCACTAAGGTTCAAATTTAGGAAGTTCGAACTTCCTGTGTATCAAATTTGGAAGTTCATGGGGAAAATTTAGAAAGTTCCAGTGTTTGGGCATGGCATTTATACTCAGTCTTTGAGTCAGTGATTCCACATAGTGGTGAGGGAAACAACACATCTAAATTGTTAAAAAGAAAAAAAGGATATTTATAATCCTCTATATGTTTATAAAAGAAAATATTTGATGACATCATTATATAAACGGTTTCAAACTAAAAATACTTATTTTGCCTTTGCGTGCCATACCCCACCCACAAGTTTTATACAGTGAATTACATTTTGCAAACAGTTTTCAATTTATTAGTCCAGGAAAGCTTTTAAATTGGCATACATTAATGAAAGGTATGTTAAACTGTCAAGTGTAGGAATAAATGTAACAGATTCTTTAATTTATTATCAAAGCAATCAATTGTTTTTGCCAGTGATAATTTCACTTCCGTGTTTAGTCTCCATTCGCGAAGAGTTCTTTCCCCTATGTTAGAGATTATTAAATATTGTTTGTCTATCAGTACTTCGTTTCTATTTGTAACTTTGATAAATACATAGAAAAATGACACAAAGATATAAAAGAAATAGCCTAAAAAGTATAATCTGTTTGTGTAAGGAGTTTCAACTTTGTGGTTAATGAATATAAATTAAGCAATTTGGCATCGAGATTATACTGTTACTCAATGCGTGGCTAGGCCAATTATCTAATTAACACCTCTCACCAGCCATTTGTGAGATCCTTGATAAAAACTGGACAAAATCGGTTTTACCTTTCAATTACCGGCTCCACTGAGTTTTAATTGCTTCACAACTTGTTACGTCGGCAGTCTCAAATGAAATAGATGGGCGGGGCTATAATCGGTAACTTACAGATTATGGGACGCCCGTTGTAAAGAATCGCGGCGTACTTCGAAGTTTTTGGAAGTACACTGTACGCCTTTGATGTTAATTTTCGCCGTACAACTACGATTTTTGCACGTAATTTATGGCCGTACGCCCGTTAACGGAAGCCCTGTCTACTGATAGATTTTTGATAGCTAGGTCAACATTCCTGTGAAGTTTCATGAAAATCCATCAAGTAGTTTCATAGGGGTAGTCGCTACAAGTTTTCATTATATAACTATGTAAACAAAGATGGCCGCTGGCACCATGTTTAATGTCAAATCAAAATAATTTTTGACAAGAATCAACATCATGTCATACTGATCATTTTAGAAAAAGTCCCATATCAATATCACTTATAGTTTTCAAGAAGTAGTCGTTACAAACTTGAATTTTGAAAATCTATTTTTTAGCCATGGCGGCCATCTTGAATTTCCGGCCGACCTGAAATTTTGCTAGGATCAATGAGACATCAAGAGCAACATTCATGTACAGTTTCATGAAAATCCGTCAAGTAATTTCAGAGGAGTAGTCGCTACAAGTTTTTACTATATAATTCTATGTAAACAAAGATGGCCACTGGCAGCCATGTTTAACGTCGAATCAAAACGATTTTTGACAAGGACCAACATCATATCATGCTGATCATTTTAGAAAAAGTCTTATATCAATATCACTTATAGTTTTCAAGAAGTAGTCGCTACAAACTTGTATTTTGAAAATCTATTTTTAGCTGTGGCGGCCATCCTGAATTTCCGGCCGACCTGAAATTTTGCTAGGATCAATTAGACATTAAGAGCAAGACTTCTGTAAAGTTTCATGAAAATCCGCCAAATAGTTTCAGATGAGTAGTCGCTACAAGTTTTTACTATATAATTCTATTTTAACAAAGATGTCCGCTGCAGCCATGTTTAACGTCGAATCAAAACGATTTTTGTCAAGGACCAACATCATGTCATGCTCATCATTTTAGAAAAAGTCCCATATCAATATCACTTATAGTTTTCAAGAAGTAGTCGCTACAAACTTGTATTTTGAAAATCTATTTTTAGCTGTGGTGGCCATCTTGAATTTCCGGCCAACCTGAAATTTTGCTAGGATCAATTAGACATTAAGAGCAACATTCCTGTAAAGTTTCATGAAAATCCGCCAAGTAGTTTCAGAGGAGTAGTCGCTACAAGTTTTTACTATATAATTCTATGTAAACAAAGATGGCCGCTGCAGCCATGTATAACATTGAATCAAAACGATTTTTGACAAGGACCAACATCATGTCATGCTGATCATTTTAGAAAAAGTCCCATATCAATATCACTTATAGTTTTCAAGAAGTAGTCGCTACAAACTTGTATTTTGAAAATTTATTTTTAGCCGTGGCGGCCATCTTGAATTTCCGGCCGACCTGAAATTTTGCTGGGATCAATTAGACATCAAGAGCAACATTCCTGTGAAGTTTCATGAAAATCCGTCAAGTAGTTTCAGAAGAGAAGTCGCTACAAGTTTTCATTATATAACTCTATGTAAACAAAGATGGCGGCTGCCAGCCATGTTTATCGTCGAATCAAAACGATTTTCGACAAGGACCAACATCATGTCATGCTGATCATTTTAGAAAAATCCCATATCAATATCACTTAGAGTTTTCAAGAAGTAGTCACTACAAACTTGTATTTTAAAAATCTATTTTTAGCTTTGGCGGCCATCTTGGATTTCACATCAACATGAATTTTTGCTAGGATCAACTAGACTTCATGGGCAACATTTCTGTAAAGCTTCATGAATATCCATCCAGTAGTTTCAGAGGAGTAGTCGCTACAAATAAAAGTTTACGGACAGACAGACGGACAGACGGACAGACAGACGGACACCGGACGCCGCACCACGGCATAAGCTCTGCTGATCTCTGATCAGTCGAGGTAAAAAATAATTGTTTACAGCCAGCTTCAATGTCATAATAGATGGCGAATATAGGTGGCCGCCGGCTTTAAGAGACAGCCCTGCAACCACAGGGAAACAACCAAACCAATCTATTCCATAGGGAAACAACCAAACCAGTCTACTCCATAAGGAAACAACCAAACCAGTCTACTCCATAGGGAAACAACCAATCCATTCTACTCCATAGGGAAACAACCAAACCAGTCTACTCCACAGGGAACAACCAAACCAGCCTATTCCACAGGGTACCAGAAACAACCAAACCAATCTACTCCACAGGGAAACAACCAAACCAGTCTACTCCATAGGGAAACAACCAAACCAGTCTACTCCATAGAGAAACAACCAAACCAGTCTACTCCACAGGGAAACAACCAACCCGACGATATCCCTTTAACATAAACACCTGACTATTTTAGGTGCAGACTAAGACTTCTCCCATTGGTGTAAATTAATGTCTCAATGTTGACAAAGTTGTAAAGTCAAGTACAGGATTAGGATAATCCTAACAAGCAGGGATAAGCCTAAAGGTTATCTCACTGATCCTGCCTTAAACCTCTAATCCTAACACATGATACATGTTCAATATGTAATATTACCCAAGTTCATAGATTAAACAACAAATCTGACTCTGTCCATATCTTGCTAAATATTTAGAGTATTTTTTTGCTATTGTTACAAGAAATAACCTCCCTATCTTACATAATGAAGCATACCAATTAAATGGACACATGGTAATCTTGGGGTCTACATTTGTATATAATAATTCTGTATCAAAGAAAATAATTAAGATTAAACAGAAGTCAATTTTACAATAATAAACAAACACACTGCTTCCTTATCGCCTCCGTGGCTGGGATAGTAAAGACGCCGTGTCTAAAACTTTCTCACCTCTCACCGCTGCAGATTCGAATCCCACTGGGAGCTCAACTTATCAAGTGAGCAAATGTCACTTCTTACGGATGGCGGGAGGTACTACTCAAAGTACTGCATACTGAATGATGAAAACATTAGTAAGCAAATGGTTTTGGGCTGTTCCTATAGTTAAGATTAAAGACTATATGATTTTTTATGATTGTTATTGGCAAAATGATTCGTGTTATATGTTACTCCCTTTTCTACATCTATCTCAAGTCCAATAGCCTCAACAAACTATTTAAGTTTCTCAAATATTGTGAAGTTCTCAAATAAAGCTCTCAAGTAATAAATGAAATAGTTCAAGCTAATTATACAGTATGATACTCTCATGGTCGGATATACATTTTAGTCTCAATTATTTGAATACATTTTCTAATATTTCTAAGGCCAAAAAAAAAAATACCTGTGTTTCCGGTGGCCCGACCGACCCTATTTTTAAAGGGTCAACCCTAAAAATTTTATGAAAAAACTAATTTTAATTTTTTTTTATTCTAAACAATGATTTATCACAATATATCGAGGTAAACTGACATCACATAGAAACTTTCAGTTGTATCATCAACTTGTATCGGTTTATGAGCTAAATACATGTAGAATATCACAATGTCTTGCTCCAAAAACAAAAAAAAAAAAACAAAAAAAAAAAAAAAAAAAAATGGCTACCGACCTACCCTATTTTTTTAGAGCATGCAATAGGAAACACACCTATTTTTTTTGGCATAAACTCAAGTTGAAAAGTCTCAACAAGCTATTACAGTTCTCCAATAAAGTTCTCAAATAGTTCTCAAATTTAAGATTCTCATAAAAAATGTTACAAACTATTAAAGTTCTCAAATAAAGAACAAAACATGTCCTCAAATATCAAATATATATTGGTATTCTCAATGTCAAATTTTCACAGAATCTGCAAATATTATATATTCTCACTAATTAATGGAAATTAATATAATAATAATAATAATAATATCAGTTCTTTACTATTATTCGATCAACTTAAAAACTTCACACATTGAGAAACCCATCCATTTCAAAAATCTGATTTATTATATATATATTTCAATAAAACATCGTAAACATTAGGCCACAAAGAAAAATGCTAAATTTAGTTAATTTTAGTATTGGTCTATTATACTTACGACAACATTACAAATGCAATTACTCAACTTGCTCTAATCCACGAGTGGAAAAAACTTCCCCAAATTCCCTTCCCGAGACCACGGCCGACAAGGGAGCCGCTAATTGGTTACCCATTAACCTCCAGAATCAGAACGAGGCTTACTTCCTATTTTCCGCCAATTCTAATTAAGGAGGGGTGGGTAGTATAATGTTGTCGTAAGTATAATAGACCAATACTAAAATTAACTAAATTTAGCATATTGGTATATTGATATCTTACGACAACATTACAAATGCGACTTTAACAAAATTATTTGGGGTGGAATAAGTAGCCCGTTATGATAGTTAGAATATATCAAGGGAATTTAAACAAATTGAAACAGGCAACAGGGAATGATCGAAATCTGCTATAATCAAAGAATTAGAGCAGATTAGAACATAAACACAAAACTAACTAACACTCACCCCTGTATGCTAGGGTCCTGCACGGTCGTCGATACACATGTAGGAGGAGACCCCTATGTATTTCAAGAAGCGAAGGCGAACAAGCATGGTGAATGTGGCACATACGTCAAATTCACAAACAGAAGGAGTCTTATAATACGCCTGTAGCTGACCCGAAGGTATAACATGTAGACTCTGGTACCGTAAAACAGTCCGTCTGTCAAGTAAGTCAAGGACAATTAAGTCCAGCACCATTGAAAAATCGACAATTTCAAGCATATCTAAAAAAGGGCGAATATTGCTTGTATTAATTCGATTGTTTTTAGAAACCAGTATCAATAAATCCCAATTAGATACTTGCATAAACAATTTTAAGTTTCATATAAAGAACTGTAAATGTAATAAAGCTATAAACACAAAGTAACATATAACTGTGTGAAAATAGGTAAAACAAAAAAACAACATGCATATGGCAAAAATAACCCGCCATAAACGGTAACAATATTTGGTAAGGCTAGTACTAGCAACACATGCATCTGTTACTAATACTTATAGTAATGTGGTTCGAAACCCCGGACGTTAGTGACTGACAGTAATGATCTAGTCATCTGACTGTTCGGGTAGCAAAACTCCGATGACTGACTGGGCCGCAACCAATGGGCCCAGAGAAGCCAATTCATTATTAAATAGGGAGCAGTCCCTAAGATAGAACCTAACGAAGGAGTTGTCTGAATTCCAGTAGCACGCTTTAAGAATACGCTCTAAGGGAATAGAATTAGACCATGCTAAGGACGAGGACAAGGCTCTGACTTCATGAGCTGTAGGATTAGAATCTGGCAGATCGGTCATTTGTACTGCATAGGCCAATTTAATGGTCTCAACAATCCACCTAGAAATGGAGGCCATAGAGATCTCCCGACTGGCATGCAGATAATGTGGAAGAAAAAGCCTTTTCCTTCCACGTCGCCATGACCTGGAACGCTCCAGGTAAATTCTTAAGGCCCTGACTGGGCAGAGGTTGGAAGAATTGGTATCGCTGGAGGAGGGCAGAGCTGAAATAACCAGTGGTAAGCTAGGAACCGAAGGACGCTGATTCTTAGCTAAAAACCCTGGGAAGAAATGTAAGGTAACTGAAGACCCGTTTGTAGAAAAGGACACAGAGTCTTCAGTTCCCAGTAAGGCATGGAGCTCACTCCGTCTACGCCCTGAGGCTAGAGCTAGAAGAAAGATAGTCTTGAGAGTAAGCTCCTTCCTACCGCAGGAATCAAGCGGTTCGAAAGGAGGCCCTGAGATAGTCTTGAGAACCAGCTGAAGGTCCCATTTTGGAGTAACATGGGTAACTGCCGGTCTCTCTAACTCTATGCTTTTAATAATGTTAGAGAGAAGAGGGCTATCAGAGAAATCATGTCCCGTAATTTCTTTGAGAGTGATAGAAATAGCCGAGCGATACCCTTTAACCGAAGAAGGAGAAAGAGATTTGTCCTCAAATAAAGAAACAAGGAAATCTGAGAGTGAGGTCAAAGAGGGATGGAGTGGATCCAGTGACCTTGAGACACACCAATCAGTCCAGAATTTGCATCTGTACTCGTAGAGGGAATTAGTGGAGGCCCTTCTAGCGGTACAGACTCGATGGGCAACCCTTTCAGAAAAACCTGCCGCCTGCAGATGTCGTTGGATAAGAGAAAGGCGTGAAGGTTGAATACTTCTGGCCGGGGATGAAGGAGCCGTGACAGAGGTTGACACAGGAGATCTTGCCTGGGGGCTAACCTCAGGGGTGTGGCCACCATGAGAGATAGGAGAGTTGTAAACCATGGATGACCCGTCCAAAGTGGGGCTATTAATATGATGAGACAATCTTCCCGCTGGACCTTCAGAAGTACTCGGGACAGGAGAGGAGGTGGAGGAAACGCATAGGCGAACAGGCCCCGCCAAGGTATAGCAAGGGCGTCCACTGCCCAGGCCAAGGGGTCTGGAACTGGGGAGACGAACGTCGGAAGTTGGTTGTTTAGCCGGGTGGCAAACAGGTCCACATGTGGGGTGTCCCAGAGACGAAACACTTGGGATAACGTTGGAGAGTGTAGCTTCCACTCTGTTTGAATGACCTGATTCTCTCGGGATAGAGAATCTGCCAAAACATTCAGTTTCCCTGGGATGAATCGTGCTTTCAGGAAGACTCCTTCCTGGGAACACCACTTGAGGATTTCTATGGCTAAATCTGAGAGGTCCCTGGAATGGGATCCCCCCTCCTTGTTGAGGTAAGCTGCTACTGTGGTATTGTCTGTGGCCAACATGATTGAGTGGCCTCGGATATCCTCCAGAAAAGCCTGTAGAGCTAAGAAAACTGCTTTTAATTCCAAAAGATTGATATGGGAGGTCTTTTCGGAAAGGGACCAGGAGCCCGATGCCTGAAGGTCTGCCAAATGGGCTCCCCAGCCAAGAAGGCTGGCGTCCGTGAACAGGTGTAAATCTGGGTCTTGAGGGTGTAGGGGAACCATTTCCATCAGGAAGACTGGATCGAACCACTGGAGCGTTGCCGACTTGAACCAAGGGCCTAGCTGGATTTGGTATTCCCAGGATTGGGTAGCCTGATCCCATCTGTCTTTCAAGGCCCACTGTAAAGGGCGTTTGTGAACTCTGCCCTGTGGGAGAAGTTTGGACATTGACTCCATCTGACCCAAAAGGGAATGGAGTTCCCTTGCTGAAGCTGATGTTTGCAACAATAGGACCCTGAGGGACTCTTGTAGGTGGTGGATTCTGTCCAAAGATGGGCCCACGAGGGAGTCTTGTAGGGAAAGACGAGCTCCGAGGAAAATGAAGGACTGACAAGGGATTAGATCCGACTTTTCCCAGTTCGGGATAAAACCTAGATTTAGAACTATAGAAAGCAGACGCCTTGAGTGCGACAGAGCCAGATCTCTGGAGTGGGCTGGCTGTAACCAATCGTCCAGGTAAGTGTAAAGTCGAATACCCAAGCGATGAACATGGGCGCAAATGACCTTGATCAGACGAGTGAACACATAAGGAGCTGGGGCCAGACCGAATGGTAGAGCTCGAAACTGATAGGTTGTCCCCTTCCAGACAAACCGAAGGTATTTCCTTGAAGAGGGATGGATGAGGACGTGAAAGTAAGCATCTTTCAGGTCTAGGGAGGTAACCCAGTCGCCCTCTTGTAGTTCTAGCCGAATGGAAGCTAGTGTTTCCATTTTGAAGTGTGGGGTTTTGACGAACTTGTTTAGTATAGAGAGGTCTATGATAGTTCTCCAAGCCCCCGAGGGTTTGGGTACCACAAAGAGACGGCTGTAAAACCCCTTTCTTGAATGGGAGGGAAGAACCGTTTCCACTGCCTGTAAGTTCAAGAGATTCTGGATTTCCTGATCCAGGATGAGAAACTTCTCTGAATCCTGTGGAGGACCGAATCTGGCCGGAGGATGACGTGTGAGAGGAGGTTGGACATGAAAAGGAATGAGATACCCGCCCCGGACCACTGAGAGTGACAAAGGATCTGCTATATTTTCCCAGGCATGGCTGAAGGCAGAAAGCCTGCCGCCTGTAGGTATTTCCGGTTTGGGAATCCTTATGTCTAAGGGAAGACCCGAACCGGAAATAACCTGGGGAAATCCGGAGCGGGCATCCCTATGGGGCAGAGGGCCGAGAGCCCCTTCCCCTTCCCCTTCCCCATACTTTACCCTTACCCCTACTACGATTCCCTGACTGTTTCCTATACTCAATCTTAGGGGGAGGAACCCACTTAGGTTGAACCCTTGAATCCACAGCTTGTGGACGATAGGGTGCTGGAGTAGCGATAGGAGCCCTACTTACAGTAGCTTGAGGGGTCCTAGGGGGATACCTGAGAGGAGGTCTAGAAGGGCGAACAGAAGAAAGCGCAACCCTCTGGAAGGAAGAATATTTGACCTCTTCTTTATGATGAGAGACTACTTCCGGGAAGGAGGGACCAAACAGTGTGCGAGAATTAATAGGCTGCACCCTAAGACTAGAATTCAACTGCTCGTTAAGGACCGAGCGGTTGAGAATAGCATCTCTTCTCACGAGGCTAAAACTTTCTGACATTCTGAGGAAAACATCCATAGAGTCAATGTTAGCTCTAGCGGTAGATAGGATGTACCGCTGGAGCTCAATAAGGTCCTCGTGTGAAGGAGAGGGGTCTCTTAAAATCGAGAGGATACCACACAGAAACAAATCAGTGTGGGAACTGATCTGTACACCCGAACGTGCCCAGCGGTCCCAAGTAACCACATCTGTCAAAGGGATGGAGGTAGTAGAAGGAAGGCTAGTCCGAGGTTGTAGAATGTCCTGAATGGAGTAATCTACCAAGGGAGGATCCAAGGGAAGAACAGGATCCTGGGGTACATAGAACTTACGGTTAGCAAGCCAATGTTTTTGACCTGTAAAGTACCTATTCTTTGGAAGAGCCTTAGGATACTGAGGGAGTGGTGACCCAGGTACTATTTCCGAGCCTCTCACTTCTGCAGAAATAGTCGAAAGTAGGGAAGAAACCTGTTTGCTCTGAGGTAAGGTAATATCAGGTTTAGAAAGGTTAGGTTGTACATCAAAATAATCCATAGCAGAAGTACCAGCCAAGGATTCGACAGGTGCAACTACAGGAGGACAAACTGAGGGGCCCAACCTAGCCTTAAGAAGACCAATTAGTTCAGAAAAGGAAGGCCAAACTGCATCAACAGGAGGTACTTCCTGAAAAAAGTCATCGGGATGCTCAGAAGCCACACTCTGTCCCGTGTTAAACAAGCCTGTGGTAGGATCCAATAAAACCCCCGAACAAACCTGCTCCTCAGGTAGGGGGGGATGGGGTGGATCCTGAAGCACGCTAGCACCAGAGGGAGAATTACCCCGGGATATGTCCACGACGGACGCTGACTTACTAAGGGAATGATCCCTTCTGTGGTGTGATACCCTAGAACGGGAACGTCTAGCCCGTTTGGTAGCCACTCTAGAATGAGACCTAGAGCGGCTCCTGGATCTCTTAGAATGCGAAACCGGAGAGCTCAAAAGTGACCTGAGGTTGTCCAGTTCACGGGAAGAAAGACGATGTCGTCTATGAGAATGATGTCGTCTATGAGAATGATGTCGTCCATGAGAACGACTATCGGACTTCCGGTGTCTATGACGCCGGTAGGGAGACCTACCCCTATGGCGTTCGGTCGAGTTAGAGAAGCCAGAAAATTCACTTTTTGAAACAGAAGAATTACCTGAGCTTGAGATGTCACTCAACCGATGACGGTTGCTCTTAGACCGGCCACTGCGTCTCGACTCTCTGGAGGGTGACCTGGAGGCCGAGTATTTAGAACTGTTGTGCAGCCCGACAGTGTACCCACGAGGCAGAGAGTTATCTGAGTAACCATGGACCCCCGGACTGACTGCCAGTCTGTTACTGTGAACAGGAGTGGGTGGGGTATGGTACTCCGTATGGCTGGGTTGGGAGACATCACCGATAGAAGATCGAAACTTCGTACGGGTGACCTTTCCAACTGTAGGAAGTATCTCGCCGGGTTGGGAGACATCACCGATAGAAGATCGAAACTTCGTACGGGTGACCTTTCCAACTGTAGGAAGTATCTCGCCGGATACTTTCTGCTTGGTTGGGTTGCCTTGTGAGTCCGGAGGGGCCGTAGTATGACTAGGGCCCGACTCCCCAACCAGCAGTAGCGTGTTCGCATCTGACATTACACGCTAAAATATAGAAAGAGAAAGACAGAAACGTGTAATAAACACGAACTGTTATTATAGGAAATATGTAAAACTATATAAAAATACAAAAATAAAACTAATAAACACAACACAAGTGGAGAAAAGCAAACTTTGAGACACTCGATTTACCTACCATCCATTTGGAATCGGCACGAGTGGAAAATAGGAAGTAAGCCTCGTTCTGATTCTGGAGGTTAATGGGTAACCAATTAGCGGCTCCCTTGTCGGCCGTGGTCCCGGGAAGGGAATTTGGGGAAGTTTTTTCCACTCGTGGATTAGAGCAAGTTGAGTAATTGCATTTGTAATGTTGTCGTAAGATATCAATATACCAATATACCTGTGTTTCTGGTTACTCAGTTGAAAAAATTAGGGTAGGTAGGTAGGTACTTTTTTTCTTTTCTTTTTTATTTTTCTTTCTTTTTTCATGGATGTCAAAACTAATCGGATTCTATTTTAATATATATAGCATCTTTGCTAGGGGCTTAATTAAGTTTTAATTCAAGAATGACACAGCCTAAGTGTCCTATCATGCGCTGACGCACACAAATCATCTTTTATATTGCAAATATTTGTTTGATTTTTTACATTACGCTTACGCTTAGTATTTATAGTCCACTCAGCCTGTGAAATTTTACCATTCAACATCAAACAAATTGCAACAGAAATGATTTACTTATTTTCTGATAGTGACATATATTGCGAAAAATCACAAAAAAGTCTAGAAAAATCTAGATAGGGGAAATAAGGTTTTTATAGCTCCTATATTTACGCTTTTCATAAAACAACACCAGATTTAGAGTTATTTGTAGCTGCTGCATTTTATTTGGAATAAGACATTTTAATGATGTATTACACTATTAAGACCTTAATTAATCATAACAATTACATCTTTGAACAATTACAAAATAAATGTATATTTTAAAGCTGTTTGTTGAAAAGGGCATACTGAATTACCCCACCCACTGAAATCACAATAGAGAAATTGCATATCAAAGGTAATGCTATGTTATATGCATTTCTTGTTACAGTTTAAGACAAATACTCAAATTAAGATTGATGATGAAGTGTTGGGTTAATATATTGGCCTCTATATGGTAGCCGTCGGCATTGTCGGCAGCTATTAATAGTCCATTGCTAGCATCATTCCTTGATAATTATTTTTGGAAGAGTGAAAGGTAAATACATAAGATTTATGGTGAAGCGCCGGGTGTTGGGGTGGGGGTGGGGTGTGTGAGTGGAGGGCGGATAATACATTGACCACTATATTGTAGCTGTCGGCAATGATTTAATATTCCATTGTTAGCGTTATTGTTAACCTCATTCGTAATGGTCATACCAACTTACGCTGTAACTGCGCACAATTATTAAAAATACCATAATAATAGTCATAATAGAGCTCAAAGGTTTTTAGACAATTCTTTAAATATATATAACTGTTCCTACACAAAACTATCATAACACCATGGGTAAATATCCTTATATAGTTTAGCATTTATACTATTATAGTAATTGATGTTGCAGCATACTTGTAAGTTTTACTACTTCTATGCCATAATTCGCAATGTTAATTACTAGTATATCAATAACTCATAGCTTTCACTATTGAATGATAATGCCAAATCTAGTACAACATCGCAAAAAGCTTGAATACCCCTTACCGATTTATATATTATTTGCAACTTGATTTGCATGAGCATTAGCCCTTTTTAGGGTTGATCAGTATAGACACATGATATGATACCCCACCCAGTCACATTATACTGACACCAGGCCGACCAGTCCTAGCACTACCCTTTATATGCTGATATGTTGAGCGTCAAGCAATGGAGCTACTAGTATCATTTTTTCTAGTCATTGGTATGACCAGGCTGGGTATTGAACCCACGACATCCCGCATGCGAGGCAGATGATCTACCATTACGCCACCACTGTGGTTCTTAGCATTTATAATTGTGTCATGCCAAACTGCAAGATGAGGTGAAGTACTAATACTGCCTAATTACAAGTAGTTTGTATTAATGTTATAGGCATAGATATACACAATTTACCGTTCTGATCGATGCAAGAGATCTATCAAGACATTACCACAACCTATCCTGGTCACCACTTATTATTAACAGTGATATTTTCAAGAATGAGTCATGTTACAAAAGCACTAGAAGAGGATGTTGACATTTGAAACCTCTTCACTTATGTTCTCATAGTAAACTAGTATTAATTTAGTCCATAATTTTGAGTAGAAAACATATTTAAGTCAGAAAATATTACCGCCAAATTTCGTATTTATCTGATTTCCTTTCTGATTTTGAAATAATTTTACTTTTTTTGGTATGCTAACTTTTTAATGTGTGTTGATATATGTTTGTCATGTATGCACTACCTATACTGCAAAATGACCCGTTGGCCCTGCTTCATAGCAAGCAAGGTCATTCATAGAGAACAATGCAAAAGTGCACTAGTTCTTAAATGTGTTCGCGATATGAAATCGAAATGATATATTTGGCATATGTTTCAAAGTATTATTATATTCTATTGAGTTGATTGCGTAGGCTTCTAAGTTATAAGTCTTCCACAAACTATGTTAACTATTTGATTTTGCGTTTGTATTAGCATAGTCTGATTGTAAGTTACTGTAAGGCCCTATGCATATAAACAGAGTAGTGACTGCATTAACAACATACAATTAAAATGTTAAAGAAGTACCCCGCCAAATACACAGGTACCGGTTTAAAAAAAAAAAAAAAAAAAAAAGTTATATTCTATTAAATACTGAAGGTCAGCATCGAGGAAATCCCAAAATATAGGCATGCATCTCAAAACAACAGCTGCAGTGTTAGTTTTTGAAGTCCCACAGAGCTGTCATATGCTGCAATCAACTCGGGAATAAATTATCTTTCCAATAACATACACTTTCGTATGTCCACACCACATAAGAAAAGCTCTGGTGCTCGAAAAACACAGAAAACGTACCTGTTTTTAAAAATCGACTCTAAGCCAGTCCGTATTATTCGCCTATACAGACCCCCGTAGACCGCTGTTTAGCCTTTGTAGAAGCTCCCGCAGACATAACAACTCATCGACACTATTCCTTACGCACAATATGTCTTTATCCGTGCAATAAATAATGTCCAAGTACCTTTCCGACGATCACAAGTATTTAACAAGTATTTCTGCGGCTTTGCTATCAACTTCCGGCATTCTCAATGCAAATGGCGTCGTGGGATACTGAGATTTTTGAAAACGTGTACTTTTGATCGTTGGAAAGGTACTTGGACATTATTTATTGCATGGATAAAGACATATTGTGCGTAAGGAATAGTGTCGATGAGTTGTTATGTCCGCGGGAGCTTCTACAAAGGCTAAACGGCGGTCTACGGGGGTCTGTATAGGCGAATAATACGGACTGGCTTAGAGTCGATTTTTAAAAACAGGTACGTTTTCTGTGTTTTTCGAGCACCAGAGCTTTTCTTATGTGGTGTGGACATATGAAAATGTATGTTATTGGAAAGATAATTTATTCCTGAGTTGATTGCAGCATATGACAGCTCTGTGGGACTTCAAAAACTAACACTGCAGCTGTTGTTTAGAGATGCATGCCTATATTTTGGGATTTCCTCGATGCTGACCTTCAGTATTTAATAGAATATAACTTTTTTTTCTTTTTTTCTTTTTTTTTTTTAAACCGGTACCTGTGGCCAAATAATGGCAAAATTACACTACAAAATCGTTTATTAAAACTATCCACGTGTTCAGGTCATATACTTATGCATATGTACCGAATTAAACGTATTCGCGGGTTCCTAAAGTACTCGTGATTGATTATGCGTAAAACAATTATGAGTTGATAACTCTTAATTTGATGCTGCAGTTTTGGAGTTTGTCCTGGCTGGTTAAAGCGGTTTATATTGTGTCTATAGAGTTTGGATTCTCAAAATGTGTAAGTTAGGATTCTCAAAATGTTTTAGTTATATACAGGTTTAGAAATGGTGTATGTTGTAAGATTTGCCACTTGAAGGGACTTTAACATGCCATAATCTGACCCAAAAGTATATTTCAAGGAGCAGGGATCATATTGGTTATATTTTTCTAGCAACGAATTGCCAAACGTGTGTACATGTTAAGTTTGTTACAAGGGACAGTATACTTGTAAATGATCACAGTTATAATCTAAAATATGTCGTATTATGACTATAATTTTGTACTGACAATAGTTTGGGAGCAAAAACACACACTAACAGTTTAGAAAAATGTATTATATAACTTAATTACCATGAGTTTTTCAATACGGGATTTCTAGCCTGAGTGAGAGTTTGCACAAACAAACGAGTGCGCTAGCATGAATTTGTTTATTTGGACATATTGTCATGTGTATCATTACTCGGTATTGAAAAACTCATGGTAATAAAACTCTTTATACTGTCCTTATCTCTCTCCAAAGTTATTATCAAAGAATCTTGGATCACAGAGGTCATGTTTTGCTAACAAAAAATGCATAAAGTTTATGTAAGTCAAGTAATAAGAAGGATTCTTAAGGTATTGTTTTTTTATCAAGCAAAGTCAGATATGTACAGATATACATATTTGTGTTTTAAAAGCTTCGTCAGTCATACTGCGACTACCTAAGGCTTTTCACAATAATAGTTTCTGTGCAGATAAAGTGTTTCTGTTGCAAATACGTAAAGAAATAACATTTTAATGCCAAAGACTTGGGTATTTATAGTTGCCGAAAATGCCGACGATCATACATTAGTCAATTTTTCACCCCCAGTGCTTACTCGTCGATCTTATTATGAATGTTTACACAAAAATGTTCTATGAAACTGCCTATAACACAGATTTACATTGAAATGCAGATCCATTGTAATTAAGTGGGTGGGGTAATTCAATATGCGAATTTAAGATACAGTACTAAAATAGGCATTTATATGCACAGTTTATTCAAACTTTTCAATTTTTATTATTTAGTTATGTTTTTCAATTGTAATACCTCATTGAAATGTATTATTCGTGACAAAATGTTACAGATATACATATACATAAACCTGCAGTGATTTTATGACAAATGCACATTTTTTAGCCATAAAAAAACTTATTTCCCCTATCTAGATTTTTCTAGACTTTTTTGTGATTTTTTGCAATATATATATCTATCAGAAAATCAGAAAATCATTTCTGTTGCAATTAGTTTGATGTGGGTTCACAGACTGAGTGGACTATTATACCACTTCTCAGCCTTCTGGATATTTTTGTATATAAAACCACATACCTATAAATAACAAATATATATGATACTGTGAAATGTATATCTGTTTCACGTGGCAGTGAGGAAATTAATGTATTTTTATACAATTTCTTAATTAGAAAATAAATTTTAAGAAAAACAATTATAATCCAATATTGCCATTTTAATATAAATCTTTGCATGTATTCTTATCAAAATCTATGAATAGTTCGAAGAAAAAGTTAAGGTGCTACGTGATAGTTTGGCCACTTCATTGTTTCAGAAAGAAAGTGTCCAATCCGTTTGTTATTCTGTCATAACACTAAACTTTTAATAATATTAAAACTGTCATTAACACGAGTCGTACATTAAGCCTGTCTTTTTTTTTAAATGAATCACTGAATTTATATCAATGTATCCAAATGAAAAGAATCATAAAAATAATAATCAAATCTAGACAAAAGAATATATAAATAATAGTTGCCTTCAATCACAATTTGTTTTGTTTATTTCGTGTTATTTGTTGAAAACAAACATATTTTAATTTTTCCTGAAAAAATGTCCCAAAGAAATGTAACAAGTTGTGAAGCTCTCTCTGGTCTATATTTATGTTTATTACTTGTTCCGTTGTTGAAATCACATCGGATTGAATTGATTGACACTGGTACATTCGGGGAATCGCCACCAATAGCGGTGAATATATGTGCTTTATTTTGTTCCATTATGAGTGATGTTTACCTAATTGGAAATCGCGATTTTCGAAGCATTTTGACTTGTCACAGAAAAACGGTTTGATCGAATTGTTTTCGGTTTTCGGTTTCGAGAATGACATACATCTGCGATTCCAAGCAGCTCATATTTGTAGATAATTCTCGGAATTTGGCCAGATAAAAAATTGATGAAAGCAGTTAGGTATCATATGTTGACCAGAGAGAGCTTCACACATTGTCTATAACTACATTACTCTGGGACATTTTTTCAGGAAAACTTAAAACATGTTTGTTTTCAACAAATAACACAGATTATTTTTTTTTGATTTTTTTTTTATGATAAAAAACTGTAGGGTCGGCGCCAAAAAATAGGGACGGTTGGGTAACCAGAAACACAGGTATTTTTTTCTTCCGTCTTATCATATAGCCATGCCATTCTAATTAGAATTATAAGAGACTATAGTTATAAAACTATCAACATATTTTAAAAGTAGCTAATAACATCAAACTCAAATGATATTAGCATATATATTACACATTAAGTAAATGATGCTAATCTATCTATAAAATATGTACTAAGAATGTATATTGTAAGATTTGACACAATAAACAAAGCACTATTGCGCATTAGTTAGAACAAAATTAAAAAGAGGCTCAAGAGGACCTGTATCGCTCTACCGGTAATAATTAAGGTGTCCATGGTGGGGTGGGTGGGGGAGGGTAAGACTGGGGGTGGGCGGCGTAGATAGAAGGATTGTGTGTCAGATATGGCAATATCAAACTAGTTTAATATAAACTGTCTTCAATTACCAAGATATGGGGGAGGGATCACCATTAATTTTGAACAAACTTGGTACAGGACCATAAGCTGAGTGTGTCACAGGATGACCTTAGTGGTTGGGCTAACTCAGGAAAGAATCAATGACGGTGAATGCATTTACATAAGTTTAATGCAACTTTTAAAATATGTTTAATATATATACAATTATCTAAAAAAACAAGCGAATACACAAATGAACTATGAAAAGAATGTTCTCCTGAACGTTTAAGACGTTCTTAGTATTGTTATAAATACTGAATGTCTAAGACACTGAAGTGTTGTTAAAGCTATAACAATGTTGATCTAGCGCGATAACTGTGATGCGCGAGAGCTCATGAAGATGATGATGCGCGAATTCAATGGATGATTGTCATCAAATGCCTTCTGTAAGGGTTGATGACGCGATGCAATGATAGTTAATCTCCACTGAGATTGTGAATGATATTCCTCCAGTGAGGACTGGTAACGGGCCCACCTTGTGTCCCGGGGGTTATCGTTAGTAAAACCTGGCTGCGCAGGTACGGGGACCGTCTCCACCGCTTGTAACGTTATTCGTGGAAGCTTAGCTCCACTCCTGGATATCCAAACCTAGATGGCTTACTCCAACCCTGGATGGCTTATATCCTGGATGGCTTATATCCAACCCTGGATGGCTTATATCCTGGATCCTTATCCCCTGGATGGCTTATATCCTGGATGGCTTAGGCTGTAATTATACATACGTTTTAGCTGTCGGTTTACAAACATAACAATCTTGCATAATTATCATTACCCAAACAAATCATTATTCAATCAATATATGTAAGCTGTACTAATGATGAGTAGCAATGTATACATATTCTACAACGCCATGTATACGCTATGTACGTCGCTGTTAATCAATGCCCCTAATACATGTAATATAAACATGATCAAATAACTCATATATTACACTCACTGAGTTATGTTTGCACGCAATGTTAACAATCGTGTATTACAATCACTGAGTTATACGCCAACGTTAACTAATGCACCTATTATCCACTGTTATCAAATTAATATTGTTTTACAATTAATGATCAATTACAATAATTACATCTAATAAAGTAACTTCAAACTCATATGCTAGTCTAAAGTTATGTTTGAGAAACATCAATGCTAACCGGATGTCGTAACCGCCAAACAAGATGGCGCCGCCCACTGAATACAAATATACGATAAAAGTTTAATAAAACTACTAACCACATGTTGCCTGTGAAATTTGCCGTCCAATCTCTGTTCCAACAAAGTACTTTCGATGATCCCGGCGAAAGCTAGAAGACAATGGGTTTTATAGCAAACATTACGCCCAAATCATTATTTGCCCCGTTCAGTCCGTGACAAACGTGGCTAAATCTACAGTATTGAATCTACACGCGAGGCCCTTATACAATTTTGCCGTTTAAGGAAAATATACCTATACGTTTACATGCATTAGCACAAAACTAAACTTATGACACGGCCTCTCTGGCGGCCACTTAAAATGTGCACGCTTTTACGTGTTACATGAATAGATCATGAATATTGTGAAATTGTTTCACCTCGAACAATAGATTTTGGGTGTAACCGATACAAGAGCTATATACGACCAGTACGCTCTACCCGTGACATTTTGTGACAACATCTCCCCACTTAAAGAAAGTGCTACACTTTTAAAATTCAACAAAATGATAATTAATATTTACACGTTAAGAAACTATTAATTCTTCTGAGCAAACGAGCGACAAAACGTACAAGCTGATCGCTCAATCGCTTGAGTATGTTAACTATTACCACTGCAGTTATAACCTAATATAATATGTAATTACAATTTCAACACTATTCTACAATTGTACACTACCCTGTCGTAACATATACTACTATTGTACAATACACTGCAATACACTATTGTATTAAACCGGTCATTATGTGCGGCGACTTAAATAGTCTGCCCCAATATTGTCCTTTCCTCGGATCGCTTTAATTTTCATCCGGTAAGGCTGCAGAGTCAGTGCCCACCTCATTAACCTACTGTTAGCTACCTTTGCTTTATTCATATAAGCTAACGGTTGGTGGTCAGTCTCCAAGACAAATTCCTTACCAAAAACATATCGGTGGAATTTACTGACACCCCACACTACTGCAAGACACTCCCTTTCGATAACAGAGTAGTTACATTCCCGGGGTAATAGTTTCCGACTTGCGTAAGCCACGGGGAGACTACACCCATCTTGCTCTTGCAGTAGGACTGCACCCACCCCGATATCGGAGGCATCCGTTCTGAGGATAAACTCCTGGTCAAGTTCAGGTAATTTTAGTATTGGGGTTTTGACCAAACTCCCCTTTAAAGAGACAAAAGCTCGCTCCTGGCTTTCCCCCCAAGTTATCCTCTCTACTATTTTCACTAAAATTGTCTACGACAGCGGACACTTTCACCGCTTTCCTACACTCATGTGAAGCATGATTCCCATTACAGTGACGACAACGAATGAAAGGTCTACCTATGTTACCACTATTGCTACCTCCTCTAGCACCCATCGAACTACCTCCACCTCTATAGTTTCCACTCTGGCCTTTCTGTTTATGATCGTCCCCTTGCCTATCTCTAAAAGTTCTGTCTTTCGACACTACATTATGAGCTCCACCTCGAGCCTCGGCAAACTGATCTGCTTGTGTTGCCATTTCTCCTACACTAGCTAATTTTCTTTCTTTGAGAAATAAGAACAGATCTCTACTACAAACATTGAATAGCTGGTCCCGCAACAAGAAATCTACGAGGCCCTGATAAGTCTGCGCTACCTTCCCTAACTCTAACCACCTATCTAAGTAATTTCTAGACCTACTAATAAACTGAATAAATGACTCGCCTTTCTCAGGCAGACACGCTCTAAACCGCTTTCTAAAACCTTCTTCAGTTAACTCAAATCTCTTTAAAAGAGCATCCTTTAACTTGTCATAGTCAAGAGCATCTAAACTAGGTAATCTAGAAAATACATCTAAGGCCTTGCCTCTCAATAACGCACTTAAATGAACTGCCCACTTATCTTTGGTCCATTCCTGTAACTCAGCATAACGTTCGAATCGTAACAAGTAACTGTCCATGTTATCTTTGTCAGCATCAAAGTATGGTAACTTCGAACCTTTTAACTTCCCAGAATAACTATCTTTCCCTTCAGTTTTACTTTCCTTACTATGTGTCTTAGCTGCTTCCAACTCTAAAGCTAACTTATGCTCAAACTCTTTTTGCTCCCTTTCCATTATCATCTTAGCCTTAGCTAGTCTACCATCTGTTTCGAACCTCTCATGTTCTAACTCTTGCTTCTCCTTTACTATTCTACTTTCTAATTCTACCTTCTCTTTATCATCATCTCGCTTCTCTTTAGCTAACCTACCTTCTAATTCTAACTTCTCTGTGGATAGTCTACTTTCTAATTCTAGCTTCTCTTTAGCTAATCTATTTTCTACTTCTAACCTATCTTTCTCTTCATCCCTTTCCCGCTTTGCTAATTCTCTTTCCTTAAGTCTAAATTCCCTTTCCCTAGCCTGTTCGTCTTTAACAAAGGTTCTAAGCTCCTCTCCAGCATACCCTAACTCCTTACCCATTTCCGTAAGATCCTTTATGGACGTCATGTCTATAGACATTGTGAACTACACACTACGATAATTACAATACACACGTCACTAATAATTCTACTCAACTAACTACTAATGGTAAGTCACTGTGTCCTCAGTAAATACCTGGGCATCATCATAGGACAAGTTACATACACATTTGTACTAGCGCTAACTACTAACGATTATGTGTAGATAGTATCTAGCTTCCACAAAACATATGCACTACATAAAATATCTTAATTTGATATTGGACATAAACCTTAAACAATCATCGAAATGTGTATAACATGTACATGTATATTTACTTCTCCCATCAATATAAGTATACTCGAGTGTCACAGCATGAGTAGAACGTCTTGTTCGCCAACCTAATTGGATACTATGTGTATATCAAGGGAGGTAAAAACAAACACCCAAATTATTGAGCAAAAGTGCCTCAGACCCACTCGTGTAGACCACTGCGACCTCGCGCCAAGGAAAGAACGGACAAAACAACAGTTTGGACTCACCCTACCCTTGTCGTGTCTTGACTTGTCTTCCAAGCAGTAGCCGTGATCGTCGACAGTCGCCTTGATGGATCAGAGGGTGGTACACAATTCTAAAATGATAAGTAGAGATTTAGTATATCATAATAAAGATCACTTATTGATTCTTTCCCTCCGTAGTCGCCCAAAATCCCACTTCTGACACCAGTTGTCACAGGATGACCTTAGTGGTTGGGCTAACTCAGGAAAGAATCAATGACGGTGAATGCATTTACATAAGTTTAATGCAACTTTTAAAATATGTTTAATATATATACAATTATCTAAAAAAACAAGCGAATACACAAATGAACTATGAAAAGAATGTTCTCCTGAACGTTTAAGACGTTCTTAGTATTGTTATAAATACTGAATGTCTAAGACACTGAAGTGTTGTTAAAGCTATAACAATGTTGATCTAGCGCGATAACTGTGATGCGCGAGAGCTCATGAAGATGATGATGCGCGAATTCAATGGATGATTGTCATCAAATGCCTTCTGTAAGGGTTGATGACGCGATGCAATGATAGTTAATCTCCACTGAGATTGTGAATGATATTCCTCCAGTGAGGACTGGTAACGGGCCCACCTTGTGTCCCGGGGGTTATCGTTAGTAAAACCTGGCTGCGCAGGTACGGGGACCGTCTCCACCGCTTGTAACGTTATTCGTGGAAGCTTAGCTCCACTCCTGGATATCCAAACTTAGATGGCTTACTCCAACCCTGGATGGCTTATATCCTGGATGGCTTATATCCAACCCTGGATGGCTTATATCCTGGATCCTTATCCCCTGGATGGCTTATATCCTGGATGGCTTAGGCTGTAATTATACATACGTTTTAGCTGTCGGTTTACAAACATAACAATCTTGCATAATTATCATTACCCAAACAAATCATTATTCAATCAATATATGTAAGCTGTACTAATGATGAGTAGCAATGTATACATATTCTACAACGCCATGTATACGCTATGTACGTCGCTGTTAATCAATGCCCCTAATACATGTAATATAAACATGATCAAATAACTCATATATTACACTCACTGAGTTATGTTTGCACGCAATGTTAACAATCGTGTATTACAATCACTGAGTTATACGCCAACGTTAACTAATGCACCTATTATCCACTGTTATCAAATTAATATTGTTTTACAATTAATGATCAATTACAATAATTACATCTAATAAAGTAACTTCAAACTCATATGCTAGTCTAAAGTTATGTTTGAGAAACATCAATGCTAACCGGATGTCGTAACCGCCAAACAAGATGGCGCCGCCCACTGAATACAAATATACGATAAAAGTTTAATAAAACTACTAACCACATGTTGCCTGTGAAATTTGCCGTCCAATCTCTGTTCCAACAAAGTACTTTCGATGATCCCGGCGAAAGCTAGAAGACAATGGGTTTTATAGCAAACATTACGCCCAAATCATTATTTGCCCCGTTCAGTCCGTGACAAACGTGGCTAAATCTACAGTATTGAATCTACACGCGAGGCCCTTATACAATTTTGCCGTTTAAGGAAAATATACCTATACGTTTACATGCATTAGCACAAAACTAAACTTATGACACGGCCTCTCTGGCGGCCACTTAAAATGTGCACGCTTTTACGTGTTACATGAATAGATCATGAATATTGTGAAATTGTTTCACCTCGAACAATAGATTTTGGGTGTAACCGATACAAGAGCTATATACGACCAGTACGCTCTACCCGTGACATTTTGTGACAGAGTGTAAATACAAAATATTAAACTGTTGGCTCTAATTTTAGAGAAGAAGAAATTTTAAGTTTGTCCCTATATAAGTCTATATAAAACATGTGACCCCGGGGATAGGACCAAATTTGACTGCAGGGTCACAATTTGAACAAACTTGATAGATGACTATAAGCTGATGGTAAATACAATACAACATATTAAACCTCTGGCTCTAAGACTTGTAGTTTCAGAGAAAAAAATTTTTTTTTTAAATTTTTCCCTATATTTTTCTTCAGGCCAAACAAAATAATATGTGTGGTTCAGGTAACCCGACCGACCCTATTTATTTACCGCCGAATCGCCGACCCTATTTATTTTTTTCGGGTTGAGAACGAATTTTCGTGGGTACTTTCGGTAAAGAGTACGAAACACCGCGAAGTACGAAACGCCGCGAGTACGAAACAACGCATAATACAACATGGCGGCGACCGTGTTCGCGTTTACTTTCGAAAGATGTATTCACGGCCCGGGAAAAAAAAATGATGAAGGCAGTCGTAAACCAAGCTACAATGATCGATATATTTCAAGAAATCACCACGATTCTGGCTTAAAAACCAGTTCATTTTAGTGAAATAACACTTTAAATATTTCATACACATGTTATCATTCATCACGAAAGAACTTTTGGCTTTTTTAAGCTAATTTACTCATTTTTCAGAATTGTTCAAATTTGACCTTGACATTGTCACGATAAGTCATGTAGGCCATCTAACGAGAGTACTCATTTGTTTACATAGCAAAGATGACGGGTTGACGGGTTTAACACCAACTTGTGAAAATAGTAGCATATATTTAAAAGAAAAAGGGAAAGAAACATTCATTTGACACATTACTTTGTAAATAAAGATCTGCATGACTTCATTGCAAAGAAAAAACAATATTTATCAGCTAGGTTGCTTTTTTCAGAAAAATTGATAAAAAGGCTTATTCATTTTGGCAATTGTTGGACACAAACAATTTTTTTTTTGCATGTGGGGTGGTTCATAAACTTACTTTTTTTTCCTCAATGGACTATTTTGATGATACTATTTAGAAAATACTAATCAGTTTCCCAATATTTTCGTTTCCCAATATTTTCTAATTTGAAAAATGCGTTTGCATGGCTACTTCAAGGTATTTTTTAAACATGTGACACGATCATGAACATATTTAAATAAAAGTGAAGCCGTTTTCTTTCAACTATGTATGTTATTAAGGGTGAAATATTATAATTAATTTTAATAGTTTAAATATCAATGTTCTCCAGAAGTGGATGGGACACCGTTCACTTATATACCGAGTGCAGACTTTGCATCTTTGCAACCCTCTTGTCAATTTCTTTTTAATATATTTCACTTTCAAAAAGGACTTAAAAACAGATATGTGCATTTTTATTTTAGTCAAATGAATTTATTTTGCTCTGACATGCTACATTTTTTTAAAATATTGTCCTGGTTGTATAAAGAGCCAATAACCAAACAAACATATTAAGCAAAGTATTACAAAAGTATTAAAACACTGTGTTTGACCTTTTTTTGGAAAGTGTCGAGAGAAAAAAATAAATAAATAAAAATAAAAAATCCCTACCTACCTACCCTATTTTTTTCCCCAATGTTACCTGAACCACACATATTATTTTGTTTGGCCTCATGTAAAACATGTGATCACTGGGGAGGGGCCAAATTTGACTCCAGGGTCACCATTCAAACAATTTGATAGAGGACCATAAGCTGAGGATAAATAAAAAATATTAAACCTGTTGACTCTTGTAGTTTTCAGAGAAGAAGATTTTTAAAGTTTTTCCCTATATATAAATCTATATAAACCCTGGGGTAGGGCCAAATTAGACCCCATGGTCACCATTTTACCAAAATATTAAACCGAAGGGCCCCTAAGCTCCCAATTAAAGAAAAAAGAACCAAGGTTTCTTATGAGAAAAATAAAAAAAGAGAAGAAATTTAAATAAAAAATAAAAATAATAAAAATAATTTAAAAAAAATAAAAAAAAAATAATAATAATTAAAAGTTGAACCCATGAAACAAAGTTTGTTATGGACAAAAACAAGAGGCCCAAGAGGGTCTGTTTCGCTCTACTGGCTACCCGCGGGGCGAAATTTGATCCCAGGTTCACCATTTGAACAAACTTAGTAGAGGATCAAAAAGCTGATAATAAATAAAAAATATAATTAAAAACCTTTATGATGAAATTATTTCTTGTAGTTTCAGAGAAGATTTTTAAAGTTTTTCCCTATAACTCTATGTAAAACTGATCCAACACGGGGGGAATTAAAAAAAAATGAAAAAAAAAAAATTAATAAAAATAACAAGAGGGCCTGTGGACGCTCTACTAGCTAACATGGCTCTTATAACATCAATGAAGCGAGAGACGGCCATTTACATTTTTTGAAAGTTTTGGGCAAAATACAGCTTTTCAACTAAATCAATTAAGGGCCATAACTAAAGAATCTGGTAAAGTTTGGTAAAGATCAGATGAAAATGAAGGCCCTACCGTATTAACGAGGCAAAATATAGCATTTGTAATGGATTTCGATGAGTCCCAGGCATCGGGCTATCCTACTTTTCGAGCACTGCTCGTCACTAAACAAATTATTAAATATCTATTTTTCAACTTACAACCAAAATGTCAGCTGTTTTATACTTCTTAAACACTTTATTATTCATGTGCAAATTATAAAAACAACAGAATATTTTTTTAAAAATGACTGGTTCATGCTGCAATAATATCAATTTAATAATATGCAAAAACAAATGGCTTAATAAAATTCTTATAATTAACATCAATGATTGTACAAATGCAATTCATGTAGTTTGTTTGTGTTTGGTGTTTTACGTCAGTTACATGTAAGGTTTTATACGAAGGTCGATTTTTTGTGGTGGAGGCAGATCACCCACTTTTCCTGGGTAGAACCAGTACTGTAATCGTCGGGGGCTACTTTCCGTCACTTATGTAAACATAAACTAATTTTTCAGACAAATCTATATATCCTGACAATTTTTACTCTATTTTCTATTAGGTTACCTCTTCCTGGAAATTTCATACCAAAGAATTTTGTTTTATATAAATTATCGAAGTGGCACGTGACCATTTTATAAATAGACTAAAACTGAGAAATCATTTTGTTTACAAGCCCAGTTTCCGTCATGTAATTTATCGAGTGATAAATTCAACTAGGTCAAGATACAGTAAACTTTTATGAATTAGAAACTTGTTTGCAAGTCTATTCAACAATTTCATTGTAATAATGGTATGTTTGCATTGTTCCGTCAGTCATATCGATCGTTATAACAATGCGCCTGGTAACGTCAATGTAAAATGTTCAACGACGACAATTTACAGTAACTCTGTGTAAATCAAACAGATACAGGTTGTACGAGTTGCTTCTCTTTGGTTAAACTATATAAACACGGTGTATTTTAACTGCGTCCACTGAAGAGTGATAAAATTATGACGTCATTACTGAGTTATTTTTTTAATAGTTTATTATGCGGCAGTATGCGCGCGCATCCCCAACCCCATATAAGGAAGTAAACACATTTTTCGGAGAAATCCTTTCGTTTTTGTACCGCTTAATTACTTTTCGGTTATTTTTCCTGTTTCCACTCTTCAGTTATAAACGTCTGACAACAAGTGACATCGCTCAAGTAATTTGCAGTGTAAAAACGTTTTTTAAATGAGAATGACGGAAACTGGGCTTGGACGGAAACTGGCCTCTAACGAGTACACCTCCCACCATCCGTAAGAATCGTCACTTCCTCATTTACAAGTCGAGCTCCCAGTGGAATTCGAACCCGCAACGGTGAGAGGCGAAGGTTTACAACGCAACATCGTCAAATTAATGGGATGCGGCGAGTTTGTAAAAAATCAAGATTGACATGCGTCCCTTTAAGTCTCTGAACATGCACACAAATATGTTCTCAGTTTAAGCGTATGTGTCGCAACTTTATGTTTTTTATCTACGAATTTTATGGGTGCATAGAATTACCGGAATCCACCTATTTACCGGAATCTACCGGAATCCACTTGAATTACCAGAATCCACCATAGAGTTACCGGAATCTACTTTTGAATTACCGGAATCCACTATTTATGATCTAAATTGACATAAATGTATAGTTAATTAAGTAATATATTAATGAATATATTAATGAATATGTGTTTTTGTGACTTTAATTATCGAAAAATACCGGAATAAGACTTTTGAATTACCGGAATCCACTATTTTTGATCTAAATTGGCGTAAATGTATAGTTAATTAAGTAATATATTAAAGGTGTCAATACACGAAATTAGGTTGAATTAACCGCTGTTGTTGACACCGTTTTTAGCACATATTTAGGCATTAAACAGACCTGTTGGCAAGGTCTAGATCACAGATACCGGTTTAAAAAAAAAAAGGCTTATATTCTATTAAATACTGAAGGTCAGCATCGAGAAAATCCCAAAATATAGGCATGCATCTCACACAACAGCTGCAGTGTTAGTTTTTGAAGTCCCGCAGAGCTGGCATATGCTGCAATCAACTCGGGAATAACTTATCTTTCCAATAACATACACTTTCATATGTCCACACCACATAAGAAAAGCTCTGGTGCTTGAAAAACACAGAAAACGTACCTGTTTTTAAAAATCGACTCTAAGCCAGTCCGTATTATTCGCCTATACAGACCCCCGTAGACCGCCGTTTAACCTTTGTAGAAGCTCCCGCGGACATGACAACTCATCGACACTATTCCTTACGCACAATATGTCTTTATCCGTGCAATAAATAATGTCCAAGTACCTTTCCGACGATCACAAGCACACGTTTACAACGTTTTCAAAAATCTCAGTATCCCACGACGCCGTTTGCATTGAAAATGCCGGAAGTTGATAGCAAAGCCGCAGAAATACTTGTTAAATTATCCCATTGGATTAAATAAATTTGGTTTAAATATTGAACCAATGAAGTGGGAGCGATTTGAAAATGTAATGACGTCATTGTTTACTGTCAACTTCCGGCATCCCCAATGCAAATGGCGTCGTAGGATACTGATATTTTTGAAAACGTTGTAAACGTGTGCTTGTGATCGTCGGAAAGGTACTTGGACATTATTTATTGCACGGATAAAGACATATTGTGCGTAAGGAATAGTGTCGATGAGTTATTATGTCTACGGGAGCTTCTACAAAGGCTAAACGGCGGTCCACGGGGGTCTGTATAGGCGAATAATACGGACTGGCTTAGAGTCGATTTTTAAAAACAGGTACGTTTTCTGTGTTTTTCGAGCACCAGAGCTTTTCTTATGTGGTGTGGACATATGAAAGTGTATGTTATTGGAAAGATAATTTATTCCCGAGTTGATTGCAGCATATACCAGCTCTGTGGGACTTCAAAAACTAACACTGCAGCTGTTGTTTTGAGATGCATGCCTATATTTAGGGATTTCTTTGATGCTGACCTTCAGTATTTAATAGAATATAAGACTTTTTTCTTTTTTTTTTAAACCGGTATCTGTGGTCTAGATCAGCTTCAAAATTCAAAATTACACCTTTAAAAGTCCAGACTCTATTGTGCCCATCGCGTTAGGTATACCCTGACGTGTTCGTTGGCGGACGGACTATAAACCTTAGAATTACACACACACAAGTAATATATTAATGAATATATTAATGAATATGTGTTTTTGTGACTTTAATTATTAGTGTTATTAGCGAAAATTACCGGAATACACCAGATAATTTGCCGTAATATAAGACACGCCCTGTTACGTCAGCCAACATATCTTTTATTTGAGTGTAACACAACTGCTGTCTTCAATGGCAGGAAGCTTTTGGAACTTGCAGCCTGACAGAAGTAAATATTCTTACCATTACACTGGGAATTGATGTTATTAGTATTAAAATAAATGCATAAGCTATTGTTTTATTATTAATGTAAATACATTATCATGCGCTCCCTAATATCTTATGTCACTTATCTTTTGAACAAAATTCAAGTCTTGTTTATTGAGAACCTGTGTATTAAATCTTGCGTTTAGCACGTGAAGTTGTTATTATTAAAGCACGTGTTATAAGTACGGCCGTATGCATCTGCTTTATATATTACATCATCATGTCACTTATTTTCCGCTATAAATGTTTTAAGATATGTCACTTATTGCTTCTTTTTTTTAATGCAGAGGCGTAAATCAATGTTAAATGTAATTAAATAATATTAGTACCGTAATAAATATTTTTCCGCTATAGGCCTACATACTTTTAAGTTTATGATATATAACAAAACAAAATTCAAGTCTTGCTAATTGAGAACCTGTGTATTAAATCGTGTCGCGTTTAGCACGTGAGGATGCTATTACAGCACGTGTTATAAGTACGGCCGTATGCATCTGCTTTGTATATTACATCATCATGTCACTTATTTTCCTGCTCACACTTAAAGGTTTCGGTGTCCTTTGTAAAGTAATTAAAAAAAATGAAATAATTTACTTCATTCTTGATTACATAATCGACTTTTGCATCTAATATTGTTAGTTTGACACAAAATTAGAAAATATTGAATAACATTTCTAAGCACCGCATAAAAATAATAAATCTATTTGTTGTTTCTAATTTATTAATTCCTATTATCATTAATTTAAATATTAATTATATTGCATTGATGGCCGTCCTATCCATACATCTACCATAATGAATATAAGAAATAGGGATGAATGAACTATATCTGTAACTTTTCGGTTCTGTATAACACTAACACAATCAGATTACTTATTGGTAAATTTATAATAATAAGTGATCTTACTCCATTTATTCAATTCCTATTATCATTAATTTATATACTTATTAGCTTGTATTGATGGTCGTTCTTTCCATACATCTACCATACATCTACCATACATCATAGGAAATTGGTAAATTGATAATAATAAGTGACAAGAAGTTATTATCTTAATCGATTTATTCATTTACTTGTTTGTGATTCGGTTAGTAATTGAGTAGTGAACTATATTTACTAATTAGTAAAATGTTTGCACATGATTTAATTAATATAGGACATTTAGATTAAAACACACTACTGACATATCAATTACATGATTCACTCAGTTTAATAAAATTTGACGACGAATTCGACAGGCTTCTGCAGTTTAAACCAGACTACGTCTTTGTCAACGTCGGCGGTAACGACATAGATTCAAATTCTCCAGCACCAGACATTGTCAATAGGATTATTGACATAGTTCTTAGATTGAAGGCTGCTGGCGTGAAACGGGTGTTTGTCGGCTGTATTGCCGAGCGAGGAAATGTGAGAAATACAACTGTCGCACATTTCAATCATGTGCGACGCAAAGTTAACAAGAGGCTGCGGGTTATTTTGCAGGAAGACTTCATCAATGTCATGAAGAAACTGAAGTTCCCTCGCCATTATGACGCAGACATGGTTCATCCTGGAGCCAAAGAAGGTGGCATGAGAATATTGACATCTGTCATTCATAGATGTTTATTATCTACCAAGATATAAATGCTTTATGCATTATAAAGGCCCTTTTAAGGGCCAAACAATATTGTTCGAAAGAACATCTCAAAATTGTCAATAACCAAGGCCCTTTTAACAATATCAATAAAATTATACTGTATCTATTATTATGACACATGTAAAAGAGGTAAAAAACTAATGCAAACAACATCATCATCCGTAAATGAAATTTTATTAGCCATTTATTTGTTAGCACAATTCATAAAATACGAAAAAAAACTAATAAATATATAAAAAACAACATATTTTATAAAGTATATATCATTATTAGTACATTATCTTTAGTCTTCTAATATTATACTGTAACTAATGTATTCTATCAATATTTTAAAATATATCAATTATGTCAATTATAGAAAGTGGACTCCGGTAATTCAAGTGGATTCCGGTAGATTCCGGTAAATAGGTGGATTCCGGTAATTCTATGCACCGGAATTTTATAACTTTTTGGATTTTGTTTCGGTTGTGATGGGGAGGGAGGCTCCGTCTCCGGCTTTCCCTCTTGGATCCGTCCCTGTCCCTAGATATTGTTTAAAATAAGTGCATAATGTGCCTATTGATTTGCAGATAAATAAGTAGTGACCTAGTTAAATGCATTAGAAATAGTTTAATTAAATAATTAAATCAACTTACCTCTAAATTGAAGTTGACATGTTTTTGGCGCGTAGACTGTTTTTCGGTTCTTTACGCGGACAGGTTTACTTGTTGGCCCCCTGCTATATTTAGGGTTGAACAAAAAGGACTACCTGGCCCCCAGAATAAATTTTTAAGTATTTATCAGATATGATAATACTATATGTCATTGGAAAGCTTGAAATATGTTCTTTCCAAAACACTGAAAATATTTAAATTTAGATGCGAAATAAGAGATTTATTGAATGCAACACACATACCCATCAGAATCTTAAAATTGCCATATTTTGATCGCTAAAAACACATGGCCCCCTCTCGGAATTATTTAATACAGCTTTGATCGGTAATAACGTTATATATTTATTTAGCTGAAGATAGCTACTTTCTAAAACTGTAAGAATAATTTAAATCGTTTAAAAATTGTCAAAGTTATAAGTCGTTGTATTTATACATGTGAAATCGTATTTTTTTAGCCGTGATATTTTGGTTCGGACCACCTGGCCCCCAAAATATTTTATAAAGTACTTTATCGATAATATTTTTATTTATATCTTACTAAAGCATATGTTATGGACCTTATTTAGATCTAAAACTGACTAAATTCTGTCTACAAATGACAAAGTTATATGCTTTTAAAAACAGCTGTTGAATTTGCGGATTTTATAAATGTTACAAATATCAACCGACAGAGTTATGCGTGTTATTAAAGGATAGTGACAGGACTGACAACAGTAAAATAAAACCAACACAGTGTGTTTCATTATGTATAATTATACATAATACAATTCATTCATTCATTCATTCATTCATTCATTCATTCATTCATTCATTCATTCATTCATTCATTCTCACAGAAAACATATAAAGCGATATGTTTACATGCATATAACTAAAACAATACTACAATAATACATTATTCAAAACAGAATTATAAGAGACTAGACATTCATGTATTTTAATTCAATATATCGAATGCAACAATCGGTAAAAAAATCAGGAAGAGCACACAAATATATACACTTCGCCCCCATGAGGGTTAGAAGGAATTGTTTTGCTTATTTTATTTTCAAAAATGCCATTGTCACAATCTGTTAATATTTTAAAAGCTTGATCAGTGGTTAAACAACTGTTTTGAATAGAAAAAAAAATGTCTGTGTCAGCACCGCCAACTTGTATAAACAATTCTGCACTCTAGGTAAAATACCCGAAACAAGGATTGTGGCGCTGCGCTGAAATGAGAAAAAAATATGCAATTATTTTATCTTAGAGTATTCAATAGGGAAAAGTTTTAAATTCAAATATTTCATCGGCGCAAACATTATAATTGATT
This sequence comes from Cyrtodaria siliqua, assembly GCA_037043455.1. NCBI lineage: Eukaryota > Metazoa > Mollusca > Bivalvia > Adapedonta > Hiatellidae > Cyrtodaria > Cyrtodaria siliqua. The sequence continues at coordinate 21,356 of JAWPHD010000119.1, read as the reverse complement.
AATATAATACCTTTCAAACATTTGTGCCAAATATAATGTCAAAGTTATGTTATGTTGATAGGATTAACGACATGCGTCGTTTCTGAATTACTTTGCTTCGCACATTTGCTATTTATTACAATGAGGCGGTTACATTACATTGAGAAGAGCATACATGTATAATACTATCATGGAGTAAAGCTACAAAAGAGCACTTACACCTAGTATTTTAAACAAACAATTTCGAATAGTATATAGCATAACTAATACAGAGGGGAAAATCATCAGAAAAAGAAAGAGAGAAAGAAAACAAAACAACTCTATACATATAATTCGTTTGTACAATGGATACATTTCGGTCAAGCTTATTTACAACTCGTGCTATCAGTCCTCGCACTAGCGGTTTCACACAATAGCAATTCTTTGGAAAATAAGTCTAAGGCCAGTAGGCAAAAACTATGTGTTTCAGACAGATATTTGAATAATGGTTTACAATCATAATAAATATTACGTTAATCTCGATAATTCACGTTAATTATCTATTATACTGTCACGTCTCAAATTCGCTAAGTATACATATTTTGCCAATTTACTTAATACACTAGACTGGCTAGAAGTAAGTAACAATTTAAATTTTTGTAAATTTGGCCCGTGACAATAGTATTTAGGAAGACACTCAATTCTAATATCGCGAAAACATGGACAAACTAAAACAAAATGATATTCATCTTTGATTACATTCATTTGACAGAATACACATTTACGTTCAGATCTCTCTACATTTTTAAATCTACCTTCTTCTATAGCTAATTTATGGGCAGAACACCTTAGTCTTGTCAAAGAAATACAATGCCTTTCGTTTGCAACACAGTTCAGGTACTTTTCAACTCCAATGTTATTTTTAATTTTCTATAAAGCAGTGATTTAAAGACAAAGTTGGAATTGTGAAATAAAATTAGCTTATTAATTGTATCAATTAAAAAAATGCACATTGACAAATATTGTTTGATAATCAATGTGTAAATCAATTAAAAAATAATTTTATCACTCAAGTCACTGTGTCTTTAAATCACAGCTTTATTTTAAAATAACGTGTGTCATACATGGACAGTGAATGTTTATAATCTAATGACTTGTTAGTTTTTAGTTTTAGTTTTTGCTCGCCCTATGGCACTAGGCCTTTTGGCGAGCTTTTCAGTAGGTGGTTAACATTTTGTGGAGGGGAAATTGGAGGGGAATAGTTGTTTCAATAATGGCAAGAACCAGGTAGACAACTGTGTCAGTTTTATAGGATTGGCCGTGAAATTCAGAAGGCGATTAAATTAAAAATAATATAGTATATTAACTGCCCTGAGATGTTTATATTTAGCTCTGGTTGGTCTAATGACTTGTAAAAACATCGCACCTTTTAACAATCTTTTAGTTCGTTGCTATGGTTAGTGACAATCATTGATTTTAATGTTGTATTTGCAAATCAATTTAATCTGTTGTAAAAACATCACACCTGTGCAATTTTACATTAGTTTGTTGATGGGATTAGTGACACCCGTTGATTACAATATACTATTGGTTGGCGTAACCGCCGAGCATATCTACTGTTGCTTGTACGGTTTAAAATCACCATGAATGTCCCGTGCGACACGTGTATGCGTATTATATAATATAAATATTTATTTAATTGTTCCAAACTATGTTTAGATTGCTTTAACTTAAGATAATATATTAATTGTTGGTCATCTGTAAACTATATATTTTAAATAGCATTATCTCATTACCTGCATTAAGAATTCAATTAACGGGACACACGGCAACCTCAAACAAATTCACTATATACTTACATCAAATCCAGCAACATAATCCGATATCTCAGGCCATATCTCGTTAACCTTGTATCCTGGAAAACACTTCACTACTATGTCCTTATTACTAAGATATTGATGCAAATACTTGGTCTGGCTATGAACCTTAAGAATTGCTTGAAAACTGCTACAAACTTAACACTTACTTAAATCTTTGAACATTTGAAATGATTCAAACAGTGCGTTTGAGTTCCGGATTAACCCATCTAATACAAACTTACTTACCTTTTAATTTCACTTTGAACTATTTAAATTGTTTAAAATTACCTATTTTGGTAAATTATTGCATTTTTTTATTTCGGTTTTACTATGATCTCTATAATCAGTGATAATTGCTACAAACAAACAATAAAGTTCTTAACCGATCTTAATTTAATATTTTGTTTGATCTCAGTATAGACCATGTTCTCATGTTAATTAACTATACAACTGTACAAAAACATATCAGAATACCTTAAATTTAAATTAATTATAGAATCAACGCGAATTTTTAAACACACAATTTTAATTTACAAAATAGTAAAGTAATAAAATAATAAAAGTATACATTTATTTAAAGCAGTACAGTAATAAATAGTTGATTCATGTACTAATCGTTTGATAGCATGAAAAACTGTCAGCAGACATCGGTAAAATAATTAGCAACATTCGAAAGAACATAACGTTGTCATTTACAGACAGAATTTAGTAATTTTTACATCTAAATAAAGAGCACAACATAAGCTTTAAGAATATATAAACAAAAATATTATCAGTAAAGTACTTTATAAAAATATTTTGGGGGCCAGGTGGTCCGAACCAAAATATCGCGGCTAAAAAATTTAGATTTCACATGTATATATACAGCGACTTATAACTTTGCCAATTTTTATACGATTTAAATTATCCTTACAGTTTTAGAAAGTAGTTATCTTCAGCTAAATAAATATATAAAGTTATTACCGATCAAAGCTGTATTAAATAATTCCGAGAGGGGGCCAGGTGTTTTTAGCGATCAAAATATGGCAATTTTATGATTCTGATGGGTATGTGTGTTGCATTCAATAACTCACTTATTTCGCATCTAAATTTAAATATTTTCAGTGTTTTGGAAAGAACATATTCTAAGCTTTATATTGACATATAGTATTATCATATCTGATAAACACTAAAAAAGTTATTCTGGGTGCCAGGTAGTCCTTTTTTTCAACCCTAAATATAGCAGGGGGCCAACAAGTAAACTCGTCCCTTTACGCTTCTTTACGAGATGTAGTATCCAACAGGGGACCAGTATGGTTGAGGGTAAAGGCACGGTTCGATCGTACCCGTCATTCTAGATCACAGACATATTAATAATGTTATTAGGTCTGTGTTCAGATGATCATGTGCCAATAATTCTTAACCCTTGCTGGGGACATGGGAATGTCGATCGCCTATCCGACATGGATGTGAATATTTGTTTGTTATAAGGTTAAAAATAAAAACATATCTGGGACCACTTTAATCCGAGTCTTCTCTGACCTTACCAGCCCTTTTTAAGATTTTTGATATTTCATCTGGCTGTGTACGGTCAGAGGAACTCCTATAGTAAAAACACGGGGATCTCCTCTCCCTCGCGGGTGAGGAACTACCCTCTTGGTTTTAAATCAATATATCTATGTAAGTATTCATTGTATTAACATTTCAAGCATATAAACCGATTATCAATATATTTATTTACCTATCTGAACCGAAATATTTGTTTTATTAACCTTAATAAAGTTGTAACGGTCAACCGTTTCAGACGAAGTGAAAGAATATTACATTTCCAACATTTGTTATTATTCAGGTCAAATGTCACGTGATCGTGACCGGTGCGCCGATAAATATTTCCCGCAAAATTAAAAAAAATCAAAATTGCGACAAACTTTTCCTTTTGGCACTAGCAATACTCTGAACAACATTCAATTGTTTATTTTTAAAGTTTAGACCCTACTTATGCCCCGAGAAGAGTTTGTTCCACTCCAAAAATCCCTCGATGCTGTCAGTTGATAGTGGACTTATTTGATGAGGGGAATATAAATGCCTTTACCTCTCGCGAGAATATCACGGGAATTTAATTAATATGCAAAATGACAATATGGCGGATATAGTAAATAAAAGTGTACTTCAAAACATAAATGTTTTATTGTGTCACTATCATCGATAAAGGTGCAGTTTTATCATTGCAACTTGGTATAATAAACATTAATCGGTCGATCTGTTGAGCTAAATTATCGTAAAAAATCGACCTGACACCGCAAACATCGTTGAAAGTGCATGACTGTGCATTTTTAGTAATCCCCCGGTTTTCACTATAGGAGTTCCTCTGACCCTATAGAGCCGCAAAAAAAAAAAAAATTAAAAAAGGCTTTTAGGGTCAGAGAAGTCTCGGATTAGGACCACTTATGGTGAGACTTCTATTTTGTATAGTAGTAGGATATGGATATCTGGGCAAATTAGGCCTAAAAAAAAAGTGTGTGGTTCTGGTAACATGTTCAAAATTGGTAGGTAGGGTATGTCGTTTTTTTTTTGTTTTTTTTTATTTTTATTTTTTTTATGAACGCAAAGAAGATGTACTGAATTATGTACTATAAATATATATATTTTTTTTTATTTATTTATTTATTTATTTATTTATTTTCGAAATGGACCAAAAATCGTCAGGGTCGGCGGGTATTCGTAGGTAGGGTCGGGTGACCCGAACCACACACTTTTTTTTAGGCCTTAGGGCAATCCCGTGAACTTGCTGTTCTGGGGGAAATATGAGTATGTGTAGCAGTCGGATGTCGTACCCATTACTCGGAATTGAAATGTATGCAGGTGTCTGGACTGTCTGTTTCTCAGTGAGCCTCTGTTATTTATTTTTTCCATTTGCTATATATATATGAGTCTTTTTTTCTCCATATGCCATCTAGTCTAGCCAAAAGATTACTTTCCAGAAACTGACTGGGATAGGTACAAATACATACAGAAAAACAACCAACATGAATGCAGGAAAGCCTATAATGACATAGGATAAGTCAGTGAAGGCACGAATAACAAGAAGTTCTATGCTTGATATCATAAACCAGCACTTATTTTCTGTTTTCTCTAAGGAAGATACAACAGAATATAAAGACATGAGACCCAGCTATATCCCAACTGCACCGGATCTGAACATACATCACAATGGAGTCTACAAACTCCTGCAGGGACTAAACCCCTACAAAGCTTCTATCCCCGACGAGATACCTTCCCGGTTCATGAAGGAAATGGCATCACCCTCTCCCCAGCTTTGACTTTGATCTACCAAGCATCATTAGATCAGGGCATCATACCAAGTGATTTGAAAACAGAAAATGTTACACCACTTTTCAAGAAAGGACCATCCAAATTATCGACCCATTTCCCTCACATCAATATGCTGCAAAATAATGGAACATATCATACATATCCATCTCATGAAAGTATTTGATTCAAACAACATCCTCTCCGAAAGGCACCTTAGCTGCAGAAAAAGAAGACCATGCGAGAGACAACTGATACTTACCTACACAACAAGGGACAGATCGACGCCATACTACTTGATTTTAGCAAGGCGTTTGACAAGGTCACCCACGAATGATTGACCATTAAACTCGACTACTAAAGAGTCCGAGGAAACACACAGCAATAGATCAAGAACGTCCTAGCTTCTAGCGTCAGCAGGTAGTGTTGGATGGCGAAACCTCAACATCAGCTCCAGTCGCCTCCGGCGTACCTCAAGGCATGGTAATGGATCCTTTGCTGTTCCTCATTTACATAAATGACATCCCTTTCAGAGTCAGTGCATCGTTAAGGTTGTTTGCAGACAGTCGTCTGCTCTACCGCAACATCAACTCAGCAGCTGACACATTGTCCCTCCAAGCTGATCTGGACAGCCTACAACAGTGGGAGAAAGAATGGCACATGGACTTCAATCATGATAAATGGGAGCACATATGCATCACCAACAAGAGGAATGTCATAAACCCACGTTACATCATCCATGACCAGTGCTAAAACAGACAAACAAATCAAAGTATCTAGGAATAACCATTATGAGATAGCTATTGACACTCTTACTATAGGAGTATGGACAGATATAGTATACTGAACCTTATAATATGATCATAGTTACTTCCCTTTGATACGCATACGACATTTGCAGTCTAAAGTTATAAAAGAAAGAAGCGGACATTCTAAGCGTTAATTTGAGGTAGTTTCTGGATTATACCTAATTATAACAGTTAATACCAGTCTGACATTTAACCGATTGTTTATTTGTCATAACAATATTACATCTACCCTTGTCAATGTTTGCAAGTGTATTATTCCTTTCTGTATTTTCAGACCGTGTTCATTGTGTTCAAATAAAGATCAACAAATAGACCACGTTCTTATTTATGAACACGGTCTCAGCAGCGAGTAATCGAGAATGCCAGCCGTTCCATGTCCAATTCCTGGGTGCGAATTCACAACAGATGACCTCGATGCAGCAATCGTTGCAGCCCTGATCACGGCACACTCAAGGACTCATGCCGTGCCTGCCCCGACACCTATACCTACCGCAAGAGTAGAAAAAATCAAGAGACCATCAATTCGCGCTGCAGGCACAAGTGAAGAATGGTCTTACTTCACGTCACGGTGGTCGGACTATGTTGGCGCTACGAAGATCGATGGCCGCGATAAGGTCATACAACTGCTTGAATGCTGCGATGAACCACTACGGAAAGACCTCACCCGGACAGCAGGCGGTAGCCTCGCGGACAAAGTTGAAGCAGATGTACTAGCTGCCATACGTAAACTTGCCGTACGCGAAGAAAACACAATGGTTGCAAGAGTATCATTACATAAAATGCGCCAGGATCGGGATGAGACCATAAGATGTTTCGGTGCGCGGCTTCGCGGACAAGCGGACATATGTAAATGTGTAGTTAAGTGCCCTGGATGCAGTGGAAACGTTAACTACACAGAACAAATAATGCGTGATGTGTTAACTAGAGGCATTGCAGATCCGGAAATTCAGATGGACCTGTTAGGCAACAGAAATCAAGACATGACACTCGAAGAGGTGTTTCAGTTCATTGAGGCGAAAGAGGCAGGAAAGAGATCTGCATCCAGACTTCTTGACACCCATGCTGTGGAAGCTGCAAGCAGTTCCTATAGAAAGAACAAGAGTAATAATCTGAAAGACAAAGCAGAAACTTGTGGTTATTGTGGAAAAAGAGGCCACGGCACAAGTTCACCAGCTGGCGTTCGCCGCAATGAATGCCCAGCTTACGGCCACCTTTGTGGACTTTGCAACAAACAAAACCACTTGGAACATGTTTGTCGTAGCAGGAACAAACCAAAAGCCAAGAACACCAACACACTGTCTGAAAGTGCCGCTACATTTGATGCGTTATGCTCTATCTCTGATGTGGTTAAAACATTTGATGATTCATGTATGATAAGTGAACACAGCTATGATCGTTCACTACGCATTGACCATCATATTCACGATCGGCTCTCGGACACTTGGGTCAAGCAGAGATCTAAATCCCAACCTTTTATTGATGTTGTAGCTAGTGTCTTACCTGAGGACTACACGGCTCTCGGTTTTCATTTGAACACTAAGAGCCGTCAAATTTCAGCGGTCCTACCTGCCATGTCCGATACTGGGTGCCAAAGCTGTCTCGCAGGGCTCAAGGTCATACGTCGCTTAGGTCTCAAAGAATCTGACCTCATCCCTGTAACCATGCAGATGCACACAGCCACCAATCTTGGCATCAAGATTCTTGGCGTTACGGTTCTTCGCTTGAGTGCTCAGAATAAAACGGGGGCCGGGACCGCTGAAACTAGGCAAATGACGTATGTCACAGATGCTTCAGATAAACTATTCCTCAGTAGGGGGGCATGCACTGACTTGGGCATCATTCCCGACACCTTCCCCACAGTAGGGTCCGCCGTGATAGGGTCCGAATCTGTCCAGGCGCCTGACTGTAACTCATCCATTCCAGAACACTCAGAGTTATGTAACTGCCCTAGACGCCAACAACCCCCTCCTTCCCCAGTTAACATGCCACTCCCAGGGACGGAAGAAAACCTCCCACGTTTAAAGGCCGTCTTACTAGACTATTACAAATCTAGTACTTTCAATACCTGTGAGCACCAGCCCCTACCTTTAATGGATGCACCCCCCATGAAATTAATGGTCGATCCCAATGCTGTACCAGTGGCCCACCACACACCAATCCCTGTACCCATTCATTGGCGGGATAAGATAAAAGCTGGATTAGACCAGGACGTATGCCTAGGCGTCATTGAACCAGTCCCAATTGGTGAACCAGTCACATGGTGCCATAGGATGGTCGTCTGTGCTCAGAAAAATGGAGAGCCTAGGCGCACAGTGGACTTCCAGGCGCTCAACGTTCATGCAGCACGTGAGACGCACCACACACTCTCCCCTTTTCACCAAGCGCGCTCCATCCCCCAAGGTAAAAAGAAAACCGTCTTTGATGCCTGGAATGGCTATCATAGCGTACCCATTCGACAGGAGGACAGGCACCTCACTACCTTCATTACACCTTGGGGACGCTACCGTTACAAAACAGCCCCGCAAGGATACATAGCTTCTGGCGACGGATACACTCGACGATACGACGAGCTTATTTCAGACGTCCCCAATAAAACCAAATGCGTAGACGACGTTCTGTTGTGGTCTGACTCTATCGAGGAAAGTTTCTTTCAGGCAGTAAAATGGCTTGACCTGTGCGGCCGCAATGGCATAACCTTAAATCCACAGAAATTTGTGTTTGCGGCAGACACGGTTGAGTTTGCTGGGTTTGAGATAACCCCCGATACAGTCCGCCCTTGTCGCCGATACCTACATGCGATATTAGACTTCCCAACTCCAAAGAACATCACGGATGTTCGCTCTTGGTTTGGCCTGGTCAACCAGGTTGCATATGCATATAGCATGACTGAGAAGATGCTCCCTTTCCGTCGATTACTGAAACAAAACACACCCTTCCAATGGAACAATGAACTAGACATTTTGTTCGAAGATTCGAAACATGTCATTGCACGTGAAATTGAGAAGGGAGTGCAAATCTTTGACTCAAACAAACCTACATGTCTGGCAACAGATTGGTCCAAAGATGGTATCGGCTTCTGGCTATTACAGAAACATTGCTCCTGTGCCAAATCGGAACCGTTTTGTTGCAAAGATGGATGGAAGGTTACACTCGTAGGTAGCCGCTTTACCCACGCCGCTGAATCCCGGTATGCTGCCATTGAAGGCGAGGCGTTGGCCGTAGTTGACGCCCTTGATAAGGCCAGGTATTTCGTTCTGGGTTGCACTGATCTGGTGGTTGCAGTTGATCATAAACCACTCCTGAAACTCTTTGGAGACAGGTCGTTTGAGAATATCTCCAACTCACGGCTACGGAATCTTAAAGAGAAAACTCTCCGGTACAGATTCCGCATGGTCCACATTCCAGGTGCTAAACACCGGGCCACGGATAGCATATCTCGTCATCCTACTGGTGACCCTGAAAAGCTACTATTGACAGACGACATAGCCCAGATACAGACCTCCTTGGCTACAATTACACATTGTCCCTTCATTTTGAACGGACTCCGTTTCCCAGCTTCTGAGGCTCCCATTGAAGATTCATCCTTCGTTTCAGCAGTGGCTTCCTTGAACTCTCTAAACCTCAAATCTGTAACCTGGGACAGAGTTCGAACAGCTACATCCGGTGATGATAATATGCAAGCCCTTCTACAAATTATTGAGTCTGGTCTGCCAGACACTCGAAATGGGTTTCCTATGGCATTACAGGAATATTTTCAGTTCCGAGACAGTCTTCACACTGCTGATGGTGTTATCCTATACAAGGACCGTATAGTAATTCCACCTTCACTTAGTCAAGAAGTTCTGGCCTCCCTTCATTCCGCCCATCAAGGGGTCACAGCGATGACCTCGCGAGCAGAATCTTCGGTGTTTTGGCCAGGAATAACGCCTGCCATTTCCGCCTTACGGGCTTCGTGCCAGCATTGCAACCGTATTGCTCCGTCTAATCCTAGTGCACCGCCCACGCCACTAGCGAACACAGAATACCCATTCCAATGTGTATGTGCTGACTATTTCTCTTACAAAGGCTGCAACTATTTGGTGGTGGTAGACCGTTACTCGAACTGGCCAATTGTTGAACGGGCCCATGGAGGTGCACATGGCTTAATAGAGTGCCTGCGCCGCACATTCGTGACCTTCGGTATCCCCGACGAGCTATCCTCAGACGGTGGTCCTGAATTCACATCTGTTGCCACACGCCAATTCCTTAAGGACTGGGGAGTTCACCATCGTCTATCATCAGTTGCCTTCCCCCACAGCAACTGTCGTGCAGAGGTTGGCGTAAAGACTGTCAAACGCCTACTCATGGACAACACAAACCCAGATGGCAGTCTCGAGACGGATTCATTCCAACGTGCTATATTACAATACCGGAATACCCCAGACAGAGACACTAAAGTGTCGCCAGCCATGTGCGTTTTTGGCCGACCGATACGTGACTTTATCCCAATACCACCTGGTAGATACCAGCCCCATAATACATGGCGTGAGACCCTCTTAGCAAGAGAAGAAGCCCTCCGAAAACGCCACATGGCGTCTGCTGAAAGACTGTCAGAGCACACTAAGAGGCTCGCACCACTTGTCGTAGGGGACCATGTCCGTATTCAGAACCAAGTTGGACCACACCCACTTAAATGGGACAAAACTGGGATCGTGATAGAAGTACGACAGTTCGACCAATATGTAGTTAGAATGGATGGCTCAGGCCGGGTCACACTTCGGAACAGAAAATTCCTTAGAAAGTATGTCCCGGTGTACCCATCCCCGCAACGTATTACAATTGACAAAGACATTATCACCTCCCAGTCCATTCTTCCCGATCCTGCTTATAAAGCCCAACTCGAACCCCAGCCACGTCCTTCAACTCAGCCATACGCAGATCTGCACAAGCCACCTGAACCTAGCAGTCCCCCAATGTCTACCCCTTATGTACAGCCACCTCCCAGTAATGACAATTGTGAGGGCACGCCTTCAGAACAGCCACCTTCTACCATTGAGGATCATGGAGGCAACCCGGCACCACCAACACCACCCACCCCGACCCCATTACCTCCTTCACCCCAGCCAGGTGACCGCGCCCCATCGACACCCCTTCGCCGCTCATGTCGCGCAACCAGGAGGCCTGTGTGGCAAAATGACTATGACATATAACCTTCCTGTTAGACCATTTTCCATTGTGACATACGTCATTTTAATTTCTCTAGTCACAGTTTAATTGTTTCGCTATAATTGTTTTTCATTGTTGAACAGTATGATTCATATTCAATCGTATTTTTGATTTATGCCAATGATTTCTGTCTTGTGAAAAATGTTACAAAAGACTTGGGGGGAGATATAGGAGTATGGACAGATATAGTATACTGCGCCTTATAATATGATCATAGTTACTTCCCTTTGATACGCATACGACATTTGCAGTCTAAAGTTATGAAAGAAAGAAGCGGACATTCTAAGCGTTAATTTGAGGTAGTTTCTGGATTATACCTAATTATAACAGTTAATACCAGTCTGACATTTAACCGATTGTTTATTTGTCATAACAATATTACATCTACCCTTGTCAATGTTTGCAAGTGTATTATTCCTTTCTGTATTTTCAGACCGTGTTCATTGTGTTCAATTAAAGATCAACAAATAGACCACGTTCTTATTTACTTACCAAGAAAGCAAACAACACTACTGCCGTTCTAAGTAGGAACCTCTCATCATGCCCACCAGATGTTGAAGCAACTTTCTACAAGACCCTGATCAGTTGGAATATGCATCCAGCGTTTGGGATCCTCATACATAATGCAGCGTTGACAAGATAGAAGCAGTGCAACGCAGAGCTGCTCGTTTCACCACAGGTGACTACATGCGTGACAGCAGTGTCACCAGCATGTTGACACACCTTGGTTGGGAGTCCCTCCATAGCCGAAGACAACAGGCCAAAGCTGTAATGATGTACAGAATCATACAAAACTGGTAGAGATACCAACCAGCCCATTTCTTCAACCTATAGGAGCAGGTACAAGGGGTCATGCCAGTCGCTACTTGGTACCATACAGCAGGGTGAATGCTCACAAGTTCTCCTTCTTTCCAGCAGGGATCTGATTGTGGAACAGCTTACCGACCAACACGATCGATGCCAAATCCACTGACATATTCAGGTCAAGGCTTGTGGTAGTCGTCGGATAAACCAAGACTGATGCTTTTATCCTGCTTTTAATTGCACACGCACACTTTGAACCTCCTTCACTTGTACATAGTCACTTCACCGTGGGAGTATGTTCCAGAGGAACCCTGCACATTATTGAAAGAAGAAAGAGAAGAAGAAAATTTGTATTTGCCCATTTGCCATATGAGGCTTTTTTTTCCATATGCCCTTCTGGGCCTCTGAGAGTCAAGTAGTCTTCAAGTGGGATAGCTACAAGGCTGTTGGTGATCTTATAACACATGGAGAGCCAATTATCTATACGTCGATGGTCAAGTCTTCTCCAGTTCAGGAAGTGAAGTATATATGTTACGCTGGACGATTGTCCATAGTCATGCTTTATCCAGCGAACAGCCCTATATTGGACATATGTGGCATGCATTGTGGGAAGTCCAAACAGTGGATCAGTACTCGAGTTGCAATCGGACTAACGTACTGTCTGCAACTGTATGGGGTTTTGAATGTATTTTGTTATAATGTATCCTTTGCTTTTATGGTGATTCTGCAATGTCAACACTAAGGTATTTTGCGGATGGTGTTGCTTGCTTCACGTTTTGTATTATGAAGATAGTATGAATTGTTTATGGTGTTTTATATTTTGTGATGTGGATGACTTGACATTTAGGGGGATTACATTCCCATTTTGTTTATCATTTTTCAAGTTTATATAGATCGGTTTGTAGTGTTTTTGATGTGATTGTAATGTAAATGCGGGAACTGACATTTATTGGGAGGTCATTGATATAGGCAGTATTGGGCCGAGTACGAATCCTAAGACTTGTGGAATTCCAGAAGGAGCAGGTATTTATGATGATCTGGATCCGACGACAACAACACGTTGTTTAAGAATCGATTTAAACTAGCAAAGAGTACGAGAGTGGACCTTTGGAAACGGCCGAACACGATACATACGAAATATTGCAGTCTCAGTTTGAGACGGTAGTGAAATATGCTAGCTACCGTTCATGCCCCCTAGCCCCGGGTTGCGCAGAACTCACTTTTCATAAAACCAATAGTACAGACTTTTAACCATCCCGATGATGGCATGTACATGGCGGTGGACATGCTAATTTTACAGCCATAATTCCATGTCCAGCGGCGTATGGTCCCAGTATCTAACACAATTCTATGCCCCGATAAGCGAAATAAACAAAATGGAAGTCGGGAGCAGCGGTTATGAAGCCTGCGTATCACAAGTAACAGTCAAAATACTAAAATAAAAAGCAGACAAAATATCCTATGGATGGTTAAACAATACCAAAAGCCAATATCGGCCGGAGTAGTGGAACCACCCAATCAAAGTTTAAGTAAGAAAACATAAACATTTAAAAATGTACCACCGATATTTAAATATAAGCATCGGGCTCAGCGATCTTCAAAGATCGAGTGAATAACAGTCCTTAATGCAAGCGTGGGGAGACGTTTTACCGCCGCCACATTGCACAAGGAACGCCATTTTGCTATATAAAAGAGAATGGGAGTAGACCTTTGGAAACGGCCGAACACGATAAATACGAAATATTGCAGTCGGGCATATTGCCTACTGACCATTCCAAGTCGGTAACCATGTCTTCACACTCTCTGTTCTGTGTATTGTCTTATATATATATATATATATATATATATATATATATATATATATATATATTTAATTTGATCTTTATATATATATATATATATATATATATATTTAATTTGATCTTTGTGGTGCAGTGCAAACCTACTGTGTCATTGCGTTTGAGTGCTGTGGTTTCTATAGGACCATTTTCCTCATTTCTTTTACATATGGGAGTATTCCCTGTTATATCATATTCTCAGTTTGAGAATCAGTTTCTCATGGCTGACCTTATCGAATGCTTTGCTGAAATCCAATAGAACCAGTTGGAGTGAACACCCTTAAATAGTTCATACATATATTTGCTGCGTTTCACATGCCCGCCTTTCACGGAAACCATGCTGTAGTCATAGATTACTGAAGTATTTAACGATTGAGGAGGCGCCGCTATGTTCTAGAATTTTACAGAGAATGCATGCGAGGGAGCCGGTCGGTAGGATTGGATTTGACGCCATTCTTGATTGCAGTAGTAATATTTGCACTTTTACACATAGAAGGTAAAGACAAGCTTATTGCGCTCATTCAAAAAAAATTCGCTTTGGAAAATACTACATTTTTGGCCTGTAATAATATTAAAGCGTTTTTTACTAACGGCAGTTTAGATAATTACATTATGTGGACTTGCCATGAAGTTTGTGAAGCACTAATTTTCCTATTAGATAATATTTTCGTCAGGTATGGAACCACCGTTTATAGACAAATTGTTGGTATCCCTATGGGCACGAACTGTGCACCACTTGTCGCAGATTCGTTTTTATATTGCTATGAAAGAGATTTCATGTTGAGTCTTTCACTCAGGCAGATGTTATTGAAGCCTTCAATGACACCTCTCGGTATCTGGATGACATATTGAACATTGACAACTTTTTCTTTCCAATTATGGTTAATAATATTTATCCTAAAGAATTCCAGCTTAACAAGGCTAATATTTCTGATAATAACGCTTCTTTTCTTGATTTAGATCTGTCTATTGAAAGTGGTGAAATTATTAGCAACATCCATGACAAGAGAGATGATTTTAATTTTGACATTGTTAATTATCCCCACTTAGATGAGGATGTTCGCCGACTAACTTCTTATGGGGTCTATGTGTCTCAACTTATTCGTTTTTCAAGAGCTTGTACTTGAGTTGAGGACTTTAATATTCGTAATCTTTGTAAAACTAAACAGCTACTCCATCGGGGTTACCGTTACCATAAACTTCGTAAAACCTTTGCAAAATTTTATTATCGTAACCATGCTCTTTTTTCCAAATATAAAAGGACAATTTTTAAGGACTCTTCTGCGACAAGGACTATCACAACCTGACTTCTATGGTGATGTGATTTACAAACTTCGTAAGATGCTTGGTCATGATCACTTTCATACTATCTTTGTTAAACTTGTTAAAAGGTATGAAAGAGATTTCATGTTGAGTCTTTCACCAGATACCCAGGCAGATGTTATTGAAGCCTTTAATGACACCTCTCGGTATCTGGATGACATATTGAACATTGACAACCCTTTCTTTCCAACTATGGTTAATAATATTTATCCTAAAGAACTTCAGCTTAACAAAGCTAATGTATCTGATAATAACGCTTCCTTTCTCGATTTAGATCTCTCGATTGAAAAAGGGTGAAATAAACAATTGACGGAGATATCCATTGTTGAATTATGCGCACTAATGTGTAGTGGCTATATTTCAATGCTATCATGAAAAATGAAATTAGGGCTTACATTAAAGCTAGGGTTGCTTTAAAAGTACATGCAAAAGAGATTTATGCTGAACTGTGCCGTGTACATGGTAGTTCTGCCGTGATATTGAGAACGGTTTTTCGTTGGGCTAAGACATTTAAAGGGGGTAAACTTAGCATTAAAGTGGCAGGCCTGCTGTTGAAGCAACAAAGGAGAACATTTATGCTGTGAAGGCCATAGTAGACGAAGATGGGCGGTATACAAGAGCTTGTACTTGAGTTGAGGACTTTAATATTCGTAATCTTTGTATAACTAAAAAGCTACTCAATCAGGGTTACCGTTACCATAACTTCGTAAAACGTTTGCAAAATGTTATTATCGTAACCCTGATCTTTCCAAATATAAAAGTAATTTATGGACTCTTCTGCGACAAGGACTATGACAACCTGACTTCTATGGTGATGTGATTTATAAACTTCGTAAGATTCTTGGTCATGATTACTTTCATACTATCTTTGTTAAACTTGTTAAACAGTTTACCAAAAGAGGTTATGACCCTATCATTTTGCAACGTACTGCATGCTTGGTGGTGGACCCTTTTACAGTTCGCCACTATGCTTTCCTCTAATTGTAGGATGACCGGACAGGCTGTGGACCCTATGATGACGCCTACCTAAAGCCCAATGGGACGGTGGCGTTTGATGTTTGTCTGTGATCTTTCTTGTCGTGCCCTTAATGGTTTATTCTTTTGTTGCTCTGGCTTCTGCCAAGTCATTGAGTACCTTCATTGTGGCTTTCTAGGCTATCGTTTTTTTGTATTATATTTACACGAGGATATTTGTGTTTTACTTATATTGCCTATTGATGCTGCCTTGTTGGTTAGAGATTAGATCATGACGGGAATTTCTTTATTTACTGTCCTGTTTTAATGGGATGACAGTAGGGTAAGTGTGAGGTTTGGTGCACCCTAGAACCGGTTTAAACCCCCGTAGCCTACTTTATCACTGACCGTTACAAGGCGGTAGCGCTATTGTCAACACTTTTGTGTTTGTGATGTCGTTTGTATTTATTATTACTTTTGCCTTCTTGTTTGTCTGTTTGAGTGTTTGTTTCTTTGTTTTGTGGTTGACTGACCTCCTTGAATGCTACTTTCCCTGTCCGATCTTTATATATTTCTTTATCAAAAGAGGTTATGACCCTATCATTTTGCAACGTACTGCATGCTTGGTGGTGGACCCTTTTACAGTTCGCCACTATGCTTTCCTCTTTAATTGTACGATGATCGGACAGGCTGTGGACCCTATGATGACGCCTACATCAAGCCCATTAGGACCGTGGTGTTTGATGTTTGTCCGCGGTCTTGTCTTGTCGTGCCCTCAATGGTTTATTCTCTTGTTGCTCTGGCTTCTGCCAAGTCATCGAGTACCTTCTTTGTGTCTTACTAGGTGTTTTTTTCTGTATAGGTGTTTTACTTGATATATAAATATATATATATTTTTTTTGTAAGTTTTTATTTTTTTCTATTCCTAACAATATATTTTACATATATACATGCATCTAGTGAATATATTATCGTGTTATTTTTTTTCTAAATGTACAATCTGGAAATATTATATGAAACCATGTAATATATGAAAAAGAAATATAAAAAGATCGGACAGGGAAAGTAGCATTCAAGGAGGAGTATATTTGTCTAGCATGTAGCTAGTACGGGTACAACTAACGACTGGATTTGTGACATAACAGCCCTTTATATCTTAACATGTCATTGTTTAACTGTTTCTGCCTAATAACTATTATAATATTCAATGTAAGATTTAAAAGCACTACTGACTCTTATATGGCCGACATGATCTGTCATCAGATGTGTGTATGTTCAGTATTTTATACTGCCGCTTTTGTTTCAACTCCAATTGAGCAATTACAACAATATGTTATAAAGATTTATTTAATGAGAACTCATTTGAAACTAGTCAATGATCCATGTTAAAAGTACACCATGAGTAATATCAAATGTCTTCTCTATAACACATCATGTTACATCTAATTCACTGATATAAGATTTCCATAGTCATGTCTAGCAAGGGAGATAAAGCGAGATATTATATTGCCCTGTATACAGGGGAGATAACATGCATAGCATTAATGTTTAGCTTTACAACAGTTACATGTTACACATTTTAGAAGCATGTCATGTTGAAATAGCTTTTTATGTTTAACATAATAACTCAATGAAAAACATATAAAGTGATATTATAAAAGGGAGAAATAATAGTGTGCACTATTGGTGTTAATGGAAAACTTATATATATTTACAAATTGGGTATCTTAATATACATACAAATAACCGATGTTGGATTCATTAAGTCCAAACTAAGATATTTTTTTGAAATCAGGTCAACCATGTTTAATTTTTTGAGATTTTTTTTTTTTAATTTTTTAATTTTTTATAATAAAATGATGTATTTTTCCCATTGCTTTTCAAAAATGTATTGGTTCATATTTTTGCAGGCTATACATTTCTCAACGTTAAACAGTATTTGAATATAGCTTTTAAAAACTGTTAAAGTAGGATTAGTGTTTTTTAATTTTTGATTGAATATAAGTTTTCTGGCAGTAAGGAGGAGATTATTTAAAACAGTATCATACTTATCTTTTCCAAAGATGAAGTCAGTTACCGACCATACTGTATTAATATCCTTACATTTATTATGAAAGAAATTTGCAAGTGCTTGCCAAAAACTTTTACTACATCTACATTCATAGAATAGGTGTTTTATTGTTTCTATATCTTCATTGCAAAAAGAGCAAAGGTCTGTATTAGAAATATTCATTTTTTTAAGTAAATAGTTTGTTCCCAAAATTCTATGATTTATTCTGATTTGCAAGCATAGCAGATTTGAGTCTTTTGTTGATTTGAAAGGTAGATACAATAATTTAGACCAGTATATATTTTGTGTAATATGTAAATCATTTACCCATTTACTAACTCTGTTGCAGTTTTATTGGATAGCATTGCATCATAAATGGATCTGCATCCGTTTCCATCTTTAAGAATTATTCCTATATAAAGCGGTATTATAGGAGTTGGACTATTGCTCGAGAAATGGGGGAAGTTAAATTTATTTAGATAACTTCTGACTCCGGCCACTATTCCTTCATATTCTAAAAAAATGGTGTGAATGTTATTTTTTTTGTCTAAATTCTATTAGCGTCAATAAATTTCCGTTATGGTTCATAATGTCATTTATGAAAGTTACTCCTCCTGAATACCAATGTTTTAAAAAGATGGAAGTTTGTCCGACCTTAATATGTAGATTATACCAGAAAGGGACACAATGAAATTTGCCCTAAGATTTTGGATCTGAACTACATGCGAACAGTTTATAGCTGATAAAGACATCTTTCCAGAATGTATTATGTACTTTATTTATATGTCTAGATAATAATCAGCACCAAAACAAGGGAAGTTTAAAACACATGCATACAATTCAATGAAAATATTAGTTTGTTTGATAGTAATCTTCTGATCCAAGTAAGTTTGAGTGAAATAAAAAATATATCCAAATCCAACATTCGAAGACCACCTTGTGAGTAATTAAGACAGATAGTAGATCTTTTAACCTTATCAGGATTTCCATCCAACAAAAAGTTAAAAAAGAGTTTCTTTAAAGAATTTTACTTATATTGCCTTTTGACGCTGCCTTGTTGATTAGAGAATATTTAATGGCGGGGATTTCTTTGTTTACACTGTGCATTTTAATTGGGATGACAATAGGGTAAGTGTTTGGTGCACCCTAGAACCTTGTTTTCCCCCCCCCCCCCTCCCCCCCCCCCCCGCTCCAAGGCGGAAGCCCTATTGTCAACCCTTTTGTGTTTGTGATGTCGTTTGCATTTTTTTATTACTTTAGCCTCCTCGTTTATCTGTTTGCGTGTTTGTTTTTGTGTTTTGTGGTTGACTGTCGTCATTGAATGCTACTTTCCCTGTCCGATTTTTATCTATTTCTTTTTATACTTATTTTCATCACAGGTAATGAAATCAAATGCTTTTTGAAAGTCAGTTAATACATAGAATGTTGATAATGTTTTTTCTAGTATCCATAATATTCGTTAGAAAGGGTAAATGAACAATAGTGCTATTTTTTTTTTTCAGAAACCGTTTTGCAGATCAGTGACTGTGTCATTTAAGTCCGACCATACTATCAGTCTAGTGTATACTTTATACATTGCTGATGCGAGCGAAATGCCTCTATATGATAGAGGGTCTATTAAATCAGCGGTACATGTCTTTGGGGTATGACTAATAATACTTTTCTCACGTAGGCTGAGAATCACACCAGTATCAAGCAAATATTGAATAAAACAAGCAGCAATGATGTGACATTTTTTAACATTTAAAATTTTATCCCTTTCGCAATGTCAATAGCTTTTTTGATTCTAACAACAATAAACTCGATGTAACTCAATGCGATATTGGTATAGCCTGGTTCCCTGGCCCCCCACCACTGTACTGTGCAAAGCATTGCGGGAGGCCAGGGAACCAGGCTAATATTGGTATGGCCGTTGTCAGACGGGGAGAACGTATAGCCCAGTTCGGTAATTACTAAAACAGGTTATGTCCCTTTAAAATCTCTTCAGCTTTTAGCACAATTTGCTCACAGGACCGAGAGTAATAATTCGCATACCCATTAGTACGAAGAAATATAAAAAGATCGGTCAGGGAAAGTAGCATTCAAGGAGGACAGTCAACCACAAAACACAGAAACAAACACGCAAACAGACAAACAAAAAGGCAAAAGTAATAATAAAAGCAAACGACTTTACACTTACTGTAAATCACTGTTAGACATACATTGCATGAGCAAACTGTGTTATTCAATTAAATATCAGATGACGAAACCCGCTCAATAAAGATTTTGTATGAAGTAAACATATAAAGCAGGTTTTTCATTAATTATGTAATGGTTTTATTTGTGTTCCAAAACAATAAAGAATTACCAGAAACGTTTTGTATTTAGTACAGCTAAATAATTAACTTATATTTGTCTTTATTGATGTCAAGTACATGTTGTTGTTTTTTTATAGCTATTATCCAGATATATTCAAAATAGCAATGCTAAACAAAGAAATAACTAAAATCTGGCCTCCACTACGAATCAGTAGTGTTATTCTTACTGGTCCTTTGGGACCAACGAGCCCAATATAGGTGACTCTGAAGTAGAATACCGCTAAAGCCGGTGCTAGAGGGCGTGAGAGGTGTTGCTTCTTTCATTACTTCTCACGAACAGACTCAATAAAATCGAGTCTGCTGCTTTATTCTCTTAATTGTGTTTGTTGCTCCCACAGGATCACATTTATCAGTATTTATTATATACATGAACAACTCGGTCATGGAGCATGTCAGCAGTAAATAAGTGCTGTTAGCGTACGGAAATATTCAATTCAATTTTATTAGATAAACCCAATACAACATCAGTGTCATCTTACATTTCAAAACATAATAACATTAAAAGTAGTAGTAGTAACAACAATCATAATATTAATAGACACATAGTTACGTTGGTTGTTTTAAAACCATGCATTTTTAGTTTTAGTTTATTTAATGCTTGCAATTTAATGAGTGTCTTCAGAGTACGGTTTCCTATTAGGGCCATGTTACTGTTACTTTAACATGGCCCTAATAGGACACCGTACTCTGAAGACACTCGCGATGGTAAGATGCGATGGTCGATGGTAAGATGCGATGGTCAATGGTAAGATGCGATGGTAAGATGCGATGGTCGATGGTAAGATGCGATGGTCAATGGTAAGATGCGATGGTAAGATGCGATGGTCGATTGTAAGATGCGAAGGTAAGATGCGATGGTCAATGGTAAGATGCGATGGTCGATTGAAAGATGCGATGGTAACAAGGCCCTA